>OX101754.1:68512421-69712421 GCA_944452675.1 Tachina lurida
TATTGGAACATTATTAGAGTTAAAACAATCTGCATCTTCATTAAAATAATCTTCATTTTCATCGAATATGTTTGTTACATTAACGTCAGGTGTGCGACTACTTTCTGCTGTACTTCGACTTCTTTGAGTATCTTCTAAAATTGTTTGGAACTCAATAGGTAAAAATATCGCATCGTCGTTTGCACAATTTGAAGAGGTACTAAATTGCGTTATTGTAAGAGATAGCAGTTTAGCTACTGCGACATTTAATTCATAGACCGAAGGATTTTTGCAGTGTCCGCCCTTGGACGTAGGTATATATGAAAACAAGTTTTCCAATGGATCTTGATTAAAATGGCTCGTTAAAATGCATATCACAACTTCGTGTAAACTGGCGATTTTCATTTACAGATTGGATTGCAGCAGCAACTGAAGTGCTTAAAGTTTGGACAGCTAGGCCAACACGCATCTTCTGAAAATTATTTGGGTTTATGTGCACCGTTGTTAATTTTGTCATTTTGGTTACTTTTCCATACTCCAACTCGAATATTTCTCTAACTACGCCGAATCGCGCTACGCCATGCAGTGTTTTAAAATCGGTTTTGATGAAAGCATTTGTTATGGATTTGAAAATATGGGGTACGTCGTACATCAGGTAAATTTTTGCATTTTTATAAATAAAATAAGGTTTTTCACAAGACCCGCCTAGCATATCATAGCATTTTCTATTATTGGGTCCTTGATCACACGTAAGCCCACGCACATTTAGTCCCATTTCTCTTAAAATGTCAAAGTTTGACTCCACAAGTTTTTTTAGTACATCACCTTTTATTGAACTGGAAGTAACAAAATAGTTTAAAACGAACTTCCAACTTTTTACAACTCCTCTTATCATAAAAACCCCATTTGATTCACTCGTTCATATCCTAAATCGACAACTCCATCTATAACATCTGCACATTTATTATAAGTAAATTTTTTTCTTATAGATACTTCATCAAAAATTAAAATGCATTATTTTTCAAAAGGTTGCATCTTTTTCACAGTTTCTGTGAGCGCATTGTATATACATGAATTGTTACCTGGCTGCAAATTTTTAATGCTACTCCATCCACTAAAGGATGAAGGACTCTGAAGGTTCAATTTCAATATATTTCTTAAGAACAAGTATGTGGAGGTTGATCTTTAAAATATACTTTGAGAAAAGCTTATCTCATGCTCTTCCCAACGCGCATTTGTCCCTCTATTTATCTTTAGGAGCATTTTGCAAAATGTTTTTCGTTTGGACTTATATTTAAATTAAATAAGTAAATTTATATTCGGTGCGAATCCATGTATTTGCAAAAGTACAACAATAAAATACATATTTTTGCCCTATAAATAGACAATCGGTAACATTAAATTTTATGTAGCTTATGTCCATACACTTATGCATATGTGCGAAAACACAAGTTCTTTTTGTTTGTGTAAATTTTTTTTTTGCTTTAAATTAAATACACACATCCATTCATACTTACGCATGGAAAGGCACGCACACATGCATGCGTATGCAGATGAATAGCGAAGACTTGAGAATAATAAGTGCTCTGAGAAAATAAATTACTCTCTTTGAAACAAATGGATTTAGTAGTAAATCCACCAGCAAATTAAGCACTGGCAGTACAATGTATGGACGTAGAACATCTTTATATATTTATAGTCTTTGCTTTAACACAATACCAAAAAATTAGGGCTTGTTTACTCGCTCTCGAGAACAATTTTGTGCTACTGGCAACCTATGTCCGTTCCCTAAGGTCTATAAAATAGCATAAACCTGCCAGCAGGAGTCAGTTGTTTTCCCCAACGTATACACAAGCCTTGATTTTTTGGTGTTGCGTTAAAGTGACGTCGATGTCGACAATTAGAATAGAGGTGAATAAGTACACACAAGGGACATCATGAGTAAGAGAAAAGTCGACCACAGCTGCATAGAAGATCAGCATAGAAGATCATCATCGTAGGAAGACAAGTCAAAACTAATCCGAGAAGCTGAGAGGCCATAAGCGAAACAGATGGTATAACACTACGGAATTGAAGTCAAGTGAATTGTATTTCAGAAAAAACTAAATTTATTAATTTTAAATAAAGAATAGTAATAATTAAGGATAAAAAAACGTGTTATTTCTTGTAACGACCTTGGCATTTTCAGGCTGAGTATACCCGGCATAAAACGTCGTTACAAGTGGCGCCCGATCAATTTCTGGATAAAAACAAGAAAAACACGTAACAAATAAAAAAAAAGAAATTTTTTTTGAAAAAAAAAACCACTAAGCGTAAGCCACGTTACAAGTGGCGCCCGAGCAAATTCTGGATTAAAAAAAACACGTAACAATGTTTTTTAAAGTTAAAAAAACATATAAAACGAAAAATACCACGAATCAGGATGGTAAAAATAAACTGGATCTACAGTCTTCGATAGCAAGAGCTGATACAATATGCAGAAGAATTTAAACTAGAAACTACAGGACCTCGACCAGTCGAGGAACTTCGGAAACGAATGGCTGAATTTATTAAAATGGATTTACAAGAAATAGTACACCGACTAGAAGAACTGCTACCACAAGCCAACAAATCTTTCAGCAACAACAACCGGAGGTACTCCATCTCATGGTAAGCACTTCGGAGGAAGACGCAAAGAATACGGAAAAAAACATACCAACAAGCAAATTAACCAAATTCGGCGATGGTCATTCAAATACGACGGCAGCAAAAACCAGATGACATTTATAGAACAAGTAGAAGAATTAGCTGAAGCTTACGATCTCCAATTAGACCTTGTACCACGTACCATGCCAGAATTGTTAAAAGACCTATCGTTGACATGGTTTCGTAACAATAACAAGAAATGGGAAACTTGGGAAAATTTCAAACAAGATTTCGTAAAATACCAACAGGATATTTCGACAAACTGGAAGATATAACACGGGACAGAAAACAACAACCAGAGGAAAAATTCAAAATATACATGGTGACATTACAAGATCTCATGAGACAAGCAGGGTATGAAGAACATAAGAAATTAGACAGAATATACCAAAATATCGATCCAATCTACAAACTTTACATAAAGAGACGAGATTTCAGTACGCTACAGGAACTAACAGAATTGGCAGAAAATTTCGAAAGTATTCAAATAATATTAGTTCCACATACCGCTCGAACACCAATACCGCGAGTAAGAACACAGGTATAAGGCAACAACTTAGATATACATCATAGCGTCGTATAAACTCCAGGAAACCAAAGAATAAATATTCGGAAAGCATGTCGTCGCTGCAGTAGGGAATGGCACAGTTATAAGTACTGCCAAAACCCCGCAATTATTTTTTGCTGGGAGTGTGGTCAAAGAGAGATTCAGACCATTAAATGCTTACTAGCTTACGGCAAAGTTATTCAAGCCTCAAACTTAAGGTGGGAGGCAAGGTAATGGAAGCACTAATTGATACGGGGGCTACCAACAGTTTCATTAGCATAACAAAAGCAAACGAAGTAGCAAGCAAACATGAATTTCAGCATATGCACATGAACATAGTTTTAGCAGATGGTACAACAGTTAGAATAAGGGAAGCAATAAATTCAACAGTCGAATACGGTGGAAACACAGTGAATATAACGTTATTCATCCTACCCAATGTCTCTGACGGAGTAATACCCGGTACGGATTTCCTGCTCAAAGTAACAGCCACATTAAATATCGGTGGAACCACCATTAAATTCAGCAAAGACGAAAGTAACAATATTACAAATGAAAACCTACGCGCACCAAAAACGGATATACAGACAGATGATGCAAATATGATTGATAAGTTTGTTGATAACGAGCTCGCCAAATTTGAAAAATTATCAGGAACATTAAACATATTAAAACATAAAATAGTTATGAAAGATGAAACGCCTTTTAAACATCGGTACACAACAAACAACCGCGCAAAATAGAAGATCATAAGTGAACTCTTGGACGAATTGATAGCCAACGATTGTATAGAACCATCACATAGCCCTTATAGCTCACAAATCGTTTTAGCCATAAAGAAAAATGGAAAATGGCGGTTGTGTTGTGATTTTAGACAATTAAACGACAAACCTGTCACGGACGCATATCCACTACCAAGGATAAACTCTATACTGGAAAGACTACGAAATGCAAAATATTTTAGCACCCTCGATTTTAAAAACGGTTACTGGCAAATCCCATTAGATATAAACAGCCGACATTACACTGCATTATACCAATTACACAGTACAACAGCCAATCTGGGGGGTGAGAAATTCCAAGTCAGGGTGATGGTACTAGGTCAGTATAGTAAAACCCTCAAAGGGTTTGGCGTTCGTATGTGTCAGTTTTTTTATGACCTTTTAAATTTTTTCCTTATCTTGATGTTTTCTCGCTTAGTTGTAACATTTTGGCAAAAACGTAGTTTAACATAACTCGAGAACTACTTGTCCGATTTTGCTAAAACAAACTCAAAAAATTTAGAATTACAATTTCTTTAATCCGTGCATATAACGTTTTTCTTTATAATCAACAGTTTTGCCGGTAAAAATAAATTTGTGGAGGCAAAAAAATATTTTTTTGCCTAAAAATTAAATTTTTTTTTTAAATTCATAAAAAATCCAAAACGGAAAAAAGGATCAAGTGTTATTAATTTCGTGTAAAGTCACATAACCTATAAACAAAATGCGACATAGATCATAGAAATCGATTAACGCGTTCTGCTTTTATTTACAATTAAGTGAAGTTATCCCATTTTGACAAGAATATTGATATTTGTTTTTAATCAAAAAAGTGTCATTTATCGCCTTTTGTATAAATTTTCCCCAATAACTCCAGACTTCTGGCCATAAACTACTAAAAAAATTAAGTAAACATTTTTATAATTTTTTATTTTTATTTTATTTATTTATTTTTATTTATTTTAATAAATATTGCCTAGACTTTTTCGATGGTGGTTGTTCGGGACTAGTGGCATCGCATTCATCGCTATCATCAGTTTCTGAACCACACATAATGTCAATGTGTGACTCCACTGTTGTCCCTTCTGCATCTCCTGAAAATTCTTTATCATCAAGATCATCCTTGTCTTGCCACACAAGCTTACTCCACCAGCAAATTTCCGCAATTATTGCACTCGGCGACTTTTTGCCTCTATATCTGTAAGTTTTTGTTTTATTAAAATAAGTTTGAAAAAATAAAAAATCAGTATTACCTCATTTCAAATGGCATAGCAACTTGATGATACCGTTCACCTTGTTCATCAGATTCGGTAGCCAATTGTTTGCTGAAGTAGTCCAGATGATGATGTAAATAATGGATTTTCAAGGACATGTGGACACTAATTTCCGAGAATGCTCTTAACATCCTTGCGACAGAAACATCGTAGTTGTTAGAACGATGCTTTCCCAACAAGCCTTCTATTACTTCTTTGATTGCCTGCCATGCATTCAATTCAGCGTCAATCAAAATATTGTTGAATGCGTCACTTTTAATCAGCTTTCGTATATCTGGACCATTTAGTACGCCTGATTGGAAAGAATTAATTTGTTAAGATGGAAAATCATGGGAAATGAATAAACTTTGGAGTGTTGCCTGACGACTTCGATAAGCTGTGACTTTCACACCGAGTGCCAACAAATTGTTTGATTTCAAAATGGAAGCCACCTCTTCCGATTTATGCTGTGTTAATTCCAACTTGGCAACAATTGAATCAAGCTTATTTTGATTTATTAAAATTGGCACATTGGATACTGATGGCTCATATGGGGGATCATCACGTGCATGATATGTCGGAGCAGTCGTAGAAGAGAAAATATCTGGGCTAGAAGCTTTTGGCACAGGAATGTGGTCCGAATGAGGCAATGGTGTTGCGGCACTTGCAACACCAACGTAATTATACGATTTTCTTATCCTTTTTGCGGCTCCTTTATTCGCACATGCATAGCAATTCAATGGATTGTGACCTTCGCCAGGATTAGTCCAAGTCATTGGGATACCGAATGGCATACTTTCACGTCTTCTATTTTTCCAATCCATTAGACGGTTGTAGCAGCTTTTACACACTATATTTGGTACCCAATTTTCGTTCACTATAACATTTTGGTTGAAGTACATCTCGTATGTTTGAACAAAATCAGTACTGAAATTTCCACTTTTTTTATGTGTTGAGACATATTGACCACAGCAGTAGCAAAAGCTATTTATATCTGGCTTGCACAGTTCCATATTCTGTTCTCTTTTGTTCACTTTTAAAAAACTGGAGAAAAATCACTTTTATTGTTCGCGTTCGTCGGCACTTGTTGAATGACAAAAATCACAGAACCAGTGTGAGAAAGAGAAAATGTATAATGAGAATGCATGTTTTATGTGAACATTACAGAACCAGTGTTGCCACATCAATATTTCTCTTTTAGTACAGTAGAAAAATATGAGAGAGTTCGGCTTGTGAGTGTCAATGTTTTCTCCAAATAATGTTGTGCATATCTGGAGCAAATTTTTGAAATTCATACATTTACCTAATTGTGAATAAATGAGAAACGCGTGCATCGATTTTCATGATCTATCCCTTTTTTTGCTCATGAGTTATGTGACTTTACGCGAAAGTAATTAGTTTTGGCACTTTTTTCCATTTTGGATTTTTTATGAATTTAAAAAAAAAATATTTAAATTTTTAGGAAAAAAATACTTCTTTCCCTTCATACATTAATTTTTAACTTCGAAAGTATTGCACATATAGGAAAACGGTATAGAAACAGATTAGAGAAATTGTTATTCTTAATTTTTCTAAATTTGTTTCATCAAAATCGGACAAGTGGTTCTCGAGTTATGTTAAACTACATTTTTGCCAAAATGTTACAACTAAGCGAAAAAACATCAAGATAAGGAAAAATTTAAAAGGTCATAAAAAAAACTGACACATACGAACGCCAAACCCTTTGAGGGTTTTACTATACTGACCTAGTACCATCACCCAGACTTGGAATTTCTCAACCCCCCAGACAATAATCTCAAAAATGTTCCATAGTGTTATTATTATACCAATGGAAAGTTATGCCTTTTGGCTTACATTTCGCACCAGCTAAATTCCAAAGAGCCCTGGATAAAGTTATAGGAGCAGAGCTACAACCCTACGCATTTGCCTACCTAGATGATATCGTCACCGGTAGAACAATACAAGAAAGAACACATGAGGAACTTAAGGAACACACTCCATAAGCTCAAATTACCCAATTTAAAAATAAACCCTGAAAAATATTAATTTTTTAAAACAGAAATAAAATATTTAGGCCACGTAATCGGGGAAAAAGGAATCCAAACCGACCTAGAAAAGGTAGCGGCAGTAAGAGAAATGCAGCCACCATCCAACCTAAGAGGCGTAAGGAGAATAATCGGCATGGCATCCTGGTATCGTAGATTTGTACCAGATTTTTCCACTCTAGTGGCACCAATAACAAATTTACTCAAGAAAAATAGAACATTTAAATGGAATCCCGAGCAACAAAGAGCATTCGAAGAATCAAAGAAACCTTTAACGGAAGCACCAGTATTGGCATGCCCGGATTTTACTAAACAGTTTAAGCTTCAAACAGATGCCAGTGGATGTGGACTAGGGGCAGTGTTAACACAAGGCATTGAAGGAGAAGAACGTGTAATATCCTATGCAAGCAGACGGTTAGAGAAAGCCGAAAAAACTACTCAGCAACAGAAAAGGAATGCTTGGCAATAGTATGGGGAGTAAGAAAAATGCGACAGTAAATAGAGGGATACCATTTTAAAATAATAACCGATCACCTCTCACTAAAATGGTTAAATAGTAACGATAGCCCAATGGGTAGAATTGCACGATGGGAGTTGGAACTACAACAGTATTCATTCGAAATAGAATACAGAAAAGGAAAAAGTAATGTAATAGCAGACGCTTTGTCATGAGACCCAATAGGTAAATTATGCAACATAAAAAAGGAAGTAGAAAAACAAGAATGCGCATGGCTAGATCGAATATACAAGCAAGTACGAGACAAACCTGAAACATACCCCGACTTCACAATCGAAAATGGCCAGTTATATCGCCACATTGCTAGTAAGGACGAAGATGACGGTTGCATACCATGGAAGTTGTCTCTAAGAAAAAGAGTATTGATGGAAAACCATGATAACCCTACCGCAGGACACATGGGTATGCGAAAAACTATTGCAAAAATTGCGAACCGCTACTACTGGCCAGGAATGTTTAAAGATGTAGGCAAATACGTAAGAAGTTGCGAATCCTGTCAACCAGTGATGGTATCTCTAAGAAGAGCAAAAGCACATTAAGCTGTTGCAAAAAGGGTAAAAAGCGTAAAAAATACGAAAAAGAGGGTAAAAAAGCACCAACACTTTTTTTAATTTTAATACATTAAGCCATTTAAAAAAAGGAGAGTTTGGGGTGTAAAACCTCATTATATAATTTCAAGTTTTGCCTCAAAATATTTGATATTAATTATATTAATTTTTCAAAATGTTAGTAGTTATATGATCGGTGTTAGTCATTTGGTAAGTGAAGCTTAGGCCTAGATTAGGATAAAGATGTTACTGAAAAATCATTTACACATACAAAATGCATTAAAAGCAACACTTTTTTCTTAATTAACTTAAAAGTTTTTGTTTTTTTGCGATATTCACCCTTATTCCAGTTGTCAACATTGACAGCACGTCAATACGATACCAAAAAATTGGGACTTGGCAACCCGTTGTCTAAAACAACTGACTGCTATTGACAACCTCATCCTGTCAATTGCTCTAGGATGATTAAATATTTCTGTAAACTTTAACAAATGCTTATTGCGTACTACTATCAAACAAATATTATGCAGAGAATTAATTAAATAGATATGCTGCTATTAGCGCTTAAAAGTATTTTAGGTTTGTAAAATTAAAAATATTTTAATTTTACAAAAAAAGCACCAAAAGCACTGTGAGAAATTGTGAAAAAGCACTGTAAATACCCGCTTTTTAAAAAAGGGTATTAACCAAAATTTCGCGTTTATGAAGAGGCAAAAAGCACCAAAAAATACCCGAAACGCACCAAAATACCATCACTGCTGTCAACGATACAAAGTAAGCCAACAAAAGCCGGCAAGTGAGATGCTATCGGAAATCGCAGAAGAGCCATGGGCAATAGTTTGCTCAGACTTTGTAGGACCGCTACCACGATCAAAACACGGAAACACAATGCTTTTGGTATTTATCGACAAATTTTCTAAGTGGGTTGCGTTGGTCGCAGCACGAAAAGCAACAAGTGAGGTGGTACAAAAAGCATTACGAGAGCGCATTATGAGTCGATTTGGAGTACCAAAGGTCCTAATCACCGATAATGGAACCCAGGCGGTCGAGGGGTTTGCTGCAAAACTGGCTCCAAAATACGATGGCCCATACAAAGTAAACGGTTATGTTTCACCCGTTATAGTAAAAATAGCAGTAGAAAGAAGAAAAAAAACGAACAACATATCGGGGAATTAAAACCATTTAATATTTTGCCTTATCGTGGTTGGTGTATTTCAAATACGACTACGACTGTTGGGTAATAGATTAAAGAAGACTTGAACAGTTTTTCTTTAATCTATTACCAAACAGTCGTAGTCGTATTTCAAATACGCCAACCACGATAAGGCAGATTACTCGTAATTTTTTATTATTTGTTTATTAACCTTGTGCTGTCCTTCAAGTGTATGTCAAGAGTATAAGGGGGGAAAATGTATGAAAAATTAAGGTAATAAGTAAGGGAAACCAGAAATATGTTTTAAAAAAAGTGTTTTATGTGCATTCAATATGCACTAAAAACTTGAAAATATGCACAAAAAACTCAAAAATATGCTCTTAAAATAAAATAAATTGGTTTATTTTAAATGAAAATATATTTTTAATTAAAAAATTCAACAACATTTGCATAAGAAATAAGCAAAAAAGGAAACAATAAAAAATTAACAAAGAATAACTGCCGTATTGAAACAAAATTGACATACATATTTTGACTAAAGCAAATAATACAAATTATTTTTTTTTTTTGATAATCTCGTAAAAATTTAACTTCAAGTTTAAAAGAGATCACGATATCAGAATTAAAACTTTGGAACTATCACCTAATTCACACGTTGATTTTTCAATGATTTTTTGAAACACGATTTTTTTTTGTAGTTTGTAGGCGAACGGTATAGAAAAGCAAAGGGGGTAGAAAAAAAATCACATTTTCCGTTTTCCGACTTTTTTTTTTCAAATTTTCTTTACACATATTTAAATTTTTGGTATGTTGCTTTATTTTATTTTTTCATTCAATGCGACAACAGCTTTTTATAATAGAAAACAGTGTTACCTGTTGGTTATTTTGTCGCTAATATAGGACTATAGGGAATATCGGACAAATATTTTATTTTGGCCAAAACGTTTCTTTATTTATAAGTATTAATAATACCTTGACAAAACGTAGGTATTTTTTATACTCAGATTGCATTTTTTGTATATAAGTAAAAAAAGAACTATAATTAAAATATATTTTTGCTCATAAACCGTTTCAAAATTTGTTTTTGCTCGAAATTACACAGACTTTTATGTACCTCAGGAAATAGAATATGGGCATCAATTAAACAATGATTTAATAATTAAAGAAATTACACTTGCATCTGTCTATCTTAAATCTTAATAAACTCCATTAATGGAGAAATCTAAAATGCAGCTTTATGTTAAATTTGTATTATATATAAGATAATTTCTGAAAATCTGTAGAGAAGTATGCATTAACTTCGAACGCAGAAGTAGTCACTTTAAATAATTTAATACACAAGAACTACATATGTATGTCAAAATGAGGACTTAAATGTTTTTAATTAATCTTTTTTTAAATTAAAATTAATGAAATTTTTAGATTTTCTTATGGGAACATTTTTTTACATGTAGGGGAAATGGATTTTTTAAAATATACTGGCACACTGATACCATTTTTGAAGAAAAAAAAAATCAAACCTAGAAACATGGAAAAAATCATGGTATGAATGAACAATGTTTTTGGAAGCAACTTTTAAAGAGAATACAAAATAAAACAAGATTTTTAAATCCTCGTATGAATTGGGCCTATATTTTCGATAAATAAGACAAGATTTGTGTGTATAATATTTATTGCAATAAACAACAATCTAGGTCAATAAAGATTTTCAAATAAAATCGTTGAATGCCACATCTAAATAAACTTTTATATATTGACAATGTTCCTTCAACGTCTACTCGCGTTAGAGTCCGTCATAAATAGAAAAACCGAATTTTTTTATTGAAACTAACGTCCGTAATAACTACGAAAATTTGTACACTACATGGAACATTAAAAATGAGACTTAGCTGGCGAAAAATAGAAATAAAAATGTTGTGCAACACTTAAGCTTGTAGGCAAATTAAAATAAAAATTTTTATTTATTTTATTTTATTTATTTAATTTCAAAATATGCCCTAGAAGCGTAAATTATGCTATAAAAATTAGAAAATATGCTAAAATAAATGCGTGTTAGAGTGATAAATGCAAAAACATGCTTTAAAGGGTAAAATATGCAAAAATATGCTTTAAAGGGCAAAATATGCAAAAATATGCACTAACAAATCGATTCCAAAATTAATAAAAAGTTCTGAAACGGATAAATATCTTGTCCCCGCATGAATACGTCGCACAAGAAAAAACATGCAATTGCATATTTACGGTTTCCCTGGTTATAAACTATTTTTAGATGAATTATAAACAAAAATTTGTAAAATCATGCCAACGCTTCCGAAGAATTGCGAGGACCTTGACAAAGAGGTACATAGAACCAAATTCATAAGTATGGGACACAAAAAAGTCCTGAATATACCAAGGCACAAGAAACTAGGTAACCAGGGGCCAATAAAGTCTGTCACCTTATCAGACCTAAAAAAGGATCTGGAAATATCCGAATCTGAGCCAGAAGGGAAAACCACACCGGACGATCGGGATGACCTATTCCCGCTCCAATGTTCGCAACCCGTAATCAGCTGCGCGGACGAACTACATAAGGAACTAGACCTCGCAACGGCAGCTTGGTTTAATGATGACGTGTTGTCCATCTGCACGGAATGGTCATTCAACGAAGACTTGGCAGTGGGGTACAATGGTCCACCAAAAAACCAGGAGATAGAGCTCATACCGGAAACGATGAAATCACAGCAACCCCCGGGAAGCACGATACTGTGATGATAGAGATGAATACCATTAAAAACCAGACAAATGAAGACCTACCATTTGAGGTATGGGATATGGATCAAAATAATGCTTTAGGACAGAAATAAAAGAAAAAACCTTTTTTTTTTAATACATGTTGTTAATTCTTTTGATTCTTTTTATTTGGTATCAAAATAAAAAGAATCTATAGTTGAATTAAAATTTAAGCAAACCGCTTACTTCGTTTTTGTTTAACTTTTTTTTATTCATATTTTGCCAAGTCTCAAGTACACTTAAATTCTTTCCCACAATTTAATTAAAATAAAGTTAATTTATTTCTCACACATTTGTCAAGCCAGGTATGAGAACCATCATGTCAGCATAATTGACGAAATAAATAAAATATTTTACTTTACACGTGTGTTTCAAATTACCAGCCAGACAGTAGTGCAATTGAATATCTGTTTTGCTTAGCTTACGATGGGAATGAATTTGGCAAGATAATAATGAACAGTTTCTGGCCGTTTTAAATTATGCTTGTACTCTTATTTTTTTTTTTTTATTAATTCTACTTTTTGTTATTGTATTAGTTTTAAGTTATTTTTTACATTTTGTATAAATATTAAAATTATTGAATAAAGTTTAAGATTGCTACTTAAATCGTCATACACTTCACTTCTTTGAGTCAATTAGATTATCCTGGCGTACTACCTGAATAACTAATTGATTCTTCCACAACTTGAGTTATCCTTGTGTATCACTTGGGTAAAAAACATCAACATTCTTTAAATTGCTTATCCTTGTGTACCACTTGGATAAGCCCCACCACTTACATCTCAGTTAAGCCAGGCAAACGAGTCTGGTATTAACATTTTTGGCGACCTTGACAGGACACGCAATCCTCGAATTAACTAATAGTGCCATCACTTCCCTGCTTTCCACAACAACTAACCCACCATGGAAACAACCTCAACAAAACTGCTCCGCCAACTAAAGGAAACGGGAGAACATATTGCAACCATTATTCGAAATTTAACCAAGGATTCAGCCAGCCGGAAAACCGCAACCTATTACCAGGAACGACTATCTCGTCTAAAGACAGCTTGGACAGAGTTCGACACAGCTGATAATGAATTACGAGAGTTGAAGGACGTAGACACATCTGATGAATACTTCATATCCGACTACTATGTTCGAATTGAGGCCATGGCGACGAAATATATAGCTATAATGGAACGTGAACTCGATCATCAAGGTAAAGAACTTCCTAATCCCAAACCTGCAAATACATGTCAAACGCAAGCCGGGGCAACTGGGGGACATGATCCCAATCCCAAATCGGCAAATACAGGTCAAACGCAAGCCGGGGCAACTGGGGGACATGATCCCAATCCCAAATCGGTAAACACAGGTCAATCGCAAGCCTGCGCAACTGGGGGACACGATGGATTAATCAGCCGGTCACTTGGAAAAATGGCGGCGCTTACTCGACAGCTAGAATGCCTTCAGTTGCAACCAGGTCAAGATCTTACTACGATGTAAAAAAGGCCACTATCTCTCAGCTGTGGCTTCAATTAGAAAGGCTTAATGATGAATTACTGGACAAATATCCCGACCCAGACATTGCTGGTTACGATACAAGCAGATATGTTCGCCTCGAACAAGCTTCACAATCAGCAATCATACAGCTCACCACGGCCAATAGAAGCCTCCACCACTCAACCACAGAAACTACGGCCAGACCATCAACCTTACCTTTGCCTACGATCACCATTACAAAATTTGAAGGTGACTACATGAAATGGACATCATTCTCCGATTTATTTACAAGAATCGTACATGAGCAACAGATGTCTGATGCTCATAAAATGTGGTATTTAAAAACCAACGTCATTGGTGAAGCAGCGAACCTCCTTAATCATCTTGCGGTTACTGCAGACAATTATCAGGTGGCGTGGCAATTGCTGCAAGATCGATACAACAATAAAAGGGTAATGGTAGCAACAGCAGTTCAGAGACTACTTGACCAACCATCTGGGGCATCCACATTAGGTGCTATTAAGCGATTGCACGATACAACAAAGGAATGTTTGGCAGCTCTCTCCAACATGGGGCTTCAAATATTATAATGGGAACCAATCCTTATCCACATCCTGGTCAAAAAGTTAGATAAAACAGTGCATGCTCAATATGAGCAATCAATTTCTCACCCAAAGGAACTACAAACAATCAACCAATTTCTGACATTCCTTGAGATCTATTTTCACACCCTGGAAGCAATGGGACACAAGGAAAAACCTTCGTTTTCCACTAACAAAATATGCGCGCTTACAGCACAACCTCGACACGAAAACCGGTTGTGCATAGTTTGCAAGCGAGACTCTCACCCATTGTATCGATGTAAGAAATTCATCGATATAAGCTCAACAAACAGACTAAACATGATACAGAAACACAAATTATGTGTCAATTGCTTTAGTAGTACCCATAGTACCAAACAATGTACAATTTCAAGCCGCTGCCAGAAATGTGGAAAAAAGCACCATACCTTGGTACATCTGGAACCAACCCCACAAGGTTATTCGTCATCAAGAAAAATTACTCCTCCTAAGAAAGAAATTGACTCAGACAGAAAGGCAGCTACACTTAACAACCCCTCCACAACAAACGTGACATCTCTCGTTAGCACACCACAGGACGAAGCTGAAAGCATGACGACAAGTTCCGTCGGCAGAAGACCATATGTCCTACTAGGAACAGCGTTGGTAAAGGTCAAGGCAAATGGACTAGAAACTGAATGTAAGGCAATTCTCGACTCGGGCTCACAAGTCAACCTCATTACAGAGAGATTAGTCACAACCCTAGGGCTCCCAGCAAGAACCACCTCAATTTCAATCAATGGAATTGGAAAAAACCGCACCAAGGTTCAACACCGTGTCAACATATCACTTCAATGAAGACTCAACACCTTTTCAACACGTCTTGAGGCATTTGTGTTGCCACAAATCATTTCTCCTCAACCTGCTCAACAACTTACCATCGATAAGTAGGCGATTCCCAACAATGTCACACTGGCGGACCCAACTTTTAACCGATCAGAAAAAATTGACATTTTGTTAGGCGCAGAATATTACCATCAAATCCTTGCCATAGGACAAATTAAACTCGGCGATGACCTCCCAATATTACAAAATACCACCTTTGGCTGGATAGTATCTGGAAAGGTATCTGGAGAACAACTCTCATCAGCAATATGTGGTACTTTAACTGAAGCTTCCTCAGCTTGGAACGTCGATTATCAAAAGATGCTTTACTAAAAACTCAATATATGCAGTTTATGAAGGATTCCGAAACATTGGGACATATGTCGAAAATCAACATAGATGAAGTGTAAGGGTCTAAGTACTTTATTCCTCACCACTGCATTTTACGACCTGATAGTAGCACCACTAAACTTCGAGTGGTATTTGATGCGTCAGCAAAAACCTCGTCAGGAAAATCTTTTAATGACATTTTGCACATAGTGCCACCACTACAAAATGAGCTGTTTACGGTGCTTCTGCGATTTCGGATTCCACGTTTCGTGTTCACAACAGACATAAAAAAAATGTACCGACAAATATTGGTCCATCCAGGAATTATGGAATTTGAATCTTTCATGGGATGAGGCAGTGCCTTCAGAATTTGAATCACGCTGGCGAAGCTTTAGAAGTAATCTGAGTGAACTCAAAACCTTTCAAGCTAATCGACATATATATAAAGGATCGATTCCAAGCAATACGCAACTACATGTTTTTACAGATGCCTCAGAAAAGGCGTATGGTGCCGCAGTATATATCAGGACATTCTTGCCAAATAAAACAGTTATTGTATACTTGCTTTGTGCGAAGTCCCGTATAGCACCTCTCAAGCAACGAACGCTGCCAAGGCTGGAATTATGTGCTGCCCAGTTGGGTGCCAACTTGGCTGCAAAAGTTAAGCACGATCTGGATATGAATACAACGCCAACATTCTACTGGTCTGATTCAAAAATAGTATTAGCATGGATAAATTCACGATCATCTTCGTTGCATATATTCGTAGCAAATCGAATAGCTTCAATTCAAGAAAGCTCGACACCTGATCAATGGCGTCATGTGAGTTCCCAGGACAACCCAGCAGACATAATATCTAGAGGATTGGATCCACAGCAGTTTCAGCATACACCCCAGTGGATGTATGGGCCATTCTTTCTTCATGGTGATGAGAAACATTGGCCTCCGATGTTCTCTCCAACTCCTGACACACCTTTACCTGAACGGAAGAAAATTTCCTATAACATGCTGGTTTCGGTAACGACTGAAAATTTTTTGCATTCTATCAACCATAGAAATTCTTTTAAAACCCTGTATTATAGGATAGATCTTCAGATTCATAAAAAATGCTAGAATTCCCAAGGCAGATCGACAAACTCAAAGAGCTCTGACACCTTTCGAGCTCCACGATTCACTTCTTATAATTATTAGAGAAACTCAAAAATTTGCATTCTCAGAGGACATCAAGCAGTTGCAAAAACGCAAAGAACTAAGGGTGTCAAGTTCAAAAGTTTATCACCATTTTTAGATGAAAATTGCATTTTAAGAGTCGGAGGCAGGCTAGAAGAGTCTACTTTGCCATTCGATACAAGACATCCAATGCTCCTCCCTTATAATGAGATAATCAGCAAACTAATATTTGAGTCAATACACAAAGAAAATAAGCATTGTGGAGCTCAGGCTCTCCTTGCAAATGTCCGACAACGATTTTGGCCCATCAAAGGAAAATACTTAGCACGAGAAACCATCCATAAGTGCGTAAGTTGCGCAAAATCAAAACCAAAACTTCTCCAGCAGATCATGGGAAGTTTGCCTGCAACGAGGGTTACACCAGCAAGACCATTTATAAATGCCGGGGTTGACTATTGTGGTCCAATTTGGGTTCACTTTAAAACTCGAGGAAAACGACCTCAAAAGGCGTACATTGCAGTATTCTGTTGCTTCACCACAAAAGCGGTGCATCTCGAATTAGTTACAAACCTAACAACAGAAGCGTTCCTGGGAGCACTAAAACGATTTACCAGTCGCAGAGGTCACTGCCAACAACTTTACTGCGACAATGCAACAAACTTTGTCGGACCACGAAATCAACTAGCGGAATTATCATCAGCCCTTTTTACCCCCACAGCTCAAGAAGCCATTCAGCGAGAATGTGCAACTAAAAACATTTCTTTTCATTTCATTCCTCCTCGAGCACCTCATTTTGGGGGATTATGGGAGGCCGCAGTCAAGTCAGCCAAAAGGCTATTACTCAAAGAAATGACAATCGCATCCCTAACTTATGAAGAAATGGAAACTGTAGTCATAGAGGTAGAGGCAATACTGAATTCCAGACCTATAACAGCATTATCAAATGATCCTAATGATGCAGCTGCCTTGACTCCTGGTCATTTCCTGATTGGGGAACCTCTCACGGCACAAGTCGATGCAACTGCTCAGTCGATGTCGCCATCACTCGTTAAACGATGGGAATTAGTATCAAAAATAAAACATCATTTCTGGCAACGATAGTCCCACGAGTACCTCACTGAACTCCAGCAGCGTAACAAATGGCAATCAAAGTCTCAAAATCTGCCAGTGGGTACTATAGTTATAGTGAAAGACAACACTCCTGTCATAACGTGGCGAATCGGAAAGGTGATCGAAACATTCCCCGGGCCTGACGGTATCGTGAGGACGGCAACAGTAAAAACATCTACAGGTATCATTAAACGGACAATTCCCTTACTTGCTCCGCTTCCTCTCGATTCATCCTACACCACTACTGGCAATGAAAGTATGCCTGATCTTCAGAACACACCCTCAACGTCTTTGGGCAGTGAAGGTGTAAAAAGCAGTTCCCTTCCCAAGGAAAACTACAAATCTCCGAACAAAACTAAAGGAAATAGCTCGGAACTCAAGAGAAACGAACAACCTATTGACAAATACAAAGGCTCACCACCCCCAAAACGCTGCACATTATCTCCAACCAGCCTACTAATGCTTCTTGCCTTATTCCTTCCGTTAGTGGTATGCCAGCTAGGTACCTACACAAAGATCACTAGCTCTCCTGGGTTACACTTTGAACAGATTGGTCAAGTTAAACCAATTATCTCAGAATGGAAGCTTTTTATCTACTTTGAACTATCACCATTTCTCAAGGAAGTACAACTTCTAGCAAACGGAACTAATACGTTGATGAAATGTTGCAACAGTTCAGATCTCAATCATCAATGTATCGCGCTCGTTGCGCATTTTAACAACGTTAAACTTAAAGTGGCTACCAGTCTCGAAAGCCTCTTAAGAAGAAAGAAAAGAGGGGCAATTGATTTCATTGGAAATGTAGCATGTTCATTATTTGGAGTTCTCGATTCACAGTATGCCGAAAAAATGACAGACACCATCAACAGCATAAAGAATAACGAGGATCACTTGGCACACCTTCTAAGGAATCAAACATCATTCCTCGACTCCACCCTTAATATTATGAAACAAACGGAGGCTCATACTCAGAATAGCCTCGATAAATTAAACTTTAGGCTAAAAAGACTCGAGAACTTTACTGTCAATGAAACCCAGCAATCTCAACTTATTTTCTCGCTTAGCATTCAGTTGATCATCATCTCAGACAATGTGCAAACAATGTTAAAGGCCATAATGGATCTGCTAACCGATACATATCATGGCAGAATAAGTCCCTCTCTACTAACACCGCAACAATTTTTTTTGGAAGTGGACAATATAAAGGCAAATTTGCCATCGGATTTGATACTACCAGTCACGGATATCATTCATCTGTATGGTTTAGTGACAGCTAATACAGCCATTTCAAACCAACACATTATTTGCACATTGGAAATTCCACTAGCCCATAAAGAGGAATTCGACCTCTTTTATCTTACACCAGTTCCACAACTAGTAAATAACTCGTTGGTTGCGATCATTCCAACAACCAAAATGATGGCTCTCAACGCTCACCGAGACGAATATTTCCCGGTTGATGATGCCAAACTCCGTGATTGCCACATCCTTGATCACGATACTTTTTTAAGCCCAAATATCCAAGCTACGTATTTCAAAAAATCACCAATGTGTCGTTGTGAGATACATTTATTTAACAACGAGTCAGACATAAGTTGCAATACCGACGTACTATCCCATAGTAATGTGTGGTACCAACTTCATAAAAAAAAATCAATGGCTAGTCGCAACTCAACATCCACTCAAATTAAGTATGGTGTGCAACGGCATCAGTGGTTCTCAGGTCTTACAAGGAACTGGATTGCTTACCTTACCAGCAGGATGTTCAATGAAAAATGAGTTGATTACCTTATATGGGCACCAAACAATTACCTCGACTTTATGTCCCTCCTATACAAGCTCTGGAGTTTCATTGCCCCATTTACAACAAAATGTCTTCAATATAACCGAAACTTTACAAGACCTAAGAATCATGGGAAACTTAACCCGACTGCAAGAGAAGGTAAGAGAACAGATGCGGAATATACCCACCCCAACCATGAATCATGGCGTGCATAGCTTGGCAGTCAGCTATGTGGGACTGGCTCTGATTTTAACATTGCTAACCATCCTGTTAATCAAAATCTTATTAAAAAGAAGACTCAATACTCGTCCAATAGCACCACAGCCATCACCCAGGTCAAACTGGAACATTTCGTTGGACCCTGGCGCTTAATTTACTTCAGCATAAATTGCCGGAAAATGTTCAGTTAAATTGCCTATTGTTATTAACAATCCCCCTGGGGGCGCAAGTGTGTTTCAAATTACCAGCCAGACAGTAGTGCAATTGAATATCTGTTTTGCTTAGCTTACGATGGGAATGAATTTGGCAAGATAATAATGAACAGTTTCTGGCCGTTTTAAATTATGCTTGTACTCTTATTTTTTTTTATTAATTCTACTTTTTGTTATTGTATTAGTTTTAAGTTATTTTTTACATTTTGTATAAATATTAAAATTATTGAATAAAGTTTATGATTGCTACTTAAATCGTCATACACTTCACTTCTTTGAGTCAATTAGATTATCCTGGTGTACTACCTGAATAACTAATTGATTCCTCCACAACTTGAGTTATCCTTGTGTATCACTTGGGTAAAAAACATCAACATTCTTTAAATTGCTTATCCTTGTGTACCACTTGGATAAGCCCCACCACTTACATCTCAGTTAAGCCAGGCAAACGAGTCTGGTATTAACACATGTATTTATTTATTGTACCTTCAAATATGAACTAACAATAAGTATTCAAATCTTAAATCTCCTAAAACCTGTATGGACATATGGAATACAATTATGGGGAACCGCAAGTAATTCAAACATTGAAATACTGCACCGCTATCAGTCTAAAACCTTAAGAATAATTACAAACGCTCCTTGGTATATGACTAACAATAACATTCATAAAGATTTGGACATACCCAAAGTTAAACAAGAAATCAGTAGGTTTAGCAAAAAGTAAGTTGACAGACTCAGTAATCACAGCAATCCGGTAGCCATAGCTTTATTAGATGATAGTGAAGAAATTTTTAGGCTGAAAAGGTATCATGTTTTGGACATGCTTTTTAGAAAATAGTTATTATTTATACAGTTATAAATGTACAAAAATTAAATGTATATATGTATATATGTTTCAATTTCATTGGAGATTGAAACAAATGTAATTTTTGAAGTTATTACTTAATTTGCTTATTATTGTATTAAATACATTGCAAATAAATATACAAAAAAAAATATCTTAAATCTAAATATAATTAATTAGGCCCGACCAGTGTCGGACATAAACTTAGTGATAGTTATTAATAAAACATAAGTCGTGAAAAGCAAAAACAAAAGTATTTTCAAGCATTTTCTTCTGAAGTGATGTGAATAATAGCCCTTGTGTCCTTGTTTTTTAGGCGTATGTGTCCAGTGAAGTTCAAAATATTACGTGCAAGCGCATTAGGCTGTGACTCGAGTTTTGTTAAATATTTGCCTGCGTATTTTGCAATTTATTCAGTCACTAGTAGCATATTTAAATCACGATGTATATTTGAATTTTTTATATACCATGGAGCCGATATTATTAACCGTAAAATTTTGTTTTGCCTTCGTTGGATTCTCTCGACATTGGAAGCTGAAGCAGTGCCCCATAGTTGAATTCCATAGCACCATATATGTAGATTTCAAAAGCGACTTGTATATCAAAAGTTTGCAATCTAGACTGAGGGATGAATTTCAACCAATCAGACAATGTACCTCAGTTAATTTTAGTTTCATTTGTGTTAGCTTAAAGTCAATGTGGTGTTTCCATGTAAGCCTTCTATCATGGTGTATACCAAGGTATTTCACATGTGAATGTTGAGGAACAATTTGATTATTGACTCTAATGGGGGAACAGGTATCTTTTCTTAGGGTAAACGTTATATGAACACACTTTTGTTCATTTACTTTAATTCTCCATAAGTTCAACCATATTTCAAGCTGGGTAATGTGTGCTTGCAGATTGCGGGATGCCTCATCAGGGTTTTTGTGAATACTCATACAGGCTGTATCATCGGCAAATGTAGAAGTGTGGATGTTATTGCTCACAGGCATATCACAAGTATATATTATATACAAGACTGGCCCCAGAATACTACCCTGTGGCACACCAAAAGATATAGATTCGGGCACACTCATGAAGTCTCCTTCCACAACAGTAAACTTCCTATCAACAATATAACTTTCTAAAAGCTTTTGTATGTTTATTGGTAGGTATGTCTTCAATTTTAAAACTAGGCCTTCGTGCCATACTTTATCAAATGCCTGAGAAACATCAATAAAAAGGGGAGAACAATACTTTTTTTCTTCAAATGTCCTCCTTACAACTTAAACCAATGTATGCGTTTGCTCAATAGTGCTATGCTGACTTCTAAAGCCAAATTAATGGTCCGGGATGCACCCACTATCAGGTAAAATTGTGGACAATTTAGTCATAAGCAGCTTTTCGAAAAGCTTTGAAATTGTTGAAAGTAAGCTTATAGGCCTATATGACTCAGCCTTGGTAAGATCTTTGCCTGGCTTTGGAATCATTTTAATCTTGGCAAGTTTCCAGTTTCATATGTGGAAAATACTGCATTCGTAAAATGGCATTAAAAATAAATAGCAAGATTCTTATTGCAATATGAGGCAAGTTCATCAGCATCTTGTTACTAAGCACCCGTACATGAATTGGGAGTGAATACAGATTTTAAATGCTCTGAAAATAAGTTGCGTTTCTCACTATCGCTTCTTGCCCAGCCTCCGGTCGAAGTACGCAGTGGTGATTTGACATCAACGGGTCTTTTAAGATTTCTAGTAGCGCGCCATAAAGAGTAATTAGATGCTGACGTTACATCAAGACCTTCTAAATACTTTTCCAGTAATGCAGTCTTTTCCGATGATAGCAGCTCTTTGAGTCGTTTAGTACATTCTTTAAGTCTGATTTTATTTAGGGGTGATCTGTGTTGTTGCCATTCTCTTCTAGCTCTCCTTTTTTCACATACAAGACGTTCAATTTCCGTAGAATAAATTCTATTAAAGCCAGTCTGCGGATAGGAAGTAGTGGCATGTTCAGCAGCCTGTTTAATATATTCGTTACGATTTTCAATATTAAATTCAATATCATCAGGTGATCTTAGCTGAATGTTTTCTACGCAGTGACTACTAACATATTTTTTGAATCCTAGCCAGTTGACCCTATTAATCGTTTTCACATATGAGTTAGTTAAATCACTCCTTAGTGGGTTGAAAATTGTAACTATTGTGCGTGAGTGATCGGAGGACAGATCTAGAGAGCCCTCTACGTGAATTAAGTCCCTATGGATATTTTTCGTGACGCCAAAATCTATAACATCTGGAATTTTTCTTACGTCAGTAGGCCAGTAAGTAGGCTCCCCACTCGAAATGACATCTAAGCCCATTTTTGAAATTGTATTAAACAACGCTCTACCTCTAGGTGTAACAAGACGCGAGCCCCAGTACGTATGTTTTGCATTGTAGGCACCAGCTGCCACGAAACAAGATCCATATTCTTGGCAATTATGGCACTGTACGGGACTTGAACGCTTACGTGGCTCTTCAACTGTGATTTTTCGGTGTAAAAGGTATTTTAGACTATAAATTGGGTGCGTCTCGTTTTTTTTTAACTGTATATCATTCGGCTCCAGTTCAACACGAAATAGAGGCTGGGGAATCTTCTCTCTATTGATTATATTAGTAACATTTTTTACCTTAAATCCTTGTTCGATAAGTGCACATTTTACTTCTTCGGGCTCAACATATGAATCTATGCCCTTTAATACTATTTGTAGGCCTTTAGCACTCTTAAGTTGATATGTGTAAAAATTTGTTTTATTTTTTTCAAACTCACTAAAAATTTTTCGGAAATCTTTTTCATCATATATTTGGATTTTAGTTTCATCAATATTACCTCGTTTAATTGGAATGATGTGAAAAGTATTTTCACCAATTGTCGACAGTAGATTTTTTAGAAGCGCGTTAGAATTTTTTTCTCTCAGATAAATAGGTGGTGGCTTAAAAGACTTTTGCGATGATGTAGTCGGGTTGTCGTCATTGACTTGCAATACTGAAAAACGATTTTGGCGATTGGTAGATGATGCGCTGTTATCCCTAGACATCTTTGGAGCAGATGCAATTTTAGTAGAATTTGGGCTTCGCACGCGCTTTACCACAGTTATGTATCTGTCCATTCCGACTTGGACCTTGGGTTTTCGGCTGCTCTTATTTTCAGTCACAACTTGTTTAAGTGATGACCACGAGCCCGAAGCGGATGATATCGCTGAGTTAAATGTAGAAGTACTAGGCAACGGTAATTTCAACGATTCACTAGTTGGCATTGGACAAAGCGAAGTTGATCGCTGACGAAACTGTGGTTTTGCCGTTAGAAAAAGTCTATTATCAGATTTTTGATTTTTATTAAGAGCTTCAGAACTCACAGCAAGTCTATTATCAGATTTTTTATTTTTATTGTTATCATTATGAGCATCAAAACTCACAGTAAAATAGGTATTTCTGCCGTTAGAACTCACTTCACTATTTTTTTCGTTAGGGGTACTCATATAGAGTATTCCTCAAGGGTACTTTGTATGTTTTTTTGTTTACGGTTTTTTTTTTTTTGTTATTTCTATATGTAAAAATATTAGCAAAGCAAAAAAAGCTTATTTATCAAAGTTAATATGTACTACGAATATTTTTGTATGATTTTTTTTTTGTTTAGTTTGTATGTAAGAAAAATTCCGCTATTACGTCTGTTCACTATGAAGGTACAACGAGAACTCCGCGGATTAGGATGTGACTCGAGTTTTGTTAAATATTTGCTGCATATTTTGCAATTTCTTCAATCACTAGTGGCATGTTTAAATCACGATGTATATTTGAATTTTTTATATACCTTGGAGCTGATGTTATTAATCGCAAAATTTTATTTTGCCTTCGTTGGATTCTCTCGACATTGGAAGCTGAAGCAGTGCCCCATAGTTGAATTCCGTAGCACCATATAGGTTTCAAAAGTGACTTGTATATCAAAAGTTTGCAATCTAGACTGAGGGTTGAATTTCTACCAATCAGCCAATGTACGTGAGTTAATTCTAGTTTCATTTGGTTAACTTAGAGTCAATGTGGTGTTTCCAAGTAAGCCCTCGATAAAGGTGTATTTCAAGATATTTGAAATGAGTATGTTGAGGGACAACTGGATTGTTAATCAGAATGGGTGAACAAGTATCTCTTCGTAATGTATATGTTACTTGAACACACTTTTGTTCGTTTACCTTAATTCTCCATAAGTTTAACCATAGTTCCAGCTGGGTAATGTGTTCTTGAAGATATCAAGATGCCTCATGCATACTAAGGCAGGCTGTATCATCAGCAAATGTGGAAGTGTGGATATTACTACTCAGAGGCATATCACAAGTATACATAAATCAAATACAAAACTGGCCCCAGTATACTCCCCTGTGGCACACCGGATGAGATAGTTTCAGGCAGGCTCATAAAGTCTCCTTCCATAACAGTGAACTTCGGGGCAGTAATGCAACTTTCCAAAAGACTTACAACGTTTATTGGGAGGTAAGTTTTTAATTTTAAAATTAGGCCTTCATGCCACACTTTAGCAAATGCCTGAGAAACGTCGATAAACAGCGCAAAACAATACTTCTTTTCTTCAAATGTTCTTATAAATTGAACCAATCTATGAGTTTGTTCAATGGTGCTATGCTGACTGCTAAAACCAAATTGATGGTCCGGGATGCACCCATTATCAGCTAAAATTTTGGACAATTTACTTACGTCAGTAGGCCAGTAAGTAGGCTCCCCACTCGAAATGACATCTAATTCCATTTTTGAAATTGTATTAAACAACGCTCTACCTCTAGATGTAACAAGACGCGAGCCCCAGTACGTATGTTTTGCATTGTAGTCACCAGCTGCCACGAAACAAGATCCATATTCTTGGCAATTATGGCACTGTACGGGACTTGAACGCTTACGTGGCTCTTCAACTGTGATTTTTCGGTGTAAAAGGTATTTTAGACTATAAATTGGGTGCGTCTCGTTTTTTTTTAACTGTATATCATTCGGCTCCAGTTCAACACGAAATAGAGGCTGGGGAATCTTCTCTCTATTGATTATATTAGTAACATTTTTTCCTTAAATCCTTGTTCGATAAGTGCACATTTTACTTCTTCGGGCTCAACATATGAATCTATGCCCTTTAATACTATTTGTAGGCCTTTAGCACTCTTAAGTTGATATGTGTAAAAATTTGTTTTATTTTTTTCAAACTCACTAAAAATTTTTCGGAAATCTTTTTCATCATATATTTGGATTTTAGTTTCATCAATATTACCTCGTTTAATTGGAATGATGTGAAAAGTATTTTCATCAATGGTCGACAGTAGATGTTTTAGAAGCGCGTTAGAATTTTTTTTCTCTCAGATAAATAGGTGGTGGCTTAAAACACTTTTGCGATGATGTAGTCGGGTTGTCGTCATTGACTTGCAATACTGAAAAACGATTTTGGCGATTGGTAGATGAAGCGCTGTTATCCCTAGACATCTTTGGAGCAGATGCAATTTTAGTAGAATTTGGGCTTCGCACGCGCTTTACCACAGTTATGTATCTGTCCATTCCGACTTGGACCTTGGGTTTTCGGCTGCTCTTATCTTCAGTCACAACTTGTTTAAGTGATGACCACGAGCCCGAAGCGGATGATATCGCTGAGTTAAATGTAGAAGTACTAGGCAACGGTAATTTCAACGATTCACTAGTTGGCATTGGACAAAGCGAAGTTGATCGCTGACGAAACTGTGGTTTTGCCATTAGAAAAAGTCTATTATCAGATTTTTGATTTTTATTAAGAGCTTCAGAACTCACAGCAAGTCTATTATCAGATTTTTTATTTTTATTGTTATCATTATGAGCATCAAAACTCACAGTAAAATAGGTATTTCTGCCGTTAGAACTCACTTCACTATTTTTTTCGTTAGGGGTACTCATATAGAGTTTTCCCCAAGGGTATTTTGTGTTTTTTTTGCTTACAGTTTTTTTTTTGTTTTTGTTATTTCTATATGTAAAAATATTAGCAAAGCAAAAAAAGCTTATTTATCAAAGTTAATATGTACTACGAATATTTTTGTATGATTTTTATTTTTGTTTAGTTTGTATCTAAGAAAAATTTGCTATTACGTCTGTTCACTATGAAGGTACAATGAGAACCAATCAAAGAGTAAACCTAGCGAAGGAAATAGGAGGCAAGCGATACCGAATAAGAGTTTCAAAATCTGGACAGGGATCCGTAAGACGGGAAGAAAAACAATTAAGAAAGAAAGTCCACGGTAAAAATATAGTAAATTATTTTTTTATATAAATAAAAAAAAGGTGTATGCATAGGTGCATATATAATGAACAAAAAAAAAACATTTTTTTAAAATTTTTTTTTCCAAAGAAGGGGGGAAGTGTAACGAACAGTTTGCGCACAAACTGATGTGACACCCTGTAAAGTTGTAAAACATAAAATAACAAATATAATCGACGAACTGATTTATAAAACAAAAGACACTAACAAAGACCAATAAAATATATTAAAGAAATAAACAAAAGAACAAAACATGCAACAACAAAACATAAGCATGCAGAAATATCTGTAAATATTCATTTTTTTTTTTCATATACATATTTATTTATTGTATCTTTAAAAATCAACTAACAATAAGTAATCAAATCTGAAATATAAATATAATTATTAGGCCCGACCAGTATCGGACATAAGCTTACTGATAGTTATAAATAATACATAAGTAGTGATAATCAAAAAGGAAAAAAAGAAGTATTTTCAAGCAGTCCCATCTGGAGTGTTGAGTATACGAGTAAGAGCCCTTGTGTACCTCTTTTTTAGGTGGATGTGTCCAGTAAAGTTTAGAATATTACGAGCAAGCGGATTAGGATATGACTCGAGTTTAGTTAAATATTTGCCTGCGTATTTTGCAATTTCTTCAGTCACTAGTGGCATATTTAAATCACGATGTATATTTGAATTTTTAATGTACCATGGAGCCGATGTTATCAAACGTAAAATTTTGTTTTGCCTTCGTTGGATTTTCTCAATATTTGAAGCTGAAGCAGTGCCCCATAGCTCAATTCAATAGCACCATATTGGCTTCAAAAGCGACTTGTATATCAAAAGTTTGCAGTCTAGGCTGAGTGTTGAATTTCTGCCAATTAACCAATATATTTGAGTTAATTTAAGTTTCTTTTGGGTTAACTTAGGCCCAATAATTGACCTCTCAATTATATGTCATTTATCTTTAAAATTCACTTAAGTATTGAATTCATTTTTTCAGTACAAAGTTGAGAGACATTTAAATGCCCAAGCTTGTGGACTTAAATCGCACTTAAGTTTTACGAGCATACCATATTTTATTGTGTTTGTGTGTGTTTATTGAAAACATGTACATAAACATCATGTGGTCGTATTAAAAAGAATTTTGTTTAATTTTCATAAATATAAAACATATACAATATATACTTTCATATCATGGAAAAATAAATATAAAAATGCATTCTGATGCTCTTTTTGTTTCATAAAATGTGTTTTTATGCAATTTTAGTTTTCTTCACTTTGATAACCTAACTTTTTTATTTATAATATACAGCTGTTATTAAAAAAGCCTACCATAATACTGGGAAATTTTGTAGTGCTGCCGTACTTGCAACGTAATTTAATAAGAACTTTTAATTAACCACTGAAAAAATGAAGCTTCATTTAAGTGCCACCTAAATTTAAGTGGCAATTACCTAAATGACATATAATTGGGAGGTCAATTATTGGGCCTTAGAGTCAATATGATATTTCCATGTAAGCCTTCGATCAAGGTGTATACCAAGGTATTTCACTTGAGAATGTTGAGGAATATTTTGATTGTTAATTCTTCATAAGTTCAACCATATTTCAAGCTGGGTAATGTGTTCTTGGAGATAGCGGGATGCCTCATCAGGGTTTTTGTGCATACTCATGCAGGCTGTATCATCGGCAAATGTAGAAAAGTGGATGTTATTGCTCACAGGCATATCACAAGTATATATTAAATACAAAACTGGCCCCAGAATACTACAATGTGGACTTCGTGCCATACTTTATCAAATGCCTGAGAAACATCAATAAAGAGAGCAGAACAGTGCTTCTTTTCCTCAAATGTTCTTTTTACAACATGGACCAATCTATGAGTTTGTTCAATGGTGCTATGCTGACTGCTAAAACCAAATTGATGGTCCGGGATGCACCCATTATCAGCTAAAATTTTGGACAATTTACTTACGTCAGTAGGCCAATAAGTAGGCTACCCACTCGAAATGACATCTAAGCCCATTTTTGAAATTGTATTAAACAACGCTCTACCTCTAGGTGTAACAAGACGCGAGCCCCAGTACGTATGTTTTGCATTGTAGTCACCAGCTGCCACGAAACAAGATCCAAGCGATTTGTAGAACTTCTCATACTGATCTTCGGTAACTGAAAATCTGGGAGGTGAGTAAATTGATGATATCACGAAATTCGCACAAAAATTTTCTACGAAAATATTCGTAGCTTGCATATATTCTTCACTAACGTTCTCAAGGATATAGTGCTTGAGTCTTGACTTAATTAGAATTGCTGATCCACCGCATGCTCTCCCTCTCGGGTCTTTTGAATCATATAGAGCGTAACCATTTATTTTAAAGCAGCTTCTCGAAGACAAGTGAGTCTCAGAGACCAACATTATATCAATATTTTTTTCCGTGAGGAAGTGCTCAAGTTCATTTTTATGTTGGCGAATGCCGTTTGCGTTCCAGAAACATAGTTTTAATGTGTTCATGGCTTGTTAACTAATGCTTGAAGCAGAGTATTCTGCATTCTCAGCATTTCTTGCATCATGCTAGTCATATTTGTTGTAAAGTTATTTATAGTTAGCACCAGATTCTCAATAGTAGCTTCAAGACGACTAAAGTTAAAGCTAGAGTTTGCATTTGTTGACTTATTTTGCTGAGGAACATTTTGTGTGGGAATAGAACTAGTCTTAGCAGCATCGGCATACGATACACGTGAAGTAACTAGTTGGCTAGTTTGAGGAAGAGTGACGGAGTAAGCATTTGCTGATTGAACTGGATCTAATTTTGGTTTTTGACTCATAGCCTGTTTAACGAAAGAATATACAGGGCATCCTCTGTAGTTAGCGGTGTGATTACCTCCACAATTACTGCATTTTTTTCTCCTTGATCTTTTGGCTTAGTACAGCTAGCAGTACCATGCAATTCACCTCAGATAACACAAACTGTAGGTAATTTGCAGTAAGTTTTTGTGTGGCCATATTCTTGAAAATTATGGCACTGTACGGGACCTGAACGCTTACGTGGCTCTTCAACTGTGATTTTTCGGTGTAAAAGGTATTTTAGACTATAAATTGGGTGCGTCTCGTTTTTTTTTAACTGTATATCATTCGGCTCCAGTTCAACACGAAATAGAGGCTGGGGAATGTTCTCTCTATTGATTATATTGGTAACATTTTTTACCTTAAATCCTTGTTCGATAAGTGCACATTTTACTTCTTCGGGCTCAACATATGAATCTATGCCCTTTAATACTATTTGTAGGCCTTTAGCACTCTTAAGTTGATATGTGTAAAAATTTGTTTTATATTTTTCAAACTCACTAACAGTTTTTCGGAAATCTTTTTCATCATATATTTGGATTTTAGTTTCATCAATATTACCTCGTTTAATTGGAATGATGTGAAAAGTATTTTCACCAATGGTCGACAGTAGATTTTTTAGAAGCGCGTTAGAATTTTTTTCTCTCAGATAAATAGGTGGTGGCTTAAAAGACTTTTGCGATGATGTAGTCGGCTTGTCGTCATTGACTTGCAATACTGAAAAACGATTTTGGCGATTGGTAGATGATGCGCTGTTATCCCTAGACATCTTTGGAGCAGATGCAATTTTAGTAGAATTTGGGCTTCGCACGCGCTTTACCACAGTTATGTATCTGTCCATTCCGACTTGGACCTTGGGTTTTCGGCTGCTCTTATCTTCAGTAACAACTTGTTTAAGTGATGACCACGAGCCCGAAGCGGATGATATCGCTGAGTTAAATGTAGAAGTACTAGGCAACGGTAATTTCAACGATTCACTAGTTGGCATTGGACAAAGCGAAGTTGATCGCTGACGAAACTGTGGTTTTGCCGTTAGAAAAAGTCTATTATCAGATTTTTGATTTTTATTAAGAGCTTCAGAACTCACAGCAAGTCTATTATCAGATTTTTTATTTTTATTGTTATCATTATGAGCATCAAAACTCACAGTAAAATAGGTATTTCTGCCGTTAGAACTCACTTCACTATTTTTTTCGTTAGGGGTACTCATATAGAGTTTTCCCCAAGGGTATTTTGTGTTTTTTTTGCTTACAGTTTTTTTTTTGTTTTTGTTATTTCTATATGTAAAAATATTAGCAAAGCAAAAAAAGCTTATTTATCAAAGTTAATATGTACTACGAATATTTTTGTATGATTTTTATTTTTGTTTAGTTTGTATCTAAGAAAAATTTGCTATTACGTCTGTTCACTATGAAGGTACAATGAGAACCAATCAAAGAGTAAACCTAGCGAAGGAAATAGGAGGCAAGCGATACCGAATAAGAGTTTCAAAATCTGGACAGGGATCCGTAAGACGGGAAGAAAAACAATTAGGAAAGAAAGTCCACGGTAAAAATATAGTAAATTATTTTTTTATATAAATAAAAAAAAGGTGTATGCATAGGTGCATATATAATGAACAAAAAAAAAACATTTTTTTAAAATTTTTTTTTCCAAAGAAGGGGGGAAGTGTAACGAACAGTTTGCGCACAAACTGATGTGACACCCTGTAAAGTTGTAAAACATAAAATAACAAATATAATCGACGAACTGATTTATAAAACAAAAGACACTAACAAAGACCAATAAAATATATTAAAGAAATAAACAAAAGAACAAAACATGCAACAACAAAACATAAGCATGCAGAAATATCTGTAAATATTCATTTTTTTTTTTCATATACATATTTATTTATTGTATCTTTAAAAATCAACTAACAATAAGTAATCAAATCTGAAATATAAATATAATTATTAGGCCCGACCAGTATCGGACATAAGCTTACTGATAGTTATAAATAATACATAAGTAGTGATAATCAAAAAGGAAAAAAAGAAGTATTTTCAAGCAGTCCCATCTGGAGTGTTGAGTATACGAGTAAGAGCCCTTGTGTACCTCTTTTTTAGGTGGATGTGTCCAGTAAAGTTTAGAATATTACGAGCAAGCGGATTAGGATATGACTCGAGTTTAGTTAAATATTTGCCTGCGTATTTTGCAATTTCTTCAGTCACTAGTGGCATATTTAAATCACGATGTATATTTGAATTTTTAATGTACCATGGAGCCGATGTTATCAAACGTAAAATTTTGTTTTGCCTTCGTTGGATTTTCTCAATATTTGAAGCTGAAGCAGTGCCCCATAGCTCAATTCAATAGCACCATATTGGCTTCAAAAGCGACTTGTATATCAAAAGTTTGCAGTCTAGGCTGAGTGTTGAATTTCTGCCAATTAACCAATATATTTGAGTTAATTTAAGTTTCTTTTGGCTTAACTTAGGCCCAATAATTGACCTCTCAATTATATGTCATTTATCTTTAAAATTCACTTAAGTATTGAATTCATTTTTTCAGTACAAAGTTGAGAGACATTTAAATGCCCAAGCTTGTGGACTTAAATCGCACTTAAGTTTTACGAGCATACCATATTTTATTGTGTTTGTGTGTGTTTATTGAAAACATGTACATAAACATCATGTGGTCGTATTAAAAAGAATTTTGTTTAATTTTCATAAATATAAAACATATACAATATATACTTTCATATCATGGAAAAATAAATATAAAAATGCATTCTGATGCTCTTTTTGTTTCATAAAATGTGTTTTTATGCAATTTTAGTTTTCTTCACTTTGATAACCTAACTTTTTTATTTATAATATACAGCTGTTATTAAAAAAGCCTACCATAATACTGGGAAATTTTGTAGTGCTGCCGTACTTGCAACGTAATTTAATAAGAACTTTTAATTAACCACTGAAAAAATAAAGCTTCATTTAAGTGCCACCTAAATTTAAGTGGCAATTACCTAAATGACATATAATTGGGAGGTCAATTATTGGGCCTTAGAGTCAATATGATATTTCCATGTAAGCCTTCGATCAAGGTGTATACCAAGGTATTTCACTTGAGAATGTTGAGGAATATTTTGATTGTTAATTCTTCATAAGTTCAACCATATTTCAAGCTGGGTAATGTGTTCTTGGAGATAGCGGGATGCCTCATCAGGGTTTTTGTGCATACTCATGCAGGCTGTATCATCGGCAAATGTAGAAAAGTGGATGTTATTGCTCACAGGCATATCACAAGTATATATTAAATACAAAACTGGCCCCAGAATACTACAATGTGGACTTCGTGCCATACTTTATCAAATGCCTGAGAAACATCAATAAAGAGAGCAGAACAGTACTTCTTTTCCTCAAATGTTCTTTTTACAACTTGGACCAATCTATGAGTTTGTTCAATGGTGCTATGCTGACTGCTAAAACCAAATTGATGGTCCGGGATGCACCCATTATCAGCTAAAATTTTGGACAATTTACTTACGTCAGTAGGCCAATAAGTAGGCTACCCACTCGAAATGACATCTAAGCCCATTTTTGAAATTGTATTAAACAACGCTCTACCTCTAGGTGTAACAAGACGCGAGCCCCAGTACGTATGTTTTGCATTGTAGTCACCAGCTGCCACGAAACAAGATCCAAGCGATTTGTAGAACTTCTCATACTGATCTTCGGTAACTGAAAATCTGGGAGGTGAGTAAATTGATATCACGAAATTCGCACAAAAATTTTCTACGAAAATATTCGTAGCTTGCATATATTCTTCACTAACGTTCTCAAGGATATAGTGCTTGAGTCTTGACTTAATTAGAATTGCTGATCACCGCATGCTCTCCCTCTCGGGTCTTTTGAATCATATAGAGTGTAACCATTTATTTTAAAGCAGCTTCTCGAAGACAAGTGAGTCTCAGAGACCAACATTATATCAATATTTTTTTCCGTGAGGAAGTGCTCAAGTTCATTTTTATGTTGGCGAATGCCGTTTGCGTTCCAGAAACATAGTTTTAATGTGTTCATGGCTTGTTAACTAATGCTTGAAGCAGAGTATTCTGCATTCTCAGCATTTCTTGCATCATGCTAGTCATATTTGTTGTAAAGTTATTTATAGTTAGCACCAGATTCTCAATAGTAGCTTCAAGACGACTAAAGTTAAAGCTAGAGTTTTGTGTGGGAATAGAACTAGTCTTAGCAGCATCGGCATACGATACACGTGAAGTAACTAGTTGGCTAGTTTGAGGAAGAGTGACGGAGTAAGCATTTGCTGATTGAACTGGATCTAATTTTGGTTTTTGACCCATAGCCTGTTTAACGAAAGAATATACAGGGCATCCTCTGTAGTTAGCGGTGTGATTACCTCCACAATTACTGCATTTTTTTCTCCTTGATCTTTTGGCTTAGTACAGCTAGCAGTACCATGCAATTCACCTCAGATAACACAAACTGTAGGTAATTTGCAGTAAGTTTTTGTGTGGCCATATTCTTGAAAATTATGGCACTGTACGGGACCTGAACGCTTACGTGGCTCTTCAACTGTGATTTTTCGGTGTAAAAGGTATTTTAGACTATAAATTGGGTGCGTCTCGTTTTTTTTTAACTGTATATCATTCGGCTCCAGTTCAACACGAAATAGAGGCTGGGGAATGTTCTCTCTATTGATTATATTGGTAACATTTTTTACCTTAAATCCTTGTTCGATAAGTGCACATTTTACTTCTTCGGGCTCAACATATGAATCTATGCCCTTTAATACTATTTGTAGGCCTTTAGCACTCTTAAGTTGATATGTGTAAAAATTTGTTTTATATTTTTCAAACTCACTAACAGTTTTTCGGAAATCTTTTTCATCATATATTTGGATTTTAGTTTCATCAATATTACCTCGTTTAATTGGAATGATGTGAAAAGTATTTTCACCAATGGTCGACAGTAGATTTTTTAGAAGCGCGTTAGAATTTTTTTCTCTCAGATAAATAGGTGGTGGCTTAAAAGACTTTTGCGATGATGTAGTCGGCTTGTCGTCATTGACTTGCAATACTGAAAAACGATTTTGGCGATTGGTAGATGATGCGCTGTTATCCCTAGACATCTTTGGAGCAGATGCAATTTTAGTAGAATTTGGGCTTCGCACGCGCTTTACCACAGTTATGTATCTGTCCATTCCGACTTGGACCTTGGGTTTTCGGCTGCTCTTATCTTCAGTAACAACTTGTTTAAGTGATGACCACGAGCCCGAAGCGGATGATATCGCTGAGTTAAATGTAGAAGTACTAGGCAACGGTAATTTCAACGATTCACTAGTTGGCATTGGACAAAGCGAAGTTGATCGCTGACGAAACTGTGGTTTTGCCGTTAGAAAAAGTCTATTATCAGATTTTTGATTTTTATTAAGAGCTTCAGAACTCACAGCAAGTCTATTATCAGATTTTTTATTTTTATTGTTATCATTATGAGCATCAAAACTCACAGTAAAATAGGTATTTCTGCCGTTAGAACTCACTTCACTATTTTTTTCGTTAGGGGTACTCATATAGAGTTTTCCCCAAGGGTATTTTGTGTTTTTTTTGCTTACAGTTTTTTTTTTTGTTTTTGTTATTTCTATATGTAAAAATATTAGCAAAGCAAAAAAAGCTTATTTATCAAAGTTAATATGTACTACGAATATTTTTGTATGATTTTTATTTTTGTTTAGTTTGTATCTAAGAAAAATTTGCTATTACGTCTGTTCACTATGAAGGTACAATGAGAACCAATCAAAGAGTAAACCTAGCGAAGGAAATAGGAGGCAAGCGATACCGAATAAGAGTTTCAAAATCTGGACAGGGATCCGTAAGACGGGAAGAAAAACAATTAGGAAAGAAAGTCCACGGTAAAAATATAGTAAATTATTTTTTTATATAAATAAAAAAAAGGTGTATGCATAGGTGCATATATAATGAACAAAAAAAAACATTTTTTTAAAATTTTTTTTCCAAAGAAGGGGGGAAGTGTAACGAACAGTTTGCGCACAAACTGATGTGACACCCTGTAAAGTTGTAAAACATAAAATAACAAATATAATCGACGAACTGATTTATAAAACAAAAGACACTAACAAAGACCAATAAAATATATTAAAGAAATAAACAAAAGAACAAAACATGCAACAACAAAACATAAGCATGCAGAAATATCTGTAAATATTCATTTTTTTTTCATATACATATTTATTTATTGTATCTTTAAAAATCAACTAACAATAAGTAATCAAATCTGAAATATAAATATAATTATTAGGCCCGACCAGTATCGGACATAAGCTTACTGATAGTTATAAATAATACATAAGTAGTGATAATCAAAAAGGAAAAAAAGAAGTATTTTCAAGCAGTCCCATCTGGAGTGTTGAGTATACGAGTAAGAGCCCTTGTGTACCTCTTTTTTAGGTGGATGTGTCCAGTAAAGTTTAGAATATTACGAGCAAGCGGATTAGGATATGACTCGAGTTTAGTTAAATATTTGCCTGCGTATTTTGCAATTTCTTCAGTCACTAGTGGCATATTTAAATCACGATGTATATTTGAATTTTTAATGTACCATGGAGCCGATGTTATCAAACGTAAAATTTTGTTTTGCCTTCGTTGGATTTTCTCAATATTTGAAGCTGAAGCAGTGCCCCATAGCTCAATTCAATAGCACCATATTGGCTTCAAAAGCGACTTGTATATCAAAAGTTTGCAGTCTAGGCTGAGTGTTGAATTTCTGCCAATTAACCAATATATTTGAGTTAATTTAAGTTTCTTTTGGGTTAACTTAGGCCCAATAATTGACCTCTCAATTATATGTCATTTATCTTTAAAATTCACTTAAGTATTGAATTAATTTTTTCAGTACAAAGTTGAGAGACATTTAAATGCCCAAGCTTGTGGACTTAAATCGCACTTAAGTTTTACGAGCATACCATATTTTATTGTGTTTGTGTGTGTTTATTGAAAACATGTACATAAACATCATGTGGTCGTATTAAAAAGAATTTTGTTTAATTTTCATAAATATAAAACATATACAATATATACTTTCATATCATGGAAAAATAAATATAAAAATGCATTCTGATGCTCTTTTTGTTTCATAAAATGTGTTTTTATGCAATTTTAGTTTTCTTCACTTTGATAACCTAACTTTTTTATTTATAATATACAGCTGTTATTAAAAAAGCCTACCATAATACTGGGAAATTTTGTAGTGCTGCCGTACTTGCAACGTAATTTAATAAGAACTTTTAATTAACCACTGAAAAAATGAAGCTTCATTTAAGTGCCACCTAAATTTAAGTGGCAATTACCTAAATGACATATAATTGGGAGGTCAATTATTGGGCCTTAGAGTCAATATGATATTTCCATGTAAGCCTTCGATCAAGGTGTATACCAAGGTATTTCACTTGAGAATGTTGAGGAATATTTTGATTGTTAATTCTTCATAAGTTCAACCATATTTCAAGCTGGGTAATGTGTTCTTGGAGATAGCGGGATGCCTCATCAGGGTTTTTGTGCATACTCATGCAGGCTGTATCATCGGCAAATGTAGAAAAGTGGATGTTATTGCTCACAGGCATATCACAAGTATATATTAAATACAAAACTGGCCCCAGAATACTACAATGTGGACTTCGTGCCATACTTTATCAAATGCCTGAGAAACATCAATAAAGAGAGCAGAACAGTGCTTCTTTTCCTCAAATGTTCTTTTTACAACATGGACCAATCTATGAGTTTGTTCAATGGTGCTATGCTGACTGCTAAAACCAAATTGATGGTCCGGGATGCACCCATTATCAGCTAAAATTTTGGACAATTTACTTACGTCAGTAGGCCAATAAGTAGGCTACCCACTCGAAATGACATCTAAGCCCATTTTTGAAATTGTATTAAACAACGCTCTACCTCTAGGTGTAACAAGACGCGAGCCCCAGTACGTATGTTTTGCATTGTAGTCACCAGCTGCCACGAAACAAGATCCAAGCGATTTGTAGAACTTCTCATACTGATCTTCGGTAACTGAAAATCTGGGAGGTGAGTAAATTGATGATATCACGAAATTCGCACAAAAATTTTCTACGAAAATATTCGTAGCTTGCATATATTCTTCACTAACGTTCTCAAGGATATAGTGCTTGAGTCTTGACTTAATTAGAATTGCTGATCCACCGCATGCTCTCCCTCTCGGGTCTTTTGAATCATATAGAGCGTAACCATTTATTTTAAAGCAGCTTCTCGAAGACAAGTGAGTCTCAGAGACCAACATTATATCAATATTTTTTTCCGTGAGGAAGTGCTCAAGTTCATTTTTATGTTGGCGAATGCCGTTTGCGTTCCAGAAACATAGTTTTAATGTGTTCATGGCTTGTTAACTAATGCTTGAAGCAGAGTATTCTGCATTCTCAGCATTTCTTGCATCATGCTAGTCATATTTGTTGTAAAGTTATTTATAGTTAGCACCAGATTCTCAATAGTAGCTTCAAGACGACTAAAGTTAAAGCTAGAGTTTGCATTTGTTGACTTATTTTGCTGAGGAACATTTTGTGTGGGAATAGAACTAGTCTTAGCAGCATCGGCATACGATACACGTGAAGTAACTAGTTGGCTAGTTTGAGGAAGAGTGACGGAGTAAGCATTTGCTGATTGAACTGGATCTAATTTTGGTTTTTGACTCATAGCCTGTTTAACGAAAGAATATACAGGGCATCCTCTGTAGTTAGCGGTGTGATTACCTCCACAATTACTGCATTTTTTTCTCCTTGATCTTTTGGCTTAGTACAGCTAGCAGTACCATGCAATTCACCGCAGATAACACAAACTGTAGGTAATTTGCAGTAAGTTTTTGTGTGGCCATATTCTTGAAAATTATGGCACTGTACGGGACCTGAACGCTTACGTGGCTCTTCAACTGTGATTTTTCGGTGTAAAAGGTATTTTAGACTATAAATTGGGTGCGTCTCGTTTTTTTTTAACTGTATATCATTCGGCTCCAGTTCAACACGAAATAGAGGCTGGGGAATGTTCTCTCTATTGATTATATTGGTAACATTTTTTACCTTAAATCCTTGTTCGATAAGTGCACATTTTACTTCTTCGGGCTCAACATATGAATCTATGCCCTTTAATACTATTTGTAGGCCTTTAGCACTCTTAAGTTGATATGTGTAAAAATTTGTTTTATATTTTTCAAACTCACTAACAGTTTTTCGGAAATCTTTTTCATCATATATTTGGATTTTAGTTTCATCAATATTACCTCGTTTAATTGGAATGATGTGAAAAGTATTTTCACCAATGGTCGACAGTAGATTTTTTAGAAGCGCGTTAGAATTTTTTTCTCTCAGATAAATAGGTGGTGGCTTAAAAGACTTTTGCGATGATGTAGTCGGCTTGTCGTCATTGACTTGCAATACTGAAAAACGATTTTGGCGATTGGTAGATGATGCGCTGTTATCCCTAGACATCTTTGGAGCAGATGCAATTTTAGTAGAATTTGGGCTTCGCACGCGCTTTACCACAGTTATGTATCTGTCCATTCCGACTTGGACCTTGGGTTTTCGGCTGCTCTTATCTTCAGTCACAACTTGTTTAAGTGATGACCACGAGCCCGAAGCGGATGATATCGCTGAGTTAAATGTAGAAGTACTAGGCAACGGTAATTTCAACGATTCACTAGTTGGCATTGGACAAAGCGAAGTTGATCGCTGACGAAACTGTGGTTTTGCCGTTAGAAAAAGTCTATTATCAGATTTTTGATTTTTATTAAGAGCTTCAGAACTCACAGCAAGTCTATTATCAGATTTTTTATTTTTATTGTTATCATTATGAGCATCAAAACTCACAGTAAAATAGGTATTTCTGCCGTTAGAACTCACTTCACTATTTTTTTCGTTAGGGGTACTCATATAGAGTTTTCCCCAAGGGTATTTTGTGTTTTTTTTGCTTACAGTTTTTTTTTTGTTTTTGTTATTTCTATATGTAAAAATATTAGCAAAGCAAAAAAAGCTTATTTATCAAAGTTAATATGTACTACGAATATTTTTGTATGATTTTTATTTTTGTTTAGTTTGTATCTAAGAAAAATTTGCTATTACGTCTGTTCACTATGAAGGTACAATGAGAACCAATCAAAGAGTAAACCTAGCGAAGGAAATAGGAGGCAAGCGATACCGAATAAGAGTTTCAAAATCTGGACAGGGATCCGTAAGACGGGAAGAAAAACAATTAGGAAAGAAAGTCCACGGTAAAAATATAGTAAATTATTTTTTTATATAAATAAAAAAAAGGTGTATGCATAGGTGCATATATAATGAACAAAAAAAAAACATTTTTTTAAAATTTTTTTTTCCAAAGAAGGGGGGAAGTGTAACGAACAGTTTGCGCACAAACTGATGTGACACCCTGTAAAGTTGTAAAACATAAAATAACAAATATAATCGACGAACTGATTTATAAAACAAAAGACACTAACAAAGACCAATAAAATATATTAAAGAAATAAACAAAAGAACAAAACATGCAACAACAAAACATAAGCATGCAGAAATATCTGTAAATATTCATTTTTTTTCATATACATATTTATTTATTGTATCTTTAAAAATCAACTAACAATAAGTAATCAAATCTGAAATATAAATATAATTATTAGGCCCGACCAGTATCGGACATAAGCTTACTGATAGTTATAAATAATACATAAGTAGTGATAATCAAAAAGGAAAAAAAGAAGTATTTTCAAGCAGTCCCATCTGGAGTGTTGAGTATACGAGTAAGAGCCCTTGTGTACCTCTTTTTTAGGTGGATGTGTCCAGTAAAGTTTAGAATATTACGAGCAAGCGGATTAGGATATGACTCGAGTTTAGTTAAATATTTGCCTGCGTATTTTGCAATTTCTTCAGTCACTAGTGGCATATTTAAATCACGATGTATATTTGAATTTTTAATGTACCATGGAGCCGATGTTATCAAACGTAAAATTTTGTTTTGCCTTCGTTGGATTTTCTCAATATTTGAAGCTGAAGCAGTGCCCCATAGCTCAATTCAATAGCACCATATTGGCTTCAAAAGCGACTTGTATATCAAAAGTTTGCAGTCTAGGCTGAGTGTTGAATTTCTGCCAATTAACCAATATATTTGAGTTAATTTAAGTTTCTTTTGGGTTAACTTAGGCCCAATAATTGACCTCTCAATTATATGTCATTTATCTTTAAAATTCACTTAAGTATTGAATTCATTTTTTCAGTACAAAGTTGAGAGACATTTAAATGCCCAAGCTTGTGGACTTAAATCGCACTTAAGTTTTACGAGCATACCATATTTTATTGTGTTTGTGTGTGTTTATTGAAAACATGTACATAAACATCATGTGGTCGTATTAAAAAGAATTTTGTTTAATTTTCATAAATATAAAACATATACAATATATACTTTCATATCATGGAAAAATAAATATAAAAATGCATTCTGATGCTCTTTTTGTTTCATAAAATGTGTTTTTATGCAATTTTAGTTTTCTTCACTTTGATAACCTAACTTTTTTATTTATAATATACAGCTGTTATTAAAAAAGCCTACCATAATACTGGGAAATTTTGTAGTGCTGCCGTACTTGCAACGTAATTTAATAAGAACTTTTAATTAACCACTGAAAAAATAAAGCTTCATTTAAGTGCCACCTAAATTTAAGTGGCAATTACCTAAATGACATATAATTGGGAGGTCAATTATTGGGCCTTAGAGTCAATATGATATTTCCATGTAAGCCTTCGATCAAGGTGTATACCAAGGTATTTCACTTGAGAATGTTGAGGAATATTTTGATTGTTAATTCTTCATAAGTTCAACCATATTTCAAGCTGGGTAATGTGTTCTTGGAGATAGCGGGATGCCTCATCAGGGTTTTTGTGCATACTCATGCAGGCTGTATCATCGGCAAATGTAGAAAAGTGGATGTTATTGCTCACAGGCATATCACAAGTATATATTAAATACAAAACTGGCCCCAGAATACTACAATGTGGACTTCGTGCCATACTTTATCAAATGCCTGAGAAACATCAATAAAGAGAGCAGAACAGTGCTTCTTTTCCTCAAATGTTCTTTTTACAACTTGGACCAATCTATGAGTTTGTTCAATGGTGCTATGCTGACTGCTAAAACCAAATTGATGGTCCGGGATGCACCCATTATCAGCTAAAATTTTGGACAATTTACTTACGTCAGTAGGCCAATAAGTAGGCTACCCACTCGAAATGACATCTAAGCCCATTTTTGAAATTGTATTAAACAACGCTCTACCTCTAGGTGTAACAAGACGCGAGCCCCAGTACGTATGTTTTGCATTGTAGTCACCAGCTGCCACGAAACAAGATCCAAGCGATTTGTAGAACTTCTCATACTGATCTTCGGTAACTGAAAATCTGGGAGGTGAGTAAATTGATGATATCACGAAATTCGCACAAAAATTTTCTACGAAAATATTCGTAGCTTGCATATATTCTTCACTAACGTTCTCAAGGATATAGTGCTTGAGTCTTGACTTAATTAGAATTGCTGATCCACCGCATGCTCTCCCTCTCGGGTCTTTTGAATCATATAGAGCGTAACCATTTATTTTAAAGCAGCTTCTCGAAGACAAGTGAGTCTCAGAGACCAACATTATATCAATATTTTTTTCCGTGAGGAAGTGCTCAAGTTCATTTTTATGTTGGCGAATGCCGTTTGCGTTCCAGAAACATAGTTTTAATGTGTTCATGGCTTGTTAACTAATGCTTGAAGCAGAGTATTCTGCATTCTCAGCATTTCTTGCATCATGCTAGTCATATTTGTTGTAAAGTTATTTATAGTTAGCACCAGATTCTCAATAGTAGCTTCAAGACGACTAAAGTTAAAGCTAGAGTTTGCATTTGTTGACTTATTTTGCTGAGGAACATTTTGTGTGGGAATAGAACTAGTCTTAGCAGCATCGGCATACGATACACGTGAAGTAACTAGTTGGCTAGTTTGAGGAAGAGTGACGGAGTAAGCATTTGCTGATTGAACTGGATCTAATTTTGGTTTTTGACTCATAGCCTGTTTAACGAAAGAATATACAGGGCATCCTCTGTAGTTAGCGGTGTGATTACCTCCACAATTACTGCATTTTTTTCTCCTTGATCTTTTGGCTTAGTACAGCTAGCAGTACCATGCAATTCACCGCAGATAACACAAACTGTAGGTAATTTGCAGTAAGTTTTTGTGTGGCCATATTCTTGAAAATTATGGCACTGTACGGGACCTGAACGCTTACGTGGCTCTTCAACTGTGATTTTTCGGTGTAAAAGGTATTTTAGACTATAAATTGGGTGCGTCTCGTTTTTTTTTAACTGTATATCTTTCGGCTCCAGTTCAACACGAAATAGAGGCTGGGGAATGTTCTCTCTATTGATTATATTGGTAACATTTTTTACCTTAAATCCTTGTTCGATAAGTGCACATTTTACTTCTTCGGGCTCAACATATGAATCTATGCCCTTTAATACTATTTGTAGGCCTTTAGCACTCTTAAGTTGATATGTGTAAAAATTTGTTTTATTTTTTTCAAACTCAGTAACAGGTTTTCGGAAATCTTTTTCATCATATATTTGGATTTTAGTTTCATCAATATTACCTCGTTTAATTGGAATGATGTGAAAAGTATTTTCACCAATGGTCGACAGTAGATTTTTTAGAAGCGCGTTAGAATTTTTTTTCGCTCAGATAAATAGGTGGTGGCTTAAAAGACTTTTGCGATGATGCAGCGGGCTTGTCGTTTTTGTCTTGCAAATAACGAAAAACGATTTTGACGATTGATAGAAGATGCACTGTTATCCCTAGACAGCTTTGGGGCAGATCCAATTTTAGTAGAATTTGGGCTTCGCCCGCCCTTTAAAACAGTTATATATCTGTCCATTTCTACTTGTACCTTTGGTTTTGAACTACTGTTATCTGTGTTGATAACTTTGTTAAGGGATGAACGCGAGCCCGAAGCGGATGATATCGCTGACCTAAATGAAGAAGTACTAGGCAATTGTAATGTTAACGATTCACTAGTTGGCATTGGAGAAAGCGAAGTTGATCGCTGACGAAAAAGTGGATGTTCCGTTAGAAAAAGGCTATCATTTGATTTTGTGTTTTTAATGTTTTCATTAAGAGTTTCAGAACTCACAGTAAAATAGGCATTCCTGCCTTTACACAGTGGCGTGAATTAAAAAAAAAGTGATAAAAAGTCCACAACTTTTGAACTAGTCAACCGATTTCGATGACTATTTTGGAAAGTAGAAGTGTTGAAATTTTTAGAAAGCATATTTTGAGGCACCCTGTTTTAAGACAGGGTAGCTCCAAACACCCTCAAAGTGGGAAAGTGCGGGTATCGAAATTTTTTCGGAGCTTGTAACTTTTGTAAATAGGGACCGATTTCAATAATTTTTTCAGCGGGACAATCTACGTTAAGAAATAAAAATAAAACATGCGAAGAGTACCATTTTATCTCTTTCAGTTTCCAAGTTATTTGACTTGAAAATTTTATTTTTTAATTTTTGGCGCTGACTTTTTTTATTCGTTAGTACATAACTTCTTTATTACTCGGCAAAAATCAGTATGTTTTAATGTTTTTGAAAGAAAACTTCATTACAATTCATATAAAAAACAATTTTTTTTGATATCTCAAAAATTTTAGCATTAAGCATTGGTCGAAAACTAGCTATTTTTTTTCAAATAATCCGATTTTCGGATGTGGCAAAAAAATGCACGGTCGTTTTTGTAAATTTTTTGGATTTTTATTATAAATAAATTTGTTATAAGTAACCTGTAAGAAACTCTTGACATCCTACACATAAATGTAGGCAGGAGAGAAGATTTTCCAAAAATTCTAAAATTTTTCTAACATAATTCTTCCCAATAAGAAAACAGTATTATAAAGTTATAAATTGGGAATCATTTTAATTGTTATCAATAGTATACATTTAGCTTTGCAAACTGAAAAAAAATTATTCTCCTACTTTCAATACTTTTTGAAATATTCGAAATCCAATTTTGATTAAAAATTTTAATTTTCTACATTTTTTATTTTTGTCTAAATTATTGATCTCATTTTCTTTACTGCAAATGTTTCTTAATTTTTTCTATGTTATTACAATAGTAGATATAATTGTCTATTCAACGGTATATAATATGTATTCCTTTGCCATTATATCAGTCTTAAAATGTATACACAAATATAATACCTCAGGTAACAATTTACGTGTTTTATCTGATACTCAAACAAACCCACATTTTTTATGAACTCTTGAAGCTGTTATTAAATACTTTCTTTACTTAAATACAATAAAATATAAGAATTTATATACATAAATATAAGTATATTTATATACCTACAAGGACAAATAGATTGAGTTATTTATTTATTTAAAAAAAATTAGTAGTTAATTTAACATTAGAACATTAAATTACGAACATTTTTTTATGTAGCTCCTTTTTAAACGCATATAAATTCCCTAAGTTTTGAATATAATTTGACAGAGAATTCCAGAGACTTTTTGCCATGATATCAGATATTTGTTTGTATGAATATAAATACTTATGTATCAAGAGATATATGTACAATATACATATGTATGTATGAGTATGAAAACTTACAACTAAATTTCTCGTTTTGATTCTGATAATTGTATTAAAAATATATTTAATAAGTTCAGTTTCATTTTCTTTATTACTCGTATCTAAGTGCATGGATACATACATATGTTGTTTTTAATTTATATTTGGGGTTTACTTCAAGAATTTGCTTTAAAATAATCTGAGACATCATCGCCTAGCAAGCTATTAACTTCCTCTGCTTCGGGATCGTCCTTCTCGATTTCAATACTTATTTTTGGCAACCATTTCATTCTTATGCCTTGTAGGACTGGATCTGAAGACAATAGCAAATGATGCATTAAATCATTATTTTGAGCAACTCTAGAGCATTTATGTGTATTGAAAAGTCGATATTGCTTAACATCTCTATTTCTAGCTTCCTGTGCTTCTTCGGTTAGTTCCCCCAGAGGAAGAATGTTGTTTTCTATTATTTCTTTTGTATGTGCTAGCACTTTATGTACGGTTGGAGTTATTGATTTCCATGGATATAATTCATTTATTAGAATCAGTGTCTTTTGCATATTTTTCAAACTTGTCCTTATTAATTAACTTTTTGCTATTTATGACGGCCAGTATTATTTTGAAACGTCTTATGAGATTAAAGCTAATACCAGTTATAGAAGATGTGGTTTCAGGGTCATCAAGAAATCGCCTGGCAGTGTTGCCATTATTAGAGTTTCCATAGCCATATAAAGGTTTGTCAATGATTATGCCACGTTTCATAAACTCGTCTTGAATTCTTTTCTTTTCTTCCAACCGTATCTGTTTCAAAGCAGAATTATTCGCAACTGGAACGTTCTGAAGTTCTGGTACACTGCGATATTAATTGTCGTAAGAAAGATGTAAAATGTACTCCATGAATCGAATGCGAGCATGAAGTGGTGATACTCCAAGCTTAAGGGCATCTTCATTAGTTGGAGTACAATTCTCAATGTCCTTAAAATCAGAATTTTTCTTTCCGCATATATTACAAATCAAATAAGATTTTGTATCGGTTATTGCATTTGCAACTTTTCCATCTATCATTGTTAAATAAGGTCTAAAAGATACTGTTATTATTCGTCCTAATATATGAACGTCAACGGGTTCCATATTAGAAATTTCATGTTTTATACTATCAACCATTTTTTGAGTTGTTTCTTTGTTTTCCTTGATGTATTCAAAACGTATTGGTCGGCATAAAAACTTTGAGACTGGAGTAGTATTTACCCACACATCTTTAAATGCATTTTTAATTGTTGAAGGCATTTCATTATGTAGTCGAAGCCTTAATGGTACTAACGATGCCATTAAAACTTTGGAGAAGTCATTATCGTATGCACTGGGCTGTCTATATTCTAACAGCATTTCATAAGTTGTTTAAGCAATATTTGCTAAAATTGTATTTATAATAGATTTTTAGTTTAAACAAATTTTAAAATTGGGGTTGTCAATTTTTAAACCAATTTTAAGATGTTGTTGTTGTAATTTTGCTTTGCTTGTGTGTATGTATGTATGTACTTACATACATATGTATATGTCAGTGTTGTTTAGAAAAACAATTTAATTATTTTATAGAAACTATTGCCGAAATATTAAATGGACTCCAAAAGAATATTTAAAAGAAAAGAAGCGATTCACTATCCATTCCCAGTCATTATTTTCTAACTTTATGTGTTAACAAAAGTAATAATAATTATAGAAAATTAACTAGTGATGTATAAACACTCAAAACAAATAAAACAAAACTCGTTATTCTAGTGCTTCTTAATTTGCAATAAAAAGATTTATATAAAAATCAGTTTTAGTAAGATTCGTTGTGAACTGCTTTCATTTTTTATTAAATACAAGTTGGAACACATTTTTTATTTTATAAAAACAATATTTCTCTGAAAACCGACAAACAAACAATTATAAACACGAGTACTTTGTGAGTTAATAATCGCTATTGTGCAGAACTAAGATGCAAGTGACAAATAAAGAATACAGGATTGCCCGATATTTATAGAAAATCAAGTTAATTGATTTTTAGTTAAAATACTGATTATGAATACCAATATTAAAAAAACCTTATTTAGCCTTAAAATTTTTTTTAACTAATAAGCTTTTTAAACCTGAAACCCGCTGAAATAATTATTGACATCGGTCCCGCACTTTCCCACTTTGAGGCTCTTTGGATCTACCCTGTCTTAAAACAGGGTGCCTCAAAATATGCTTTCCATTTCAACACTTCTACTTTCCAAAACAGTTGATTTCATCGAAATCGGTTGACTAGTTCAAAAGTTGCGGACTTTTTACCAGTTTTTTTTTAATTCACGCCACTGTGCGTTAGAACTCACTTCACAATTTTTTTCCTTTGAGGTACTCATATAGAGTATTTCTCAAGGGTACTTTCTTTGTGTTTGCCTTCGGTTGTTTTGTTTTTGTTGTCTCTTGGTATGTAAAAAAATATTAGTAAAGCCAATAAGCTTATTTATCAAGGTGAATATTTATTACGAATATTTTTTTTGTATGATTTTTGATTTTGTTGTTTTTTTTATTTTTATTTTTCTTTCGTATGTATGTAAAAAAAATCCGCTATTACGTCTGTTCACTACGAAGGTTCAACTAGAACTGACAGTGATTATATGCTGACAGAAAAGTACGAATCGTTAAAAAAACGTCTGGTTTCTGTTCATATACGTAAAGATAATACTTTTACGTAAGAACTAAGACCGACCAGAAGAAAATCGACCGAAAAATTACAAAATTATAAGCAATCGATTGAATAAATCCAAAGTAAAAATACATAAAAATAACAAATAACACAGGTCAACAAAATGAAATTTATTATCTTAAATTCTTATGAATTGAATTAGGCTACTGTTCGTAACGCTTTTTAAGCCATATTACATGTGATAATTATTAATGAACAAATAACATCAAAGTTAGTTGAAAATATTCTGACAACAACACATAGTTGAACGGAACAGCCAGCCGTTTTCGAAGGCCACTAAACCTTCCTCATCAGCGTTCTTCTGTGTTTTGGTCCACCGTGTGTGGTGTCAGTTGATGTAGATGTCTGCCCTATATACGAAACTTTATTGCAAATGGAATATGTGAATTGGTTTGATTCATTGTATTTTTTAATTTGCTCATATATATGTTTGGTAATGAAGGCTCAACAAATTACCATCTTTCATATATATTACAACAGTCTTACCATTGTCGTTTGTTCCTTACTAACTATGCACATGTTTGTTAATTTGCTTATTTTTGTTCTAATTAAGACAAACTTTTACAAAAACAAAAATAATAATTAACTAAAATTAATAGTCATTGGCTTGTGGCAAAAATAAAAATATACTTAATAGTAACAAACCAAAAAAGTTTTGGCTTAAAAAGCGTTACGAACAGTAGCCTAATTCAATTCATAAGAATTTAAGAAACAAATACAGTTCGAAAAATAATAATTAACTGAAATTTATTATGTAAGGTCAAAGGTGTCATAGTAAATTTGTACTGTGTATCAATCCCTTTAAATTAGTTTTTTTTAATTGACTCTGTATCTCGAGATTTTCCGTTATAAAAACAAGAAGATGCTGTATCACATAATTGGCATTAAATCGAGAACCAGTTCTTCGATTCAATAAAAAATTACACAGAAGGCTAGGAAACAAATTGACCTTTAAATTACATCTTCACGAATTTTTATAGTTTCAGAGATATTCAGAAAGTTATATACAAAAAAAAATAATTTTTTTCAAAAAAATTTAGAAAATCGTTTGTTTCTTAAAAGACTCATTAAAATTTTAATAATAGCATAATAGCTCTAGTTGTTCTAAGAAATTTGGGTAAAGGTTCCCTGATGATCTGCATTACCAACAGTGAAATGCGCATAGGATCCAGCTAAACCCCTCAATAATCAATTTCAATGTATTTTTAATAAAAAAAACATTTTACTTAATAAGTAAAATAATAATTTGGGTTATTAGTGCGTTTAAAAGTTTTAAACTTAAATTTTAACAATTCCCATGAAAACACTAATTGAAAATTTTATATTTTGTTACAAATTGTGATACATTCATATGTTATAAATAAAACGAGCCAAATTTATTAAAAATCATTCCATTAATTCTGAATTTATTCACAATTAAGTGCTAGCATACGAATATATTTTATGCACTGTGCTTAGAGGTGGCATCTCCACTTGATACCAAAATTTGCAACCTTGTCAACAAAAGCTCTTTTTTTAGGACAAGAATTCCAGTTGACAAATGAACATCTGTTTAACATTAAAACACAGACACATTAATCCGATTTTCATTTTTTTACATCACTCCATAAATAAAATCTATACACCGAGCACTCTTTCAAATTTTAAGGTAGACCACTACAATACTTGACATACTAAATAACATTCAACACAACCAAGCTTACATCAAACCAATTTATAGGAATTAATGTTACCCACCATCACAACCCATATAACAACATACATAACAGCATATAATATTTACCAACCCATACATAATATTCCACACCAGTTAAACTTCTGCCGGTAACTATTGTTGCATCAATTACTTATTCAATGATTTTACTAATCTGTTGCATTTTATTTTTATATCCCACAATTTATTTATTTTTTTTAGGTAGGACCAGCACTCAGGGGATAACCCCTACTCATGCAATGCATTGTGCTAGAACTAGGAAAATAGGTTATGGAGAGGTGGATAGAGGGAGTAGTGTCTGTTGACATTCGATTTTAAACTTTCCCACGTTGAAAGTGACAGGAAACACTTCCGCAGGTAGATTATTCCACATACGAATAGTACGGCTAAAAAAGGAATTCTCTCTGTAATGCGTAGTGCGATTTGTTGGCCAATCGACCACAAAAGGATGTGCTCTGAATGAAGCTCGTGTTGTGCGTAAAAATGTTCGCTTTTCAGGAACAAGTTCCCTAATTTCATTAGAACACATTCCATTGTAGTAGCGATAGAACAAGGAAATGCACCCCACATTGCGTCGATGCTCCAATGAGTCAATAGATTTGGATACCCTACTGTCGCCAATGAGCTTCTTCGCCCTCTCCTGTACGTGATCGAGCAACCCCATTCCATTCCATTTTCGGTCGGATATAAGTGGTATAAATAGTAAGAAGATCAGATGGAGTGAAGTATTGCTTGCACCGTTTTAAAAATCCTAGGCACTTGAATGCTTCTTTTGAGACCTGAAAAATGTGTTCAGTCCAACGAACATCACACTGAATTTTCATGCCAAAAACATCAAGAGCTTCCGATTCCTTAATATTTATACCACCCATAGTTATAGAGGCAGCAGCATTTACGGTCTTGCGTCTGTGAGTAATCGTACAGCATTGGGTCTTACGGGCGTTAAAAATCTTGTACAAGAAACCACCTCCAATCACAACACCCATAGTGCCAGTCTCGCTAAGCTAACCCCGTCCCTGCTGTTACCGGCTTCATGCCTAATACCACCAACACCCTCAACATTTGTACACATGAGCTTATAATAAATAAAGACAAACTGGGTGTGAAGTGGTCCAATTTAGACCACCGGGCGATTCTAGTGCATATAAACATATATGGTACTATATATATTTTTAATTGTCAAGAAAAATCATGCTTTTTCCTTTGAATGTCAAGTTTTTTGCCGATTTAGATCTGGCAAGCCTACCCAAAAGTCAGCTATTTATTTCAACTGTCAACCTCCATATAAAAACTAAATAAACCAAAAAAATTGTATATGGAGCTTGGTTGACAGTTAGAGAATGCAAATGAAATTTCATTGATCAAAACAAATATAAGTCATTATTTTAATCTTACAGATGACAAAAGAAGACTGATAATAAAAAAGATGACACAAATTTTATAGATTGTCATCCAAAAAAGAGGACGTATGGTCACCTTAAAAATGTATAATGAATTCAAATATTTATGCAATTCACAAGGCATACTAACTGTCCCATCGGTTGCATAAGCAAATATTTTTTAAACGTATAAAATATCCGATACAGCAACAGTTAATATGTACTACCTTGTGAGTTCCTTTATTTTGTTTAATAAAATGTATATTTCTTCCCTTGTAAAATAATAAACCAAGTAGCCACAATAAATTAAAAATTGAATTTTTTACAAATTGTATATAAAATGGCTAAATATATACATATGTATATGACATTGTAATATTGTTTTGTAACAATTTTATTTTAATAATACAATTTTGTCTTGGTACAAATAATATAAATAATTCAATTGTTGTTTAAAGAAGGACTAAACCCCTTTATGTCAATAAAATATAATTTTATATTGAAAAAAGTATTGTACTGTTTTTTTCCTCTTATGTACTGATTTTTACGATTTCAAACCTGGCAACCCTACCTCCATATCTCAAGAAGCTTTCATTGTAAAACTTCCAAACTTCGCATATGAGGTAACATCATCGTGGTCTTAAGTTTCATAATTTTAGGATTAATGGGGACAAGGTTATGAGGTTGTAAAAACAGTTCTAATAGCTTCCTGTTAATATACACACTGTAAGTAGAGGCCAGAACTTGGCCTGGCGTACAATCGTATGAATATATTATACAGTAGTTCACGGATAAATGCGTTTGTGAAAATGCCTAAACCCAACGCATTTAAACGATAAACGCTTTAAAAAAACATGGTTAAGTGCGTTACTGGCGCATTTAAAAGAATCATGGTTATTTGCATTACCAACGCATTTAACAAAATTCCCTCTGAAGTGCGTGCCTCAAAACCAATTATGTCCCTTTTCATTCTTACTAAGAAAAACCGAAAATATGTTTAAGTATTAGAGATCATCGCTTTCCGATTTGTTATTAAATTCAATAAAACGAAAAATACAATTATTTTAAAGTAAAACATAATAATTCAAGCAAAACATCTTAAAAACTAAAAAAAACTATTTCACAAATTGAAATTTAAGGCAACAGATTTAAGTTCATGTGCGTATTTTGAGATTTCTTCAGTCACTAGTGGCATATTTAAATCACGATGTATATTTGAATTTTTGATGTACCATGCAGCCGATGTTATTAACCGTAAAATTTTATTTTGCTGTCGTTGGATTGTATCCACATTTGAAGCTGAAGCAGTGCCCCATAGCTGAATTCCGTAGCACCATATTGGCTTCAAAAGCGACTTGTATATCAAAAGTTTGCAGTCTAGACTGAGTGTTGAATTTCTGCCAATCAACCCATGTATTTGAGTTAACTTAAGTTTCATTTGAATTAGTTTAGCATCAATATGATGTTGCCATGTAAGCCTTCGATCAAGGTGTATGCCAAGGTATTTCACTTGAGAATGTTGAGGAATATTTCGATTATTTATTCGAATGGGGGAACAGGTATCTTTTCTTAGGGTAAACGTTATATGAACACACTTTTGTTCATTTACTTTAATTCTCCATAAGTTCAACCAAATTTCAAGCTGGGTAATGTGTGCTTGCAGATTGCGGGATGCCTCATCAGGGTTTTTGTGAATACTCATACAGGCTGTATCATCGGCAAATGTAGAAGTGTGGATGTTATTGCTCACAGGCATATCACAAGTATATATTAAATACAAGACTGGCCCCAAAATACTACCCTGTGGCACACCAGAAGATATAGATTCGGGCACACTCATGAAGTCTCCTTCCACAACAGTAAACTTCCTATCAACAATATAACTTTCCAAAAGTTTTTCTATATTTATTGGCAAATATGTCTTCAATTTTAAAAATAGGCATTCGTGCCATACTTTGTCAAATGCCTGAGAAGCATCAATAAAAAGGGCAGAACAATACTTCTTTTCTTCAAAAGTCCTCCTTATAACTTGAACCAATCTATGCGTTTGCTCTATAGTGCTATGCTGACTTCTAAAGCCAAATTGATGGTCCGGGATGCACCCATTATCAGCTAAAATTGTGGACAATTTAGTCATGAGCAGCTTTTCGAAAAGTTTTGAGACTGTTGATAGTAAGCTTATAGGCCTATATGACTCAGCCTTGGTAAGATCTTTGCCCGGCTTCGGAATCATTTTAATCTTGGCAAGTTTTCAGTTATGTGGAAAATACTGCATTCGTAAAATGGCATTAAAAATAAATAGCAGGATTCTTGTGGCAATATGAGGCAAGTTCATCGGCATCTTGTTGCTAATTCCATCAATACCTGGAGCTTTCTTCGGATCAAGTTCAGCAATTAGTTTTTGTACATCGCGCATCTTAAACTTTATGGGTCGCGGGGGTAGACCAACTACACTCGGCAAATCAGCAACACCAGTACACGTGTTTGGGGTAAATACGTATTCTAAATGATTTCAAATATCTTACCTTTTTCAGTATCGCTTATTGCCCAACCTCCGGTATATGTGCGAAGAGGTGGTTTAAGCTCAACGGGGGTTTTCAGCTTTCTAGCAGCGCGCCACAAAGAGTAATTAGATGGTGGTGTGACATCAAGACCTTCCAGATAATTTTAAAGAGATGCAGTTTTTTCAATTGCAAGTAACTCTTGGAGTCGTTTAGTGCACTCTTTAAATCTGATTTTAAGTTGTGGTGATCTGTGCTGTTGCCATTCCCTTCTAGCTCTTCTTTTTTCACACACGACACGTTCAATATCGGTAGAATAAATTTTATTAAAACCAGTCTGCGGATGGGAGGTAGTAGCATGTTCAGCAGCCTGTGCAATCATTTCGTTAAGGTTGGCGATGTTAGCTTCAATATCCTCGGGTGTTCTTAGCGTAATGTGTTCCGTGCAATGACTACTAAGATATTTTTTGAATCGCAGCCAATTTACACGATTGGTCATCTTCACATACGAGTGAGGTAAATCACTTCTCTGTGGGCTACAGATTGTAACGATCGTGTGAGAGTGATCGGACGAGAGATCTAAAGAAGCTTCAACGTTAATTAATTCCCTAGAAATGTTTTTTATGACGCCAAAATCTATAACATCCGGAATTTTATTTATGTCAGTTGGCCAGTAAGTAGGCTCCCCACTGGAAATGACGTCCAAGCCCATTTTTGAAATTGTGTTGAACAACGCTCGACCTCTGGGTGTAATACGACGCGAACCCCAGAACGTATGTTTAGCATTATAGTTGCCAGCTGCTACAAAACAAGGGCCAAGAGATTTATAGAAATCCTCGTAATGATTCTCAGTAATTGCGAATCTGAGGGGGAGTAAATTGATGATATCACAAAATTTGTGCAAAAATTTTCAACACAAATATTCGTTGCTTGTAGATGTTCCTCACAAAAGCTGTCAATAACATAATGTTTGAGTCTTGACTTTATTAGAATTGCTGATCCACCGCATGCTCTTCCTCTCGGGTCCTTTGAATCATATAAGGTGTAGCCAGAAATTTTAAAAAGGCTTCTCGAAGTCAAATGAGTCTCTGAGACTAACATTATATCAATATTTTTTTCGTGAGGAAGTGCTCAAGTTCATTTTTATGTTGGCGAATGCCGTTTGCGTTCCAGAAACATATTTTTAACGTGTTCATGGCTTCTTAACTAATGCCTCAAGCAGTGTATTCTGCATTCGCAGCATTTCTTGCATCATGCTAGTCATATTTGTTGTAAAACTATTAATAGTTAGCTCCAAATTCTCAATAGTAGCTTCAAGGCGACTAAAGTTTGTGCATTTGACCTTAAAGTCTCCATTATAAATAATTTATTTTTATGAAATATAAGACCTATATATGAGTGAAACGCAGTAAAGCGGGACTCATTTAACAGAAAAATATGTGCACAAATTAAATAGATAGAGGAAAATTTTAGTTTTGACAACTATTTAAGCGTGAAACTCTCTTAAGCGTGGTGCATTTATCCGTGAACTACTGTATATGATAATATAAAATATATTTATATATTTCATAAATACTTTACAAAGTATTGTTGCACAAATATGAGCGGAGAAACTATACCATATGCCCAAGATGTTATTAACAGTTTTTTAAAGAGCTTTTGTGACTGAATATACACGATCTATTCCTTCACATAGGAAGTAGCAACGTGGTTGTTAACGAAATTCCACAAAAGAACCGCAAGATTATACGGTTATCCGTGACAGATCAGTCAACCAGTGCGAGCGAGACGAAAAACTCTCGAAACCAAACAACACACACTAGTCTGACCGCACTTAAGAAATAATTATGATGACGCGAGTGCTGTTCTTTAGGCCAGAGCTGCTTAACGAGTGATTTCTCAAATATCTGTAAAGCAAGTAGTTTTTTACTTGTGAATCACAAATTCCCAGCAAAAAATAAAGGAACGCGTTCAAAATGAAGTAGTGTTTCATGATTTCTTTAGCATTTGTTTCTTCGAATGCATTCTGAATGGCATCGGCAATCGTAAATAATGCTATAGTTTTTGAACTCATTAAAAATGCATGCGACAAACTGCGTAATACATTGAAATTAATATCTAGCAAAAAAGGCATGCAAAAAAGGAATTAAATCATCACATTGACATTTCCATAAAACAAGTTTTATCTTCAACAAGTAACAAGAGTGCAATAGCTCAGTAGTAGAGAGTATGCCTCAGAACAGCACAGTTCGTATCCTGGCTGCGAAAAAAAATTTCTTTTTTTCGTTTTGTATTTACGTGAAAAAACGTCATCGAATCACGGGTTCTTTCAAGGGTTCTAAGTAGGGATGGGCAAATGAAAAAATGTATCGATATATGTATATCGTATCGATATTTTTCAACAGTATCGATATATATTTTTGAAAACATCGAAATTTCGATATATCGATATTTTTTGACTACAAATGTGTCCAAAATATTCTAACTCAATGTAAAAATTGTCATTTGTTATAATTTTTATTTTGTCACAGAGCTTAGAATACGGGTATAAATCTAAAATAAATACACATATGTACATACATACTAACATATCGTGCCATAACCGCCAAAAAATTTTAACGATATAAATTTTTAACAACTTTTGAGACCTTATGGGGTTTTAAGGATTTTTAAAAAAGATTTCAATAAAAAAGTTTGCTGATTAAGCCTTTAGAAAGCCTTAATAATTTGTATAAATAAGGATGTTAATCATTGACTAATAAATGCCCATATTTAACACTTCAATTCGGAATACGAGAAATATCCACTTTGCATCAAAACAATAATATTTAAGGAAATCGCGAAACTTAATGAACTCCATAAATGGAGAAAACCCAAATTGATATTGGTATCGAAAAAGGAAATAAATTTTATCCATACATCTGTATGTTTAATTTGTATTGTTTAATTTGTACTCACGAGTTTTATTTTAAAACTCGTAAGTAGAAATTTTAAAAGAGTGCAAGACGAGCATAAACGAATTGAAAACGAATAGTTATTACAAATAATATTTTTTTAGTTTATTCGAATATGTACATATGTACAAGTACTTTTCTCAAAAAGTACTTTTTTCTAAAAAGTACTTTTGGCAAAAATTATCTTTTTCTAAAAAGTACTTTTCCCAAAAAGCACCTTTTTCTAAAAAGTACTTTTCTTTAAAAATACCTTTTTCTAAAGAGTACTTTTCCCAAAAAGTATCTTTTTCTAGAAAGTACCTTTTTTTATAAGGTACTTTTCCCAAAAAGTGCCTTACTCTAATAAGTACTTTTACCAAAAAGCATCTTTTTCTAAAAGCTACTTTTCCCAAAAGCACCTTTTTCTATAAAAAGTACTTTTCCCAAAAAGTACTTTTTCTAAAAAGTAATTTTCCAAAAACCACATTTTTCTAAAAAGTACTTTTCTTAAAAGGTATCTTTATCTAAAAAGTACTTTTTTTAACTCTTTATTGCCAATGCTACGTTCAATAATTTAAAAGATATGTCAAATGCAAAAAAGGTACCAAAATTCAGTTTTTACCCACTTTTAACCCCTAAAAGTACACCTATTAAAAAGTACCAAATACATGTCAGCCTTCTTATCCTTTTTGAATTTTTAGTCTATCTAATGTAGTTTCCGAGATATAATTTTACCCTATGTTAACCCTTTTCACGTTTGAATTTCCAAAAACCCCTTATTACTGGACCTATACATGGGAAGGGGACCTACACACCAAATTTCAGCTCTCTAGCTACAGTCGTTAATAATAAAATCGCCTTGAAAATATTTAAAGTCTTTACTTTGGATTTAATCGCGAATTCTATTTTCTTTTCGTTTGCGAATTTAAGTTTTTCTTTTGCTGGTGCTTAAGCAAATAAAATTAATAAAACTCGTGAATAATTCTTTTTAACTCGACTCGCGAGTCGCTCTTTTCAATACAAAAAATAAAACTCGCTCGAATTGAATTCGATTGCGAACGAGTTTAATTCGGGCACTCTGCTTTTAACTATGATATACAACAAATTTATAAAGTTCAAATAAACTAAAAAAATTATATTGCAATTATTACACGATTACAAAAAGTCTCAAGTTTCTATCTCATAACATTCCCGAGATATCATCAATAAACTTTGAAAGCGTTTATCTCAAAACTAGCTTTTTTTAAGCATGTTTTAGAATGGAGCCGTCGATATTTCCTCTTATATTTTTTGTGTGTAGCAGAACAGGAAGTAAAAACAAATTTTTCCTTTAGGCTTATACCCACACAATCCAAAAAGTCACCACTAGTGATTACAATATCGAACAGTTAAAAAACTGCTATAGCTCTTCAAAGTATCGAAACCCGATACTCGTAAATAAGAATCGATGTATCGATATATCTGTTTTTGAAATATCGGCGATATATATTGATTTTTATTTTCTCAAATATCGATATTTCGATATATCGATATTTTTTGCCCATCCCTAGTTCTAAGCACTCATTTGAATGATGAGCAGGTTTACTAAATGTGAACCCATGCTCGTCAATGACACGAATGTGTTAAAATCATGCGTTCTGCACCTAAATTGAACCAATTCATTTGCAGTAGAACACATGCATTAACTATTTCTTTTACTGGGTTGTGATGAAAATTTTTCAAAATATGTATTTATGTATGTATATATAATTCAAAAACTTATGAGTTGAAATCTACTGGCGAGTTCCATAAGCGGGAACGAAATGTGTATAGACAATGCTTAACCATAAAAACAAGCACAATTTTCAAAATTAAATAAATACTTTATGTCAAATAAAAATACTTCGGTTATATATATATATATATATATATATACATATATATATATGTATGTATGTATGTATATATAAAAATTGGTTACTAACCCATTGGTTCCTTAATAATCTTATAATAGTCTGGAGCTTCTTTTGGGTCTACAGGTTCCATGAAGGGCCATGCACTTTTGTGTGACTATTAAAATAAAACACTTTGAAAACGATGAACCTTTTTTTACTAAAAATGTTCTCTTACCCTTATTTGTTTAATAAGTTTTCTCAATTCAACAGTCTCATGTTCACTTAAGATTCTCATATTAACCAAATTAACGGAATTATTTTTTTGACACGCGGGGCACACGTATTCATCAATGAATTCAGCCTCACTTTGGACAATACCAACACATCGACCATGGAACCAGTCCTGGCATTTATCACAACATATATAAAATTGTGATTCATCATATGGTTGCCTGCACAAACAATAAAGTTCTTGCTTATCTCTTGCTTTTTGACAATCAGCACAAATGAATTCCGATAATTTCCTGGACTCTTCTTCAGTGATATTTATGCAATCACCATGATACCAATTACTGCATATATCGCAACCAACATAAAATCTAAAATCAAAAATAATCCGATGATGTAAAATATATGTATATTTTTTTTATTGATTTATTACTTGGTATCGTCATATGGTGTACGGCATATGCAGTAGAGCTTTTCCTTTTTTTTATTGACCCTTTTTGATTTGTTGCACTGATTTGTTGGTGAAGTAAAACTTGAAATATGGCCAATCGATTTTGCATACGCCTGTTTACATTGCCTGAAAGGAAACTATTAAAAAACATTCAATATATAAAATATATATAACGTACTTCTTGCTTTCATGAAGACTGCTAATTTCGTCACCTAACTTTGTTTTCCATATGTTTTCAGACATTTCAACTTTTATCTCATTTTGGATATTCCTCTCAAGAGTTGAACGTTTCTTTAATATATTGCTTTTTAAAATAATCTTGTGGTGTTCTAATTTTTGCTAAAAAAATATATAAAAAATTATTATTATTGATAATTCTTATTTCTTAACATTAATATTCTTTAAACCATTGACTTTCGAATGAATGAACCCTTAAGTATGTACATATGTCAAATATCTTTCGTATTTTTTCCGTATCTTAGACGAGCTTCTGGAATAAAGGAACATTTTGAGAAAACATTTTTGAACAATTTAATTTCAGTTTCTTGAATACAGCAATTGAATTGAAATTGAAAATAAAATAAAAATATAAGTTTGAAAAATTTGTTTTTCTTATTTATCAAGATAAAAATTAATTCCAAATTCTAATAAGATTAACCGTCTGGTACACGATATCGACAGAAAACGATTGACGTTGACAAATTTTATATGAAAAAATTTAAATTAGAAAAACAAAACACATATAAAATGTGTCAAAGCTTGGTGTGGCGTTTTACAAAATAAAGGCTGGGTTAGCCGAACGTTGCTGTTGCTGTACCGTACTGTAAGCACATTGGTGCACTTACATATACAAATTTAAAAACGTGCGTACGCTTCAAGAATGATAAAATACACGATTGCGCATTCAGTGTGTAAACAATTTTTCGTTCTGCGCATCTACGTCACATCAGCCAATCTTTTAACAAAAGCAAAAACAAAACATAAAGAAACAGTCAGATTTATATACACAAATGAAAGAAAACTAGGAGAATTTTTAAAATAAAAGCAATCAGTGTTCATATATTTATTAAATATACATTTATTTAAAAATTAAAATCGAAACGTGGATATTAATATGCGAAGGGCATTTGATGTGCAGGCAAGTTCGCAAGATCGAATTCTTTCATCGAATGGTCATGAAGTGCCGCCTGAAGCAATTATGGATGAAACGGAATTGACCACACGTATTAACGCCTTGGAAAGCTTAGTGAAGACCTTGAGCGAAAAACGGCAGGACAACTTGGGGAACAATACTAATTTTTAAATTGGATGTATTCCAGAAATTTAACCTGGATCACTTAATTTGCCTGTGGCTCTATGGTTGAAGAAAATTTATCAAATTGGTGAGATTCATAATTGGGATGATCGTTAGAAGATTTTTGCTATGCAAAATAGATTGAAAGGCTTAGCACGAATTTGCTTTGAAAATTTAAATGAATATGCTTCGACATGGGAAGAATGGAGATCCTTGCTATGTCAATCATTTCCGGAGCATCAAGATTTTTCTGAAAATCTTAAGCGTTTAGTGAAACGTGTTAAACTTCCATCAGAGTCAATGACGACTTATTATTTTGAAAAGAAAATTTTAACTAATACTTGCAAAATAAGTGGAAAAGATGCTGTGTCATGCATAATTGACGGATTGCCAAGTGGAAGTTTACAAGTGAGTGCAAGGGCTGGGAGATTTCAAACCCCGGAAGGTTTGCTAAATCTGTGTGGGAGTCATTCGATACAGGCACCGCGAACTAGGCCGCCATACTTGCAGATTTCTTGTCACTTTTTGGGTATCGCTAAGGATCAATCTTGGTCTATGCGAGGTCCTTTGACCACCCAGACTAACCTAATATAACCTAACCTAAACCCCGGAAGATCTATTTGGTCATTATTTGTCAACAGTTCCGCATGAAATGGAAGTTCAACCCATAAATATACGGATCGATGGACGAAGTATTACTTTAATTGAAGATGTTTCTGAAGATAAATTAAAGAAAGTAATATGTTTTAATTGCAAGAAATCAGGACATTATGCCAATAAGTGTCCTACTACTCCCAAGAAATGCGACAATTGTAAAAGATGGGGACATTATACACGGGAGTGATTAAAGAAAAGTAAGTCTTCAATATTATTTGTTAAAAATGAAACAAAATCCGAAGATTTTAAGAGATGTTATCTAGTGGATTGCAAGGTAAATGGTATTGTAATGCGAGGTTTTATAGATTGATATATAGATATTGATGAAACACTCGAATGCCAAAGCATTAAATATAGCTTTTGAAAATTGTAGTATATAAGTTGTAGGATACGGAGGATCAGCTATGTCAGCAACTTCCATTATATTCGCTAAATTGGATGTAGATTTTGCATCAGCATTTGTTACAGTATTTATCGTTCACGACTATGCTCAAGAAATTGATACTCTTATCGGTCAACCACTTATTAACCATGAATCTGTAATGATGGTAGTGAGAAACAATACTGTTAGACTATTAGCTAAACAAGATGAATATTTTCCAGATTTTGATTGCAAATCAAAAGAGAAATGTTCACTTTGGATTAACGAAACAGTTACCATTCCTAAAGAGATGCTTGTTTTGTCGAAGTTACAGCAGATCAAAGTTCCAATTCGTGTTTTTATTTGGAGGAAATGTTCGTTAATAGGGCGAAAAATTAATACAGAATTGGGAGATGTGTAGTTGGTAGTATTGGCTTGATTTTAATAGAAAATGAGTCGTGTACTGATTTATGTTTTAAAAGGGGGTTTAGAGTAGGAAACAAACTAGATGAACAGTTTGAATATTCGAATTATATGGTAAAATCTAGTAGATTGCAACTGTTTTTGAAAAGTGAAGTTGTTCCTCAGGCAAGGCATTTAGATGACACTAGTATAGAGCGATTATGTGTTTTAATTAATAAATAAAGCGGTTGCTTTGCACAAGATATGTCAGAACTAGGAAATATAAAAGATGTACAAATGAAAATAAATTTAAGTGATGAAACTCCAGTTTCATATAAACCATATCGGATGTCAGGTCAGAAAGAGAAATCGTCCGTGACATGATAGACGATTTAAAAAAGCTGATCGCATTCATCATCTCCTTATTCTAGTCCTATTCTTTTGGTTAAAAAGAAAACAGGGGAATATAGGATGTGCATTGATTTCAGAGCTCTGAATAGGAAAACAGTAAAAGAATCGTTTCCAATGCCAAGAATGGATGATGAAATTGATATATTGAGAGGAAGCAGTTATTTTACTAGTTTAGATTGTGCAAGTGGGTATTACCAAATTTCGCTAGATAAGAGGTCAACCCAAAAGACAGCGTTTATAACTCCTGATGGACATTATGAATTTAAAAGAATGCCGTTCAGGTTAGTAAATGCTCCAGCTGTTTTCCAACGAACCATGAATAAAATACTCGGAAATTTGAGATTTTCAACTCCTATGGTTTATATGGACGACATTTTAATTCCATCAGACACGATGGATAGAGGTTTTCAGAACTTAGAAATAATTTTAGAAAGGTTAATGCTAAATGGTGCAACACTGAAATTAAAATAATGTTTTTTTTGCAAAGCACAATACAGTATTTAGGATTTGAAATAAATGAAAGTGAGGCCAGGAAAAGAAAAGATTAATGCTGTCAATCATTTTCCAAGTCCTAAAAATATTCATGAGGTTCGTCAGTTTTTGAGACAAGTTATTTTAGGAAATTTATAGAACAATATGCTTTAATAGCCAGACCTATTCAGAATTTATTAAAAAAAGATATTAATTTCGAATGGAGAAATGAACAAATTAAGGCATTTGATGAATTGAAGGCAAAACTTACTACGTGTCCAGTATTAGTTTTGTATGAAAGGAAAGGGTATACCGAGTTGCATACAGATGCGTGAAAATGGGGTGTTGGGGCTGTTTTATTACAAAAACAGTATGATGAAACTCTGAGACCAGTTGCATACTTTACCCATACAACAACAAAAGAGGAACATTGTTATCATTCTTACGAGTTAGAAACATTAGCTGTCGTTTATGCTTTAAAACGTTTTAGGATATATTTGCTAGGGATAGAGTTTAAAGTAGTTACAGATTGTTCCTCTATCAAAACGGCTTTTACAAAAAGAGATCTTGTGCCTCGAATTGCGAGATGGTGGGTCACTATTCAAGAGTTTAATTAATTTTATTGTGGAATATCGGCAAGGGTCTCGAATGATGCATTAAGTAGAAACCCGGGAGATGTTTTGCATGTAGATCTTACTGAAATGGATTGGATACTATCTTTGCAGCTAAATGATGAAAGGTGTAAATATCTAATTGAAATATTAAATAAGCATCCAACAGATAAAGAGGAAAAACAGGTACATAGTGAATATAATCTAAAAAAAGGTAGGTTATATAGAAGAACAATAAACGGTACAATAAATAAGTGGGTTGTTCCAATATGTTCGAGAAAGGAAATTTTATTCAATCATCATGACAAGATTGGGCATTTTTCTTTGGAAAAGACGATTTCTTGTATAGAAGAAAAATATTGGTTTCCTAATATGAAAAATTATGTTAAACGTTATATTGCATGTTGTCTCCTATGTTCATATAATAAGGTACCTGCTGATAAGCAAGCAGGAATGTTACATCCAATTGATAAAAGTAACATACCTTTTAATACTGTTCATGTTGATCATATTGGTCCATTTACAAATAGTATTCATAAGAATATGTAAATAATTGTTTTTGTGGATGGGTTTACAAAATATGTCAAGCAGTGCAGAGTACAAAGGTAGAACCTTTTATGAAATTTTTAGATGAATTTATACGAATTTTCGGATTTCCCAGGAGACTGATTTGTGATAGAGCTAGTACATTTATTTGTCATAAATTTTTGAAATATACACAAGAGTATGGAATAAAGATAATACATAATGCGACAGCAACTCCACGGGCTAATGGACAAGCAGAAAGATATAATAGGACGATTTTATCGGCCTTGGGCACATCGGTTGAAAATGAAAAAAAAAATGCGATGAATCTATTGAAGATATTCAATGGGGATTAAACTCGACTGTTAATAAATCGACGGGAAAAATACCAAATGAACTTCTGTTTGGATTTTTACCAAGGGGAAAATATGATTCATATTTAAGTAGTGAAGTTTATGAAATTAAAACTACACCTTTTTAATTGAGAAAATACAAATTGATTGAAATCCAAATTGATATTGAGCGAATACAAATTGATAATGAGAAATCGAAAATAATATTGAGAGAATACAAACTGATATTGAGAAATCCAAAGTGGTATTGAGAAACAACAAATTAATAACGAGAATTCCAAACTGATATTGAGAGAATACAAATTCATAATGAGAATTTAAAATTGATAATGAGAAATCCAAATTGATATTGGGAAAATACTAATTGATAGTGCGAAATCCAAATTGATATTGAGAAATCCAAATTGATATTGAGAGAATTTAAATTGATATTGAGAACTTCAAACTAATATTGAGAAAATTCAAATTGATATTGAGAAATCAAAATTTATATTGAGAAAATGCAAATTGATATTGAGAATTCCCAATTGGTATTGAGAACATTCAAATTGATATTGAGAATTCCAAATTGATATCGAGAAAATTCAAATTGATATCGAGAGATCCAAATTTATATTGAGAAAAACCAAAATGAAATTGAGAAAATTCAAATTTATATTGAGAAAATCCAATTTGAAAATGAGATATACATTAATACATAGTATTATTAATACAAAATTATGAATGTAAAACAAATAACAAAAATAAAAAGTTTAAAAAAAAACCCGATAACTTCCAAACTGCTGGACCAATTTGCTTCAAGTATAAATTAGAAGATATAAAAACAAGTCACCTTTCAAACGAAATTAAATTTAAATCGGCCTAGCCGTTTGGGAGCTACGGCGTCAAAGACATACAGATTCAACAGAATATATATATACATATATAGTACAGATGTGATATCTTTTAAATGGCTGGACCGATTTTCTTTAAACATAGTTAAGAACACTCTCGATGAATCCAGACAGACAAAACCAAAGTCGGTCCAGCCGTTTGGTCTGTATATGGACTGGTACAGACACAAAGGTACACACTACAAACTTATAACACCCCTTTTTTGGTCGGACGTTAATAAAGAAAAATTGTAAAAAAAAATAATTTATGTATAACTTGCGATGTCGGCGTTTTTCTGTGCCATTTCGAAAGTTAAAATTTTACTTACAGTGTTATTAATGCTTTTTTAATATTGAAATGTAATACTCTGATAATAATAGGAGCAGTGCCATGACTTTAATATGGAATTAATTTTAACATTATACTTAATATATTCATACTCATTACATTAATACATAATTTTAAAAAATAAAAAAATGTATCGAAATATTTCTTAATTATTGTGACAATTGCTGTTAAATAATAAAATAAGCTGACGTATGTATGTAGTAGTACTGCAAAAATAAACTATGTATCAATATATATAATAGCAAAAGATCGAAAAATAGCAAATTTTACACAACTAAAAACTTTTAATTTCACCCAAAAATATTGAAAAAAAATCTGAATATGAATTTGGATTTTCTCAATTTCATTTTGGTTTTTCTCAATATCAATTTGGATTTCCCGTTATCAATTTGAATTTTCTCAAAATCAATTTAGAATTCTCGATATCAATTTGTATTTTCTCAATGCCATAATTGATTTCTCGTTATCAATTTCAATTCTCTCAATATGAATTTCAAATTCTCAATATCAGTTTGAATTCTCTCAATATGAATTTGGATTTCTCAATAAAAGTTTGATTTATCCCAAATCAAATAATTTGAAATTACGGGAGTGAATATTTGTTTTAATGTTATTAAAAAAATAATAATAATAATAATATATAATTCTAGATGCTTCACGAGGACGTGAGTAATGGAGCGTGGCCGAGTTGTAAGCACTGTGCTGGCAATATTTTTAAAATGATCAAAGATACACTCTTTAAATTTGTTATTAGAAAATATAATATTTGGAGAGAAATAAAAAAAGGATTATTCTTTTGGAGATACTAAAACGATTCAAGCTTTTAATATGCAATATGTATATCACAATAAAAGTCAGTTTATTGTTTTGTTAATTTTTCGTTTTCTTTGTTTAGAAAATTCGTCAATTTCGTTAATACAAAGTACATACGAGCTCGAATTTTTTTTTTAACTTCTTAGCTGCAAGCTACAATTTGGGCCAATTCGATGCATTTTTCAAAAATCCTTCTGTGATAACCAAACCTTCTTTATTGATTGTTTCACAAATTTTGTAAAGTGCTTGCATTTTACACATCATGTCTTCTGTTGGTTATGATAAGCCCAATTCTCTGAGATGGTCGACCAATGTGTAAGGTTGAAAATCCATCTCATTGTTCTCGCTTCAAAGAGCTTGTCTTAAGAAAGACAAAGTGTTTAAATATATTGGGTTAAACAATGCAAACACTTACAGTTCGGCCTTTAAATTTTCAATTGGCAATATTAAATTCAATATCATCAGGTGATCTAAGCTGAATGTTTTCTACGCAGTGACTACTAATATATTTTTTGAATCCTAGCCAGTTGACCCTATTAATCGTTTTCGCATATGAGTTAGTTAAATCACTCCTTAGTGGGTTGAAAATTGTAACTATTGTGGGAGAGTGATCGGAGGACAGATCTAGAGATATTTTTCGTGACACCAAAATCTATAACATCTGGAATTTTTCTTACGTCAGTAGGCCAATAAGTAGGCTACCCACTCGAAATGACATCTAAGCCCATTTTTGAAATTGTATTAAACAACGCTCTACCTCTAGGTGTAACAAGACGCGAGCCCCAGTACGTATGTTTTGCATTGTAGTCACCAGCTGCCACGAAACAAGATCCAAGCGATTTGTAGAACTTCTCATACTGATCTTCGGTAACTGAAAATCTGGGAGGTGAGTAAATTGAAGATATCACGAAATTCGCACAAAAATTTTCTACGAAAATATTCGTAGCTTGCATATATTCTTCACTAACGTTTTCAAGGATATAGTGCTTGAGTCTTGACTTAATTAGAATTGCTGATCCACCGCATGATCTCCCTCTCGGGTCCTTTGAATCATATAGAGTGTAACCATTTATTTTAAAGCAGCTTCTCGAAGTCAAGTGAGTGTCAGAGACCAACATTATATCAATATTTTTTTCCATGAGGAAGTGTTCAACTTCATTTTTATGTTGGCGAATGCCGTTTGCGTTCCAGAAACATAGTTTTAACGTGTTCATGGTTTGTTGACTAATGCTTGAAGCAGAGTATTCTGCATTCTCAGCATTTCTTACATCATGCTAGTCATATTTGTTGTACGAGTAAAGTTGTTTATAGTTAGCACCAGATTCTCAATAGTAGCTTCAAGACGACTAAAGTTAAAGCTAGAGTTTGCATTCGTTGAATTACTTGCCGGTGGAACATTTTGTGTGGGAATAGAACTAGTCTTAGTAACATCGGCATACGATACACGTGAAGTAACTAGTTGGCTAGTTTGAGGAAGAGTGGCGGAGTAAGCATTTGCTGATTGAACTGGAGCTAATTTAGGTTTTTGACCCATAGCCTGTTTAACGAAAGAATATACAGGTCATCCTCTGTAGTTAGCGGTGTGGAGTAATCGAATTGTGCTGTATTTTATGCATTAAACAAAGCAGTAAAACAAAAAGTAAGTCACGCTTTTTTCCCAAGGTTAGAAACGTCACGCAAAGCGTTGAAGTTGTATCTGACACCGCCGTAAAAGTTTCCACTAATATTTAGTTGTTAGTGCTTAAAGATTTGTATATGTATTAGGGATGCCAACCGGGATCGATTTTCTGAAATCCCAGGATTTTCGGGATCTCGGGATCCCAGCATTTTTCGGGATTCCGGGATCCCGATATTTTTCGGGATTTTCGGGATCTAAACTTTTGGTAAAAAAATTTTTTTTTTTAAATAAATATTACTTTAGTAACAAATTTTATGCGTTTTAAAAGGTTTTATGTTGATAATATATCATTAAACAATTGTTTTTAAAGTTAACAGTTCGAGTATGAAATAAAAATCAAAAGAATTTTTCTCATCTATTTTTAAGTTGATGCGATTATCAACTTAAAAATAGAGATGTTAGAGAATTTATACTGAAAACAATAACTATATATGAAAACTTGTTTTTGTTTTCAATATATGGGCATTTCCCCCGAAGAGTCAACCAGGATGGAAAAATGAAATGTTGATAATCATCGTGTTTTATTGTTTATAATTATAAAAAAGAACCTATATTTTTACAATTGGATAGTTTCATGGCATATCTCAGCTCTTTTACTTGAGGAAATTGGGCTGGAAACTGGAAAATTTGATATTTTATTTTTAAGCTACTTCTAAAGACATTTTTATATTTAATTATTTTACATGCAAAATATATGTTATGGTTGCAATATTTCTTCAAAACGTCTTTATTACAATCAATTAAGAAGTGGAAAGTGTAAGGTGCACAAAAAAAGTTCGATTAACGGTTAATTTTTACGTTGTTTCTTATCTATATTTTAATCGTACGTTCGCGACCGAAAACCTCATTTTGTTGTAATTGCTTTGCATTAAACGTCAACACATTTTAAATAAGTTCGGCGTCACTAATTTGCAAATCAAAAAAAAATTCTGTGTTACAGCTAAATAATGTTTTTTTTAGTTGCAAAATTTCGTACGTTCGCGACCGTAAGAAAATTTTTACTAGAAAAATTTAATAATATACCGAATATTCCAGATACCAGAATGATGCATTCTGTTTTCTAATGAGGACTTTAAATTAAACACCAGTGTTGCCGGTTTTTTCTAGAGCTTATCCCCAATTTTTGATATTTTTTATCCCCAAAAATCCCCAAATTGAGTTTTTATGGGTCAAATTTTTTCTTTTTTGAAAAAAATTTAATTTTTTTAATTTTATTTAAAAAATAATGACAAAAATAACAGATTTATTCAATAAAATGAATATATATCGATAGCTATATTTACATTCATATTAATTTAATTTGTACTTGCTTAAAACTTGTAAAGAAAAAATACACATACATAAGTAGTTTAGTATACACAAGTACAAAAAAATTTTTTAACCAAAGTTAACCATTTCCAAAACTTTAGATTCGAATTCTTCTGATTCGTCAGCCTCAAACTTTGTTGTACATAGTATGTACTTGTATTAAAAAGCTTTATTTTACCATTTCAGCAGAAAGATTAAACTTGTCACAACAAATTGAACTATTTTTAAAGTATGTATTTATTCTAAGAAGTGCTTCCAACAAGTCGTATTACATTTTGTTACGTATTTTTGTTTTGCTAGTGTTCATTATTGGTTAATCTGCCTTGATACTTCTTCTTTATTAGAAAACATTCACTATGAATAGCAACACATATTTTCAGACTTGCCAGACGCATACTTCTTAATTCAAAAATCATTCTTGATACCATCAGTTATAAAAATAAATCTCCTAAAATTCCCTAAAATTTGGTTATCATCCCCAAAAAATCCACAGATCCCCAATGCGAAATTGTAATCCCCATTCGCGAAAAAATCCCCAATTCGGGGACAAATCCCCTAAACTGACAACACTGTTAAGCACACCTCTAATGGCCTATTCAATAAAAACAAAAATATCATAAATTTTGTTAAAATTTCATTTAATTTCAGAAATATAAAAAAACCAAGAATATATCTAGAGAAGATGTGATATCTTCTAAGCGGCTAGACCGATTGTCTTAAAACGTAGCTAAGAATCCTTTCGATCAAGTCACCTTTCAAACAGATAAAACTAAATCAAAATCGGTCCAGCCGTTTGGTCTGTACGTGGACTCAGAGAGAGACACACATACACACAATACAAACTTATAACACCCCTATTTTGGTTGGGGGTTAAAAATAGTCCATTTCTTGTTATAAGTGTTACTACACACTATAAATTGAGTATTAAGTTTTTTTTTAGAACATTTTTTAGATATTTATGTGAAAATGCATAGTGATAATAATAAAAAAAACATATGGAAAAATCGTACGTTCGCGACCGGTACTTAAGCCAATTAAACAAAAACCAATAGAGGTATTTTATTGTGTAAATACTGGATAGAGACCTACATTAATACACTTTTAAAATATATTAAGCACTTTTCATTATTCCGTTCCATTTCGCAGATTTTTACATTTCACTACTGTCAGCCAAAGTTGACTTCTATTTTGCGTACGTTCGTGACCACATGTTTATAACTATTAATATGAAAACTTAAACTCGATGAAATTAAATTTTTTGCACTAAGCATAGAGCTACCAAAATGCTATCAAATTGCAAAAAAAAAAAGCTAGGAAAAGTTTTGTTTTCTATATCCTTTGTACATGAAAAGCGTACGAACGTACGTTCGTGACCCCAGGAAATGCCCATATGTAAATGTTTTTCTATACTCTTAACCAAAACGAATGTACATATCTGTGGACTTTTAGCACTATCGCTTAAGTTGACTTACGAAAATTTTAGATTCACTTTCATACAAATAAGTTGCAAAAACATTATTGTTTTGTTAAATATATCTATTAACGTTTTTTTAATTGCGATTGACCAATCAGGTAGCCATTACGGTTGTTACATATACCAAGCATTGCCTATTTTTTAACCGACTTCAAAAAAAGAAGGAGGTTAACAATTCGTCACTATTTTTTTTTTTTTTTTTTTTTTTTTTTAGGTGTGTAGGTCCATAACTCGGTGCATTTTAGACCGATTGTAAAAATTCTTTTGTTGTCTGAGAGGGTATAGCTTCCCATTGGTCCCATTTGAAAAAAGTGGGCGGGGTCACGCCCACAATTTTTTAAATTTGATTTATTGATCTTCTACTTATTTGATTGCTGCGAAACCTAGCAAACATCTTTGGTTCTTGTAATTAAAAAATTCTTGAGTTGAAAAAATGGGCGGGGCTACGCCCATTAAACTGTATTATAACATTACACGTGGTTCTACTTAACCGATTTTTACAAAACTTAGCACACACCTTGAACTCTAAAATAGACAAAATTTTCTTTAAAAAAAATGGGCGGGGTTACGCCCGTTAAAATTTTATATTATATTTCACAGGGTTCTATTTCACCGATTTTTACGAAACTTGGCACACACCCTAAGCTTTAATCAAGGCACAAAATTGCGTTAAAAAAGTGGGCGGGGCACGCCTATTAAACTTTAGTATAATATTTCATGTGCTTGTATTTAACCAATATTGACGAAACTTGGCACACCCTAAGCTTTAATAAAGCCAAAAAATTGCGTTAAAAAAAGTGGGCGGGGTCACGCCTACAATTTTTTAAATTTGATTTTGTAATCTTCTACTCATTTGATTGCTGGGAAACCTAGCAAACATCTTTGGTTTTTGTAATTACAAAATTTTTAAGTTGAAAAAATGGGTGGGGCTACGCCCATTAAAATGTATTATAACATTACACGTGGTTCTACTTAACCGATTTTTACGAAACTTAGCACACACCTTGAACTCTTAAAAATACACAATCTTGTTTAAAAAAAAGGGGCGTAGCCACGCCCCATAAAATTTAACACTTAATTTCACGTGCTTTTACTTCACCGATTTTTACGAAACTGGACCATATTTCCAAATAAAAAGATACTTACAAATAAATTTTTTTTGAATTGACCAGAGTTTAAAAGTATTCACTAAAAAGGTAAAAATAAAACTTTTTAAAAAAAAATTAAACCGACTTCAAAAATAAGCACTAAAAAGCAACAAATAATATAGATCTAATTAAATAAAAGATTTTTATATATGTTACCAAAGTGCCGTTTGAAGTTGGTGCCAGTAATACTGGTACTAAGCACATAGGAACATGCCCGGTAAAAAAACTGCAAGTAATTTTTATGTACATATGTATCTGCTTAGTTACCAATGTTGCTGGCACCAACTTCAAACGGCACTGTAGGTAACATATATAAAAATCTTTTATTTAACTAGATCTATATTATTTGTTGCTTTTTAGTGCTTATTTTTGAAGTCGGTTTAATTTTTTTTTAAAAAGTTTTATTTTAATAGATTTCGTCACTGCTATAACAATTTTAATAAGGCTGAACATGTCGAAAAATTAAAAGAAATGTATACACAATTTTAATCAAATTCGATTAATTACGTATAATCACATTTTTATAGGCACATACATTAAAAGTTTACCTGAGCACTTGAACAGTATTTTTGCTCTACTGAAAAATTTTAAATTCTGTAACGACACGTTTTCCGCTCTTATGCTGGGGTACGCTCAGCGGTGTCCAGGGTCGTTACCAGATTTGATTATATCGTTGTAAAGTAAAAAGTCAATCCGTTTCTTACTCGTTATAATACGTATAACTCTTTATTTACAACTGGTTCTCTTAAATTTACTTAAAGAGTAAAGACTGCGATTTGGCCTAATAATGACACGTCTACGTTCATTATAATTCGGATTCGTGCGTGTTTGAATTTTACTGGATTCGCGCAGTATAATTCAATGTCCTGCTCGTTGAGGGATAACTCCTATTATTATTATTATTGTTAATTCGCCAATAATAATAATCGGCCTTATAAACCACGAGCTAGCAGCCAACTTCACTGTAAAAATTATCTCTAACATTAGTTACTATTTATAGGAAAGCTGAATTTTCTACTCTTCGATGGGTAATTCCTATTATTATTATTGTTAATTCGCCACTTAATAATACTAGGTCCTTACACACCATGAGCTACCAGCTAACCACAAAGGATACCAGAGGTGACACGAGATGGAAGAAAATTGCGTTTTCTTTACGTCTCGCTCACACAGTCATAAAATCCTCTTTAATGATTTTCGTATGCCATTTTTGTAAAATATTTTCGTGTTGTGCTTTGTTGCCTCATTCGCTGTGTGATTTTGGTAACCTACCATTTACACATGAAACTAATTTCAAGAAAGTAGCAATACAATGAAATTTTTTTACTACCACACTCACATTGTTTTTAATTTCAACTCAGCTTGCAACAATTTTTTCCAGAAAGTACATTTTTGATGTTTTCAGAAAGTAAAATGAAAAAAGGTTAAACAGTGTTACCCACTTTAAAGATTTGTACAAATACACAGGATTATGGCAAATAATTATTATAAATTATCTTTATTTTGTATAAATATTTAAGGTATTATAATATCTTATGTTCAAATATACATTAAGAAGACAGTTCATGCCTTTTGAAAACCATAATATTATTACAATGTTAACAATAATACTTATTCCCAATTTATTGCCTTTTAAATGTGTGTAGGTGATATTCTGGGTAACTCTAACTAAGAAGTGAGCAAAACAATTTTCTCCAACTTTACTTTTCGACAACATATTTTAAATGAACTTTCCCTTTCCTATGAAAATTAACAGGAAATTTTCATGAAAGTCATTTATTTCATTAAATTTTTTATTCATAATACGTATACAGAAATTTCAAGAAAGTACTTTCATGTGTAAATGTAGCGTAAGTAATAGGTAAAAATTTTTTTTTTTAAGAAATATGGTTTAAATTTAATTTATTTGCAGATTTTTGTGAGAAAAACCCAATCTTGGTTGAAATTAAAGGTGAGTAGTTTCTGAAATTGATAATTTGTGTCTGTATATTGTCATAATAACTAGTTTTTTCTCTATATTTTTGGAAGCACATTTTTGACAAAACTGAAAAATACCTACATATGTGAGTAAAAAAACTATAATTTTATCTAATATATGCATATTAATTTAAATATTTTTAATTTCTTAGGACCAACAAGTGCATAAAAGGCTGCGCGCCTGGGGAGAAGCAGCACAACTGCCAACTGGCTGGAAAGTTTTTTCAACCAATTTTGCAAGCCATAATTTGTACCTACACAAACCTGTCTTTTGCTGCGCGGCAGCATGAGCTGCCATGGCAAAAACGCCTATAATCAATTGCACATCCAATTGATGGCAGATCTTAAGAAAACAATTTTACTCAGAAACACCAAGAGAGGCACTAATTATGGACGTCGCTTCTGTGAACTCACGTGTTCGACGCAGCCCGAGAAAACCATACTTCAAATGCGGTTACAAACTCCGTAACGCGCAAACGTCAATTGGAGGAGCATGAAGACGAATATAAGCCCGATAAGTATGTTTTTAAAACAAAATCTAAGCCACCATCAGAGAACGGCGACGATCATAGTATGTAGTGAAATGAGTGATGACCAGGGAAACCGCAAATATGCAATTGCATGTTTTTTCTTGTGCGACGTATTAATGTGGGGACAAGATATTTATCCGTTTCAGAACTTTTTATGAATTTTGGAATCGATTTGTTAGTGCATATTTTTGCATATTTTGCCATTTAAAGCATGTTTTTGCATATATCAGTCTTACACGCATATTTTAAGCATATTTTTGAATTTTTAGAGCATAATTTACGCTTTTAGGGCATATTTTGATACTTTATAGAATTTTTTTTATTATAACTTGGGGCAATCGTCCTTTTAAAAGGACACCACAATCCGAAAAAATTATATAAAATTTTTTTTCTAAAAACTTTTTAAAATTTTACTTTCGAAATAAAAATTTAAGTTTTAAAGAAAAAAAATTTCCGGCGCTATCTGAGTTAATATGCTTACAAGTTAAGGGCTTGGGCAAAATTTTTATTAGTTTTACGGACGTTAGTCTTAATATTCAGATTTGCTATTTGTGACGGACTCTGCCCGGTGTAGACGTTGAAGGAACATTGGCAATGTATAAAAGTTTAGTAAGATGAGACAGAAACGATTTTTATTTGAAATTCTAGGTCAATATTTTGTTATTTATTGCAATAAAAATTATAAATAAAAATCTTGTCTTATTTTTGCAAAATACAGTTCAAATAGAAGTTAAATTCTTATGAGAGCAGTTAGTTGTTTAAAAATAATTTGTAATATTTGTTTTAGTCAAAATTTTTAAGGTAATTTGGTTTTAACATGCACTTCATACCCAGTTATTCCCTGTTAATTTTATTTCCTTTTTTTTTATATATTTTTTTTGTCTTATTTTATATGCAAATGTTGTTGAATTTTTGATTTAAAAATTTATTTTCATTTACAAATAAACCAATTTATTCTATTTTTAAGAGCATATTTTTTTACTTTTTAGTGCATATTTTCAAGTTTTTAGTGCATATTGAATGCGCATAAAACAGTTTTTTTAGAGCATATTTCTGGTTTCCCTGGTGATGACGAAACGCATAGACGACAATTTCAGCTATAATGAAGATGATGTCTTAGCTGAATATGAAATTAACGATTAGGACGATGAAAAATTGGCCCAAATAGAAATATAACGCAAAATCGAACAAAAAAGTTTGGAAGCCCAACAGCAGAGGCAGCAACAAGTCAAATCGTTTGAAACTGCATTTATACAGGCTTTTGCCAAAATTAGAGATGCACCTACTATATCATCAAAGACAACTAAAAAAATTGTAAGTATATTGGAACTACATACTTAGGCTTATGTGGAAATAATTTTAATTTAATTGCAGCAGCAGCAAGAGTATCATTCACCCTCACCAACTTTGACCATCAAATACACCGTGAATTCCACCAGTACCAGACCCGCTCGCAGAGCTTAAAAGCGAATTAAATATCAGGAAGAAATAATTACAGGCGATGAATGATTTTGATGAAAACAATTACTATGTAGACCATTACGAAAATGTTGATGCAAGTCAATTTCCCAAAAATATCGAACCACAAATGCACGTCAATGGCAAATGTAAATATAGATGTGTTACAAATAACACGGCTTATGCAAGGCGGAAGTCAGTCTGAGTAGTAGGGAAATGGGGAAGGTAAAAAAAATCATCTTTTTGGGATGATTTTTATTTGGATGATTTTAGAGATGAAAATTTGAGATGAAATAAAATTTGGGATGATTTTTTTTTGTGTGAAATGCAAGTGCATAAGAAAATGTTTATTGCTGTTGAATAGAATTTTTTTATTTTCATTGCACACATTTAATGTGTTGAAACATTTTAGGGATGACTTTTTGTTTAACGAGCCTTTATGTTTGTCTGTCGGTTTGTCTCTTTAATAATAGTTGTACCTATTTCTGTCTCTTAAATCACTTGAAATCGTCAATAGAAACCTTTTTGTTTTTTGTAATTATAAACACCGGCTTTAGTTTGAAATATCGGTTGCTTATCATTTTGCAAATGCTGTTATCTGTACGTTTATAAATTTGCTTTTTTATTGCTGTTGGCTGGTAAGAAGAAAAAGGGAAAAGAGTATTCTTTTGTTTTATTTTAGGATGAAAATATAAAAATTGAAGGACGAATTTTATTTTAACAAGCCTTGTGTATTAATTGTGCGTTTGTTTGTTCTCATTAAATGCTATAAATTTGCTTTTTTATTGCTGTTGGCTGGTAAGAAGAAAGAGGGAAAAGAGTATTCTTTTGTTTTATTTTAGGATGAAAATATAAAAATTGAAGGACGAATTTTATTTTAACAAGCCTTGTGTATTAATTGTGCGTTTGTTTGTTCTCATTAAATGCTATAAATTTGGTTTCATATTGCTGTTGGGAGGTAAGAAGAAAAAGGGAAAAGAATTGTATGTTTGTTTGTATTTGAAGATGTATATTTGAGAACATTTGCATATAATATAATTATTTGAAATAAATTATTTAAAACATAAGAGGAGGCATTTTCATTATTATGTAGAAACTAAGTAAGCGTAATTATGAAGGTATGAATAAAAATATTAAGACATGAATATTTTAGTTTCAGAAAACAAAACTCTCCTGATTAAAATTTTTTGTTTAATGTGTACCAAATAAATTGATATAAAAACGCAGCTTCTGAAATATTACTATTCATTAACTCACTGCAATCCTTTGGTAGCCAACTATGACATCGAAAAATATTACAAACATTGAGGTTGTTGAGGCTTTTAATAAACTGAAAGAAGCAAAATCATATATATCTGTGAAGGGATTACAACCAACAAGGTCATATAAAGTGATAATGATGTTTCGTCATAAGACCAAATATGGAAATATAGTGATTGCAGAACTCGAGGATGGAATGCTATATCTCCCCAAACGCTACAATAGCTTAGATGACAAAATAATTGAAGGGGCTGGGTATGAAAAATTTTCTTTAACAAAAAAACTAGAAAATTATTCATACACATTAGAATTGGCGGAGATACTTCCTGACGAAAACGAAAAAACTATTGAAGACAATGAAGGCTTCTATATTCCAAACTCGCAACCCTTTTTTACTTGGGAAGGAGGCAAAATTCCAAAAGGGTATTAAAATATGAGCAACTTAGATTTGAAATAAAAGCCTTATTTTTTAAAACGCAATGTTGTCAAATTTCTTTAAATAAAATAGTATTTTAATATCTGTTCAATGAAATTTTGTTTAATATAAATTTTTTTGTGGAAACTGTATATAAGCCGCGAAAATTTTTAAAAAATTTATTAGTCGCCTTTTATCTTTCCTTGGAGTATAAGCAGAATGTCCACAAATCCAATTCGAAAATTTCTAAAGGACTTTGAAGGGCTTATTTTTAAGGATCATCTTCAACTTATTGAGGATTACTTGAATGACAAGAATAAAAAAAGGATACAAATTGAAAAATTAATAAAAAAATATTATTTATTATCAAACAGATTATAAGTTTATTGTTAATTGAATATAATTATAAAATAAAAACAAATATTATTGTAATTGAAGTTGTTTTATTTTATTATAAATAATTTAGATCATTAAATATATACTATATATATATATATACATATATATATATATATATATATATTTATATATATATATATATATTTATATATATATATATATATATATATATATATATATATATTGCTTTTGGGTAAAGTATTCCAATTATCGAGATGATGATCAATCAGATGGCAATCAAATGATCAGCTGGTGATCAGCTGGAAAAATAGTTGATGATCAGCTGGAAAAATCAGTTGACGATCAGCTGATAGTCAACTCACAATAAAGTAGCAAACACTAGTTTGCACTATTATTCTAGTTGTCTCATTCTATTGATATGTATATAAACAATATCAGAGCAAGAGAGATATAATATTTCTTTTGTTAATAAGGTGATGATCAGCTGGTTTTCAACAGGAATATTAGTTGGTTGATTATCAGCTGGTAATAACTAGCGAAAGAAAACTCAAGCCTTGTTGCTTACACATAAGAAACGTATGTTTTATTCTAACTTCTACCTTTCAACAAATAAGATAAATTGAGTGAATTAAGCAAAATGTCCTTAATGAATAGAAATGGAAATACTCGCTCAGGAAGAGCACAAGTACAAATAAAAGAAATAATAATCCTACCGAGGTTAGATCTCCAGCGATTTCTTTTTATGTATGAGAAGACAGATGATGAGCTACTCGCCAATACAGTAGCCTTAATTGAGATGCTGCATGATGGTAACGATAAAATCTTAGATGAAATAGCTGCCCAATGTGAAGCTATTTACAACATGAGATGATTTTCACATGCATATAGCTATATATTTTTGGGTATTTAAAATGCTCCTTAACTTTATAAATAAATGAGTAAATAAATAAATAAAATATAAGGATAAACAAGAAATAAAATTGAGTTTTAATTTGATTTAGCCTTTATACTTTACAGTTTATATTTTATTGAAATTGCAATTTTTACATTTAGTAACATTGTAAATATTATAATATGTTGTTATCAGTTGCTTTGCTACTTCTTCCGCTTCCATATTTTTCCTTCGGTAGTGCAAGCAGAAGCAAGTATCTGGCCCACATGTAGTATTATCATCCGACCTAACACAATCTTTCCAAATTTATTTTTCTTTGTCTTCAATTTATTGGCGCACTCTAGTTGAGATTGAATATTAATGAGTTTGTTTTTATCTTCATCCGAAACAATATGTGAACATCTTTTCATGAAATCGTATATATCTTTTAGCACCATTCTTACAATCGATTATGACCAAGTACTTGCACGAAGTATTTTTGAATAAGCATTAACAGTCTGAAGTGTGGTATTTATACTTTTTAACTAATTATTTATGAGCTAGCATTACATAAGTAGACACACAATTACTTACTTACTCTCATCATTCTTCTATACATAATGAAAAGAATTTTTATATTTATTTATCTAATTTTTATTGTAATAATATATATTTATTTTTTTAACTAAATATAAAATTTACATTATTTTTCTTATTTCGTTTGTAAGAGGAATATATTCAAACATCTTATCATGTATAATCAAAGAATATGCAGCTGCATTCGACGGATTATTTTTCAAGGTTTTTAATTCAATGCGAATATCGATAGGTCCAGTTTTAACCAGGGACCGAAAATAACTGTTATTTTTGAATTTTTGATTAAAAAAAGCAACCTCAAGGAAATGTCGGAGAATGAAACCAAGTATACCATTTTGCAAGTATTGGACCAAATTGTCAGAAAATACGATGCTTTTTAAAAATCTGACTTTTATTTTTTCGAGCAGAAATAAAAGTTATTTTTTGACTTTTATTTTTTTGAGCAAAAATAACAGTTATTTTTGACTTTTATTTTTTCAAGCAAAAATAAAAGTTATTTTTTGACTTTTATTTTTTCTAGCAAAAATAACAGTTATTTTTGACTTTTATTTTTTCGAGCAGAAATAAAAGTTATTTTTTGACTTTTATTTTTTCGAGTAGAAATAAAAGTTATTTTTTGACTTTTATTTTTTCGAGCAGAAATAAAAGTTATTTTTGTGTTTTCAACCCCTTTGACAAAGAAATTATTATTTAATATTCCAAATATTATTTTCTAAATAAGTAAATTTAACGATTCACTATTGCAAAAGCGCCAAAATTTATAATAAATATAATGAATTTATCACAAAATAACTTTTATTTCTGCTCAAAAAAATAAAAGTCAAAAAATAACTTTTATTTCTGCTCAAAAAAATAAAAGTCAAAAAATAACTTTTATTTCTGCTCGAAAAAATAAAAGTCAAAAATAACTGTTATTTTTGCTAGAAAAAATAAAAGTCAAAAAATAACTTTTATTTTTGCTTGAAAAAATAAAAGTCAAAAATAACTGTTATTTTTGCTCAAAAAAATAAAAGTCAAAAAATAACTTTTATTTCTGCTCGAAAAAATAAAAGTCAAAAAATAACTTTTATTTTCTGACTTTTACGATAAAAGTTATAACAGTTACGGTCCCTGGTTTTAACTGATTCATTTTGATGAGTAACGTCTAAAACTATTATTGGCGCCATAGTTTTGAAATTTTCCGGGGTTAATAATGGTTGGGAATCACGTGAATAATAACTTTGTTGAAATTTTAAATACATATTGTATAGAATTGCCAAACGATTTCTGTCAAATTTTAGATTTAAATCATCACATGGATATGTGACAGAGTTAAGATGCACTTTAATATCACTTAAATCGCAATGTTGAAACTTGTTATCATCATTTCGAAGACCCAATAATAAAAAACGCGGTCTCTCGTTTTCGGTAGCTAGCTTAACATTCCATAATACTGTTGTACTTTCTGGAAGTAAAGGATAGTAATACATATCCCAACTTTTAAAACATATACTTAATGGATGGCGATTGTTTATTGTTTTAAACATCTGCAATTTGTACGCATCAGCAAGTTGAACGTGTGGTACTTTCCAAGTAATATTTAAAATTGATAACTTGGTTTTTTCAGTTGATAGTTGAGATTTAAAAACTTGCTTATCATCCCTAGATCGTAACAGAATCAATTCATGCTTAGAGTTAACTATTATTTTGTGAAAATCTTCGGCAAATCCAAGTAGTAATTTTAGAGGTACACAAAAATTAAAATATCCATTTTTTGATGGTATAAGATCATCATTGTTAAATGGTGACCATCCTGCATTTAGTAGACTATCACTTTCAAATTTATTCAACGAAACATAGTTTTTTAATTCTGTTGCAATACCCAAATGACGTGTGCGATCAATTTCTATACCGTTAATTTCATAACGAGTTTCAGCAAATAGGTGTGCCATACAATTGTTTAAGAGACGTATGGATGTAGAAACTGTTGAATCTTCCTTTGTTGCAAGACCTTCGATATATAGAAAACTTTCACTTGGTAAAACATACATATCTTGATTTTGAATTGATATACGAATTTCATCATTATTTTTAAATAACTGTAAATATGATGTATAACTGTGGTACTCTTTCTTGATAATTGAATTATCTACTTGAGGCTTTTGCAATATATTAATTATACTACTCATTTGTTTGTTTTCCTGGGTTGTAACTACGTGATTAATTTTATTATTTTAATTTAAATCCTAAACTTTTTAAAAACTGCTGATTAGTTTTATTTAAAACGTTAGCTTTTTTAGGCTTTCGATGTTTATTATTTTTATAGTATTGTATTTTTAACTTTTTGCAAAAATTTGATGAATTTTCACCTTCGTCTTCGGCTGATGGTGATTGAATAAATGCTAAATCATTCGATAGATCACTTTTGTTATATATTATCATTCTTTCATAGGCTTTAAATGCAATCGTATTGTTAGTTTTTCGCCGCGAAAGTTTATTAAGTTTCCGTCTTGGTCAACAACTTTCCAAATTAGATTATTTATTGTTCTTGAACTTACAGCTAAAAATATTACATTAGTTGGAGCCTCAGTTATTTTATATCCTGGACTGACGTTGAGTGAAAACTGATGCAAAATATGGGCAGACATATTATTTATATATGATCCGCATACAATGTTACATTCAACGATTATTGTATTGATTTTGGTTATATCTATTGTTTTATCAGAGTAATGTTCCACGCCAGGCTGTAATACTTTTGTATTGTATTTGTATTGATTTTGGTTATATCTATTGTTTTATCAGAGTAATGTTCCACGCCAGGCTGTAATACTTTTGTATTGAACCCTAATAGGATCCGATTGATCTCTTCTTATTAAAATAAATTGAATCTGTAGTACTTTTTATACATGTTTGTAGAGTATTATAATTTGGTCGCACATCAAGCGATCCTGTTGCGTTTATATTATGATATTTATTTGCTAATACTTCAGCTATATCTGACAATTCATATGAGTCAACTGGAACTTCTATTTCATGATTCCCAATATGAAATAAATTGTTTTCGACATCAACATTTGGGATTGAGTGATACGTATCGAAACTTATTAAGCCGCAAACATAGTTTTCATTTAGTTCGATTGGTGGAAAATACTTTGCAACAAGATATGAAGAGTCTCCGTTTAATGTTAATGTAATTGACATTTTAAAGGCTGATGAGCAAATAAATTATTAATAAATTTGTAATGAGTTTTATGATGATGTGTTGTTGGCATTAATCCAAGAGTTGTGTTCTGATGAAAAGCCTACCCATTTAACGTAAATTTTATTTCGTTTCCTTTTTAAAACGTTTTCAATTAAATATGTTTCTGGAAATTTAGTATTCATTAGCTCAGACTCATAAAAACCACCTTTAATTTCGTGACCTTGATAGTCTTGTAATATATAAGTATTAGGATTTGTATTTCTTATAGTTTTAATTTTAAATATTTCTGTAGTCCAATTCGGTGTGTAACCTTTTTCAAATATATGTCTATATTTACTTATTCGTACATTATCATTAACTTTAAACTTGGGTCTTTTAAAGACTTTCAAATTGTTGTAGACTGTATCCAATAACAATTTTTCATTTGATGAATTTACTTCAATAGGCGACATTTTTATTGTTCTATGGTAAGTGTTATTATATTTTTCAGCAAGTTGTTTATATAAGTTAACACCACAAATGTTACACACTGTAAATATGAAATTTTTCCCATAAAAGCAAAAGTGTACACTAATCACTTTTGCTTTACCTAAATAATTTCAACAACTTGCCAACATATTGCAACATAAACTTCCGGCACACGCCAGCACATGCAGCCAAATTTCCAGATAATTATTATTGACTTTTCTTTTCACACCTGCAGCGACAACTAAATTCTATAGAATTTGATCTACAGTAATAATCAATTTCCAAAGAAGTAGATCACGCCACTAACAAAAGCTTTATTGAACTTCCGGCACATGCACCCAAAATTCTGAAGAATTGGATCACGCCACTATTAGCAAATTGAAATAATAATTAGTATTTAAGTCAATATTAAAATTGTAATTAGTTTAGTTTTAATTTTGTCATTAAACTCGCAAGTGCGATTATGTCGCAACTATAAAAAAATAATAAATAATAAAAAAGAAGGACATAATAAATAAAAACCTTTTTTTTAAGAGATTTCAACAAAGAATTCTCTAACTGGCGCCCGAGCATAAAAAAATTACTAAAACAAATAGTAAACGTCGCGAAAAAAATCCTGAAAAAGACAAGTAAGGATACCGCAAATACACAAAAAATGGAAGTGAAAGTGACTCTAAAATTAAATTAAAAGTGGAAATTAAAGTTAAAATTGAAATAAAAGCGATCCTGAAAAGAAAGAACAATAATTTGTAAAGAGCGAGCAGCTAAAAAAAATTACTAAAAATCTAATGTGCGGCCTCTTAGTAGCTACGGCAAAACGAATGATTTTACGTACCAGCCCGCATTAGTACCAAAGAACAGCTAAATATGCTACCAGAAGACACACAAACAGAGGAAATAAAATTTAAAGGGGTATCTTCTTTTGGAGTGCTACCCATAATCGAGGAAGCTAAAACACCGTGGGTGATAGTAACGGAGAAAACCAAAGATAACTACAAAAAAGGAAGTCAGGCATAGAGTAAGGTATATACTAAAAGCTAAAATATATAACCCAGAAACTAAAACTTATAAAAAATTATACAATCTAGAAGCCTCTGCCCAATAACTTTTTTTTTGTTAATATAAGTTGAAAACACAATAAAAATGTCAAACTCAAATAATTTGATCCGACCACCCGTCATTCCTGCAAGTACTTCCCAAAACACTCAAATGAACATGGACGACTTAACGACTCTCATTTCAAATGTTTTCACAAACATTTTTGGACAACAGGAACCGCAAATGGTTCAGGCGGCCTTAAGCCCTGACACAAATACACAAAATATTAGTGACCAACAGATTGAAGAGAGACATAGAAATAATCTCAATGACATAGACAAGATTCCGGACGTAGTAAAATGTTTGAAAGAATTTGCAGGTCACCCAGGAGAATATAACTCATGGAAAAAAAGCGTGGATAGGATTTTAGAAATATACCAACCACTGAGGGGAACACCTAAATAAAATTGTAGGAAATGCCGACATAGCATTAGAATCGTATAACACCCCATTGAATTGGCAGGCTATTTCGCAGTGCTTAACTGCTCATTACGGTGACAAGCGAGACTTGTCAACATTAGAATACCAAATGACTACTCTAATTCAAGGTAACCAAACCATACAAGACTTTTATCAGAGAGTATACACTCACCTCTCGCTAATATTAAATAAGATAGGATGTTCAGAAATGAGTAATGAATCACTCAACCTAATTACAAAATCATACAGGGAAAAGGCCCTAGATACCTTTATAAGAGGTCTAAATGGAGACCTACCTCGTCTACTAGGAATAAGGGAGCCAGTGGATTTACCACAAGCCCTCCATCTTTGCCTAAAACTTCAAAATCAGAATTTTAGAGCAAACCATGCTCACAATACAAAGAGAATCACACCACAGCAAGTACCTCCAAGGCACAACTTTGGAAAAACAGACAGACAAAAATTCTACCCTAATTTAGCTCATATACCGCAAACTAGCCAACCAATTTGGCAACCTAGAGAACAAGTTTTCAACCAAAATAATCCACCGAGACCAGCTAAGCCCCAAACACGACCAGAACCTATGGACGTGGACCAAAGTATGCATTCCCGGCATATAAATTACATAAATAGACCCCAGCATATCCTCAACAAAAGAAGTTGCAAAGAACCTTTCATATTGACACTGAGCAGGTGCAACCACAAACACCCAATAAAGAATACTGTAACGAACAGTTTGCACAAAAACTGTTGTCACACCTGTAAAGTAGTAAAACATAAAATAACAAATATGATCGACGAACTAATTTATAAAACAAAAGACACTAACAAAATATATTAAAAGAAATAAACTAAAGAACAAAACATACAACAACAAACACATCCAACAAAATAATTTACAAGCAAAGGGATTAACGGTCACTAACAAAACATACATACAAACATGTACATTAAAATAAGTTAGGGACAATAACAACCAAACATAAGCATGCAGAAATCTCTGTAAATATTACAACAATAATGTAAAGGGAAAATAGTATAAAAGGCCGAAGAATTTGCATAGAATCGATCAGTCGTTGCGTAGACATCAGTTGATCAGGATGAATCCGGGTAAGTTAGTATTCAACTAGCAAACATTGTTAGCGATTACCTAGTCGCGAAACAATACAGTAGAACCTGGATAAGTAGATATTTAATAAACATTGTTAGCGATTGCCTAGTCGCGAAACAATACAGTAAGACACCGAGAACTAGATATTATAAACACTGTCAGCGATTACCTAGTCACGAAGCAATACCGAAGTGCATCGTTAAGCAGATATTTACCAATATTATCGCGCGACAATATAGGGTAATCTCGGTAGTATTGCAACAATTGTTCTCACCACGAAAACAATACAACGCCACCACTAAACGGGGGTAGTAGGCCAGTAGCCGATACGTTCAACTGTGCGGAAACATAAGTAAAATATCCATAAGGCCCCAAATTTTCCTGATAAGGCACTACATAGGACCACAGGAGTAATACAAAGGTTGACTACGGAAGCATAGAAGACAACTCGCAGGAAGAAAAGCCATAACCAATCCGGGGAGCTGAGAGGCCATAAGCAAAACAAATGATATAATACTACGGAATTGAAGTCAAGTGAATTATATTTCAGAGAACACTAAATTTATTAATTTTAAATAAATAATAGTAATAACTTAAGGAAAAAAACGTGTTATTTCTTGTAACGACCATTGGCATTTTCAGGCTGAGTATACCCGGCAGAAAACGACGTTACAAGTGGCGCCCGAGCAAATTCCGGATAAAAACAAGAAAAACACGGTTCAGGGGAAAAAAAGGATAAAATTTTTTTAATATACCACGAAGCAAGAAAAAAAGGATACATTTTTTTAATACCACGAAGCAGGAAGCCACGTTACAAGTGGCGCCCGAGCAAATTCTGGATAAAAACAAGAAAAACACGGAACAAAGAAAAAAAAAGGATAACATTTTTTGCTTAAAAAAAATACTACGAAGCAGGAAGCCACGTTACAAGTGGCGCCCGAGCAAATTCTGGATAAAAGCAAGAAAAACACGGAACAGAAAAAAAAGGATAAATTTTTTTTTAAATACCACGAAGCAAGAAGCCACGTTACAAGTGGTGCCAGGGCAAATTCTGGATAAAAACACGGAACAGAAAAAAAAGGATAAATTTTTTTTAAATACCACGAAGCAAGAAGCCACGTTACAAGTGGTGCCAGTGCAAATTCTGGATAAAAACACGGAACAAATAAAAAATTAAATAAAATTAAAAAAAAAAATTAACACGAAGCAGGAAGCCACGTTACAAGTGGCGCCCGAGCAAATTCTGGATAAAAACAAGAAAAACACGGTTCAGGGAGAAAAAAATGATACATTTTTTTAATACCACGAAGCAGGAAGCCACGTTACAAGTGGTGCCAGTGCAAATTCTGGATAAAAACACGGAACAAATAAAAAATTAAATAAAATTAAAAAAAAAATTAACACGAAGCAGGAAGCCACGTTACAAGTGGCGCCCGAGCAAATTCTGGATAAAAACAAGAAAAACACGGTTCAGGGAGAAAAAAATGATACATTTTTTTAATACCACGAAGCAGGAAGCCACGTTACAAGTGGGGGCCGAGCAAATTCTGGATAAAAACAAGAAAAACACGGAACAAAAAAAAGGGATACAATTTATTTTTAAATATACCACGAAGCAAGAAGCCACGTTACAAGTGGCGCCCGAGCAAATCCTGGATAAAAACCAGAAAAACACGTAATAAATAAAAAAATAATAAACATTAAAAAAAATACCATAAAGCAGGGGGTCGATTCTCGTTCTGTGAAACTATGAAATGAAAAGTTTTTTCACGATTTCATAGCATTTCTGATTCCCGTTCAGTGAAAAATTAAAAGAATTTAAATACATTTTCATATATGAAAAAAATGGGGAACGGAACAAAACTCTTCACAGTTACATAACTCTGTCGATTCTTGATTAGTGTAACTGTGAAAAAAAACTTAAAAAACTTTTCATATGTTCAATTATTTTACACAAAAAATATTTAGGTGAAAACAGTAGAGAAGCTAGAAAAAACACGCGTAACAGCGAAAATCAAATCTTTTTGATTGTAAATTATTTAGAGGATGTCGAAATTGTTAACAACAAGTCCAAAATTTAAGTACATAATCAAAAATAATATCTTATGAATTATTTTGGGGTGGATGTCGAAATTGCAAGCGACAAGTCAGAAATTCAGTTAATAAAAAAAAAAAAAAAATAACAGATGTGTCTGCAGACAGTGAGTGCCAAGTTCAGAGAAGAAAAGTGCAGAGAGGTACAAATAGGTCATTCCTTTGGGTCATCTTAAAATTTAAGATGCCAGAATGTGGAAAATGAATTGGGGTGGTTTCAGATGTGGGTGGTAGCATTTAAAAAATTAAATAATAATGTCCATGAAGTTGCTTTCATTTTTGACGATGGGCATCATGTGCTTTTTGCAAGGACATAACATTTTACGAGCATACCAAAAACAGTAGCATCAAGATGGTTTTTGCCTTCAAAGCTGTCGGCCGAACTAAAGGAGTTTCTCCCCTAAGTATATCGAATAACGGCTTTGTTGAGTAAATACTTGTCCTTATCCAGCCTTCTGCAGAACTTAATGGCTGACAAAGATGTTCTTCATTAAAGGCTATCGGCAAGATAAAAAGGAAACCTTTACTCGACACAGCCACTGTTCGATATTCAAGCCCGACAGAAGACGTGCACATTTCCCTATTCCTGCAGAAGAAGCTAATAATAACACCTAGGGATTGAAATAAAGTTTGTCTTAAATTCTGCTTATGACGCTAATTCGTAACAAAGAACAGACCTTGCAGTTGGAAGCGTAAATTTTGCCCAATCTATAATAAAGAAGAGAAAAATATTAAGTTTAATTAAGTAGCGATAATCTCTTTAACACCTTTACCTATGCTCATACCGAGTTCCTTGCAATAGTTTTATAAATAATAATTAATATTATTTATTTACATGACATATTTCAATAGCATAAAAACAAAAGTTTCATAGGCACAACGGAATAAAACAATGTTTTCATAATAACAACGAAAATCGCATTTTATGTAATTGTGAAAAGTATTATGAAAAATGGTTATGAAAATGAATATGAAAATTTTTTTTTCATTTCACATTATCACAGAACCAGAATCGACCCCCAGGAAGCCACGTTACAAGTGGCGCCCGAGCAAATTCTGGATAAAAGCAAAAAAACACGGAACAAAGAAAAAAAGGATACAATTTTTTTATTGGAAAAAAATATCACGAAGCAGGAAGCCACGTTACAAGTGGTGCCCGAGCAAATTCTCGATAAAAACAAGAAAAACACGGAACAAAGAAAAAAAGGATAACATTTTTTTTATTGGAAAAAAATACCACGAAGCAGGAAGCCACGTTACAAGTGGCGCCCGAGCAAATTCTGGATAAAAACAAGAAGAACACGGAACAAAAAAAAAATACAATTTTTTGTTTGAAAAAAATACTACGAAGCAGGAAGCCACGTTACAAGTGGCGCCCGAGCAAATTCTGGATAAAAACCAGAAAAACACGTAATAAATAAAAAAATAATAAACATTAAAAAAAATACCACGAAGCAGGAAGTCACGTTACAAGTGGCGCCCGAGCAAATTCTGGATAAAAACAAGAAAAACTCGGGGCAAGGGGAAAAAAGGATAAATTTTTTTTTTAAATACCACGAAGCAAGCAGCCACGTTACAAGTGGTGCCCGAGCAAATTCTGGATAAAAAAAAAAAAAAAAAAAAAAAAAAAAACAAGGAACAAAAAAAAACACATTTTTTTTTCAATTTTTTTTTCAAAGAAGGGGGGAAGTGTAACGAACAGTTTGCACACAAACTGTTGTCACACCCTGTAAAGTAGTAAAACATAAAATAACAAATATGATCGACGAACTAATTTATAAAACAAAAGACACTAACAAAATATATTAAAAGAAATAAACTAAAGAACAAAACATACAACAACAAACACATCCAACAAAATAATTTACAAGCAAAGGGATTAACGGTCACTAACAAAACATACATACAAACATGTACATTAAAATAAGTTAGGGACAATAACAACCAAACATAAGCATGCAGAAATCTCTGTAAATATTACAACAATAATGTAAAGGGAAAATAGTATAAAAGGCCGAAGAATTTGCAAAGAATCGATCAGTCGTTGCGTAGACATCAGTTGATCAGGATGAATCCGGGTAAGTTAGTATTCAACTAGCAAACATTGTTAGCGATTACCTAGTCGCGAAACAATACAGTAGAACCTGGATAAGATATTTAATAAACATTGTTAGCGATTGCCTAGTCGCGAAACAATACAGTAGAACACGGATAAGTAGACATGGACAAACATTGTTAGCGATTGCCTAGTCGCGAAACAATACAGTATAACACGGATAAGTAGATATTTAATAAACATTGTTAGCGATTGCCTAGTCGCGAAACAATACAGTAGAACACGGATAAATAGACATGGACAAACATTGTTAGCGATTGCCTAGTCGCGAAACAATACAGTAGAACAAGGATAAGTAGATATTAATAAACATTGTTAGCGATTGCCTAGTCGCGAAAAAATGCAGTAGAACACGAATAAGTAGATATTTAATAAACATTGTTAGCGATTGCCTAGTCGCGAAACAATACAGTAGAACACGGATAAGTAGATATTAATAAACATTGTTAGCGATTTCCTAGTCGCGAAACAATACAGTAGAACACGGATAAGTAGATATTAATAAACATTGTTAGCGATTGCCTAGTCGCGAAACAATACAGTAGCACCTAGCTAAGTAGACATTAATAAACATTGCTAGCGATTTCCTAGTCGCGAAACAATACAGTAGAATCTGGATAAATAAATATTAATAAACATTGTTAGCGATTGCCTAGTCGCGAAACAATACAGTAGCACCTAGATAATTAGATATTAATAAACATTGCTAGCGATTTCCTTCTCGCGAAACGATACAGTAGAACCTGGATAAATAAATATTAATAAACATTGTTAGCGATTGCCTAGTCGGGAAACGATAGAGTAGAACCTGGATAAATAAATATTAATAAACATTGTTAGCGATTGCCTAGTCGCGAATCAATACAGTAGCACCTAGATATTAATAAACATTGCTAGCGATTTCCTAGTCGCAAGACAATACAGTAGAACCTGGATAAATAAATATTAATAAACATTGTTAGCGATTACCTAGTCGCGAAACAATACAGTAGCACCTGGATAAATAAATATTAATAAACATTGTTAGCGATTGCCTAGTCGCTAAACAATTACTGACACCGAGAACTAGATATTATAAACACTGTCAGCGATTACCTAGTCACGAAGCAATACCGAAGTGCACCGTTAAGCAGATATTTACCAATATTATCGCGCGACAATATAGGGTAATCTCGGTAGTATTGCAACAATTGTTCTCACCACGAAAACAATACAACGCCACCACTAAACGGGGGTAGTAGGCCAGTAGCCGATACGTTCAACTGTGCGGAAACATAAGTAAAATATCCATAAGGCCCCAAATTTTCCTGATAAGGCACTACATAGGACCACAGGAGTAATACAAAGGTTGACTACGGAAGCATAGAAGACAACTCGCAGGAAGAAAAGCCATAACCAATCCGGGGAGCTGAGAGGCCATAAGCAAAACAAATGATATAATACTACGGAATTGAAGTCAAGTGAATTATATTTCAGAGAACACTAAATTTATTAATTTTAAATAAATAATAGTAATAAATTAAGGAAAAAAACGTGTTATTACTTGTAACGACCATTGGCATTTTCAGGCTGAGTATACCCGGCAGAAAACGACGTTACAATACATAGAACCAACAGACATCAATTTTTTAGCCTAATAAGCTCTTCGTTGCCTTATTTTGAGGTTAGAACGGAGAGCGGAGATATTTTGAAATTTTTAATAGATACGGGATCAAGCAAAAATTATCTCCAGCCACATCTGGCAAAGAAAAAAATTAAAAATGAAGCATCATTCTACGCGAAATCTGTTGTAGGTGATATTAAAATTACTGAACACACTATGGTAAAACTTTTTAACATAAATCACGAAATTAAATTCTTTTTAATGCCTTCCCTTAAGACATTTGATGGTATCCTGGGAAACGATACCCTCAGGGAATTGCAAGTCATAATCCATACAGGCGATGGATATATGACACTGGGAAATGGAAGAAAAATAAGTATTAAACAACTCTCCTCTGCAACAGTAAATAATTTAGAGATGAATAAAGTATCGTCTCAACAAAAAAAGACTATGAACGCTATTACAAAGAAATTTTCAAAATTGTTCGCAGAACCCAATGAAAGACTAACATATACCACAAAAGTTGTGGGAGAAATTAGAACCACAACAAGCACTCCAGTGTATACCAAATCCTACCCTTATCCCGCATCCTTGAAATCTGAAGTAGAAAAGCAGGTAGGAAGTCTTATGAACGATGGCATCATACGACCATCTAGATCCCCGTACAATTCACCTGTGTGGATTGTACCAAAGAAAGCAGATGCGACAGGAAATAAGCAATATCGAATGGTAATAGACTACAGGAAACTAAACGCAGTTACAATTGCGGACAAATATCCTATTCCAGAGATATCCGAGGTAATATCTCAACTTGGGAACAGTAACGATTTTTCTGTTCTAGATCTTAAAAGTGGTTTTCACCAGATTCCATTGAAAAAATCTGACATAGAGAAGACTGCCTTATCCATTAACAATGGTAAATATGAATTTACACGATTACCATTCGGCCTGAAAAATGCGCCTTCTATTTTTCAACGTGCTCTTGACGATATATTAAGAGAATATATTGGAAAATGCTGTTATGTCTACATAGATGACATAATTATTTTAAGCAAGACAGAGGAAGAACATATGTCTCATTAAGCAAATATTTAGAATTCTAGAGGATGCAAACCAAAATCATTAAAGGAACTCCGAAGTTTTCTTGGTATGTCAGGGTACTATCGCAGGTTTATAAAAGATTATGCTAAAATCGCGAAACCCCTGACATCCCTTTTAAGAGGGGAGGGAGGAAGAATCCCCAAAAATAAATCCGCAAATGTGAAAATCGTGTTAGGCAAAGAAGCCGCAGAATCCTTCAGGAAAATTAAGAACTCACTTATTTCCGAAGACATTGTGCTCGCTTATCCAGATTATCAGAAAGATTTCGAATTGGTAACAGACGCTTCCAACTTTGCAGTCGGAGCAGTCCTATCTCAAAACGATAGACCAATATCTTTTATATCTAGAACACTCAACAAGGCGGAGGAGCATTATGCTGCCAATGAGAAAGGGATGCTGGCCATCATATGGGCCTTGAACTCACTAAGAAATTACTTGTATGGTTCAGCCAAAGTAAAAATTTTTACAGACCACCAACCACTCACGTACGCCCTCAGTAACAAGAACAATAATAGCAAAATGAAAAGGTGGAAGTCGATTCTTGAAGAATACAATTACGAATTACACTACAAGCCAGGCAAAATGAATGTAGTAGCAGACGCTTTATCTAGAATACCTCCACAAGAATCATTAATGCACACATTGTCAATAGCAACAAATTCAGATGAAAGTTCGTCACATGGACTAATACCTAGTGTAGAGATCCCCATTAACGCATTTAAAAACCAATTATTCCTTAACATAGGTAACACTTCCGCGTACCAGTTTAAAATAATCTTTCCCACTTATCATCGGCATATAATTACCGAACCATTCTATTCCGAACAAAAGTTAATAGATATTCTACGACAATATCTCAACCCGTCTGTCATAAATTGCATTAAGACATCTGAAAATATAATGGGTAAAATTCAACAAATATACCCACTGCATTTTAGTAGATACAAAGTTAGGTTCACCCAGCTTCAAGTAGAAGATATAATAAATAACCAGGAACAGGAAGATATAATAGTCAGAACACATAACAGAGCCCATAGAAACTGCAGGGAAAATAAATTTCAAATCTTGGAAAGATTCTACTTCCCTGCTATGGCAAGAAAAATTAAACAAATCGTTAAGCAATGTACAACTTGTAGAGAAAGTAAATATGACCGTCGACCAAATCAACCAGAGATTAAGAAAACGCCTATTCCAACACACCCCAGTCACACATTGCACATAGACTTATACAAAACTGGTAATAAGCTAGTTTTAACTGCCATAGATAAATTTTCTAAGTATGCACAAGCTCTTATAGTGAAATCCCGATCAGTAGAAGATATTAAGGAACCCCTTCGCAAGATATTATTTTCTTTTGGCATACCCAATGCTATCGTTATAGACAATGAAAAGTCGCTAAATTCTGCATCAATAGTATTCATGGTAAGGGACCAATTGAGTATACAGATATTCAAATCTCCACCCTATAAAAGCTCCGTAAATGGTCAAATAGAAAGATTCCATTCGACATTGTCAGAAATAATGAGATGTTTAAAAAAGGAACGGACACATAACACATTTGAGGAACTCTTGGACCGCTCAGTTTATGAATATAATTATTCAGTGCACTCTGCCACTGGTAAAATACCGTTAGAAATATTCTTCGGTAGAACAGTCAGCACAGACCCCAAACAATTTGAGGAAGCAAGGAAAGATAATATTGCAAAAGTCAAAGGAGTACAGGATAGGGATCTGCGCTATCATAATAAAAAAAGAAAGGAACCAAGAACCTATGCCCCAGGAGAAATTGTTTACGTAAAAATTGACCAACGGTTAGGAACAAAATTAACTCCCAGGTTTAAGAAGGAAATAGTTAACCCATTATACCCCAGTGTCCTATTTATAGGACAGTATAAAAACAGGTGTTTTTTTGGTCTGTATATAACTTGTATTTTCAAAATAGTTTTTTTATCGTTAGGTAGTATCCCATTAAACCTTTTAATACGTGTTTGACCATATATTGTTTGTACCATTAAAAAGATTTTTATAATCCTTTCGTTTAATCCCAAAATGACGTTTTTATAACGTTATATATATGTTTATAAATCATATAAAAAAAGGATTAACGAACATTTACTATACTATTCACTCGAAAAACAGTTCACCAAAGCTGTTGCCACAGTTATTTAAAAAAAAATATTTAGAAACTTCACAATATAGATGGTCAATTATGGCTGTCCTATTTATATGACACTGGTACTTCGCGTTATCAAATTTACTATCTTCTTTTATTTCATATTTCGAGTTTGTCTGTTGCCACGCACTGTTCAGTATTTTCTGTATTGTGTATTGTATGTTGGCATAAAAAAAATTTACAGTTACGTTATTTTAGTATTTTGAGTTTGTCTCTTGCTTCGCACAATTCATTTCTGCATTGTATGCCAAGTAAGTATATTGTGTGAAAATTTTTTATTGCGTGGTGTTATATTGATATGTTATTCTATTAGTCTAGAAATTTTTATACATTTACATACATTTACTCAAAAGATGTACAGAAGAGCATTGTCGTTACGTGAAGTCGAGGAAATTGTAAATGATCCTACATTTTTGACATCTGAAGATCTCGATATAGTCATTCTTCCACCAGAACCAGATGAACTAACTGATGAAGATGACGTTGATGATAACAACTTAGGAAATGTGGAAGTCAGTGATGTACCAGGAGAACTTGTACTGCAATATAAATTACCTCTTAATTCTGATGCTCCAGAAACATATGAGCAAGAGGAAGTAAGTTTACCTGGTTGTTCATCTGCTGAAAATACTCGTACTCATGTCAATGCAAAGATACCTAAAAAAAGACGTTGCCTTACTCAATAAACATTTTCCTGGAAAAAGGTGAAACCCGTTTACACAAAATTGCCAGATACACTCCAAACAGCCACTACAAATAGAGATAATCTTAAAAATAATCTAGCGGGAAAATCACCAATTCAAATATTTGAAGAATATTTTACTGACACCGTTTTTGATTTCATTGTTAACGAAACACTGAAATATGCTAGAAGCAAAAATGATCAAGAGTTCACCGTAACAAAAGACAAACTAAAATCGTTTTTAGGTATTTTATTGTTCAGCGGATATCATCAACTGCCATCTGAGAGAAATTATTGGAGCGAGGAAGAGGATCTTGGTATAAATATTGTCAAGGCATGTATGTCCAGAAATGAATATTTAAAAATAAAAAAATATATACATTTTGCCGATAACTTGGTAATAGACAAGGATGATAGAGGATTCAAAGTTAGACCTTTGCTAAAAATGATAAACGAAAACTTTAAAAAGTTTCACGTATTTGAGAAAGAATTAGCAATCGACGAAATGATTGTCAAATATTATGGACATCATGGTCTAAAACAATTTATACGTGGAAAGCCTATTAGATTTGGCTATAAATTGTGGGCTCTTTGTGGCGTTAGTGGATATTGCTATAACTTTGACCTGTATACTGGAAAATCAATTGCAAGAAATGATCGTGAAGATTTGGCCTTAGGATCCAGGGTAGTACTTGATATGTTAGATTGTGTATCAGAACCCGCAAGTCATCAAATATATTTTGACAACTTGTTTACAAGTAGAGACTTACTCATTCATCTGCAACAGCTAGGATTCCGTGCCACTGGAACTTTAAGGGAGAATAGGCTATCTTCGTGCTCTTTAAAAGATTCCAAATCTCTTGGAAAAGAAGAACGAGGCTCGTATGATTTCAGATTCGATACAAATGGAGAGATACTTATTGTGAAATGGAATGACAACAAGTGCGTTACAATTGCCACCAATTTCGATTCAGTGGAACCTCTCCATAAAGCAGGCAGGTGGGATCGAAAGGCAAAAGAAAAGCGAAGCATACCACAACCACTTTTGTTGAAGAATTACAAATCTTACATGGGCGGAGTGGATCAACACGACTGGTTGGTGGGCAAGTATGCAACAAATATTAGAGCCAAGAAATGGTACTGGCCTCTATTTATTAGATGTATTGATATGGCCATGGTAAACTCATTGATTTGAGTTTGCTAGAGTACAGACGATCTGTTGCCGTACCATACATGAAAATTATTCAAAAACCGTTTGCCGGTAGGCCGAGAACGTCTGCAACAAAAGTTTTCGAAGATGTAAGATATGACAACCAAGGTCATTTTATGGAAAAAAGAGCGAAACAGCGAAGATGTCAAGGAAAAAATTGTTCATCCAAACCTCTTTCATTTTGCGTCAAATGCGATGTGACACTCTGCAAGGAATGCTTCATTTCTTACCACAAAAAATAATCTGCGTCTTGATTTCACCTATAGTACGGTTGATATGTGTAAGTGCCAGTGTCCTATATTTAGGACAGGCTATATTTACGTTATTTTCATAAAAAATTAATAAATTTTTGTATTTTCGTATCATTTTACTTCAATTAAAAACGTTTCACTAAAAAAAAACTTTTTATTTTTAATTTTTAAAAGTTGGGCGTTAATAGGTTAAGGAAAATTACACGACGACAATCGTGACAGAAACAAATCGAGTAGTTCATAAGAGTAACATAAAGAGTTAGACATGATTTTTTTCCCCCTTTTTTTTATCTTTTAAGATTTACAATGGAAACGTATTTGACATCAATTATGATACTTATTTTTATGACACAAGGACAAGCTACAAACGTACAAGTATTTGACTATAGTACAGCACAAATAGTTACTATCAATAACGGAGCAGCAAAGATTCAAGACGGGACATTCAGACTAATTCATCTAATTAAACTCGACAAATATGAAAACTTTCTGACAGATACCTACAATTACATAGACGCCCAGATTCCAAAAAACAATATTCTTTTTCCAATTCTGAAACAAGAAACTCAGCAGACCATGGACATACTACAAACACTGAAACCTTCTAAGCACCAACGACTAAAAAAATCAATAAATGCTTTAGGAACGGTATGGAAGTATATTGCAGGATCACCGGATCACGAAGATTTATAAATAGTTAATAGGAATTTGCTAAGATTAAATGATAATAATAATGATCAGGTGGTGATCAATAGACTTTTTAATGAAAGATTTAATAACTTAACTCTAATAGCTAATAGTATAAGTAAAGAATATAATGGCATACAAGAAATAATTATTAACCTACAGAATAAGATTAGATTGGTAAAAGAAGAACTTATTAACATTAGATACGCAATACAATGGGCAAAAAATAAAATTGTAAATTCAGTGCTACTCAATGAAGAAGAAATTGAACTAGCTATACAAAAATTAAGCGAAGAAAAAATGCCATTCAATAATTCAGAAGAAGCATTAGAATTATCCGAAGTAAATGTACTAAGTAATGAAATGACAATTGTTTATATGATAAAAATTCCACTAACATCACAAGTAACTTTTCAAAAAATAATGCTAAAACCCATTGTAAGCAAAGAAAATAGTTTAATTAAAATAGATTTTTCAGAAATATTAAAATTTAAAAGTAAAATATATGGAACTGAAAAGCAATGTAAAGATTATAATAGAATTAAGATATGTAACAATAATCAAATCATAGACTTAAGTAATGATACCTGTATAGTCAGAATTATAAATGGTTTTAACTCTACCTGCACTACCACCAACGGACATCATATACCACGAGTAGAAGAAGTTAAAATAGGCGTGCTTCTGCTAAACCACTTTAATGGAAGTATTGAAATCAACTCAGAAACAGAAAATATAACAGGAACTCATCTTATTAACTTATACAATTCTACAATTAAAGTAAATGAGAAAACATACAGTAACTTCGAAGCCATTCCCTTAGAGGCCATGCCAGGTATTCTCCAGCCAAATTCATTCAACAGACACCATATAGATGTACCATCACTAGAATCACTAAACGAACTACACATCAAGAATACAAAGAAAATTAGCAAACTAAACATTATTACAATAACATCGGGAACAGTATCAATTAGTGCTATCACAATCATAACTTTCATCATCATAATCCTATACCAGTTTTGGAGGAAAAACCAACTAAAAATCATCACGAAACAGCCACCCATTACTACACTACCTGTCGAAAAAAATTTGGATACAAACCAACCAACCTACGTGAGTTTCTCCAACCTGTCATATCCATAGTTCGCTTGAGGACAATCTATTTAAGAAGGGAGGAGTTAACACCACAAATGTTACCCACTGTAAATATGAAATTTTTCCCACAAAAGCAAAAGTGTACACTAATCACTTTTGCTTTACCTAAATAATTTCAACAACTTGCCAACATATTGCAACATAAACTTCCGGCACACGCCAGCACATGCAGCCAAATTTCCAGATAATTATTATTGACTTTTCTTTTCACACCTGCAGCGACAACTAAATTCTAGAGAATTTGATCTACAGTAATAATCAATTTCCAAAGAAATAGATCACGCCACTAACAAAAGCTTTATTGAACTTCCGGCACATGCACCCAAAATTCTGAAGAATTGGATCACGCCACTATTAGCAAATTGAAATAATAATTAGTATTTAAGTCAATATTAAAATTGTAATTAGTTTACTTTTAATTTTGTCATTAAACTCGCAAGTTGCGATTATGTCGCAACTATAAAAAAATAATAAATAATAAAAAAAGAAGGACATAATAAATAAAAACCTTTTTTTTAAGAGATTTCAACAAAGAATTCTCTAACTTATATGTTTATCCATTTATATGTTCCTGGGCAACTAAACTCTTTCCACATCATTCCTTTAAAAGTTCTATTGAATCTTTCTATAATGGATGCCTTGAGAACACTGTATGTTGAATAATGATTAATTTCATTTAATTGCATTAACTGCTGAAATCGGCTATTGAAAAACTCTTTAACATCATCAGTTTGTAAATTCTTTGGCTTACGATTGCAGTTTCTGAAAATATTTTTCATAGCGTTTGTCACGTTGAGTGCGGATTTATTTTTTACTGCTGAGACCCAAGCCATTTTGGAAAAACCATTTATCACCGTTAAGAGATACTTAAAGCCATTATTATCTGCGACGTAATTGCCCATCTCAACCAAATCTGCTTGCCATAAATCATCGATTCCTTTTATAATAACTCGTCTTCTTTTAAAATTTTTGCGCGCTTGCTTATGAATTTCATTGACAATTTCTCTCTTATCTGAATTCATTTCCTTTATGCTAGTTGTTGCTAATTAATATGTAAACGGAAATTCTATATGTTTATATATATAATTTTTATCCTTTGATTTTAGGAAGTTCGAGTTTTCTTTTTTTAACAACATCTACAACAGCATTTTTATTAATTGACTTAAATATAAATTCTTCAATATTTTCAAATCTTTCCTCGATATTCTTTAAGAAGCCTTCATTTGCAAAATTAACTTGATCAATCACTACTTTTTCAATAGCTTTAACATCGTCATCGATCCCTTTTGTAATTAACTCTCGTAATACTTTTACATCTCTTCTGATAACGTTTAATTGTGAATTATAATCGTTTTTAAGTTCCTCACTTTGATCCTTAATGGTTTTGATGATAGTATGCATTTTGTTGATATCTTTTGCAATGACATCCATTTGGAAATTATATTTGTACGTACTTAACTTTAAATTATTTAGATTACTCTTAATGGAACTTTCTCCAAACTTATTTATATAACTCATTTTTAATATATTATGTCAGATTCTCTTAATTCTTCAACAATGGAAATTATTTCGTTTTTATGATTATTATGACCAGCACTTTCCGATGAAAGAAGTAAACGTAATCTGTCAACTAGTTCATTTGGATCATCCCAATATATATAATAGACATATGCATGAAACTAAATAATGATGTTTATGAAACGTTCGCTAAAATTTTTTATTCGTTTCATCCTATTTCATACAGGTGAATAACTATGAAACAAGAACAATGAACACTCAATAGTTAAGAACGCAGTAAAACGATGTTGGTTTGTTTATATATACAAGAGCATACTAACATTTACAAATGTGAAACAGAACATGTGTTGAGTAAATCTTGATTAAGTTCATGCAAAAACAATATGCTTTTAAAGATCAGTGTTGCCAGTTGAAGGAAAATACTAGAATAATCGCCGAAAAGGAAGTTAAAAAATGTTAACGAGATCTAAATTAAATTTAGTTTTTATTAGTGACAGCAACTTCGGCAAAATATTTCATTTATAAACATAAGTTAAATGTACACATAATTATCTTTCTTTTAAATGCAATATTATTGTTGTTTAAAATTTCCTATTTTTGCATTAGGGTGATAATAAAATTGTTTGAGTTTTATTACAAATATTAATTTCAAAAATAATTTTTAGTTGTATTTTTGCTTGGAAGTAGTTATTTTTGCTTGGAAAGGAGTACTTTTGTTGTGTTTTATTTAATTTTTGTCACACAACTAATAAAGTATTAGGCCGGGTTTACACGTGTGTGCCATGTGACACACAACAGTAAAAAAAGCGTAACCACTAATTACTAATGAGGTAGTTTACACGAGACTAACTTTTATGCCGCACAATTTTTGTTCTTTTAAGAACACACGAGACTAATTCATCCGGCATAAAAATGTATACGTATACACAGCTTTGTGTGTGTTAGTGTTTTTTGTATTCATTTAACATTTGCAGTTTTTTAAGTTTTATGTGTATTGGTTTTGTGCTGCTAATGCGGAGTTGAAAAATTATGCCAAACACAAAACCGCTCTCTCTGCCTCTCTCACCAACAAACTGGCATGTTATTCCAGCACAATTAATCCCGTGTAAATCAGCGCAATGAACAACTGTTTGATTTAAACATGTATTTATTAAGGGTCAAACCCACGATATCGACAACGTTCAACTTGTCGCACACTTACATTCAAAACAAAAACAAATTTTAACATTTTGTTGTTGTTTCAAATGTAAGTGTGCGACAAGTCGAACGTTGTCGATATCGTGGGTCAGGCCGTAAGTTAAATAGTTCCATACATAGCTAATAGACAGTTTTATAGAATCCAACATGATTGGAAACATGTCTGAATACATGTCTGAATCAAACAGCTTTCATTATTAATTAGTTGGTTACGCTTTTTTGGGCAAATGGCACACAAGAAATGCCAGATGTAAACTCAGCCTTATGAACTGGTTTAAGTTCTTATTTATTTAAATAATTCGTACATAAAATTTAAAATATAATCATAAAGTTAATTAAAAACTGTATAACTTCCAAGCTGCTGGATCGATTTTCTTCAAAGTCACCTTTCAAACAATAACAAACTAAATGGAAATTGGTACAGACGTTTTGGTTCTGCGAATGCCTAGGCTGACACACAGATGCACACTTGAAATTTATAAAACTCCTTTTGTTTGGTCGGCGGTACCTGATTACTAAAGAACAGAACATTATTACTTTAAATTTCTTTTTCAGTACATGTGCTTACGCTGGTTCGACATTTTTGTAAATTTCGCTCAATCATAATAAGAGAACATAATAAAACACAAATGATCATTATTTTATGTGGTTTATTGAAATGCAATTTGAAAAAAAGTAATTATCAGAAAAATTCAATATGATTTTAAATTATATTAATGCAAAGAAAACCAAAAACTAATGCGTGATTTAAATAAAAATTATAAATTCAGTTAGTGTTAATGGAAAAAAGTTTCATATGAATTAAGCATCACGTTCGAAATTCTGTGTTTTTATATTATGATGTAAAAACATAATTTTTTCGACTGACGCTGTATTCCACCCAATGATGCAACGTTTTTCAGAAAGTAAATTTCTTGCTGCCGAAAACACCCGTTTCGAAGACGCACTGCTAGCTGGTATGGCGAAAATCTTAGAGCTTACTTGGTATAAAAGAGGAAATTTAGACTTATTTAATTCCCAAACTAGTTGGAAAGATATACATCGAATTTTTTAACTAAAATTATTATTAACAGGTCGATATGATTATATTTATTTATAATTTGTTTGTGTAATTGTCCTATGTATGGACATTTTATAGAAAAAACTTTTTATTTATGTTATTTTCTTTTCTTTGTAAATTATTTCTTTTTTCGTTATTTAAATAATATTTTTGTGACATTTTGTTTCATATGGCACGCAATTACTGGAAATATTCCAGTAAAAACTGAATCAGTGTTGTCTGTTTTCGCATTCAAATACAGAAACAATTTTTTCACAAATAGAGAAACGATGGAATTTTGTGTTTCACACTTCATGTGACAGTTTTTACGATACGAGAAATACAGAAACTAGCTACTGGTCTCAATATATACACAAAAAGTACATAATTACTGTTTGAAAAAACATAAACATTCATATCTATGGATAATAACAAATACATACATATGTATGTATGTGCAGTAAAAATACCTGTAAATACTAATTAGATTGTATAACCATGAAATTCAAAGCTATTTCAACAATTTATTTTTAAATTTAAATCTGAAGAAAAGTACAATACTTTTCTTCTGCAGAACATTTTAGCAGAATTTTTTTTTACAAATTTAGCATTTTCTCATCACCATTTTCTGGCAACACTTTTATTGCGTATTAATAACAAAAGAAGAGATGAGAGAAAGCAGCATGAAACAATACTCGTTTCAATGAACAATCTCTTTGTGTTAACAGTGTGAAGCGAAATGTTTTCACTCACAGTATTATAAAAGCAACAGTTTGTTCAGTTTAAAATATTTATTCGAAGTTGGGTTTTAGTGAAAAAACATTTCAGTAGTTTCATGGATGGAATTGTTCATGCAACTCTATAATATATAATTAGATTTACGATTATCTGCAGTTTTTAATAATAATCCATTACCTTTTTTTTAAAACATTGGGTTTCGTAGTAAATAAATGTTTTATTATATTAACATATTTATATACTCGTGTACCTTTAATTTGACCATGTGGTTGATATTGTCGTTTGTATGTATTTGTACTCGTTAAAAGTTCTTTGTAAGTTTTCAAATCATTTTTAGTGTAATGTAGAGGTTTGGAATGAAAAACTAATTCGAATAATCCTGGAGTCATTTTCCACTTTATATCAGAGAACTTCACTTGTTGATTAAAAAACCGTTCAACAATAACAAAGGCACAACAAATTTGTCTTTAATTTGCAAATGATCAAACCTGCCCACACACTCTCTTTTGTTGTTAATTTTAAAGCAACCGAACAAATGCCTCTCTGTTAGTTCAGATGGTTTACACATCGGTTGACTCATAAAAATAATCTTCTTTAAACTGGGAATGAATTAATAAATCAAACTTGTTCAAACTTTTATTTGCGTTATTCAGTTTTAGGCAATCGAACCACTTGCAGGTTGAACACTCGCTTATTTTTATCATAACTCGAATCAAACTTGTCAACTCGTGTACTTGCCTTTTCCATTCAACACACAAAATTTTGATTAACATTGAAGTACAAAAAGCAAGAAATCATTGTGTTTGAATTCGTTCATTCCTATCAACAAAGGCAAGTTTTTTTTTTAATTTACAGTTGTTTTTGATGTACATCATGATACAAAAACAGTGCAATAAATAAAGTAAGAGTGTTATATTCGGCTGTGCCGAATCTTATATACCCTTTATCAACGTACGTACATATATATTATATACAGACACAAACGTACATATATATTTATTTTCCGAAAAAATTTATTTCTTTTTTCACTAAAGCAATTAATAATAAGTGACCTTTCAGTATTTTTCGATTAAAGAATTTGATTCAATTATTTTATTTTCGATATTAGCAATAGTTGAATATTTTATTTAAACGTTTTATTCCTACAGGATTTTTTTTTCATTTGTTCTCAGAAAGGAAAGGTATCAGGAAAATGAAACGGAACATGTCATTTAATTTATCTTTAGCGATAAATTTTAGTTGTATCTCCATTTACTAAAAATTAAGTTATTGTGCTGAGAGCACAATAAGCACAAACCTTCGTTTATACAAATTAAACATGTATAAAAAATCTTGATTAATGATTTTCCTAAAACATGATATATGTTTAAATGCAAAAAAAAATATTTTTAGTTCTTTTTTTACCGAAACTTTTTTCAATCTCCAACCTGACACCATATTTCTAAATTTTCTGTTTCTTAATATTAATTTATTTCTTTTTTGAAATATAGAATATATATAATAACCAAAGAAATAATTAGTTTTATATACCAGAAAAAGTTAAGGTTTTCCAACTCTGGAAACGTCTTTTTAATTTTTTTATATTTTTTTAATTTAAAATTCCGATTTTAGTCGTACTGAAGTGTAGAATAAGTTTATTTATTAAAAAAATAAAAATTTGTTTTCGGTAGTTACTTTTATATGGCAAAATAAAGTTTAAGTTTTCCAGCTCTGCAATCGTCTGCTCGATTTTGCTGAATTTCAATACCAATCTATTTTGGAAAATTCCTGACACACCAGTCTAAGAACGAAGTCTCTAGCATTTCTGGGAGCTTCGGAAAACCGATTTCACGTACAGACAGACGGACATCGCTTATTCGTCTTCCCTATGCATAAGGATCCAGAATATATATATTTTATGGGTCGCTTATTGATATTATAGAAATTACAAACGGAATGACAAACCTATATGTATATATCCTTTTACCATTTTTTTGGTAAAGGGTATAAAAAGCAAATGTTTATCAATGTTGAATTGGTTATGTTGTTTGCATTGTTGGTATATCATACTACTCAAGCCACACAGACGGTCGGTTCAAACATGTTGTATGAATTAATGAGAATAATAACGCTTGGACAGAATCAATTTACTGCAAGCTTTTCTCGTGCCTGTGCGAACTTGTTCATAAAATGCTTTTGTTAATTCTACTCATAATCAGAATTTGATGTGTACAGCAGAATGAATATGACTTTTAATCAGCATTGAATTTTTCTTTATTCAGGAAAATGAACAAAAGTTTTTGTGCTGAATAAAATCAAGAAAAATTGTGATTTTGAAGTTCTCTGCTTTATATTTCCTATTCGAATAGAATTATCTGCATTAAAATTTAGTTCATTATTTGCATATCGCCAGTTTCCGCTTTCATCTATGTTGAATCCATAAACCATATCTATTTTTTTATTAAGCAAGAACAGTTCTATATTTTTGACTAGTGAGGACTTATTATTATCATTTTCGAGTACCTTGTAGTTGTTTTTATCGTCGTCATTATCCTCGCTAACTATTTTTAAATCTAGTTTTCTTTTTTTTGTTAGTATGTTATTAATCATATTATCGTCATAACCCTCAGCATCATCAAAGTTATCAGAACTATCATTGGATGGTAGTGATGGAAGTTTTGAGTCTGATATATCATTATCTGATTGATAAGCATCTGATTTGTAATCAGGTGTTTTTTTAATTATCTTTTTTAAAGATTTTTCTGTAGGTGTATATGCATCTTTCAATAAATCACCGGATTGATAATCATCAATTTTTTTAATTATCTTATTCAGAGGTTTCGTTACAGGCTTAAATGTATCTTCCAATAAATTGAGTCTATCTACTTCGTTTAATTTTATATTTTTTAGTTTTTCTTTTAATATCGTTCTTGTTTTAACAATATCTTTTAATAATTTGTTATTATTCATTTCGAACTAATTTATAACTGGTTGTTATCTTATTTGTATCTGATATTGATCTGGTTTGTATCTGCTTTATATCTGCTTTTATCTGCTTTGTATCTGCTTTATATCTGCTTTTATCTGCTTTGTATCTGCTTTATATCTGCTTTTATCTGCTTTATATCTGCTCTGTATCTGCTTTGTATCTGCTATATATCTGCTTTTATCTGCTTTATATCTGCTCTGTATCTGCTCTATATCTGGTTTGTATCTGCTTTGTATCTGCTTTATATCTGCTTTTATCTGCTTTGTATCTGCTTTTATCTGCTTTTTATCTGCTTTATATCTGCTTTATATCTGCTTTTATCTGCTTTATATCTGCTTTTATCTGCTTTGTATCTGCTTTATATCTGCTTTATATCTGCTTTTATCTGCTTTTATCTGCTTTATATCTGCTTTTATCTGCTTTTATCTGCTTTTATCTGCTTTATATCTGCTTTTATCTGCTTTTATCTGCTTTATATCTGCTCTGTATCTGTTCTGTATCAGCTTCTGGACAAAACCACTTAAAGTTGTATGAATTTATCAAAACCTTTTCTATATCGTCCCTTATTTACAGCATCATCCTTACTAATAACAACGAATCCATAGTTATCTTTCCAGCACTCACTACATATATCCATAAATTCTCTAAACGACATATCTCCAATAACATGATCATTATATATATGTCGTAAATTCATTTCATCTTGTTTAAATATTATGATCATACTCGCATTATCACGTATTAGATGTTTGGGAATTTTTGTATATGTTTGACATAAATAAAAGCAGTCAATATGCTTATGTCTTCCCATGCAAAAGTAATCTCTTATATTATCTTGTTTACCACAAATAACGTCATCAAATATATTATGGAATTAGAATTTGCTTCAGCGGGACTTAAAACTTTTTCATTTTCCGAAAATGTAAAAAGATTAATTCCTTTTATCGGATCTATCAGTTTTTTAAGGTAACAGTATTTTGGTTGATATAAAGACTTCGAATATATATATAAGTTTCTGAAGCTAAGACCATTAGGACTTTCTATTAGACTAATCATGACGTTAGTTTTACCGCAATTTGAAGGTCCTACAATTAGTGCACGTATTGAATTGGGTAATAATGTGCTATGTTTAATTTTAGTTTTCTGTTCTTGTGATACGTCAACATTCCTTATAACAATTTGTTTTGCTTGCTCTACTAATCGCATATTGATAACTAATCTGTTTTGCTATAAATTCAATCTTATATACGGAAATCTTATCATTTTCATTTTTAATATGGAACACATAAGACATATATATGTATATTAAAGAAAATAAACATTAACATGGTTATAAACTATAACAAAGGAGTTGGAGATAATTAGTGTAAGATTGGTAGCGGCTTAGTAAACAACTTAATAAACAAATTACCTATTGAACTACATTTACCTGGTTACCAGTTTTGTGGAACTGGAACAAAACTTGAAAAACGATTAGCGAGAGGGGACAAATTTACTGGATGCGGCTTGTAGAGAGCACGACATTACATATTCAAAAACAAACTATATTAACGAAAGACATCAAGCAGATCAGGAACTAGCTGAAAAAGCCTGGCAACGAGTAAAATCTAAGGATAGCAGTTTCAAAGAAAGAGCACACGCTTGGGTCGTAACTAGAGATGCTAATCGGGACAGGTTTTTTGAAATCCCGGGCTTCGGGATTTAGTGATGGAGTCTCGAAATCCCGAACCGGGACCCCGGGATTTTCGGGACTTACAAAATCCCGAAAAAATTGTGCACAAATGTGCGTCTTTATATTAAAAATAATACTTTAATTTTACAAAATATTTTTTTTGTATATTTAAAAGGTACTTATACAATTCAGACATTTAATTGCAAATTTTCATTGAAAACTGCAATGTATGCAACATTTTTCCTAGAAAAGAAAAAGCCATAAAATATATTATGTATATACCACATAATATTACCTACTAAAATATTTATTCAAAGCAAAGTTTTTATTTTAACTTTTTATAACAGGGAGTTTCTAATAATTTTTTATGTAAAAGATGACAGTCAAAAACATTATTTATGCAAAAAACGGGATTCAGATAATCCCGAAAATTCCGGGCCTTAAAATTAAAAAATCCCGGGCTCCGGGATTTGAATAGTCCCGAAAATCCCGGTATTTCCGGGCTCGGGATTTCCCGTTTAGCATCTCTAGTCGTAACAAACGCAATGAAAACTAAAATGAAATTGGGTTTAGGTATGAAGGATACTAAAATTTATAAGCTCAAAAACCCTAAGAAAAAGTTGACAAAAAGGACAATATATAACAGGAAACTATTTTCATCTTCTATTAAAAACGCATTAAAAATGTTAAAAAAGGAAAAACCAGATAATATACGATCTGCTGTCAAGATTGCGCAAAAATTTATACATCCAAAGTTTAAAGGGAAAAAGGATATTGAAGTTAACATACCAAGAGTTATTCCAGTGCCGAAAATCGGTGGATTTCTACCACTGGTTCCAATTTTAACAGCCTTATCGGCACTTGGAGGCTTAGCTACAGGCGGATCTGCTATTGTTAAGGCTGTGAATGATATAAAAAATGGAAGAACACAACTAGCAGAAGCTATGCGGCATAATCAACATATGGAATCAATAGCAATGGGAAAAGGTTTATACCTAAAACCATACAAAACAGGATATGGACTTTATTACAAACCAGCCTCAAAAAACTTTTAAATGGTCTACCCAATAGACCATTAACTGAACTAGATATAATGAAATATAGCAAAAAACTTAAATATTTCAGAGGAGTTTTTATGTGCGATCGTTTGCCTAAAAAGCCATTTAGTCAGGAATGTGGTATTGTTAATTTAGACCATTCGAGCGGTCCTGGAACACATTGGGTAGCCTATTACAAAAATTATAAATACAAAGAATATTTTGATAGCTTTGGAAATTTGCAACCGCCACAAGAAATAATTAATTACTTAAAAACACCTATTGAATATAATTATCAACAAAAGCAAAAATTTAATACATTTAATTGTGGTCATTTATGTATAGAATTTTTATTTAATAAATATTATTTAAAATAAATCTAAAAAACGTTGTTTCAATTTCAATACAGACATAAGTTTTTTTATTTTTTTTATTTATAAATATATACATACATTGATTTTTTTTTCTTAAATACATACATATATATACAAATTTGCTATATTTACAAAGAGCTGTCTATATATTCATAAGTACATAGCTTGAAAATAACAATTACAAATTAAATATCTAAATTAATAAAAAACTCGTCATCAGATGAACTGGTAATAAAATCTAGATATTAATAAAAATATCGTCATCTTATGAATTGAATAGGCTAAAGTTCGTAACGCTTTTTAAGCCAAATTACATGTGATAATTATTAATGAACAAATAACATCAAAGTTAGTTGTAAATATTCTGACAACAACACATAGTTGAACGGAACAGCCAGCCGTTTTCGAAGGCCACTAAACCTTCCTCATCAGCGTTCTTCTGTGTTTTTGGTCCACTGTGTGTGGTGTCAGTTGATGTAGATGTCTGCCTTATATACGTAACTTTATTGCAAATGGAATATGTGAATTGGTTTGATTCATTGCATTTCAATTTGCTAATATGTTTCGTAATGTATACGCAAGTTACCATCTATATATATATACCATCTTCTATATATATTACCATCTTCTATATATATTACAACAGTCTTACCATTGTCGTTTTGTTCCTTACTAACTATACACATGTTTGTTAATTTGCTTATTTTTGTTCTACTTAAGACAAACTTTTTTGGTTTGTTACTATTAAGTATATTTTTATTTTTAATTTTTGCCACAAGCCAATGACTATTAATTAGTTAATTTAATTATTATTTTTCGAACTGTATTTGTTTCTATATTCTTATGAATTGAATAGGCTAAAGTTCGTAACGCTTTTTAAGCCAAATTACATGTGATAATTATTAATAAACAAATAACATCAAAGTTAGTTGTAAATATTCTGACAACAACACATAGTTGAACGGAACAGCCAGCCGTTTTCGAAGGCCACTAAACCTTCCTCATCAGCGTTCTTCTGTGTTTTTGGTCCACTGTGTGTGGTGTCAGTTGATGTAGATGTCTGCCTTATATACGTAACTTTATTGCAAATGGAATATGTGAATTGGTTTGATTCATTGCATTTCAATTTGCTAATGTGTTTCGTAATGTATACGCAAGTTACCATCATCGTCATCTTTATCTGAATAAAATTCTTCAAATGTCTTCTGTCTATAATGCCCCCTAGCAAGTGTATTTATCTTTTTTTTATCAATAATTCTTTTATCATCAGAATAACTCAATACAACTTTATGTAACTTTTGAGTATACAACTGATGGTACTTGGATCTAAATGTATTCATAGAATCTGAAATAATTTGTTTTTCGAATAAAACTTTTTTATAATCTGCAATAGAATAATTCTTAATACAAGATTTTTTTATTCCTTTATTATTGATAATGGAAATCATACATCTTCCACTTAGACAATTCTAATACAGCAAACCCTATATAAATGGGTTTGTTGTATTTGAACTTCATTATTTTGAGCTGAACTGCAAACATATTATCCGAGAACTGTGTTATACTCGAAAAGTTTGGTTTTGAAATCAATGCTCTTGCACCTAAATGGTTTCTCCTTGTAGTCTCACACTCTGTGACAATTGTAACATCTTTGCGCTTATGGATATTTTCCAGTTTTTCCATAAACCGCATTGTTGAGCAATTTAAAGAAATCTTTTTCAAACGAATTTTTTGCTATTGTTCTGTAATGAGTGTTTATATCAATATATGATTTAAGCCAAGGAGATTACTTAAATTTTATAATGCCCTGTACACTTTTTTTAATATCAATTCATTTCTGAGGCATTGCTTAAGCACTCTATAGTGAATTTGATATTTTGATTTAGATGTGAGGTCAGCTATAAGTTTTCTGTATTTAGAATCACCGACCGTTTTATTTTCTGGGCAAAAAGGTATATCATTATGTTTATCATGTATATGTTGGGGATACTCTAAATCTACTTCCAAAATATATCCAAGAGTTGATGCATCTGATATATTATTCACATCTAAAATACGAAGATTTTCCTCATTAACCCACTCAAATTTTCCGCATGGTAGGTACTCTGACATTGCCCAAGCATATAAATTGTTAGCGCCTAAGTACATCAAGTATTCTGAAGGCTTATTACAATCATAATCCTCCATATATTTATTATTTGCCTTAGTATACCTTTTTGAACATTGTACTAGACCCCCTCTGATAGCATCTTGCACAAAATTGTACATATTAATATCCGTAAAAAGTTCTCGTTCTATTTTAGTCGTCTTAAGCATGGCATCCCATGATAGAGAAGGGGCAGTATAATATTGACATAGATCAAGCTTGTAAATACTTTTACAAATTTGCCTAAACTTTTGAAAAATGTTAGTTAGCAACAGAACGTCAGTTTTTAAATATAATAAGGTATAATCTAGCATATTTTTACAGTTAAAGGTTTTCCAAACTTTCTTGGCATGTTCGTAATCATCCAAAGAGCATTCGGAATTACTTAAATAATTATAAAACTTTTCTTGAGTGGGAAGATGATCTTCATTAAAGCGCTCCATTGAATCCATATAAGAGTAAGGAAATACTCGCTTTCTTCTTATCAAATTGAATTCTTCTTTTTGAGGAAACAATTTATTGAGGATGTGAAAATTATCATCACTTAAATTGTTTGCCAGCGATTCTAAGCTGGAGGCCATAAATCGGAGAGTCTAAAAAACTAATTTCAAAACTCTCTTTTTCTCCGATTCTAATGAACTTTGAAAGTGAAATGTATAATTCTTTATTAAGAGGAATTACTTTCATACCACCATCAAAGTTAGAAAGTTCTTTTATAAACAAGTGACAATCATAAGATTGTGAAAGAAAACTGGTATAAACTTAGCAGTTCTATAAAGAAGATTGCATGAGTTATGCGCTGACCTTCTAAACTTGCCTGTAAAATGACCATGGTCACGCACTTTGTCATTTCTTAAAATTTTTCCACAAATGTGACAATTTGTGGAGAGAGCATATTCAATTTTTTCGTCATTTGTCAGTGGCGTCATTGGTACTGTTTTTGATAAAAAGTTTATGTAAATGACTGTCAGGTCGTTAATTAAATTTACTAAAAAAAACTCTAGGTGCATCGTCACCAAAATAAATACTAAACCTATCTAAATTATTATTAAAACTACATTTTATAAAATAGCTAAAAGCACATGGAATGTGCTTTTCTATGTTACCACCTGTTGTTGCTGTTCCTCCTCCTCCTACCTTTTCAAGATATGCCTCGAAATCGGCATATACAACAAAAGGCACGTCTAATTGTTTGTGATAACTTTCAAATTTTAGTATTGATTCCTCATTCCTCGGCATAATGGCAACAACTTTTTTTCAAACTAGCTTGTGCTCCTCCATCATCCTTTCATTATGTGAATATTGCAGACATGCATCACATTACAAAAGTTTTGCTTTGTGCCCAGTTACGCTGCTTCTTATTAGCCTGAAATATATAATTATTATATGTGAATTAGTTAAAATATAATATATAATATATGTATATGGTTTCGTATAATTACCTAGAGATATCTCTTTTTAGGACATAATGAGAATATCCATCTTTCGATATCAGCAACAGGTTGACATGATTGATTTTCTCATTTCCAGATAAATGATACGGTCCAACGATGGACTTATCTTCTACTCCGAACACATTTACGCTAATGTTATGATTTTGACTCTCAAACGTTTTGATAGATTTAGTTTTCATAGGAAATTCTAAATTTTCAAAATTTAGAGTCCTATTATTAATAGTTATTATGTTGGAACTAATATCTATTGAATCATCATGTAGCGCAGCTGGACAGAGTGCTGCAATGATGCACCATTCGAAGCAATAATCGTCGTTGTTTCTAATATTTAAGCAGGCGTTTTTGCGTTGATTCCACCTTGGGAGAGGGATGTAGCCTGAGCCCTTAACAAACCCTGCTCTATTAATGTTGATATATAATTTTTTAATTGTAATAAGGCTCCATCCGCTGTCTCTTTCTTGAAACTCTGACATTTGACGACAAATTTCCTCGCTTTGTTCTTTAAATATTTCCAAAAGATCATTACTTACTGTAATAAATTTCATTTTGGAGCGGTGTGAAATCATGCAGGAATGTATCTCATCTCCACTATTTTTATATAGTCACATTCCAGCTCCATGTTGTATTTAAATGTCAGATGATGGATTTGTGCATCTGATAATATTTTCAAAGAATTTCTTGAACTGATTCAAAAAATTCTTCAGGAAATAAAATTTCTTCTCTCTTATTTTTGTATGAGAAAGTTTGAATTCTATTTTTGAACGCTGTGGATTCCAGTTTCATCTCATTATTTACTTCATGGTTCTTCGAATTGGTCATTATGGTGGAGGATGTAGATGCATGAGTCGACTCATGCATTTTTAAATTGTTTTTGTCTCCAAACCACTTGTGACACTCTAAACAATGCTGACTTTCATGAATCTCAGCCATTTTCTTTTCAGCAAAAACACGTTGGCAATTTTTTTTTTACAAAGAGAAGTAACACTCAGGCAATTAATGCCTACTGCTATAATACTAGGTGTTACCTTCTTTAGGAAAGGGATAGTGAGAGAGAAGACAGGTGGTGAAAGAAGAGATAGAGGAAAGCTTCATTCTTTTACAACTCTGCTTTTCGCACGTTTTTTTTTTTTTTTTTAATAATGCAGTGTTGCAGCGCCTCTCTGATGTTAAATGGGGCGTTCATTTTTTGAAGCTGTGTCTTGTAGCCATTTTATTGATTTGATTATTTTACTTCGCCGATGATTTTGCTACACAACGAAGGAGGGCGCTCTGATGTTACATTAGGATTAGTATCTGCTGAAGTCGGTATAGTTCAGTGACCAGTGACTATGCCTTCATCACTTGAACTTTCCTACAACAACTGACACAAAGGGACACTAATGCACATTAGAAAAATGCGTGGTGTTATTTAATGACTGTCGGATACAGGGATTGAACCCAGGACCTTTGGTTTTGTAGTCAACGTGCTAACTACTTCAGCCAACGCCACCCTCAATTATTTTTATCAATATATAACGATTGTTTAACTGTTGTTTTACGACTGTTAGAAAATAATATGTTGTTGCTCATAAAATAATTTTCAAGTATAAAATAATTTTCGAATATATATATATATATATATATATATATATATATATATATATATATATAATATATATATATATATATATATATATATATATATATTAAGAAAGAGATAGACTAATTTAATATTATCACTCAAGTATATGTTTACCTCTCTCTCATATGAGATTAATACATAATTTCAATTATATAATACGTAGAAAGATAGATATGTAGTTGGAAAGATAACATGTAAATATTAGTTTCTAACTTTCATATCTAATTACAAAGCATGAAAGAGATGCACTGACATTAACCTGAAATAATTGTGTGGTAGAAACCTGATTTGAGTATTTGAGCTGGGCTATAAAATTTCAAAATCTGAAGAGAACAAAGAAGGGGGTAGAAAGGAAAACATATATCAAGAATATAATTATTTCACTCACACATCAATTTTTTAGATTGTTTGTATTAGTATTGGAATATCTACGACTATCTTTAATATTGAAGTAGCTACGACTATAAAAAGCAAACATTTAAGGGATTTTGCTTATTAATGAAAATGAATTCCCTAAATTACAAGTGTGAGCTCTGCTTAGAGCTCAAAGGGAAATTAATAAAATTTTCTAATGTCGCAAATAAAAAACGAAATTTTTTAAAGAAGCATAACTTCGCATATTGTAAAGCGAAGAGTTATAAGCGAATTTCATCAACACCATCATCGTCATCATCAACATCAGTATTGTTATCATCAACATCAACATCATCACCGTCATCATCAAAATCAGCGTCCTCCGCCTCAACATCATCATCAACACCGTCATCATCAAAACCATCATCACCGTCATCATCAAAATCAGCGTCCTCCGCATCAGCGTTGGACAAAATAATATACCAATTTAAAATCGAAAATGATGATTTTTTTAAATATATGGAATATTAAAATAAAAATTTAATAAAAATTTAATTTAAAAATATTGTATTTTATTTGGCAGAAATCATTAGGGCTACTAATAAATTTTTTAAAAATTTTTCGCGGCTTATATACAGTTTTATGGTGGTTTTATATTTAAGTGTATTTTTGTTATATTATATGGCCGGCGCTAAGGCGCCGCTGGCCAGGATTCGAAGGTTTATATGCAGAATCCCTTAGTGAATTAAAACAATATGCCGATTTAAGGCATGAAATAATTCTGTCTTTATTTTTGATTTTTACTGGCTTAAATACTATTTTACAAAAATATTCTTACACAACTAATAACCTACTTAATCATACATTTAATTCATAAAAAACCCTTTTCACTAATTCAGCAGTTTATTGCAGTTGCCAAATATTCAAAGTGTTTGTTAGTTTATTAATAAAGTTTGTGTGTCAGTACGATCAATGAAAATTGATCGTTTTGTTCCGTTTACTTATTCTTTTAAAAAGCAAAAGAAACAAAAGAAAACAAATGCGGACAAAAGGGGCGTTCAGACGATGCTACACTACACCCTTACCCTTTTAGTTAAAATTTTACAATTTTGTTTATTTAGCAAGATTGCAAAATTTTAATTGTTGTTTTGTGCATATAAATGTAAAATTTTGTATTGCTTAATCTGCTGAATATATGTATGTATGTGGGTTTTATATTTTGATTTTACAATGCTTAATTATAAAAAATTTTAAAAGTTTAAATGTACTTTTTCTTTTAATTTTATGTTATTTATGTTTTACATTATCTCTTAAGACTTACATATGTTAAACAAATTGTTTATCTCAGTTTTTATACTTTTTTAAAAGATTCTTATGAACTACTACCTCGTATGGGCCTTTATATGGTGCCTCATATTTCTTCCTATTTTCTACCTTTAATAAAACTAAATCTCCTATATTAATTTCTATACTATTTATCTTACTGTATGATTCTAAGCTTCTATTCCTTTTTGTTACTTCTATAATGCTTCTAGCATTGTTTAATGAATTTCTTAACCTAATTTTTAATTCCTTAGCATAATTGTCTAAGTCATATACTCTATCATTATTCATCACGTTTTCACCTGGGAGTTCTGGTATTTTACCAAAAATTAATTCGAATGGTGAGTAATTAGTGTCTACGTGAGGTGTAATATTATATGCAAAAGTATAATATGGTATCCACTCATGCCAATTGTCATCGTTAACGAAAGATAAAAAAAAGTATTCATTTAATACCCTATGGTTTCTCTCTACTGTGCCTAAAGTTTCATGATGATATGGTGTTGAAAATTTTTGTTCTATTTTTAATAACGTACAAATTTCCTTCATTAGTTCGTTTACAAATTCAGTACCTCTGTCTGACTTTAGAACCTTGAAAATGCCATATTTTAATATCAAATTTTCAATTACACATTTAGCTATTGATTTTGCTTCTTTATTCTCCATCGGTGCTGCTATTACATATTTAGTCAATTCGCATTGCATTGTTAGTATATATCTGTTATTTTCGGACGGTCTTAATGGTCCGACTGTGTCAATTACTATAGTTTCAAAACTGTTATTTGGCGTGTCTGTGAGACATAACGGTTCTTTTGTATGCCTTATTTGTTTATTTCTCTGACACAAATCACATTTCGAAACGTATTCTTTTACCATTTTGTACATATTTTTCCATATGTATCTTTGTTTTAATTTTATTAATGTTTTCCTTATTCCAAAATGTCCTCCGCATGGTGTGTTGTGATACAATTTAATTAATTCATATTTTTTGTTGTTATCTTTTATTATTTGAGGATTACTATATAACATTATTGTGACGTCATTTTCTTTACATTTATTTACTTTTTCTTTAAGTTTTTCAATGGATATCCTTTTAAATATTTCGTCGCTCTTTTCTAGTGCGAACTTATCATATTTCGTTCTGCCTAAAACAGAAAGTAGTTTCTCCATCACATTATCTAGATAATCGGGATTTTCGCTACATCTGACGCGCGTTTCATTTAGAACAGAATCATTTTCAATTTTAATTTCTTTTCTTAGTTTTTCAAATATAAATTTTAATTTTCTAGCTAGCTTTATATCATTAATGGATGTACAGTCCCAAATTTTGAGTTGGCCAAACTCATTAAGATCTGTAACACCATCTTGTTTGGATCCATATATTTTATCTTCTTTATTCATTTTATGTTTCTCGTTATTTATTATACTTTTATTTTTCATATTTTCCTCATTATTTGTTATATCTCCTTTATCTTTTTCTTGTTGTATCACTTTGTTGTTCATACTTCTAGTTATCACTAGTGATCTTTTAATTGTTTCATCATTTTTTTCAGGAATCATTGTCCTTAATGTGTCAGAATCTATCTTTATTCTTGACAATGCATCTGCATTAGTATTGTTACTTCCTTTTTTATAGATTATTTCGAAATCGTAGTCCGATAATTCTAGGCGAATTCTAGTCAGCTTTGAACTTGGATTTTTGTGAGAAAATAACGCTATCAATGGTCTGTGATCTGTAACGACTATGAATTTTCTGCCATAAAGATATGGTCTGAAAAATTGTATACCAGTATAACTATCAGTGTTATTGATTTTTCGCTATTTTTGTTCAATTTCTTCTGTAATATTTCCAAAATATTGCAACCAATTTGTATAAATCATTTAATCTTATAATATTTTATGTATTATATCTGTGAAATATTAGTTGTTACTTTTATTCTTACTTAAATTCTATCAATTGCTTAAATCTTATTTTCAATACAAAAAAAATTTTTTTTTTCATAATTTTATACTAAGCTTTTTTTTATAATTTAGTTAATATTAATTACTTAACAGAATTGAAGGAATTCTTTTTTACATTTTTGTTTTGCTTTTAAAAATATTTTGATATATTTTAAATTGCATTTATTATTACATTTTTGCAATTCGACATTATTATATGTTTTGCAATTCAGCTGGTTGAAAAATTCGTCATTGTTTAATTAATTTTTTTTATATAGTTTTAAATGCATTCCTGTCGAATTTATATGTAAAAGATTCAACACAAAGTTTTTTAATTTAAGTATTTTTATATACTTTTTTGCATAGGAAGTTTTTAATGACATGGTAGATATATATACATTTAAAATTTTTTTTTTTTGTTTATGTAAAAGTCTGAAAGTTGTGTGCTATTATTAATGGAATTAAAAGATAGTTTAAATTGTATAATGGTTATGCTTTATTCTCTTCTTCCTCATCCTTTTTGGCATTTTCGCCATCATCATATTGGTATATCGTTGGGGCATTAACATCTGCATTGTTGTCATCATTAAATCAAAAATTCTTAGATCCATTTTTAAAATCGTTGAACTAATTGATTTCTGTTCTTCCTTCATCGAGTTTTTGTAGGAGCTTATTGAATTCCAAGTCTGGTTCATGTGTTATAATGGTGGTGTCCTTTAAAAAAAATATTCTTCCATAGATAGCATAATGCCTAGTTACTATTTAAAATTTTTCAAATGCCTGGTTTGGCAGGATATAATTCAATTTTGCAGTATTAAATTAAATTTTGCAGGATATTAATTTTGCAGTAAGGATAAGCAGAATTGTTAAATATTCCTTTTTGTTTTTGCTTTTTATTTATCTACAATGATTTTTAGGAATACGGCAGGATCTACTTAAATTAGTTTTGCAGGATCGCCATATGGTGGTTTTATATTTAAGTGTATTTTTGTTATATTATATGGCCGGCGCTAAGGCGCCGCTAGCCAGGATTCGCAGGTTTATATGCAGAATCACTTAGTGAATTAAAACAATGTGCCGATTTAAGGCATGAAATAATTCTGTCTTTATTTTTGATTTTTACTGGCTTAAATACTATTTTACAAAAATATTCTTACACAACTAATAACCTACTTAATCATACATTTAATTCATAAAAAACCCTTTTCACTAATTCAGCAGTTTATTGCAGTTGCCAAATATTCAAAGTGTTTGTTAGTTTATTAATAAAGTTTGTGTGTCAGTACGATCAATGAAAATTGATCGTTTTGTTCCGTTTACTTATTCTTTTAAAAAGCAAAAGAAACAAAAGAAAACAAATGAGGACAAAAGGGGCGTTGACACGATGCTACACTACAGTTTCCACAAAAAAATTTACATTAAACAAAATTTCATTGAACAGATATTAAAATACTATTTTATTTAAAGAAATTTGACAACATTGCGTTTTAAAAAATAAGGCTTTTATTTCAAATGTAAGTTGCTCATATTTTAATACAGTTTTGGAATTTTGCCTCCTTCCCAAGTAAAAAAGGGTTGCGAGCTTGGAATATAGAAGCCTTCATTGTCTTCAATAGTTTTTTTCGTTTTCGTCAGGAAGTATCTCCGCCAATTCTAATGTGTATGAATAATTTTCTAGTTTTTTTGTTAAAGACAATTTTTCATCCCCAGCCCCTTCAATTATTTTGTCATCTAAGCTATTGTAGCGTTTGGGAAGATATAGCATTCCATCCTCGAGTTCTGCAATCACTATATTTCCATATTTGGTCTTATGACGAAACATCATTATCACTTTATATGACCTTGTTGGTTGTAATTCCTTCACAGATATGTATGATTTTGCTTTCAGTTTATTAAAAGCCTCAACAACCTCAATGTTTGTAATATTTTTCGATGTCATAGTTGGCTACCAAAGGATTGCAGTGAGTTAATGAATAGTAATATTTCAGAGGCTGCGTTTTTATATCAATTTATTTGGTACTCATTAAACAAAAAATTTTAATCAGGAGAGTTTTGTTTTCTGAAACTAAAATTTTCATCTCTTAATATACCTTCATAATAATGAAAATGCCTATTCTTATGTTTTAAATAATTTATTTCAAATAATTATATTATATGCAAATGTTCTCAAATACAAACAAACATACAATTCTTTTCCCTTTTTCTTCTTACCTCCCAACAGCAATAAAAAACCAAATTTATAGCATTTAATGAGAACAAACCAACGCACAATTAATACACAAGGCTTGTTAAAATAAAATTCGTCCTTCAATTTTTATATTTTCATCCTAAAATAAAACAAAAGAATACTCTTTTCCCTTTTTCTTCTTACCAGCCAACAGCAATAAAAAAGCAAATTTATAAACGTACAGATAACAGCATTTGCAAAATGATAAGCAACCGATATTTCAAACTAAAGCCGGTGTTTATAATTATAAAAAACAAAAAGGTTTCTATTGACGATTTCAAGTAATTTAAGAGACAGAAATAGGTACAACTATTTTTAAAGAGACAAACCGACAGACAAACATAAAGGCTCGTTAAACAAAAAGTCATCCCTAAAATGTTTCAACACATCAAGTGTGCAATGAAAATAAAAAAATTCTATTCCACAGCAATAAACATTTTCTTATGCACTTGCATTTCACACAAAAAAAAATCATCCCAAATTTTTTTTCATCTCAAATTTTCATCTCTAAAATCATCCAAATAAAAATCATCCCAAAAAGATAATTTTTTTTAACTTCCCCATTTCCCTACTACTAATTTGTATAAAAACGGTCAGTATCAATATGAAGCCTGCATATTTTGTCAGAAGAAGTCACGTTTTATGTTTCCCTATTGGTATCAACATTTTATTATGCATACCGGTGAGTATTCGTACCGCTGTTTAGGTTGTGGCCTTCGCAAGCCAACACGATCCCTAATTACACAACATCAAATGCAAATGTGGGCGGCATAGCACAAGATTATTCCTACGACTCAAAATCGTTGCATAATTGCATTGAAGCCAAGATTAGTTCCATATGCAACTACGTGCAATTGCATCGCAGTAATATAGTCAGACATTTGATTATACAGTATGAAGTGATTTTAATTATTTATTTTTATAAGTTTTTATTTGTGTTTAATGCAATATTCAACTCTTTTTTTGTGCATTGATATAACGAATTGTACACTCTTTTACTTGTTTTACATTTTTTAAATAAACATTTTGACAACACACTAATAAATTCAATTAAGTATTAATATAAATTGAATTCAATACACTTTACAATCTTATAATTAAAATTTAAAAACAAAATATAAAAATAAAATGCATAAATTTATTTGCAAAATAAAATAAGTTGTTTTTAATTAGCTAAATGAAGAAAAATTCAAACGAACTTAATCTATTCACAAATAATCACCCTTATCGGGAATAAAAGGAGAACAATTTGTTCCTGAAATATTTCCCATGAACAAGAAATGGACAAAATGGTATAATGACACAACAACAACGCAACCATTGGCGATCACAGTTTTAGGAAAAGGGAACACATTCCATGCGAACTTTCATTCCCGATAAGGATGAATAATAACTCCAACTTTCCATAAATCAATTTCATTATTTTTCTGAAGTTGAAAAGTTAGATCAAGTAATATATGACCACAGTGGACATAGCATAACATCCGGATGTTTAGAATACCATGTTTCAAGCGCACTGAATGATGAAAAGAAACCAAATTATTATTTTCTTTAAATAAATAAAATACTGGTTCATTACCTTCGCAATAGGTATCGTATTATCATCATCAGATGAATGTCTGGCAGCCATCAACCTCAATCCCAAATAATACACATGACGTACGCCGGAGCAAGTATTTGTCTTTCAATGATTGAGTATATCCATTTGCTACTCATTTTCACTTTTATTTCTTATAAATTTCATGTTATTTTACACACACCGATACCTTTCAAAAACAAATCCAATATGTACACATTTTAATGCAAATAATCTTTTCCGCATTATATTTTTCCAATTAGAAGTAAATAAATAAATTTAATTTAAATTATTTTAATATTGTAAAACTTTAAAATTTCCTTATTATATTTTCTGTTGTTTGTTTTGATTATTTTGCTAAGCAATTTTCATAACAAACACATACTTTTTGTCCCTTTTTAACAGTGATCAAATCAGATGATTTTAACTTTTTTCATAAGTCAGTTTCTTCAACTCTGTATCCTCTGTGCAGCTAACTAACTCAAAGTGCCTAATACTATGTTTAGACGGTACGTGCTTCGCTCTCTATTCATGCTTCACGCCCCAATCATGACCGAATCCACTTGCTTCGCCATACAAAATTATGAGAGCGAATCAAGTAGATTCAATATGAATCTACTTGCCAAGCACGTAAAATTGGTATCTTCTCTAACTTTTATCGCAGTTAATCGCCACTTTATCTGAACTAGCTATCAAAACAAAATAGGTATATGTGTATGTGTGTGTTTGTAAACAAATAAAAACAAACCAAAAAACATAGATGTGAGTTTAATATAAATAAATTTAATTAAGTTATGAATAATATAAAAAGGAAAAATAAGAAAAAAATATAGAGATGCCTTCAAAAACAAGATTTCGCATGAGTGGAATTTATGTAAAGTATATATGCTTATGTGTATGCATGTATATACGTGCGTATGATACGTATGTTTGTATGAATATACATAAAAAAAATGCCAAGCGAACAGTGATGCCAACTTTTTCAGAGCAAAAACCACTGTGTGTTAAAAAAAAAGCACTAAATGAAATAAGTACTCGTATATATGTACATATGTTTGTACATAAATATATTTTTATTTCTTTCTTATATTTATCTATTTATTTGCAATAAGGAGAAAGCCCATATGGCTAATTATAAATGTATTGAATTAGTAAAAATTAAAAATTTAAGTTATCTACAATTTTAAATTTACTACATTTCATAGGTTTTTGTAATAATTTCAATTATATCGAGCCATATTTCGATTTTGCTTATAAGTAGAATATGAGTAGGAAAATAATTGAAGTTCATTTGGGAATACACTCCAATTATGGTGTACTATCTTAACAAAAGATGATCAACGAGAATTATACTCCTCGTTTCAAGAAATGCAGTTTCATCTTTTTCCTCTGGCCATAAAACTGTTTTAATAAAACAATTATATTTTTAGGTGTTTCGTCTGAATTAATTTTTACATGAACATGGTTCAGTATGTTATATTCTGAACAACATAAGCCTTTTCTTTTTAGACCGTATTTTATATGAATGAAACAATTTGATTTATAAAATCATTATTGTATTTCTAACTTACTTTTAAAATATTTATAAGCGCTAAAAGTCATTTCTACTACAACATTTGAACAACATGGTAATGTTAATAGTCTTAGAGAAAATATTGACAGTATTAGAAATGGATTATGATTAGTTGAATTTCTATAATTATAAACTTCAATACAAAATTGAGCAAATTTTTCCATTTATGTATCCTTAAATTTCTGATACTTCGTTCTATTTCATCAATTTCACCATCGCAGCAAAAATTAGCGCTTCCCAGAAGAGTTTTTGTAAGCCAGCTAGAAGCAATGCATTCAGATTCCAAAAAGCCGTTCATTTTTTGCTTTACTAATTCGTTTTACAGAAGCAATAATGTGTAGTTTTTGTGTACTCAGATGCAAAAGTTACTGGTGTACATTTTTTTACTTTTGTCCACTTTGTTAGAGAGTCTTACGTTAGTACTTTTCAGAAGCATTTTTGAAAGCTTTCGTTATCAAGAAAGCAATACATTGCTTCTCCCAGTGGTTAGTAATTAGATTATTGTAATTAAGTTATTTTATAACGTGTATGGTATCCTCTGTAATTGCTAGAAATATATTATTTTTTCTCACTATGTGTTTAATATGAGTTAATTAAAAGCGCAAACGTCTTATAACTTTTATTCACAGTTTATTCAGAGAATGTACAAAGTATAATAATCAATCAAGAAAAAAGTCAATCAGTACGCAACCGAATTCAATCATCATAAAAAAGTATATAAAGCAACATATATAGGTAAATAAGTGCATATGCGTATATATGTACATACATATGTAAATATGTTCGAAATATTGTAAACCGCTATCGGTTTACTGCAGTAACATAATACAATATACATACATATGTAAGTAAAACTGGCGAATATAGCATAAAAGATATTAATCAAAATACTCAAAACAGTGGTTACATTGACCATCAAAGTTAAAATAATATAAGTAAATTAAATACAATAATTAATAATTATGAATACACATAAAGTTGTTCACCAACACTATGAAAGATAAAGTTTTTCTTCCTTCATATTTCACCAAGCTGAATTAACATTCTGCAAACGAAACTTTGCATGTCTAAAAGGGTTGAAAGCAGATAGTTTTTGAAAGTGAAAATAAAGCCACCACACTTTAACAAATTAATATTTAGTAGATTTGTAAAACGCACTAAAATCAAAGGTGAAAAGCACCAAAAAAAGGCACTAATTTCTTTTTAAAGCAACAATTTGAAAAATTCCGCACTGTTATGAATTAAAAAACTCTAAATCTAGTACGAAAAGCACTAAATTGGCACAATGCCCACGAAGCATGAATGCGTAGTCTAAACAGCATGATTCATAAACATGATTCAGAGAGCGAAGCAGGTGATTCAAGTCGTCGTCTAAACATAGCATAATGTGCTGCTTTATATACTATCAGGGCAATTATGAATAAAACTCCCAGGGAAATTTTTCCCAGGGAACAATTCCAACTAATGGCAAGTGATAGGGAAAACAAAAAATTCTAATTGGAAAAGGGAGAAATTTCCCTGGGAGTTTTATTCATAATTGCCCTGTATTTGTGTTCCCATGCACTGATACACATACAACCATACTCGCATATCATCCACACGTAGTGTTCTGATTGGTTGATTCACTTGCCAGCATTCGTTAGGTAGCGAATGGTTGTATCGATCAGTGCTGCACACAGCAGGGAAACTACTATTTAAAACATACCTAACAGTGATGGTATCAATGTTCGTTAACATAAGATTTCCGTTAATTTCAAATTTAGTTAATACAAAATTTTAGAACATACAGGGCAATTATGAATAAAACTCCCAGGGAAATTTTTCCCAGGGAACAATTCCAACTAATGGCAAGTGATAGGGAAAACAAAAAATTCTAATTGGAAAAGGGAGAAATTTCCCTGGGAGTTTTATTCATAATTGCCCTGATAACTTTAATCAATTCATGAAGTAACTAAGGAAAAATACTAAAATACAAAATAAGATATTAGCTGATAGCCAAAGTAGCTACTGCTATTCCAAATATTATACTAGTCTTACATTTATATAAGTTTAATATCATGTAAATAAAATAAGTAATAAGTAAATAAGTAACCCAAACGCGCTTTATTTCATAAAAACATTTGGGCCTTATTTCATTTTATTTGGGTGTTATTTCATTATTATTGGCAAGAAAACTTTGCAAGGCAGAAAATCATTACTAGGCTACGCCGTCTCGGGAAACACCATGGTGGTAAAAATCCTTAAGCCCGGCCAAAGGCCGGCAATGCAGACAAATGTTATTAAGCAAGAAAACTTTGCAAGGCAGAAAATCATTACTAGACTGCGCCGTCTCGGGAAACACCATGGTGGAGAAAATTCTTAAGCCCGGCCAAAGGCCGGCAGTACAGGAACACATTATTGGCAAGAAAACTTTGCAAGGCAGAAAATCATTACTAGGCTACGCCGTCTCGGGAAACACCATGGTGGTAAAAATCCTTAAGCCCGGCCGAAGGCCGGCAATGCAGAAAAATGTTATTAGCAAGAAAACTTTGCAAGGCAGAAAATCATTACTAGACTGCGCCGTCTCGGGAAACACCATGGTGGAGAAAATCCTTAAGCCCGGCCGAAGGCCGGCAGTGCAGGAACACATTATTGGCAAGAAAACTTTGCAAGGCAGAAAATCATTACTAGGCTACGCCGTCTCGGGAAACACCATGGTGGTAAAAATCCTTAAGCCCGGCCGAAGGCCGGCAATGCAGAAAAATGTTATTGGCAAGAAAACTTTGCAAGGCAGAAAATCATTACTAGACTGCGCCGTCTCGGGAAACACCATGGTGGAGAAAATCCTTAAGCCCAGCCAAAGGCCGGCCTTACAGGAACACATTATTGGCAAGAAAACTTTGCAAGGCAGAAAATCATTACTAGGCTACGCCGTTTCGGGAAACACCATGGTGGTAAAAATCCTTAAGCCCGGCCGAAGGCCGGCAATGCAGAAAAATTTTATTGGCAAGAAAATCATTACTAGGCTACGCCGTCTCGGGAAACACCATGGTGGTAAAAATCCTTAAGCCCGGCCGAAGGCCGGCAATGCAGAAAAATGTTATTGGCAAGAAAATCATTACTAGGCTACGCCGTCTCGGGAAACACCATGGTAGTAAAAATCCTTAAGCCCGGCCGAAGGCCGGCAATGCAGCAAAATGTTATTAAGCAAGAAAACTTTGCAAGGCAGAAAATCATTACTAGACTGCGCCGTCTCGGGAAACACCATGGTGGAGAAAATCGTTAATCCTTTCGCCGGGCCAAGGGAATCCGGTGTTTATTACATCGTGCTTATATTATGTACAGCTATTTTTATTCCTTGGGTGTTATTTCATTTTATTTGGGCTTTATTTCATTAAAATTTTTATTCCAAAAAATAAGTTAAATGTTTGGGCCTTATTTCATTTTTTATTTGGGCCTTATTTCATTTTATTTGGGTCTTATTTCATTATTTTTGTTTTGGGCCTTATTTCATTTATTTTGGGCTTTATTTCATTTTTTATTTGGGCCTTATTTCATTTTTGTGTTTGGGCCTTATTTCATTGGGCCTTATTTCATTGGGCCTTATTTCGTGTAGCCTAAAATGCATATAGACATCGCTGAACCACCAGCAAATAAATTTAATTTTTAATTGAATTTAAGCAAATGGAATAAAGTAATTACACAGCAAAGATCATATAAAAACCAATTGACGACTGTTACCACAATTAGTAGACAATTTTCTAATAAGACCTACCTTAATTTTAATAAGAATTTGCCTTGCTTGTTTCTCATTCTTTTTGAAAAAGTTCCAGGCGGTTTCTTATCATTAAAAGAGAAGCAGGTTACAGTACCATACTGCGCTGCGCCGTATTATTTCTCCTAAAATATTTTCTGCAGGGTTTCCATAATTGCGTCTACTTGTAATCAATTTAAGTTTCGTCAACTCAGAGTTCTTACAGCTTAAAATTTTCACTACACCTTTCAAAATTTGTTTACTAATTCGGCGAAAAATCACTTCAAGTTCGCTTAGCATCGAATTATTTACTTTAGGAAACGATTATATCATTGCAATCATTGATACTTATAAAATTTATTCCACTTTTTTTAGGAGATATGGTATGACCTCAATTTAATGGAATTTTTATGAAATTTCAGACTAGATTTATATAGCTCACATTTTTATTTTATATTAAAAAAATATGGACATTTTACTTCTTGTTTATCGGAGTCGAAAGAATTCTTTCTTTCTTACAGTTACATTTAAAACAAAAACTCAATTTAAATTTTAAGCCCTAATTCACACGTTGATTTTTCAATGATTTTTTGAAACACGATTTTTGTAGTTTGTAGGCGAACTGTATAGAAAAGCAAAGGGGGTAGAAAAAAAATCACATTTTCCGTTCTCGGAGTTTTTTTTTCAAATTTTCTTTACACATATTTTAATTTTTGGTATGTTGCTTTATTTTATTTTTTCATTGAATGTGACAACATCTTTTTTTTAATAGAAAACAGTGTTACCTGTAGGTATTTTTGTCGCTAATATAGGAGTATAGGGAATATTGGACAAATATTTTATTTTGGCCAAAATGTAGGTATTTTGTATTCTCATATTGCATTTTTTGTGCATAGATGTAAAAATAACTATACGCAAAATATATTTTTGCTCCGTTTAAAAATTTATTTTTGCTCGTAATTACATAGAGCAAGCATACCAGGAATTAGGAAATGAACATCTATTAAACAATGATTTAATAATTAAAAATATTCCTTACAACTATTTAACTTAAATCTTAATAAATTCCATGATTGGAGAATACTCAAATATAGATATGTGTTATATTTGTATTATAAGATAATTTCTGAAAACTGTAGAAAAGTATGCATTAATTTCCAAGGCAGAAGTAGTCACTTTGAATAATTTAATACAAAAGAATTACACATATACATACATATGTCAATTTTTAAGTTACCTACTGTAGCTCCAAATATACAGAAGAAATAATTTTGGTTTACAGAAGGTTTACAAAACAAATTTTTTAACATGTAGGGAAAAACGATTTTTTTTAAAATCTAATGGCAACACTGATACAATTTTTGGAAGAAAAAAAAATCAAAGCTAGAAACATGGAAAAAATCATAGTATGAATGTAAAATGTTTTTGGGAGCAACTTTTAAAGAAAATCAAAAATAAAACAAGATTTTTAAATCCTCGTATGAATTGGGCCTAAGATTAAAAAATTTCCTTCGAACAAGGTATATGTATGTAAGTGTTTAAACAGACAATAAAAAACGTGTCAACGTTCGTGTAAATTTAGTCATACAATCATTCAAACGAACTTTTGTAATATATAAAAAAAATAATAAGTTTTTATATTAAAGTAAAATTGGATTATAAATTCTATATATTTATGAAATAACATGCACTTTTAATTTCCCGTTTTCCCGGGAAAATCTCAAAAATTTCCCGGGAATATTAGACAGAAATTTCTCGGGATTTCCCGCCCGGGAATTCCCGTTTCCCAAACCCTATATACGAGGCAACTTCATCAGCATCTGGTTACTAATTCCATCAATACCCGGAGCTTTTTTCGGGTTGAGTTCTGCAATTATTTTTTGTACGTCACGCGTCTTAAATTTTATTGGTCGAGGGGGTAGCGCAACTACATTTGGCAAATCAACAGCACCAGAACATGTGTTTGGGGTAAATACGGATTTTAAATGCTCACCAAATATTTTACCTTTTTCAGTATCGCTTCTTGCCCAACCTCCTGTAGATATGCGCAGAGGTGGTTTAAACTCAACTGGTGTTTTAAGCTTTCTAGCAGCGCGCCACAAAGAGTAATTAGATGCTGGTGTGACATCAAGACCTTCCAAATAATTTTTAAGAGATGCAGTTTTTTCAAATTCAAGCAACTCTTGGAGTCGTTTAGTACACTCTTTAAATCTGATTTTAAGTTGGGGTGATCTGTGCTGTTGCCATTCTCTTCTAGCTCTTCTTTTTCCGAGACGTTCAATATCCGTAGAATAAATTCTATTTACCCTAGTCTGCGGATGGGCGGTTGTGACATGCTCAGCAGCCTGTTTAATATTTTCATTAAGGTTGGCAATGTTAGATTCAACATCATCAGGTGTTCTTAGTGTAATGTTTTCCGTGCAATGACTACTAAGATATTTTTGGAATCGCAGCCAATTTACACAACTGGCCAAATTCACATATGAGTAAGGTAGAGCACTTCTCAGTGGGCTACAGATTGTAACGATCGTGGGAGAGTGATCGGACGAGAGATCTAGAGAAGCATCTACGTGAATTAAATTCCTAGAGATATTTTTCATGACGCCAAAATCTATAACATCCGGAATTTTATGTATGTCAGTAGGCCAGTAAGTGGGCTCCCCACTCGAAATGACATCCAAGCCCATTTTGGAAATTGTATTGAACAACGCTCGACCTCTGGGTGTAATAAGACGCGAACCCCAGAACGTATGTTTAGCATTATAGTCGCCAGCTGCTACGAAACAAGGGCCCAGAGATTTGTAAAAATCCTCGTATTGATCCTCAGTAATTGTGAATCTAGGAGGGGAGTAAATTGATGATATAACAAAATTAGTGCAAAAATTTTCGACACAAATATTCGTTGCTTGTAAATGTTCTTCACAAATGTTGTCAATAATATAATGCTTGAGTCTTGACTTTATTAAAACTGCGGATGCACCGCATGCTCTTACTCTCGGGTCCTTTGAATTAAATAAGGTGTAGCCATAAATTTTAAAAAGGCTTCTCGAAGTCAAATGAGTCTCAGAGACCAACATTATATCAATATTTTTTTTCCGTGAGGAAGTGCTCAAGTTCATTTTTATGTTGGCGAATGCCGTTTGCGTTCCAAAAACATATTTTTAACGTGTTCATGGTTTGTTAACTAAAGCTTGAAGCAATGTATTCTGCATTCGCAGCATTTCTTGCATCATGCTAGTCATATTTGTTGTAAAATTATTTATAGTTTGCACCAGATTATCAATAGTAGCTTCAAGGCGATTTAAATTAAAGTTCGAGTTTGTATTTGTTGAATTATTTGGTGGTGAAACATTTTGTGTATGAATAGAATTTGTCTTAGCAGCATCGCCATACGATACACGGGAACTAACTGGTTGGCTCACTTGCGCAATAGTGGCTGATAAAGCGTTTGCTGATTGGGCTGGGGCCAATTTAGGTGTTTGCCTCATAGTCTGTTTGACGAAAGAGTACACAGTACAACCTCTGTAGTTAGCGGTGTGATTACCTCCACAATTACTGCATTTTTTGTCATTTTGATCTTTTGGTTTATTGCAACTAGCAGTGGCGTGTAATTCGCCGCACACAACATAAACAGTAGGTAATTTGCAGTAAGTTTTAGTATGGCCATATTCTTGACAATTATGGCACTGTACGGGTCCAGAACGCTTTCGTGGTTCCTCAACTGTTATTTTTCGGTATAAAAGATATTTTAAATTATAAATTGGATGAGTCTCATTTTTTTTCAATTTTATATCATATGGCTCAAGTTCAACGCGAAATGGAGGTTGAGGGATCTTTTCCCTATTTATTATGTTCGATACATTTTTTACTTTAAAACCCTGGAGGACGAGAACATCTCTTATTTCTTCGGGAGCAACATAGGAATCTATGCCCTTCAACACAATCTGCAGACCTTTAGCACTCTTGAGCTGATATGTGTAGAAATTTGTTTTACTTTTTTCAAATTCAGAAACCATTTGGCGAAAATCTTTTTCTTCATAAATTTGAATTTTCGTTTCATCAATATTACCACGTTTTATTAGAACAATGTGAAATTTATTCTCACCAATGACCGAAATTAATTTTTTAATAAGAGCGTTTGAGTTTTTTACCTTAAATAGATTGGTGGCGGATTGGAGGTTTTGTTCGCAGATTTAGCGGGTTTGTCATTGTCATCTTGCAATATTTTAAAACGGTTTTCCCGATTAGTAGAGGATGCGCTGTTATCCCTAAACATCTTTGGAGCAGATGCAATTTTAGTAGAATTTGGGCATCGCCCGCGCTTTAAAATTGTAATGTATCTGTCCATTCCGACTTGGACCTTGGGTTTTGGGCTACTCTTATCTTCAGTGACAACTTGTTTAAGTGATGACCGCGAGCCCGAAGCGGATGATATCGCTGAGTTAAATGTAGAAGTACTAGGCAACGGTACTTTCAACGATTCACTAGTTGGCATTGGACAAAGCGAAGTTGCTCGCTGACGAAACTGTAGTTTTGCCGTTAGAAAAAGTCTTTCATCAGATTTTTTATTTTTATTAAGAGCTTCAGAACTCACAGTAAGTCTATCATCAGATTTTATATTGTTATCATTATGAGCATCAGAACTCACAGTAAAATAGGAATTTCTGCCGTTAGAACTCACTTTTTTTTCCTTTTGTCATGCGGAATATTCCTCAAGGGTACTTTGTGTGTTTTTTTGTTTACGGTTTTTTTTTTGTTATTTCTATATGTAAAAATATTAGCAAAGCAAAAATCAAGCTTATTTATCAAAGTTAATATGTACTACGAATATTTTTTTGTATGATTTTTTTTTTTTTAGTTTGTATGTAAGAAAAATTCCGCTATTACGTCTGTTCACTATGAAGGTACAACGAGAACTGTCGGTCGTTTTTGACACAAAACTTTGATCAAACCCATGTAATTTAAATAGGTCATAGTCAAAAATGACCTAAGCGGTCTAACTAAAACGAAAATAATTTTGAACTGCAAAGTAAAAAACATACATACACACTCGAGCAGTTTTTTAGACAAAATAGTCCGCATTATTCTGTAAATATCTCTCGCTTTTAGGTCAACCCGAATTTCTATTTTCTACTTCAATTGTAACTTCACATTATCGTTGTACCTTCATAGTGAACAGACGTAATAGCGGAATTTTTCTTATATACAAACTAAACAAAAAAAAAAAAGCATACAAAATATATTCGTAGTACATATTAACTTTGATAAATAAGCCTTTTTTTGCTTTGATAATATTTTTACATATAGAAATAACAAAAAAAAAACCGTAAACAAAAAAACATACAAAGTACCCTTGAGGAATGAGTATGAGTACCCCAAAGGAAAAAAATAGTGAAGTGAGTTCTAACGGCAGAAATGCCTATTTTACTGTGAGTTTTGATGCTCATAATGATAACAATATAAAATCTGATGAGAGACTTACTGTGAGTTCTGAAGCTCTTAATAAAAATAAAAAATCTGATGAAAGACTTTTTCTAACGGCAAAACTACAGTTTCGTCAGCGAGCAACTTCGCTTTGTCCAATGCCAACTAGTGAATCGTTGAAAGTACCGTTGCCTAGTACTTCTACATTTAACTCAGCGATATCATCCGCTTCGGGCTCGTGGTCATCACTTAAACAAGTTGTCACTGAAGATAAGAGTAGCCCAAAACCCAAGGTCCAAGTCGGAATGGACAGATACATTACAATTTTAAAGCGCGGGCGATGCCCAAATTCTACTAAAATTGCATCTGCTCTAAAAGTGTCTAGGGATAACAGCGCAGCCTCAACTAATCGCCAAAATCGTTTTAAAATTCTTCAAGATGACAACGACAAACCCGAGGTATCCTCGAACAAAACATCGAAGCCGCCACCAATCTATTTGAGACAAAAAAATTCAAATGCCCTTATTAAAAAATTAATTTCGGTCATTGGTGAGAATAAATTTCACATTGTTCCAATAAAACGTGGCAACATCGATGAAACTAAAATCCAAATTTATGACGAAAAAGATTTCCGCAAAATGGTTGCTGAATTTGAAAAAAGTAAAACAAGCTTCTACACATACCAGCTTAAGAGCGCTAAAGGCATGCAGATCGTATTGAAGGGCATAGATTCTTATGTTGTCCCCGAAGAAATAAAAGATGCACTCGTCCTCCAGGGGTTCAAGGTAAAAAATGTGTCCAATATAATAAATAGAGAAAAGATTCCCCAACCCCTATTTCGTGTTGAACTTGAGCCTAATGATATAAAATTTAAAAAAATGAGACGCATCCATAATTTAAAATACCTCTTGTACCGAAAAATCACAGTTGAAGAGCCACATAAGCGTTCAGGTCCTGTACAGTGCCATAATTGCCAAGAATATGGCCATACAAAAACATACTGCAATTTACCCTCTGTTTGTGTTGTGTGCGGCGAATTACACGGCACCGCTAGCTGCAACAAACCAAAAGATCAAAGTGATAAAAAATGCAGTAACTGTGGAGGTAATCACTCCGCTAACTACAGAGGTTGTCCTGTGTACTCTTTTGTAAAGAAGACTATGGTGCAAAAACCTAAATTAGCTCCAGCTCAAACAGCAAACGCTTACTCTGCCACTTTTCAGCAAATGAGCCAACCAGTTATTTCCCATGTATCGTATGCAGATGCTGCTAAGGCTAGTTCTATTCCGACACAAAATGTTTCACCGCAAAATAATTCAACAAATACAAACTCAAACTTTAATTTTAATCGCCTTGAAGCCACTATTGAAAATCTTGTGCAAACTATAAACAATTTTACAACAAATATTACTAGCATGATGCAATAAATGTTGCGAATACAGAATACTCTGCTTCAAGCAATACTTAATAAGCCATGAACACGTTAACAATATGTTTCTGGAACGCAAACGGCATTCGCCAACATAAAAATGAACTTGAGCACTTCCTCACGGAGAAAAATATTGATATAATGTTAGTATCTGAGACTCATTTGACTTCGAGAAGTCTTTTTAAAATTTATGGCTACACTATATATGATACAAAGGACTCTAGAGGAAGGGCTTGCGGTGGATCAGCAATTCTAATAAAGTCAATACTCAAGCACTATGTTCTTGATAACAATTGTGACGAATACCTACAAGCAACAAATATTGGCATTGAAAGTTTTTGTTCAAATTTCGTTATATCATCAATTTACTCCCCTCCCAGATTTTCAATCACTGAGAATCAATATGAGGATTTCTACAAATCTCTTGGACCTTGTTTTGTAGCAGCTGGAGACTACAATGCGAAACATACGTTCTGGGGTTCGCGCCTTGTTACACCCAGAGGTCGAGCATTGTTCAACACTATTTCAAAAATGGGCTTGGATGTCATTTCGAGTGGGGAGCCCACTTATTGGCCTACTGACATACAAAAAATTCCGGATGTTATAGATTTTGGCGTCATAAAAAATATCTCTAGGGATTTAATTCAAGTTCAAGCTTCACTTGATCTCTCGTCCGATCACTCCCCGACGATCATTACAATTTGTAGCCCATTAAGAAGTAACTTACCTGACCCATATGCGAAGATGATCAATCGTGTTAATTGGCTGGGGTTCAAAAAATATCTCAGCAGTCATTGTACGGAAAACATTACGCTTAGAACACCCGATGATATTTAATCGAACATTGCCAATCTCAGCGAGAATATTAAACAGGCTGCTGAACATGCCACTATCTCCCATCCGCAGATTGGGTTTAATAAAATTTATTCTACAGACATTGAACGTCTCGTATGGCAACAGCACAGATCACCACAAAATAAAATCAGATTTAAAGAGTGCACTAAACGACTCCAAGAGTTGCTTGAATCTGAAAAAATTGCATCTCTTAAAAATTATCTGGAGGGTCTTGATGTCACACCGGCGTCTAATTACTCTTTGTGGCGCGATGCCAGAAAGCTTAAAACACCCGTTGAGTATAAGCCACCTCTACGCACATCTACCGGAGATTGGGCAAGAAGCGATACTGAAAAAGGTAAAATATTTGCTGAGCACTTAAAATCCGTTTTTACGCCAAATATATGTACTGGTGTTGCTGATTTGCCGAATATAGTCGCTCTACCCCATCAAAGCATAAAGTTTAAGACGCGTGATTTACAAAAATTAATTGCCGAACTCAACCCGAAGAAAGCTCCGGGTATTGATGGAATTAGTAATCAGATGCTGATGCAGTTGCCTCGTATTGCAATTAGAATACTGTTATTCATATTTAATGCTATTTTACGACTGGAGTATTATCCACACAACTGGAAACTTGCCAAAGTTAAAATGATTCCAAAGGCGGGCAAAGATCTTACCAAGGCTGAGTCATATAGGCCAATAAGTCTACTATCTACAATGTCAAAGCTTTTCGAAAAACTGCTCAAAACAAAATTGTCCCCAATTCTAATTAGTAGTGTGTGCATACCAGACCATCAATTTGGTTTTAGAAGTCAGCATAGCACCATTGAACAAACTCACAGATTGGTTCAATTTATAAGAAGAACTTTTGAGGAAAAAAAGTAAAAAAAAGTATTGTTCTGCGCTGTTTATTGACATTTCCCAGGCATTTGATAAAGTGTGGCATGAAGGCCTAATATTAAAATTGAAGACTTACTTAACAATAAACATTTTAAATCTTTTGGAAAGTTACATTATTTCCCGTAAGTTCACTGTTGCGGAAGGAGACTTTACAAGTAGGCCTGAAACAATTTCATCTGGTGTGCCACAGGGGAGTATACTGGGACCAGTTTTATATTTAATTTATACTTGTGATGTGCCTGTGAGCAGTAGTATCCATACTTCCACATTTGCCGACGATACAGCCTGCATTAGTATGCATGAAAACCCTGATGAGGCATCCCGCAAACTCCAGGAACACATTAGCCATATGGAGCTTTGGTTAAACTTATGGAGAATCAAGGTAAATGAACAAAAGTGTGTTCAAGAAACATTTACTTTACGAAGAGATACTTGTTCCCCCATTCGGATTAACAATCAAGTTGTTTCTCAACATTCACATGTGAAATATCTTGGTATACACCTTGATCGACGACTTACATGGAAACACCACATTGACTCTAAGTTAACTCAAATGAAACTTAAATTAACTCAGGTACATTGGCTGATTGGTCGAAATTCAACACTTAGCCTAGACTGTAAACTTTTAATATACAAGTCGCTTTTAAAGCCAATATGGTGCTACGGAATTCAACTATGGGGCACTGCTTCAGCTTCAAATGTAGAGAAAATTCAACGCAGGCAAAACAAAATTTTACGCATGATAACATCGGCTCCATGGTACATCAAAAATTCAAATATACATCGGGATTTGAATATGCCTCTAGTGACTGAAGAAATTGCAAAATACGCAGACAAATATCTAACAAAACTCGAATCACATCCTAATCCGCTTGCTCGTAATATTTTGAACTTTACTGGACACATCCGATCAATATGTACTACGAATATTTTTGTATGATTTTTTTTTATTTAGTTTGTATGTAAGAAAAATTCCGCTATTATGTCTGTTCACTATGAAGGTACAACGAGAACCAAAATAATTTTTTTCAAAATAATTTTTAGTTGTATATTGAAAATAACAGTGAGAAAGTAGATTCCCGTGAGAAATCCCGGGAATCGGGATATACCGTTTGGCATGCCTAATATGTATATATGTAAATTAAAAAAATTAAATAAAACATTAAAAATTTATTTACATATCATTTACTCAAACAACGTCATAACTCAATAGAACTAGTTTGCACACAGTAAAAATAAGTAATTTTTAATAACAAAAATCCTGGTATTCAATCATTTTAATTTTCGAATTTCCTGTGATAAAGAACTCCGCTGTCAATAAAAAAAAAATTGTAAAAGAATAATATATGTTTTTCAATAATATAAATATTTGAATTAATAAAATATCTTATCAATAATTTGTAATTTTGTCAATAAAGAAATGTAATTAATCAAAGAAAAAAGTTGTTGACTGAAATTTTATTTTCAGTGATAATTGTTAATTTACTCGTAGTGTGTGTGTGTGGATGGATGAATGTCACATTTTTCAACTCCTTTTAATTTTTTTTCCTTGGCTGCGATTAAAACTGAATGTGTTTGGGATGAGTCGAACCGGGAATCTCTTGACTAATAGATTAACGTGCTTCCCACTCAGCTAAAGACCAAATAGTTATTTGATACGCAAATAATGAATAGACGCAAAAATTGATTTATTATGGTTCTTCTGCATGTGCGCATAATATAATCTAAAAATAACTTTGTTGAGTACAAAAAAACAAGCCACGACGTTTTTCGGCTAATTGTTGTAATTCACACGTATACAACACGAGAAAAAAAAACAACATCAGCACATGACCACGTCGAGTCAATCAACAAGCAAGATAAAAACCAACACAAGCAAAATGATATTTCAAAACGCGCGGAATTTATAAATACAATATTCAAGTCAATGACAAATATTATTGAATTTAAAAATTTTATTCAATAACATGCAGGGGTGTTCTGTAAATCGCGTGATTTGAAATCGCCTAATTTCCAGAAAAAAACTCAACTAAAAAGGTGACTTATTGCAGATGTTTGATTGGTTTTAATGTTTTAGATGCTTAAGATATTTCAAATGAACCTAACTTTGAATGCACTAAATCGTCCGATCAGCGAAACACTGTTTTCGATTTTGGAAACCGTACGATTTCAAAACGCGCGGTTTACAGAACACCCCTGATGATTTTATTGAAAATAATAGTTGTCTATTTTTTTCTGTGCATGAAAACAAGTTTAAAGTTGTCAATGTACATACAACTTAATGGAAAAATTTTATTTTATTTTGCTTTCAAGAGTCGATTAAACAAGATACATATTTGCATGAATGAAAATAAAAACTTGTATTATTTTTAAAACATCGTTTTTGGTTCTTTACGCAGACTCCTTTTATGATTGATACGGAGCTCCAGAGGTCCTTGGACCCTGATTTAGGAACCGTTGGTTTAAAAGATATTTGGATTTGAATTTTATTTTTGACAATCAGCCTTATTGTGAATGGCGTCGTCGACGTCACATCAAGACGACAGTAAATATTGTCATTTGTCTACTGTTTATCGGCTCTTATTGACAATCTCTTACTAATCTCTAAGGCTTTATAAATTAATGTAGCAAGTTAATAGTGGTAAATTTTTGTCGACAAAGAGTAGACAAGTGACAAACTTTACTCTCAGTCTTGATGTGACGTCGACGACGCCATTCGCAATAAAGACTTAATTTTGGTGTTCGCTGATATCTTCCGATTTAATTTAGCAAACAAGTTAAAACAAATTTTTTTAATTTCCAAGAACCAAAAAATAATACTACATACACTTTCTATAATTATCTTTATTAGTAAGTTATTACAAACTTTTAAAATGAAGGTTTTAAAAGTTGTTAAAAAATAATATATTTGTGACAAAGATTTTTAAGATTTATATAAAAACGATATTTTTTAAACTTCACTTATTATTCGTAATGGCAATTCCTCCCGTCCAGCGAAAAATGTAGTTTAAGGCCCTTTCGATCTTCGACTCTAGTCGAAAGTGCTGATCGAACGAATTATCATTTGGCATTATCACGCACAATCAACGAAGAATGTCGCTTTGTGAATTTCACTCACTGTGATTCTTCAAAATATTGTATCAGCTGAGACTGAAAGTAAAATGCAAAAAAGAAAATACAACCTAATTGAGAATCTTCTGTCAGTCAGTTAAAAAACTATATAATAACATAAAATACGTTTGCAAATTTAGTAAAATTTAAAAAAAAGCAAAATATAACTACGGCGGATTCGTATATAAAGATGAAAGCTTACTGAATCCGAAAAGATTCAGAAACAATTTCGAGATGCGTCTAACCTCTGGAAATTCATTCCAGTAGGTAAGTGATTTCTGTCCAGAAGGTTTTGATATGTCAAACATTTACAAATTTTGCTCTCTTTTATAACAAAAAGCTTTCAATTGTGCAAGTACGACTTTATGGAATTGGTGTTCCTATTTCAAGCATATATTTTAATATTTTTAATGATTTCAAGATTTTTTGCTCAAGATGAATGCAGAATAATGAAAATTAATATACAGAAAATTTAAGATTTTCTTAGTTAACCACTCTAATTCTTAAGTCCTTAAGAGTAGAGAGGTAATGGGGACCGACGACATGTTTTGGGAATTTAAAACCGGGAAAAAATAAAAACCATGCCAACCCTGTTACAAATAGGATGATTTTCATGCTAAGATTTCGTTAGGCTGTGTGTGTGTGTGTGTGTGTTTGATCCTTTGTTTATGTATATGTATGTATGTATACTTGTCTGTACAGTTTTTGTTGTTATTGTATAGAAACGTTGTGCTTAGTCCTCGTCCATACAGTGAAACATTTGATGCGAAACATTTTTGATTTCTCTTTTCAAACTGCATTAGTGTCCACACTGTGAATTTTTTGTTTTGCAGCTTAATACATTTACTCATATATTTCTCATGAGAATGAGGCTAAAATGACGTACTCAACAAGAACTTCGTGTACATGAAACAAATTACCCTTTGCCATTCCTCTTCCCCTCTCGTCCACAAACTCAAATGTTTTGCAGCAAATGACTGTATGGACGAGGATTTAAAGCTCAGTTACCCCACTGTTATGTGAAGTAACATCAACAGTAGGAAACAGCTGATGGATATTGTTATGTGAAAAGTAATGTAAATGGTTATATAGATGTAATGTAACGTAACCTACTTCTCATATAAAAATATCGATCAGCTGTTTCCTACGTTACTTTTACATTACATTACCGTCGGGTAACTGAGCCTTTATAGTGCATGGATGTATGTATGTAGATACTCTGCAGCAATGCGAATAGTGAAATTGTAGTGATTTACTAGTGACATTGTCAGTAGTACTACTGACTAGGTGTACCCCAGCCAATGTAATCATCTATTGACATTTCACATTAGCTTGTCATTGAAAATCCACCACTAGACTGTAGCAATACTGACTAAGTAGTTCTTTTGGGACCACATTGAGACATTGGCACCAACGATTCAGTAGTAAATTTTAGGGGCTCTAGTCTACAATATCGATATTTCCTCGCTTGATGTCAATATTAAAATTGTAGTGATTTACTAGTGACATTGTCAATAGTATAACTGAATAGGTGTACCGCAGCCAATGTAATCGCCTATTGACTTATAACATAGGGATGTCATTGAAAATCTATCCAGTAGACTTTATTACTATTCTTTTACGACCATATGGAGACATTTGAACTAAAAATTCACTATTACATTTTAGTGACCCTCATCTACAATTTTGTAAGGGTTGGGACAACAAACTTAAATACATACACAATATAGACCTGCGTAAATACGTCTTGTTTTTTAAATGTATTCTCGTGGCTGGATTATACTAAACCAAGTAGTAGTGCAAATTTCGATCCGTTCTAATGATTTTTACATGGGGTTGTCATTGCAAGAAGTTCTCTTTTTCGATGCCTGGTCACCGAATTGGAAGCGATTTTAAGAAAAATTTCCTTTTTTGTGTTCTATGATAATATTTTCATCTAGGAAAAATGGTAAATAGTTTCTTTTTATACGAATTTAAGCCCGAAACAGTGTTTTTATGTAAATTTAAGTAAATTACTTTTACATTTTAGACTAAAATTAGTTCATAAATTCTGTCAAAAAATCGATGATTTAAAAATTCTAGTGATTATTTTCTAAAACTATTACAAGGTTTTGTATAACTAAAATAACCTTATAATTGGTTTGCTGCTAACTGTCGGCATTTTAAAAATATCGATTTTTTGGAAGCAATGAAAATGTGGTTCCTTCAGAATGACTTCCAATTTTTTTTACTGGGGTGCTAACAAGCAATGTCGGTAAGACTTCTTGTTATGATCAAACAGTCAACAAAGTAGTGTTGATACGTGTATGCTTGTTATTTTCCATATAGTACGTTTGAGTGTGTGTGTAAGATGTAGATGGCAAGCTATTATGTGTTTAAGGGAGGTTTTTTTTAAGCAAGCGCACACAACTAATGTAAATGCATGTGAACGTTTGTTTGTGTGCAGAAAAATAGAAGAGCATATACACAACGTGTGTGTGTATGTACATGCATGACGCTTGTATACGCGCCCATGCGTAGAAAGAAGCAAGCATCAGAAATTTTTCAGTCACGAAGTATTTTCTTCTTTACTCCCATACTTGAAATAACCGAAACAAATGCTTGCAAACAGTGTTGTTTAGCGTTTGTTTTAGAAGACTTCGCTGTAGTAAAGTATTTGAAAAATCCCTCATGTCTTGAAAGTTCTTATAAATGGTCTTTTGCAGGACTTTAATACACATGTACGTAAGTTTTTAACATTATTGCATAGCATAATAAAAAAGAAAAACAAACTATTGAAGCGTTCATTGGCAATGTCACCAGAAATACACTAGAACTGTTGTCTCTAACTTATATCTACTCGCGCATAAAAGGAAAGTTGTCGACATTTCAACTAGTGCAATTGTCGCTAGAGAAAAGAGTGTTGACATAGAGACATATGGTTCTAGGCTGCCTAGAGGGTATATATAGGTGTTTGTATGTGAGTGTGTGGGTATGAGTGTGTGTTTTTGTATTTACTTGTTTGTTTGATGGTGTCCGATACTTTTCTTGTAGTGGCAGACAATCATTATACCCAGTAGGAAATGTCGATGGTAAAAATTTGCTGATTACCTTTTGACTTGTCACCAGAGGGTCGATTCTGGTTCTGTGATAACGTGAAATTAAAAGTTTTTTCATCTTTTCATTGTTAATTCTTTTGATTCTTTTTATTTGGTATCAAAATAAAAAGTCTCTAGTTGAATTAAAATTTTAAGCAAAACGCTTACTTCGTTTTTGTTTAACTTTTTTTATTCATATTTTTGCCAAGTCTCAAATACACTTAAATTCTTTCTAAGAATTTAATTAAAATAAAATTAATTTAATTCTCACACATTTGTCAAGCCAGGTATGAGAACCATCAATTATGTCAGCATAATTGACGAAATCAATAAAACATTTTACTTTCCACGTGTGTTTCAAATTACCAGCCAGACAGTAGTGAAATTGAATATCTGTTTTGCTTAGCTTACGATGGGAATGAATTTGGCAATAATGAACAGTTTCTGGCCGTTTTAAATTATGTTGTACTCTTATTTTTTTTTTTTGTTATTGTATTAGTTTTAAGTTAATTTTTACATTTTGTATAAATATTAAAATTATTGAATAAAATTTATGATTGCTACCTAAATCGTCATACACTTCACTTCTTTGAGTCAATTAGATTATCCTAGTGTGCTACCTGAATAACTAATTGATTCCTCCACAACTTGAGTTATCCTTGTGTATCACTTGGGTAAAAAACATCAACATTCTTTAAATTGCTTATCCTTGTGTACCACTTGGATAAGCCCCACCACTTACATCTCAGTTAAGCCAGGCAAACGAGTCTGGTATTAACATTTTTGGCGACCGTGACAGGACACGAACCTGCAATCTTCGGATTAACTAATAGTGCCATCACTTCCCTGCTTTCCACAACAACTAATCCACCATGGAAACAACCTCAACAAAACTGCTCCGCCAACTAAAGGAAATGGGAGAACATATTGCAACCATTATTCGAAATTTCACCAAGGATTCAGCCAGCTGGAAAACCGCAACCTATTACCAGGAACGACTATCTCGTCTAAGGACAGCTCGGACAGAGTTCGACACAGCTGATAATGGATTACGAGGGTTGAAGGACGTAGACACATCTGATGAATACTTCACATCCGACTACTATATTCGAATTGAGGCCATGGCGACGAAATATATAGCTATAATGGAACGTGAACTCGATCATCAAGGTAAAGAATCCGGGAAAAAAGAACTTCCTAATCCCAAACCTTCAAATACAGGTCAAACGCAAGCCGGGGCAACTGGGGGACATGATCCCAATCCCAAATATCCCGACCCAGACATTGCTGGTTACGATACAAGCAGATATGTTCGCCTCGAACAAGCTGCACAATCAGCAATCATACAGCTCACCATGGCCAATAGAAGCCTCCACAACTCAACCACAGAAACTACGGCCAGACCATCAACCTTACCTTTGCCTACGATCACCATTACAAAATTTGAAGGTGACTACATGAAATGGACATCATTCTCCGATTTATTTACTAGAATCGTACATGAGCAACAGATGTCTGATGCTCATAAAATGTGGTATTTAAAAACCAACGTCATTGGTGAAGCAGCGAACCTCATTAATCATCTTGCGGTTACTGCAGACAATTATCAGGTGGCGTGGCAATTGCTGCAAGATCGATACAACAATAAAAGGGTAATGGTAGCAACAGCAGTTCAGAGACTACTTGACCAACCATCTGGGGCATCCACATTAGGTGCTATTAAGCGATTGCACGATACAACAAAGGAATGTTTGGCAGCTCTCTCCAACATGGGGCTTCAAATATTATAATGGGATCCAATCCCTATCCACATCCTGGTCAAAAAGTTAGATAAAACAGTGCATGCTCAATATGAGCAATCAATTTCTCACCCAAAGGAACTACAAACAATCAACCAATTTCTGACATTCCTTGAGAACTATTTTCACACCCTGGAAGCAATGGGACACAAGGAAAAACCTTCGTTTTCCACTAACAAAATATGCGCGCTTACAGCACAACCTCGACACGAAAACCGGTTGTGCATAGTTTGCAAGCGAGACTCTCACCCATTGTATCGATGTAAGAAATTCATCGATATAAGCTCAACAAAGAGACTAAACATGATACAGAAACATAAATTATGTGTCAATTGCTTTAGTAGTACCCATAGTACCAAACAATGTACAATTTCAGGCCGCTGCCAGAAATGTGGAAAAAAGCACCATACCTTGGTACATCTGGAACCAACCCCACAAGGTTATTCGTCATCAAGAAAAATTACTCCTCCTAAGAAAGAAGTTTACTCAGACAGAGAGGCAGCTACACTTAACAACCCCTCCACAACAAACGTGACATCTCTCGTTAGCACACCACAGGACGAAGCTGAAAGCATGATGACAAGTTCCGTCGGCAGAAGACCATATGTCCTACTAGGAACAGCGTTGGTAAAGGTCAAGGCAAATGGACTAGAAACTGAATGTAAGGCAATTCTCGACTCGGGCTCACAAGTCAACCTCATTACAGAGAGATTAGTCACAACCCTAGGGCTCCCAGCAAGAACCACCTCAATTTCAATCAATGGAATTGGAAAAAACCGCACCAAGGTTCAACACCGTGTCAACATATCACTTCAATCAAGACTCAACACCTTGTCAACACGTCTTGAGGCATTTGTGTTGCCACAAATCATTTCTCCTCAACCTGCCAACAACTTACCATCGATAAGTGGGCGATTCCCAACAATGTCACACTGGCGGACCCAACTTTTAACCGATCAGAAAAAATTGACATTTTGTTAGGCGCAGAATATTACCATCAAATCCTTGCCATAGGACAAATTAAACTCGGCGATGACCTCCCAATATTACAAAATACCACCTTTGGCTGGATAGTATCTGGAAAGGTATCTGGAGAACAACTCTCATCAGCAATATGTGGTACTTTAACTGACGAGGATAAAATGAATACGGCTATTGAACGATTTTGGAAACTGGAAGAGATCGAGAGCACTGGGCATCAATTATCTCCCTATGACGCCCAATGTGAGGCACATTTCAATCAACACACTATTCGTAACAAAGAAGGACGGTTCGTAGTACGACTTCCATTCTGTAGTGAAACATCTTCTTTAGGCGCCTCACATAATATTGCCTTTAACCGCTTCCTCAGCTTGCAACGTCGATTATCAAAAGATGCTTCCCTAAAAACTCAATATATGCAGTTTATGAAGGATTACGAAACAATGGGACATATGTCGAAAATCAACATAGATGAAGTGGAAGGGTCTAAATACTTTATTCCTGACCACTGCATTTTACGACCTGATAGTAGCACCACTAAACTTCGGGTGGTATTTGATGCGTCGGCAAAAACCTCGTCAGGAAAATCTTTTAATGACATTTTGCACATAGTGCCACCACTACAAAATGAGCTGTTTACGGTGCTTCTGCGATTTCGGATTCCACGTTTCGTGTTCACAACAGACATAAAAAAAATGTACCGACAAATATTGGTCCATCCAAAAGACCAACAGTACCAGATAATTCTATGGAGAAGTAATGTTTCTGAACCCATCAGTTACTTCAAGTTGAATACAGTGACATATGGAACCAGACCTGCACCATACTTGGCAATCAAATGTCTAAAGGAAATAAGCCATGATAACAACATGCAGTTTCCGTTAGCAGCCAATTTCTTGGAAAAGAACTTTTATGTGGACGATGGTTTGGGAGGAACCGATAGCTTGAACATAGCACTAGAAACTCAGCGTCAACTACAACACGTCATGTCAAAGTACGGATTTCATTTAAGAAAATGGTGTGCAATGATGATCAAGAAGTTAGTCTTGATTTTTCCACAGAAGAAACCGACTATATAAAAACGTTGGGATTAGTATGGCTACTTAAGGATGATCTACTGAAAATTAAGGTCAACATACAACCAATCAAGGCTGTGACGAAAAGGACAGTCACATCAGATTTAGCGGGTATATTTGACCCACTCGGACTACTGTCTCCAGTAGTCGTCAAGGCAAAAATATCCATCCAGGAATTATGGAATTTGAATCTTTCATGGGATGAGGCAGTGCCTTCAGAATTTGAATCACGCTGGCGAAGCTTTAGAAGTAATCTGAGTGAACTCAAAACCTTTCAAGCTAATCGACATATATATAAAGGATCGATTCCAAGCAATACGCAACTACATGTTTTTACAGATGCCTCAGAAAAGGCGTATGGTGCCGCAGTATATATCAGGACATTCTTGCCAAATAAAACAGTTATTGTATACTTGCTTTGTGCGAAGTCCCGTATAGCACCTCTCAAGCAACGAACGCTGCCCAGGCTGGAATTATGTGCTGCCCAGTTGGGTGCCAACTTGGCTGCAAAAGTTAAGCACGATCTGGATATGAATACAACGCCAACATTCTACTGGTCTGATTCAAAAATAGTATTAGCATGGATAAATTCACGATCATCTTCGTTGCATACATTCGTAGCAAATCGAATAGCTTCAATTCAAGAAAGCTCGACACCTGATCAATGGCGTCATGTGAGTTCCCATGACAACCCAGCAGACATAATATCTAGAGGATTGGATCCACAGCAGTTGCAGCACACACCCCAGTGGATGTATGGGCCGCTCTTTCTTCATGGTGATGAGAAACATTGACCTCCGATGTTCTCTCCAACTCCTGACACACCTTTACCTGAACAGAAGAAAATTTCCTATAACATGCTGGTTTCGGTAACGACTGAAAATTTTTTGCATTCTATCAACCATCGAAATTCTTTTAAAACCCTGCAACGTATTATAGGATACATCTTCAGATTCATACAAAATGCTAGGCTCCCCAAGGCAGATCGACAAACTCAAAGAGCTCTGACACCTTTCGAGCTCCACGATTCACTTCTTATAATTATTAGAGAAACTCAAAAATTCGCATTCTCAGAAGACATCAAGCAGTTGCAAGAACGCAAAGAACCAACGGTGTCAAGTCCGATCAAAAGTTTATCACAATTTTTAGATGAAAATTGCATTTTAAGAGTCGGAGGCAGACTAGAAGAGTCTACTTTGCCATTCGATACAAGACATCCAATGCTCCTCCCTTATAGTGAGATAATCAGCAAACTAATATTTGAGTCAATACACAAAGAAAATAAGCATTGTGGAGCTCAGGCTCTCCTTGCAAATGTCCGACAACGATTTTGGCCCATCAAAGGAAAATACTTACCACGAGAAACCATCCATAAGTGCGTAAGTTGCGCAAAATCAAAACCAAAACTTCTCCAGATCATGGGAAGTTTACCTGCAACGAGGGTTACACCAGCAAGACCATTTATAAATGCCGGGGTTGACTATTGTGGTCCAATTTGGGTTCACTTTAAAACTCGAGGAAAACGACCTCAGAAGGCGTACATTGCAGTATTCTGTTGCTTCGCCACAAAAGCAGTGCATCTCGAATTAGTTACAAACCTAACAACAGAAGCGTTCCTGGGAGCACTAAAACGATTTACCAGTCGCAGAGGTCACTGCCAACAACTTTACTGCGACAATGCAACAAACTTTGTCGGACCACGAAATCAACTAGCGGAATTATCATCAGCCCTTTTTATCCCCACAGCTCAAGAAGCCATTCAGCGAGAATGTGCAAATAAAAACATTTCTTTTCATTTCATTCCTCCTCGAGCACCTCATTTTGGGGGATTGTGGGAGGCCGCAGTCAAGTCAGCCAAAAAGCTATTACTCAAAGAAATGACAAACGCATCCCTAGCTTATGAAGAAATGGAAACTGTAGTCATAGAGGTAGAGGCAATACTGAATTCCAGACCTATAACAGCATTATCAAATGATCCTAATGATGCAGCTGCCTTGACTCCTGGTCATTTCCTGATTGGGGAACCTCTCACGGCACAAGTCGATGCAACTGCTCAGTCGATGTCGCCATCACTCGTTAAACGATGGGAATTAGTATCAAAAATAAAACATCATTTCTGGCAACGATAGTCCCACGAGTACCTCACTGAACTCCAGCAGCGTAACAAATGGCAATCAAAGTCTCAAAATCTGCCAGTGGGTACTATAGTTATAGTGAAAGACAACACTCCTGTCATAACGTGGCGAATCGGAAAGGTGATCGAAACATTCCCCGGGCCTGACGGTATCGTGAGGACGGCAACAGTAAAAACATCTACAGGTATCATTAAACGGACAATTCCCTTACTTGCTCCGCTTCCTCTCGATTCATCCTACACCACTACTGGCAATGAAAGTATGCCTGATCTTCAGAACACACCCTCAACGTCTTTGGGCAGTGAAGGTGTAAAAAGCAGTTCCCTTCCCAAGGAAAACTACAAATCTCCGAACAAAACTAAAGGAAATAGCTCGGAACTCAAGAGAAACGAACAACCTATTGACAAATACAAAGGCTCACCACCCCCAAAACGCTGCACATTATCTCCAACCAGCCTACTAATGCTTCTTGCCTTATTCCTTCCGTTAGTGGTATGCCAGCTAGGTACCTACACAAAGATCACTAGCTCTCCTGGGTTACACTTTGAACAGATTGGTCAAGTTAAACCATTTATCTCAGAATGGAAGCTTTTTATCTACTTTGAACTATCACCATTTCTCAAGGAAGTACAACTTCTAGCAAACGGAACTAATACGTTGATGAAATGTTGCAACAGTTCAGATCTCAATCATCAATGTATCGCGCTCGTTGCGCATTTTAACAACGTTAAACTTAAAGTGGCTACCAGTCTCGAAAGCCTCTTAAGAAGAAAGAAAAGAGGGGCAATTGATTTCATTGGAAATGTAGCATGTTCATTATTTGGAGTTCTCGATTCACAGTATGCCGAAAAAATGACAGACACCATCAACAGCATAAAGAATAACGAGGATCACTTGGCACACCTTCTACGGAATCAAACATCATTCCTCGACTCCACCCTTAATATTATGAAACAAACGGAGGCTCATACTCAGAATAGCCTCGATAAATTAAACTTTAGGCTAAAAAGACTCGAGAACTTTACTGTCAATGAAACCCAGCAATCTCAACTTATTTTCTCGCTTAGCATTCAGTTGATCATCATCTCAGACAATGTGCAAACAATGTTAAAGGCCATAATGGATCTGCTAACCGATACATATCATGGCAGAATAAGTCCCTCTCTACTAACACCGCAACAATTTTCTTTGGAAGTGGACAATATAAAGGCAAATTTGCCATCGGATTTGATACTACCAGTCACGGATATCATTCATCTGTATGGTTTAGTGACAGCTAATACAGCCATTTCAAACCAACACATTATTTGCACATTGGAAATTCCACTAGCCCATAAAGAGGAATTCGACATCTTTTATCTTACACCAGTTCCACAACTAGTAAATAACTCGTTGGTTGCGATCATTCCAACAACCAAAATGATGGCTCTCAACGCTCACCGAGACGAATATTTCCCGGTTGATGATACCAAACTCCGTGATTGCCACATCCTTGATCACGATACTTTTTTATGCCCAAATATCCAAGCTACGTATTTCAAAAAATCACCAATGTGTCGTTGTGAGATACATTTATTTAACAACGAGTCAGACATAAGTTGCAATACCGACGTACTAGCCCATAGTAATGTGTGGTACCAACTTCATAAAAAAAATCAATGGCTAGTCGCAACTCAACATCCACTCAAATTAAGTATGGTGTGCAACGGCATCAGTGGTTCTCAGGTCTTACAAGGAACTGGATTGCTTAGCTTACCAGCAGGATGTTCAATGAAAAATGAGTTGATTACCGTATATGGGCACCAAACAATTACCTCGACTTTGTATCCCTCCTATACAAGCTCTGGAGTTTCATTGCCCCATTTACAACAAAAGGTCTTCAATATGTAGTATTATTATAGTGTAATTCATATACATATACACCTACACATACATACATAGCTTTAAATTACAACTTTGTCATGTAAATTTGAAGAATAAGTCAGAATAAATTATAACGTCGAACGAACAACTTGTGTTTTATTTCCTTACGGCCGTCTACAAACTTCAGAAGTGGGATTGAACAAACAAACAAAATTTTTTATTATTCACACCAGAAATTATTATTTTTTTTTTTATTATTTAAAGAAAGTAAGCAGAGAAAAATAATTAATTTCAAATTTCGAAAACAAATATTAAAAAAGGATATACTCGTATATAACTGAGAACGCATTGAACATCTTTTTTATTGATACAAGACAATAAATAAAAAAAAGAGAAAGAAACCAGAATACATCGAATAATGGATTTAAATGCGAATAAGTACACGGCAGCACAGCTACGAAAATGGTTACTTCAACTCAATATGCCGACTGCGGGTACAAAAAATACATTGGTATTACGTCTTAACGAAATTCCAGTCTCTGAAAGAGGGGAATGTCCGTTGGAAGAGTGTCCAAGCGAACAAATGACGGATGATCAACTCCACGGAGACACACAAATGAGTGGTGAAAATGAAGTTGACAATGTGAGTATACAAATGAGAGACATACAAATGAGTGGTGAAAATGAAATGAACAATATGAGTGTACAAATGACAGAAAATGAAACGAATATTAAAAAGGGTTGTAGTGAGTTGTCACTAATGAAAAGAGAAATGGAATTAATGAGAAAGGAAAAAGAAATTCTGCTGAAAGAAAATGAATTTTATAAAATGAAGGAAAGATTTGAAAAACTATGTGGAAATAATGTGAGTGTTGCCAGGAACGAAAATAACTACAACACGGTTAATAGCTCGGCAAGTAGCAGCAGCAACGCAAACGACAATAGCAACGTAAACAATAACGACAACAGAAACGTGAGAGACAACTTAAGCAGTAACTATTACAACGTAAACAACAGCAGCCCCGTAAACAACAACAACGTAAACAACAGCAGCCCCGTAAACAACAACAACGTAAGTAACAGCAACAGTTTTGTATCTTATGCTTTGCTAAAAGAGCTTTTGCCAGAGTATGAAGGTGTGACTTGCCCTGAAGTTTGGGTATCACAATTTAAAAATATAACAACAATGTATGTAGTTGATGACAACACTTCAAAAGCATTGTTAATGACGAAAGTGAAGGGTAAAGCCCAAGCGTGGTTGTACTCCAAGTCAAATTTCTTGCACGAGAATCTTGAAAATTTGTTTAGGGAAATGGTCGACATGTTTAAATCAAAAGAGAACAAGTTGGTGATGCGTCGTACCTTTGAGGCTTTCAAATGGCAGTATAACGTCAGTTTTTCAGACTACTTTAGTGAGAAGATTATTTTGGCAAATAAAGTAGAAATGGAAGAAGAAGAACTGATTGATTATATAATCGAAGGAATACCTGATGAGAACCTTAAAACATACGCTTTGGTGCAATGTTATAAAAGCAAATCGCAACTGTTGCAGGCGTTCTCAAAAATCCATCTTAAGGAATCGCATGGATAGCGGTGCTTAAAACCGAGATCAGGGGATCTCGTGGTCAGGATGACCGAATTGTAGTATTATTATAGTGTAATTCATAAACATATACACCTACACATACATACATACATAGCTTTAAATTACAACTTCGGTTGTCATGTAACTTTGAAGAATAAGTCAGAATAAATTATAACGTCGAACGAACAACTTGTGTTTTATTTCCTACGGCCGTCTACAAACTTCAGAAGTGGGATTGAACAAACAAACTAAATTTTTTATTATTCACACCAGAAATTATTATTTTTTTTTATTATTTAAAGAAAGTAAGCAGAGAAAAATAATTAATTTCAAATTTCGAAAACAAATATTAAAAAAGGATATACTCGTATATAACTGAGAACGCATTGAACATCTTTTTTATTGATACAAGACAATAAATAAAAAAAAAAGAGAAAGAAACCAGAATACATCGAATAATGGATTTAAATGCGAATAAGTACACGGCAGCACAGCTACGAAAATGGTTACTTCAACTCAATATGCCGACTGCGGGTACAAAAAATACATTGGTATTACGTCTTAACGAAATTCCAGTCTCTGAAAGAGGGGAATGTCCGTTGGAAGAGTGTCCAAGCGAACAAATGACGGATGATCAACTCCACGGAGACACACAAATGAGTGGTGAAAATGAAGTTGACAATGTGAGTATACAAATGAGAGACATACAAATGAGTGGTGAAAATGAAATGAACAATATGAGTGTACAAATGACAGAAAATGAAACGAATATTAAAAAGGGTTGTAGTGAGTTGTCACTAATGAAAAGAGAAATGGAATTAATGAGAAAGGAAAAAGAAATTCTGATGAAAGAAAATGAATTTTATAAAATGAAGGAAAGATTTGAAAAACTATGTGGAAATAATGTGAGTGTTGCCAGGAACGAAAATAACTACAACACGGTTAATAGCTCGGCAAGTAGCAGCAGCAACGCAAACGACAATAGCAACGTAAACAATAACGACAACAGAAACGTGAGAGACAACTTAAGCAGTAACTATTACAACGTAAACAACAGCAGCCCCGTAAACAACAACAACGTAAGTAACAGCAACAGTTTTGTATCTTATGCTTTGCTAAAAGAGCTTTTGCCAGAGTATGAAGGTGTGACTTGCCCTGAAGTTTGGGTATCACAATTTAAAAATATAACAACAATGTATGTAGTTGATGACAACACTTCAAAAGCATTGTTAATGACGAAAGTGAAGGGTAAAGCCCAAGCGTGGTTGTACTCCAAGTAAAATTTCTTGCACGAGAATCTTGAAAATTTGTTTAGGGAAATGGTCGACATGTTTAAATCAAAAGAGAACAAGTTGGTGATGCGTCGTACCTTTGAGGCTTTCAAATGGCAGTATAACGTCAGTTTTTCAGACTACTTTAGTGAGAAGATTATTTTGGCAAATAAAGTAGAAATGGAAGAAGAAGAACTGATTGATTATATAATCGAAGGAATACCTGATGAGAACCTTAAAACATACGCTTTGGTGCAATGTTATAAAAGCAAATCGCAACTGTTGCAGGCGTTCTCAAAAATCCATCTTAAGGAATCGCATGGATAGCGGTGCTTAAAACCGAGATCAGGGGATCTCGTAGTCAGGATGACCGAATTGTAGTATTATTATAGTGTAATTCATAAACATATACACCTACACATACATACATACATAGCTTTAAATTACAACTTCGGTTGTCATGTAACTTTGAAGAATAAGTCAGAATAAATTATAACGTCGAACGAACAACTTGTGTTTTATTTCCTTACGGCCGTCTACAAATATAACCGAAACTTTACAAGACCTAAGAATCATGGGAAACTTAACCCGACTGCAAGAGGAGGTAAGAGAACAGATGCGGAATATACCCACCCCAACCATGAATCATGGAGTGCATAGCTTGGCAGTCAGCTATATAGGACTGGCTCTGATTTTAACATTGCTAACCATCCTGTTAATCAAAATATTAGTAAAAAGAAGACTCAATACGCGTCCAATAGCACCACAGCCATCACCCAGGTCAAGCTGGAACATTTCGTTGGACCCTGGCGCTTAATCTACTTCAGCATAAATTGCCGGAAAGTGTTCAGTTAAATTGCCTATTGTTATGAACAATCCCCCTGGGGTCGAATTATGTTAATTATTTTTATTTGGTATCAAAATAAAAAGACTCTAGTTGAATTAAAATTTTAAGCAAAACGCTTACTTCGTTTTTGTTTAACTTTTTTTATTCATATTTTTGCCAAGTCTCAAATACACTTAAATTCTTTCTAAGAATTTAATTAAAATAAAATTAATTTAATTCTCACACATTTGTCAAGCCAGGTATGAGAACCCTCAATTATGTCAGCATAATTGACGAAATCAATAAAACATTTTACTTTCCACGTGTGTTTCAAATTACCAGCCAGACAGTAGTGAAATTGAATATCTGTTTTGCTTAGCTTACGATGGGAATGAATTTGGCAATAATGAACAGTTTCTGGCCGTTTTATATTATGTTGTACTCTTATTATTTTTTTTTTGTTATTGTATTAGTTTTAAGTTAATTTTTACATTTTGTATAAATATTAAAATTATTGAATAAAATTTATGATTGCTACCTAAATCGTCATACACTTCACTTCTTTGAGTCAATTAGATTATCCTAGTGTGCTACCTGAATAAATAATTGATTCCTCCACAACTTGAGTTATCCTTGTGTATCACTTGGGTAAAAAACATCAACATTCTTTAAATTGCTTATCCTTGTGTACCACTTGGATAAGCCCCACCACTTACATCTCAGTTAAGCCAGGCATACGAGGCTGGTATTCTGATTCTGGTTCAGTGAAAATATGAAAACAAAATTGAAATGATTTCATATGAAAAAAAAAACAAGTGGAATGAAACAAAACTTTTTCACAGTTACACATAATTACTGATTCTCGTTTTATGAAAAAGTGTAAACAATTGCCAAAACCTTTTCAGATGAAAAGTTTTTTTACACACACAATTTATCAGTGAAAAAGCATGGAAAACCATGAAAAACCCATACTAATACCACAATTACACTTTTAAAATATTTAATTTACATATCCTCATCCCGAATTTCGTGTGATAGGTCCATTAAAACATTTAATAAAGAAAATTTTTATTTTTATTCATGTTCATATTTGCCTAATTTGGCAATTGATCAGAAGTCGAGGGAGGCCTAAGTTAAGTTATTATCGGCTGCAAAAAAAATAATTTGGCGACGGGTGTAAGTTAACTTGAAATATTATTTATAATAGTTTTTATTATGAAATCTTTTAGTAATTAATACATATATCAAAATGCTATACCATACTAAAATTAATAAGGGTTTTCATGGAAATGTTCTCTCAAACTGGCGCAATTGTGTATTTTTACACCCTGTAAATAAAATGTCAAAAATTGTATGGGAATTTATTTACACAAACCTTTTAAATTTGCCCAACAATTTTCACTCGTAAACTTAAGCTGTGCAATTTGCATTTTGTAAATAACAACTTCTTGGATTTTTTGGCTTCCTTTAAACACACACACACTTTTTTATTTTTAAAGAATAATATAAATATTAGGGAATTCACAATGAGTATATTAAAATCTTAATGTGGCAAAATTGCGACATCTTAATTTTTCATTGTGAGCAGGCAACGCTTTAATACCAGTGTTGCCGAATCGCGGGTAATTACCCGAATCAGATGTAATTTGTATGTGCAAGTGTAGCGGGTGGGTAATTGCTCTCAGGTGTAATTCACGGTTAATTTGAAAAAATACGAGTTTTTTTGCTTAAAATCGAAAACGAAAAAATCTTAAAGTTTGATATCGTCAATTTCCAAATTGTGTTCTTCTAAATTCTGATGCTCGAACACATACTATTAATCTGTTAAGTTATCAGAAACGTATTTGTGAAATGTTTTACTTAATACTAGATATAAGAATTGAAAAGCTACAAGAAAAAACCCAAAATACCATAAAAAATATAACTTAAGCCTGCCTGAAAGCCTCTTCCATGTCGAGGTAGTCAGCTTTGGCACTCTCTAACTCAATCTCTATTGTATATAGCAGGGTTATTCCAAATTTTCAATTTCGAAAGCTTATCGTGTGTGTTCTGGCTTTCACATCGTTTTCATGGAAATGAACGATTTCAAACTTTTAGATTTTTTCGTTTTCACTTTTGAGCAAAAAACTCGTATTCTTTTCACAAGACTGTTAACAAGTGAAAAGAATACGAGTTTTTTCCTCAAAATCGAAAATGAAAAAATGTAAAAGTTTGAAATCGTCAATTTTTAAATTGTTTTCTTCTAAATTCGGATGCTAGAACACACACTATTAGTTTTTATTTTCTAAATTTCAACTTAAACAGGCGTAGGATGTGTTTTAACATCCGAACTGACAAGAAAAAATGTGAAAACGATGCGAAAGCCAGAACACACACGTATATCATTGAATATAATCGGTCCATGCATAATATTTCTATTGGATTGACAGTTTAAAAGTTATACGTATATTACCAATTTTTTTATCGGAACACCTATGTACTAATATGTTAAAAGTGACCACATCTGAAAAAGTAGCCGTAGGATATCAAAATCCTTACTTGTTCAGCATGCCCAATGCAATAAGATATGATGTAGATTTATAATGAACTACTTTTTTTTAAAATTTGGCAATTTACATGAGAGTTAGCATTTATTTTCACCAAAAAAATTATACTTTTAGATAGCAGAATAAAAAAATGTATACAAAAAAAAATAATTTTTTTAATCGAATTATTTAAATTTATTTATATTTATTTTAATATATTTAGATATATTACAGATAAATATTCTACAGGAAAGTTTTTTGCCATCGGAAACTCATTTTGAGAAAATTTGAGTTGACAAATTTTGTTTTGTTATCATTTTGTTTACAGGACAAAATTATTCTTAAATTTACACAAGTTTCATGAATTTACGAAAAAAATTTTTGAAAAACTGTTGTTTTGTTTTATGTTTTAATATTTTCCCTATTTATTTTCCTGTCATTGTATATATACATATGTATATTGTATAAAAAACTATTCAATAAATTGTAACTTAAATAAAAAATTATTCTAATAAAAAATTAGGTTTTGGTTTATGCTGGGAAGATAACTGGGGCGAACAACAAATCTCGTCCACGGCACACCAACGAAGAATACGTAATAGATCCTTTAATTAGCAATTGGATAATTGGTTATTGTTTGTGCAAATAGAGAGAGAATGTTTTTTTCAGAAAATGTATCTATAGCAGAGCTCGTTCCGCACGAGGAACTTCTTTCGATGGCGGTGTTACATACCCCTTCGTCAGGCACATATTCTGAGCCCTTAGTTCTGGCACATGGTGTCTGGCCAGACCCCTATACATTTACATGTATTTGTATGGAAATAAGGGCTGTTTGCCGTTAAATTTTTTACTAAGATAGGAAAATATTTGTTATATTTTGTGTTTCTATTTCTTTTTACTGAGGAAGAAAAAATAGACCTGAAAAAATCTTTGAAATGAAAAGGGCAACAATTTTTTTGTTCTATATATATTTCTCTTTATTATGGGTAAAGTAATAAATGTTTATGACAAAATAGACAATTATTATGAAGAATACATTGATTTTTTTATTCAGAATTTTGCGGAAGGCAACAAAAACATAAATAATCTACTTTTGAATGTTGCTGACAAACAGGATTGTTGCATTTGCAGCAAAAAAAAGCGTGTCTTACGGCGCACAGTGGCGTGAATTAAAAAAAAGTGGTAAAAAGTCCGCAACTTTTGAACTAGTTAACCGATTTCGATGAAACCAACTGTTTTGGAAAGTAGAAGTGTTGAAATTTTTAGAAAGCATATTTTGAGGCACCCTGTTGTAAGACAGGGTAGCTCCAAACACCCTCAAAGTGGGAAAGTGCGGGTATCGAAATTCTTTCGGAGCTTGTAACTTTTGTAAATAGGGACCGATTTCAATAATTTTTTCAGCGGGACAATCTACGTTAAGAAATAAAAATAAAACATGCGAAGAGTACCATTTTATCTCTTTCAGTTTCCAAGTTATTTGACTTGAAAAATTTATTTTTTTAATTTTTGGCCCTGACTTTTTTTATTCGTTAGTACATAACTTCTTTATTACTTGGCAAAAATCAGTATGTTTTAATGTTTTTGAAAAAAAACTTCATTACAATTCATATAAAAAAAAATTTTTTTTGATATCTCAAAAATTGTAGCAAGGAATAATTTTGCAAATTGGATTTTTAAAAATTATGAAAAAATTTGGTATATTTTGTGAAAAAAGTATTCTTAATTTTTTTGGAATATTTTAAAAAATTATTAATTATAAAAACTTTGATTGTTTCTGAGAAAGGAGACATTGAGAAAGGCTGTGAAATAAATTTTGGAGATTGTTGTTGGTGCACCCTACATTCAGCATTGGTCGAAAACTAGATATTTTTTTTTTTCAAAAAATCCGATTTTCGGATGTGGCAAAAAAATTGCACGGTCGTTTTTGTAAATTTTTTGGTTTTTTATTATAAATAAATTTGTTGTAAGTAACCTGTAAGAAACTCTTGACATCCTACACATAAATGTAGGCAGGAGAGGAGATTTTCTAAAAATTCTAAAATTTTTCTAACACAATTTTTCCCAATAAGAAAAAAGTATTATAAAATTATAAATTGGGAATCATTTTAATTTTTATCAATAGTATATTTAGCTTTGCAAACTGGAAAAAAATTATTCTCCTACCTTCAATACTTTTTGAAATATTCGAAATCCAGTTTTGATTAAAAATTTTAATTTTCTACATTTTTTATTTTTGTCTAAATTATTGATCTTATTTTCTTTACTGCAAATGTTTCTTAATTTTTTCTATGTGATTACAATAGTAGATATAATTGTCTATTCAACGGTATATAATATGTATTCCTTTGCGATTATATCAGTCTTAAAATGTATACACAAATATAACACCTCAGGTAACAATTTACGTGTTTTATCTGATACTCAAGCAATCCCACATTTTTTATGAACTCTTGAAGCTGTTATTAAATACTTTCTTTACTTACAGTGGATGTCACTTAAAACCGTACAGCGTGACTTCGCAAAGTATTATATAGTAATATACATAAAAATCATACTTTATGTAAAGGAAATTAATAGTTTTGATTTATTCAAGTAAATGAAATTTATTTCAATAAAAAAATGTAGTTCATGTAGAAAAATATAACTAAAATAAGCACATAATTCATATATCACATAAAATCGTATGTATCACTTAAAATCGTACATGTTAAAATTATTGGAATAAAACAATTTTAATATTTTGTTGGATATCCCTTGCTGCTTTTAAGGGCCTGTAGCCGTCTAGGCATGGAGTCTACAAGATTTCTGCACGTTTCGGCACTAATTTTATTCCATTCCTCATGGAGAGCGATGCGCAAATCATTTTTGTTAGATATGGTATGATTTCTAATTTTTCTATCCAAAATTTCCCAAAGATGTTCAATTACGGTCATATCTGGTGATTGGGCTGGCGTTTGAATTACTTTAGGATAATTATATATAGCCCAAAGTCGAGCAACGTGGGATGAGTGCTTTGGGTCGTTATCAGCATACAACTTAAAACTGTTTAAAATACCCATTTTTTCAGGAGATTGTTTTAGGTTTTCTTTCAAAATTCTTAGATATGCGTATTTATCCATGATGCCCTCCACAAATACTAAGCTTCCCACCCCAGCAGCTGACATGCATCCCCACACCATTTGCGAACCGCCACCATGTTTTACTGTCGATCGTAAATTTGCAACATCCATCTCTTTATTCGGTCTTCTCCACACTGTAATCTTTCCATCAAAGAGAATATATTAAATTTTGATTCGTCAGTGAATATGACGTCATTCCAAAATTCTGTTGGATATTTCAGGTACTCGTTGGCAAATAATAATCTTCTACGTCTATTGCGCTCATTTATAAAAGGTTTGTTTCTTGCAATGCGGCCATGATAATCATGATTACGAAGGGTTCTTCGGACTGTAGAGGCGCTTACATCTTTTTGCAAAAATATTTTGAGCTCAGTAGCTAATTTTGGGGCAGAAATTCTTGGGTCTTGTTTAACTTTTCTAATTATCCAACGTTCGTCGGATGGACTTAGCTTTTTATCCGAACGTTTTCTTATTCTATTTGTTATGCGACCTTCTTTGTTGTACCTTTTAATTATGTACTGGATAGTGCTACGACTGCGGTTAACTATTTGAGCTATTTCTGATAAAGATTTTCCGTTCTTATAATTATAAATAACCAATTGCCTTTCACTTTCACTAGTTTGTTTCATGTTGAACGTTTTTTATATCAAATTGCTTCTAATTTATAAATTTTTATGTAAACTTCACTAATCCGACTGTTTATATAATGAACCTATAGTTTAACCAAAAACTTTTGTCTTAAATAACAGAAAACCTAACTGTATTTCAAATGTACGATTTTAGCTGACGCGTTGATTTTCTTTGTAATGATAGGGTTGCCCAATTTTAAAGTTATTTTCATGTATAAATAATAATGCTGCCATATTTTTCAGTAAATACAGACCAACTAAATATAAACCAAACAGTATAAAAGTTTTTGAAATGTTTATTTGATTCTTATTTACAAAATATCTGTTGCTAGTATGATGTACGATTTTAAGTGACATCCACTGTAAATACAATAAAATATAAGAATTTATATACACACAGTATATTTATATACCCACAAGGACAAAGGTACCTGCGCGCACATCTCCAATATGGGTATGGTTTTACCTGATATTTGTATCGGTTTTGTATTCGTAGCTTGTAAAATAGCTATATATTTAAGCTGCGATGAATTTAATGTCATTATTTCAGTTATAGCTATCATGGAGATAACAATTAAAAATAAATCGCTCTGCAAATTAATGTGGGAAAACCTCACTGATGGTAGTACTCGGTTGGAAAAGGTAGACCAACTGCTGTACATAATATCTACTACATATGGTTTATCTGTAAACACAGATTTATCGAAAAAACTTGAAAATTTTTTTAAATTATATGAAAAGAAGATACGTGAATGCACCTTTGCTAATTTTGTCTAATTACCTGGTACTGTAAAGTGTTATTTATTTTAAGTAGTAGCATAATCTGGTAGCACCTCCCGATGCCGCTGTAAAATAATGCGCGAAAACCTTTTTTTAATCCATTAAAAATGTGTGTTGTTATTCGTTAAATGTGTACCTGTTATTAGCATTAACTACACTTACATAGAAAATCATATGGTATAATTACCATAAATATTTTTTATTGCGAAAAAAAACTACATGAACTTATTGGATAACATTCTAAATTTATTTTTGTTGTTCTATTTAGGTTGAATTTCAGAATTCGTAAAAGTTTTAAATAGCTGATGTGTGAATAAAGGGAAAAAAGTTAAGCGCATTCTACATATTTTTTGAATTGCACCCTACAATCGGAATATCTCGAGATCAGTTACTTATATTGGAATAATTTTTTCAGGCGAAGTAAAAAGACTCACATGAAAGCTAAAACTGCCAACATAAGAAAATAAAATTATTTTTATATATATTTTTTATGGTACAAAACAACATTTTTCCAAAATTTTGACTTTTTTCAGAAAATTTGCGCGTATGTTCGCATTTATGAAAAGGCTGTCAAAAATTTAAGTTAAACATGTTGCAAACTATCATTAAAAATTAAATGCTATAGTTAAAACTTTCAAAATATACCGTCACAACTTTTTATAAGCGCATAAGCACAAAAAATATTTTTAAAATTGGCAATTTTCGGACACTGCTGAGTGTAGGGTGCATGCCCAAAATACAAAATAATTGGCTCTTAGCATATTCTGAATAGATTGGTTTTAGCGCTATGTGGTTTAAAAGTGCATGTGTTAAACAAAGTTTTTCACAAAATTGAAAATAATGAAGATACTTTTTCTTAAAAAAACGTGCCTTTTTCAGGAAAATTTTAAAACTTTCAATTCTTTGCCTTTTCGCGATTTCACGACTGCAGATATTAATAAGTTTTTTACTTATTTTTATTTAAAATTTGATCGGAAATTTAATGCTGTCCTTTAATTTAAAATCCAACAATAGACAAAAAAGTTGTAGGTGAAATACTAAAAGAAGTCAAGGCAAAATAAAAATATTTTTTTGTTAAAAGTCAAATATCTTCTAAGTTATGAGAGATACGAAAACACATCTAAGTATATTATCTCATAAAAATCGGACAATGTTTCTAAAAGTTACAAGCCTCAGAATTTTTTTTGAGTCCCATGTTGTCAACTTAGGCCCACTGTAACTCCTGTCTAGCTTAAGCCAGGTCCTCCTCTACGGATGTTCGAAGTTTCATATAAATCCAATCAGTAGTTTAGAAGTTACAGATTTATTACCATTTATTTTGCAAAAGTCCTTACTGTGCCATGCCGATTTGTTTCACTAATGATGACGAACGTAATATTGGTTGAGAAAAATAGCTTGAATACCTCAACTGGATTTGTGAGCCTTGTTTTTGTTCCAGATTGAAAACGCATGATATTATGCTGGCGCAAACGAGATGCAGGGGGTTCAGTTTCGTTCCATTTAGTACCGTCTTTACCATAAAAACAGCCTGAGTCGACTTCATTTGCTGCTTCAGCATCATTTCCACTTTCTTCTTTTTCATCTACGTCTTCATCACTATCATAAAGTTCGTTAGGTTCAATTTCCAAATCATTTTCTATGTCTGATGCATCATCTTCTGGCACATAATCAGCAGTGTCGTCACCATCGTTTTCAAAAACATCATCATTTTCATCAGCTTCTACCTGACTTTGAAAATCACGCACTAATGCCTCTGACAATTGGGGTTGCAAATTCGCGCTACGCAAGCGTGTATTATAAATAAATTCCAGTTCATCAGCCATAATATACTAACAACGCAACAAATCTACCTGCGTAAAATTATTCACAAGTTCAAAATTACCGCACAAAAACTAGATTACTTCTTCACTGTTCAACGTTCAATGAATAACTAACTTACAAACAAAATCAGAAGAAAGAAAGAAGCATAAAAGAATAAAGTAAATACAAATTTCCAACTCGTGCCATGTGCTTTGCCTATGCGTTCATACAAAATGCATAGGGGTCTGGCCAGACACCATGTACCAAAAGTAAGGTGATTTTTTTATTTGGCTTTTTTGTCTTTTTTTCAATTATTAATTTATACATCGAAAGCCAACAATATTTTGGGAGATTACCTGAAATTACAGCCATGTACCTAAAATAGAAGTATGCTAAATTGAAGCATGAAAATGAAATATGTCTGGCCAGAACCATGTGCCACTTCGAGGGATACATATGTTAATTTTCATATGGACGGAAGTTCGCAACGAAAAATTCGTTGTCCGTCCCAGTAGTGTTTCCAGTTTAAATCGTGAGTTTTAGTGCAATATATGTATGTATGTATGCGTGTGTGATGTATGATTAATACAGAGCCTGTAACAATTCTCCTAAAATTATCTTTTTCATTTCATAATTCTTACCTTTGTTGTTAAAAGAATTACAGATTATTCTACAAAATTATTTTTCAAATGTAAGAAAATATATTTTTTTGCAGATTTTATTTTTTACAGATTTTAATTTTACACAAAATTTTGTATATAACACAAAATTGCTGCTCATGATTCACGAATTAATTTTGTAATATAAATTCATGAAAAAAATTTGTAAACATACAAAATTTTGTTATTTGCAGACAGAAAGTATTTCGTAAAATAAACAAATACAATTTCTACTATGTACGAAGCATTTCGTACCGTAAAAACAACGAATATTTTCGTAAAATTAACCACATTTTTCGTTTATTTTACCTATGAAATATTTTGAGTGTACGAATGCTTATGAGAGACTAACAGTTTAACATGTTTAGTTTAACATTACCATATTGCCATATTGAAAATGACATGCTTTTTATACTTTTAAATTTGCCACCTGGTAATTAATTTGATTTACATACAAAACAAAAACAGCAAACTAGCCAGACCATATTAAAGTATTAAAATTGAAACGTTGCAATATTAAGACGTACTTTGAAACGCTATTGTGAACTCCTTTTATGTTTTTATATTAAAATTTGCTTTACATTCTATTATTGGCGGTATTCGATGTTTGATGCAAATTATCTTGCGCAAGTGCAAATGTAAAATATCGTAGCTTTTTTGGATTGTGTGTGTATTTTGTTGTTGGATTTGAAAGAAAAGCTACGTTATTTTGCATTTGCACTTACGCAAGACAATTTGCATCAAAAATTCAATACCGCCATTATATTTTTATTAAATTAATTTTTTGACGTTTGTTCCAAAAGGGGCTTCATGAAATAAGTCTTGCAAGTTTGCCCAATTGCACAAATGGTAATTTTAAGAGTTCTCATGAAAACTGTTAATATACTGATAAGAGAAATCAATGGAACAATTCCACAGTCCTTAAAAAGTTTTTATTTGAGAAGAATAATATGTTAATTTCTACATGAAAAATTTATGTACATATTTACATACATTGGTACGTATGTATGTACGTATGCAAGTTTGCGTGTGTTGGTACATTCATATGTACATATGTTCCTTACATTCTTAAAAAATAGGTAAAAAAACGCATGTTCTTTAGCTTGTTATCCTATTTTTGAAATCCTGGTTTATTCTGAAATTTTACACTTTTCTTTACCTGCCAGAAACATGCACACTAGGATCTAAATCTTAATGCCCCTATCACGGGTTTCAACTTTTAAAATAGTTTGGTTGTGATTGATAAATTTGCATTGCCATTCTCCACTAAATTAAGAGTTGGCTTTTCAGTTGTGTTTTGGTATCGTCATTTACAACTCAGTGTAAGTTTGGTTGAGATAAAACGTCGAGTATACACAACTTCTTTTTAGTAGTTGGGTCTGTGGTTGTGATTTTATATAAGTTGGTGCGATATAAAAAGCAGAAAAAATGGAAAATTTTCAACTAGAAATATTTATTATTCTTAATATTTTTTTTAACAGTTCCAGTATCGGTATACCTTGTACATACAAACATTTCTTTAAATGTGATGTTAGGTGATCCAACATATAACAAAACGTCCCAGTAAAAAAAGTCACTCCAAAAAAGTCATGAAAATGTAGAGTTTGCGATCTGGAAGTAGTGCAAATTTCGATCCGATCTAATGATTTTCATTGCAAGAAGTTCTCTTTTTCGATGCCTGGTCACCGAATTGGAAGCGATTTCAAGAAAAATTTCCTTTTTTGTGTTCTATGATAATATTTTCATCTAGGAAAAATGGTTAATAGTTACTTATTTTAACAATTAGTTTCTGTTTATAGGAATTTAAGCTCGAAACAGTATTTTCATGTAAATTAAAGCAAATAACTTCAAAATTTTAGACCAAAACTAGTTCATAAGTTTCTCCAAAAAAAATCGATGTTTTAAAAATTATGGTGAGTAATTTCTAAAGCTATAGAGGAACTACAAGGTTTTATATGACTAAAGTAAACTTCTACTTGGTTTTCTACTAACTATCGGCAAATTAAAAATATCGATATTTTGGAAGCAATGAAAATGTAGTTCCTTTAGAATGACTTCCAATTTTTTTACTGGGGTTTCTTTGTTCTGCCAGAAATAACTAAAAAACCTTCCAAAATATTTTTTAAGGAATTAGTTCCCTATTTTGATTATTCCTTACCTTGCATTAGGTAGTTCAAGGGGGTTGGAATCACCACGAATTTTTCTTTTGATACGTAGCACATTTTCGTCCTCATAAAATAAATTTACACATATTTTTATCTATTTGGGATGTTTTCTTTGAACTAAAACACTAAAAAAATATATTTTTTAAAACTTTGTGTTAAAGTTGTAAATTTACACACAAATTAATTGTTTTCTGTCAGACTTGCTATTTTAAGTTGGCAATACGATGCCAATTTCAACTAAAAGACAGTTGTGGTTCATGATACTAAAACACAGTTTGGTCGTGTGCAAATTTGGTCTACTCTTAGACGACCAAACAGAATTTGGTTGAGAATCGTGATAGGGGCCAAATTTTTTAAAAATATTTATGAACTAATTTTAGTCTAAAATTTAAAAGCTATTTACTTAAATTTAAAAACACTGTTTCGGGCTTAAATTTATATAAAAAGAAACGAATTGTTAAAATTTTTCCTAGATGAAAATATTATCATAGAGCACAAAAAAGAAAATTTTTCTTAAAATCACTTCCAATTCGGTGACCAGGCATCAAGAAAGAGAACTTCTTGCAATGACAACCCTATGTAATAATCATTAGAACGGATCGAAATTTGCACTACTTCCAGATTACAAGCTCTACATTTTCATGACTTTTTTGGAGTGTCTTTTTTTACTGGAAATATTGAATAGTTTTCCTACGTGCACTAGGAATAAAAAAATTAAAAAAATTGCATACAAATTTCCCAAATAATTTCAAGTTATTGTCTACATCTCAGGAACTAATAAGAGCTCACTCAAATTTTTTAACACAATATGCAGAAGAGACTGTCAGGATTAATATATATTTTTTTTAGAATTTTAAAAATTTCATTTTTTGAGATATAGTTCCCCAAACTTTAAATCACGTGACAGTGATCTTTGACCATTCAGAAAAAAAGTAAAACTAAATACAGTTTAAAAGCTATTCTCAATACCTATAAAATTTTGGGACCAATTTCGATCCTGTATCTTAAAAACTTTTGTAGATATTTATTTTATTTATTTATTGTAGTTCAGTCAATGGACAAATAATCCTTACAGACTAAGATAACATTCAAAGATACCCAGTAAAAAAAATTGGAAGTCATTCTAAAGGAAGTACATTTTCATTGCTTCCAAAAAATCGATATTTTTAATTTGCCGATAGTTAGCAGAAAACCAAGTAGAAGTTTATTTTAGTCATACAAAACCTTGTAATTCCCCTCTAGTTTTAGAAATTACTCACCAGAATTTTTAAAAAATCGTTTTTTTTTAAGAAACTTATGAACTATTTTTAGTCTAAAATTTTAAAGTTATTTGCTTAAATTTACATTAAATTACTGTTTCGCGTTTAAATTCCTATAAAAAGAAACTAATTGTTAAAATAGATAACTATTAGCCATTTTTTCTGGATGAAAATATTATCATAGAACACAAAAAAGGACATTTTTCTTAAAATCGCTTCCAATTCGGTGACCAGGCAGCGAAAAAGAGAACTTCTTGCAATGACAACCCTATGTAAAAATCATTACATCGGATCGAAATTTGCACTACTTCCAGATCGCAAACTCTACATTTTCATGACTTTTTTGGAGTGTCTTTTTTTACTGGGTAAGGAACTAATACTAAGGTTGTTTATAAAATTTGTATTAAAAAAGAAAAAAAAAATCTATCACGGATATACATATATATACATATATACCATATTACTTTGAAAAGTTTACAATTAAATTAAACAATTAAATAGTTTTGAGATCACAGTTATTTCAATAAACTAAAAAGAAGCAATTTAAACTCTGATTTTTCAGTGCTAAATTCGATAAAAGATTTTGAATCTTTTTGAATATTATAATTTATTTCGTTCAAGAAAGAGAATGTACGTGATAAGGTACCATTACGAGAATAATCTGTACGATGAAATGGAACATCGAAAAGTTTAGCGAACCTCATATTCCTGGGAGGTATATAAAACCGTATGGCATAAAGCAAATCAGGGCAATCAATAGAACCATTGATAATATCATATAACAGCAAGGCAGATTGAACTTTTCTACGAGACGCCAAAGTACGTAGACCAATAAACAAGCATTTAGATTCATATGGAACGGATGATAAATAAAGTAACAAGCGCGTAGCATATTTGACGAAAATGCGTTGAACTCTCTCTATACGAGCAATACGATTAGAGACATGGGGATTCCAAATAACAGCAGCATATTCTAGTTTAGACGTAACAAAAGACGTATAGATATATTTCAGAGTGTATGGATCAGCAAACTCAGAACAAGTTCTCTTCAGAAAACCCAGTATTTTATATGCTTTAGGAAGTAAATACTCAACATGAGCATCAAACGACAAGGAGTTATCAAATATAACGCCTAAGTCAAGTTTAAGATTAGAGGTATTCAACACTACACCATCAATATAAAAGGCTACAACACTGGGGGCAACAGACCTATAGAAGGAAACATGCACACATTTATTAATGTTCAGACTTAAACTATTTAGGCGACACCACTCACTAAGATTATAGAGCTCAGTTTGCATAATTTGGGCATCATGAATCGAATCTAATTTTAAGAAAAATTTTAAATCATCAGCATATAATAAATAATTTGATTTCAAGAAACAACTACCGATATCGTTAATAGAGAGTTTGAAAAATAAAGGACCGAGTATACTACCCTGAGGTACACCCGACATTTGCAGATAAGGCACAGAACTATAACCTTCAATATTAACGGAACAATTTCTATTGGACAAGTAAGACGTAATCCAGACTAAGAAATTAGAATGGAACCCCATTAACTTCAATTTAGATAATAAGACCGAATGCGATAATTTATCAAAAGCTTTTGAAGTCAGTATAAATCACCTCAACTTGGGCGCCGTTAACCAGGGCCTCTAAACAGTATTCCTTAAATAGCAACAGATTCGTTACAGTAGACCTTCCAGCATAGAAACCATGCTGGTAAGGCGAAATCCAACTCTTTGTCAGGAAGAACAGTTTCTTATGAATGATGTGCTCAAAAATTTTAGAGACACAAGTTAATTTAGAAATTGGCCTATAACACCTAACGTCATCTCTCCTTCCATCCTTAAAAATAGGAGTGACCGTCGCATACTTACATCTATTAATAAATACACCCTCCTTAAGTGACAAGTTGAAAATAAAAGTCAATGCAGGAATAAAAGACGAGGCAGCCTTCTTCAATAAATGAGTACATAGGCCATCAAAATCAGATTTGAATGAGATCTTAGCCTGAATGATTGCTTCAGATACATCATCCTCAGACAAATTAAATAATCCCACGTTTAAGTTAGTATGAGTCCCTGAAGTAGAAATGTTATCTCCAGGTGGTTCGAAGTTAGATTTAAATAATGATGCAAACATATTAACGGCCTCTTCGCAAGAGTTAGAAACTATCCCATCCAGCTGAACTGTCGAAGCAATATCAGACGATTGTTTCTTAGATTTTATGTAAGACCAGAATGACTTAGGGTTACTTTTTATCTCCTGTTCCTTAGATAAGAGAAATTGTTTATAAAGAAATTTATTCAAGAAGTTGAATTCACGGCGGTAGTGAAAAAACTTGGCTTCAGACTCAGAATCACCCATATCTATAAATTTCCTATGAAATTTATTACGCAAATTCTTTAGATTTTTGAGACCCCTAGTGTACCATGGTAGTTTATAAGGCTTCTTATTCTTAGTTGGAATATTATTACAGCAGATATCACGCACTTTCTGTAGAAATAAATCATAACATTCATTAGTATTTAACTTATCAAACGAATCAGTCCAGTTTATAGCCTCAAACAAGGAATTAAGCACATCAAAATTACATAAGTTAAAGTTAAAGTCATTAGCAATTGCCGATTGAGAATATTTGAAAAATGTTATGTTATCAATTTCAATAACCAGAGGTTGGTGATGAATATTAGGTTGAGAAATCCACAGTAAAGGAACATAAATTTTGTATTTAAGAAATTCAGATAAAAATATAAGATCTAGAAAACGATTTAATAGATTGGAAAAATTATTAATTTGACGCAGATTAAGAGAAAATAAACTATCAATAAGATTAATTTCATGACTATGGTTTACGTTGCTAGGCGTTAGTAATGAGCCGTCAGATAACATTGACCAAGAGATATTTTTTAAATTAAAGTCGCCAAGTACTGTCAGTTACTGTGAAGTTCTCACCTATAGATAATATATTAGAAATATGAGCATCATATAAACAATCAGAGCTATTAGGCGGAATATAAGATGCACATACCAGAAAAGAACAGCTTACATTAGATATGGATACAATTATTTGGTCCACCAAACCATTAAGATCATTAATACAGCACAGAGAGGACTTAAATCGGGTTTTCACTGCAACTAAAACACCTCCACCTAATAAGAGGCCAGTGGAGAATGGATCCCTATCTTTACGGTAAACATTCCAAAGATTGGGGTCAAAATATTCAGCATTGGAAAAATCACTGTTCAACCAGGTTTCAGCTAACACGAAAACATCAAAATCGCATTGCGAGGAAAAATCATAGACTATCTTAGACTTGGATCGCATACCAGAGAGATTTTGAAAATAGATTTTTAAACCATTACATCCATTAGCTAGTGTTGCTGCGATAGCGGCGTTCGATCTCGAAAATTTACAAAAGGCCGAGCTTTGATATCAGCTGGCCAAATTTCAGGCTTTAAGATCTTGGCATAAAGTCCATCAGAAATCCCAATCTTAAAATTAACACGTTTCAATGTAGATAAATCAACACCATTTTTAACCAACTTAAAACAGGCCATTTGGGATTTGCTGACGTTCGCAGTTTTTTCAATATAATTTAAAATTTGATCCTCTGTAACGGTTGGCTTGAATGACGATATGTGAATCCATTTTTTATTAGAAACAACATCCAAATCATTAGATAAATTGGCGCCATAAATCACAGGGCCTTTATTAAAATTACGCTTACTATTACTGGTACGTGCGGGTGTATGTTTGTTGACAGTGTGTGTAGATGTATGTGTATTTACAAAGGGATTGCGTGACGAATGCGGTGGTGAACACGAAACAGACAAAGCAGACTGCTTATTTACATAAGCTGTTGAAGTATTACGGCTAGGTGAGACAATTAAATCGACAAGTGCACAAGCACCAAGCTCAACATTATTACAGACAGGAACAGGTGGTTGTTGTTGCGAGTTTGATGGAGGTAACTCAGACCCTACAATGTTTTCTTGAACCGCAGTAACTAAATCAGCATTATGCATATTAGAAGTAGCCAAATTATTTCTTAATACATCTGAAAAAGACGTTTTGCTCACTTGCGCAGTTGACTCTTTAATTGTATCTTTTATAACATTGCAGATTGTTTTGTTGTTTTCTATAATGCTGCTGCAAATTTCTTTGTTTATGTTATGGTGTTCATTTAATGCACCACATAAATGATTAATCTCTTTGAGATTTCTATCACAAGATCTTTGAACTTCATCAAGCTTTTGCAGTCTATCCACATATCTTTTTTCAATAGCTTCCAATAACTTTTTTATTTCCATTTCATTACGTTTCAACGAGTCCTTAAACTCGTCTTTGTATTGAGCCAAATTAACACTATTTTTTTAACACCATCTTGCACTTCTGCCATTACCAAATCAACATTATGAATATATTGGAGGCAATCATCACAAAGAAACCTGATGAAACCAGTAGATTCAAGTATACCACGTGAATATTGATCTACACCAGATCATTTTGTAGAAGAATGGTAGACTTTTTTGAAGATTCCCTCACACATTAGGCCACTTTCACCACGAATTGCAGTTTTGCAATGATGACATTCTGCTATATTCGCAGTTATTGCACTATTTAAGCTTTTAATTATTTTAGTTTATTTAAAAAATATTTATTATTTAATTTTAATTTGGGAGCCGAAAAATTTTGCTTCTTGATCACACAAGAGTTGCCACTGTTTCAATATGAGCAATAATGGCAGACCACTTATAAGTGTTTTTAATGGATTCCCTACTTTTCGAAGCGCCATATTTCGGGAACCACAAAAGCTAGATATCCAAAATTTTTGAATTTATATTATTTTAGTACTATAGAACATTCGTGCAAATTTTTGTACAATTCTAAGAGGGTAAGATAAAAAATTGCGTTTTTTTCGTTGATTTAAAATGGAATTACCCTTATACCTTCTCCCGATATCATATATCCCAAGTATTTCACTTCCTTTTGAAAAAAACTACATTTATCTAGCCTTAACTCCAGTCTGTTGTCTTAATCGCTTAAAAACCTCCTTTAGTGCTTCCATATGTTCGTCAATGTCCCTTATTGCAACCATAATATCATCGAGATATATCATAACTTTGCCTTCCCTTACCATATCTTCAAATACTCTGTTTATGAATCTTTGAAATACAAATGGTGCATTAGTCAGGCCAAATGGCATCCTAAGGAACTCATATTGGCCCAAGGGAGTTGTAAACGAAGTGTATTTAATCGAATGTTCATGCATATGCACATGGTAGTATCCATTGTTTAAGCTTAAATTAGACGTGACATAGCCATAATGCCATATCCATAACCAAACCAAAATTTAATTGGTTTCTATGGTGAGAGTGAGAGAGACTCGCCATGACGCCCTAATTCTCACCATAGAAACCAATTGAATTTTGGTCACGTCTAATTTAAGCTTTAAATGGAACCACTTGATTCAATATAAACAATTTAAATTGTGTTTCTTGTAAAATATTTTATTGCAATGTGTTATTAGGTGAAAGTTAAAGCTGGTAAAAGGCTGAAAAAATATGCAATATGTATGTAGGTACATATTTACATACGCATGTATGTAAATTCTTTTATTAAATACATACAGATGAACATGCTGCATATGTACATATGTGACAGCGCATAGAGAAAGGGACCTAAGGGTAAAAAAAAAAATTTAATTTTTTTTTGATCTGGACAACATCTGAGCATCGAATTAGACCGATCCCATGCCCCAAAAGTGTTCCCTCCCAGAGATATGCGCGTTTTATGAAATTGAAGTCGACGATTCTAAGGTTATGTGAAAAAATTTTCGTACTAACAGAGTGATATTCACGATTTAAAAGAATTATAAATGAGTATTTATTATAATTCACAATTAATAATTTCAGAAAATAAACCTGGATTCGAAAAACGCGATCAAAATTGATATCAAACTCATGGAAACAGCGCGCTAGGTAGAAAACAGTAAAAACCAACTACACAAAACAAGAGGTAGGAACCAATGAGACCAATACCAACACGCTCAGTAATGGTACACCAAAGATACACGTATTTAAATCTTTAAAATGGCTCTCCTGAACAAAACCTGTTTTTACCCTTAGGTCCCTTTCTATTTTGCGCGTCACATGTCAATTGTTGTTACTTTTTTTATTTAATAAGTTTTTCTTCAAAATTTGATTTCCTCTCCGACAAACGATGATTTTCCTCGCAAAGCTTCTAGCAGCCCTGGATGTATGTTTTAATACTCACAGGATACACTTAGCACTAGCAATACGAAATACACAAACAACTTTGTCTAATTAGTTCTTTTGTCGTTCTTCACTGTATAAAGTGAACAACACTTTTTCTTTTTTCTTTGTCTTGTTTTTACAACAAGATATATTAAATAAAAATTAGTTTTTCTTTAAATGTATTGGTGTTTACTCTTCCATAAGGAACTTTTGGGCATCCCTGATTTAATGTATGGTGAATGAATTGAGTAAAACATGTTCGATCCCTCCAATGAACAGATATTATTCCATGTGAGTAATGTTTCATTAAATCATCAAAAAGCATGATTTTTGCAGTTATCTGATTTTTAAAAAAACGAATTTCGAAAATCGTGTTGGTTAAGCTCCTTTTGCGGTAATGCCTCGATGTTAAATTATACGTAACCTACTGCAGCTCCAATAAAATAACAAATGTTTGTTTTTGTTTTCGTTAAATTTAAAGGATTAATTTCGTAGGTGTTTTTACGTATTTCGTAGGGAAAAATTTTTACGTATGTTTAAGTTCAATTTCCAAAAATATCATTTTCGTTCTTTCTGGTTGGTAATTCGCTAGGATTTATTACTCCTCTTTTTCTTATCTTTGTGTTTGAGGTTTTACATACATGGATTCTACCGAAAAAACTGCTAACGGTCTTGTGTTAAACATTGCACTCGCTACAAAGTTTAGATATACTTTATAAATTTATTATTGGAAAGTACGTTTGTTGTCACGCACAAAAACTGCATATCAAACACAATTCAAAAGGTTATATAAATAAATTGAGAATACTTCTAGTTGTTTTTTGAACTTAATATCAATTGTTTTATTTTATTATTTTCCACGCAAATATTTTGGTCCTTCGAGTCGGATACTTTGGCAAAAGATTTAAATAAAATTCAATAAGCGACTAGGTACATAATAAGATATTAAATTTTATTCAAAGGATCACCATCTTTACAACTCCCGACAAGTACATTTGGAATACCCGTCCATTATACACCATTAAGTACATTTAAAAAACTTATTTGAATTTTAAAAATTAAGTGGATTTTAAAAATTGAATAATTTAAACAATTGTGTTCATAAGTATTGCCAATTGATTTGTACTCAAACCCCCCTGTTCTGAAAATCACGGTGATTTCAAAAGTAAACTATTAATAGCGGACTTGGTAATGAGATTCTATTGCGTTTTAAGTTTTTTTCATTTATAATAGCATATTTTCTTCCAACTTCCAAAGCTATAAAACGTAAAATTTACAACAGCAATGATTTAGCTTTTATTAATTTTTAGAAATCACCGTGATTTGGCATGTCGTGATTTGCAGAACAGACCCGTAAATAAAAGAACACACACTTATACAAATATATAAGTATATATTTATACATACATATATAGACATACATACATATGTATATGTACATAATATATGCATAGTTGTGGATTTTTATCACCTTGCAATTCCATTTTTTTTGACGTTTGTTTTGACTTATTTTCTTTCACAACGTGAAAAAAAACTACTGAGCGTTTGCGTTTGGACGGACATATAGAAAAATTAAAATTATTAAAAAATTTATTAAAAGTTGAAAAAGCCTCAATCAACTTACTCGTACTTTGTTTGCTGCTAAAATTAAATATAATAACAAACATATATCAAGTGCAATAAATTAGTGCGGTGTAATTGTGTTGTGAACAGGGACCGTAACGGTTATAATTTTTATTTTAAAAATCACTTTTTAATCATTATTTCTTGATTTTTATTTATCCCTCACAAAATAACTCTTATTTTGTGACTTTTATTTATTCCTCACAAAATAACAGTTACTGTTTGATTTTTATTTTTTTGCTTAACTTTTAAAATGTAGAAAGCGTAATTTTTGCGTTAAAATGAATATTAACCGATTTAAAATTGAATTTATCGCCAGAGTCTTTAAAAAAAAATCTGATATGTTAAATTAAATTTACTTTTTTATTATTTATTAATTTTAAAAGTTAAAATTTTTTTGAGCAAAAAAATAAAATCAAAAATTAACTGTTATTTTGTGAGGAATAAATAAAAGTCACAAAATAACTCTTATTTTGTGAGGAATAAATAAAAATCAAGAAATAACTGTTATTTTCTGAGGAATAAATAAAAGTCACAAAATAAGAGTTATTTTGTGAGGAATAAATAAAAATCAAAAAAATAAAAATCATTGCATCTATCGGTAGTCCATGTAACATGGAGTATTTTGGTATATTCATTGTGCACGTAGCACTTCTCTATTATTGTGATTTTTTTAGTTTAAATTTGGAAAATAATCGTTATTTGCGATCCCTGGTTGTGATTACTATTAATTAATACATACATAGTTATTATATGTACTATGACTAGTTCTATTGCCACACAATATATTTCACTGCCATATAATATAACAAATACAATATTAAGCTTTAATTTTAATCTCCTTGAAGCTACTATTGATAATCTAGTGCTGACTATTAATAGTTTTACAACAAATATGACTGGCATGATGCAAGCAGTGCTAAGAATGCCGAATAATCTGCTTCAAGCATTAGTTAATAAGCCATGAACACGTTAAAAATATGTTTTTGGAACGCAAAAAGAATTCGCCAACATAAAAATGAACTTGAGCACTTCCTCACGGAAAAAAATATTGATATAATGTTGGTTTCTGAGACTCATTTGACTTCAAGAATTCTATTTAAAATTAATGGCTACACCTTATTTGATTCCAAGGACCCAAAATGAAGAGCATGCGGTGGATCAGCAATTCTAATAAAGTCAAGACTCAAGCATTCTGCCTTATCGTGGTTGGCGTATTTCAAATACGACTATGACTGTTTGGTAATAGATTAAAGAAGACTTCAACAGTTTTTCTTTAATCTATTACCAAACAGTCGTAGTCGTATTTCAAATACGCCAACCACGATAAGGCAGATTATATTATTGACAACATTTGTGAAGAACATCTACAAGCGACGAATATTTGTATACAAAATTTTTGCACAAATTTCCTTATATCATCAATTTACTCCCCTCCCAGATTCGCAATTACTGAAGATCAATACGAGGATTTCTACAAATCTAAACATACGTTCTGGGGTTCGCGTCTTATCACAGCCAGAGGTCGAGCGTTGTTCAACACAGTGTCAAAAATGGGCTTGGACGTCATTTCGAGTTTGGAGCCCACTTACTGGCCTACTGACATACATAAAATTCCGGATGTTATAGATTTTGGCGTCATGAAAAATATCTCTAGGGAATTAATTCACGTTGAAGCTTCTCTAGATCTCTCGTCCGATCACTCTCACACGATCGTTACAATCTGTAGCCCACTGAGAAGTGCTTAACCTCACTCATATGTGAAGATGATGAGTCGTGTAAATTGGCCGCGATTCAAAAAATTTCTTAGTAGTCATTGCACGGAAAACATTACGCTAAGAACACCCGAAGATATTGAAGCTAACATTGCGAACGTTAACGAAATGATTACACAGGCTGCTGAACATGCTACCACCTCCCATCCGCAGACTGGGTTTAATACAATTTATTCTACGCATATTTAACATCTCGTGTGTGAAAAAAGAAGAGCTAGAAGGGAATGACAACAGTACAGATCACCATAACTTAAAATCAGATTTAAAGAGTGCACTAAACGACTCCAAGAGTTGCTTGCATTTGAAAAAACTGCATTTCTTAAAAATTATCTGGAAGGTCTTGATGTCACACCACTATCTAATTACTCTTTGTAGCGCGCTGCTAGAAAGCTGAAAACCGCCGTTGAGTTTAAACCACCTCTGCGCACCTCTACCCGAGGTTGGGCTAGAAGCGATACTGAAAAAGGTAACATATTTGCTGATCATATAAAATAGGTATTTACCCCCAAACACATTTAGTGGTGTTGTTGATTTGCCGAGTGTAGTTGCGCTACCCCTTCGACCCATAAAAATAAGATGCGTGATGTACAAAAACTAATTGCTGAACTTAATGCGCAGAAAGCTCCAAGTATTGATGGAATTAGTAACTAGATGCTGATGAACTTGCCTCATGTTGCAATAAGAATCCTGCCATTTATTTTTAATGCAATTTCATGAATGCAGTATGTTCCTTATAACTGGAAACTTGCCAAAATCAAAAAGATTCCGAAGCCGGGCAAAAATCTTACCAATGCTGAGTCATATAGGCCTATAAGCTTACTATCAACAATCTCGAAACTTTTCGAAAAGCTGTTCATGACAATGGGTGCATCCTGGACCATCAATTTGGCTTTAGAAGTCAGCATAGCACAATTGAGCAAACGCATAGACTGGTTTAAGTTATAAGGAGGACATTTTAAGAAAAGAAGTATTATTCAGCCCTCTTTATTGATGTTTCTCAGGCATTTGATAAAATATGGCACGAAGGACTAATTTTAAAATTGAAGATATATCTGCAAATAAACACACAATAACTTTGGAAAATTATATTAGTGATAGGAAGTTCACTGTTCTGGAAGGAGAATTCATAAGTGTGCCGAATCTATGGGTCGTATTCAAAAAAATATTTGACTTGAGCTTTAAAGTTCATAGTAGTTACCAAGCACTTTAAGGCTAACATTGCTTTATTAAGAAATTGTATTCAAAAGAAAACTTTAATTATTTTGTAATTTAATATTCAATACTGATAACTCCACCGTGTTCAACAACCAATTCACAGCTTATGGTGTACAACATCGAATAGAATTTCATTCGAGTATTCAAATAATTTTTTATTTTATTAAATAAATTTTTATTATCTTGAAGTAAGGTAACCTACTTTAAAAAATATGAGCTTCTAACATGGAAGGAAAACACATAAACATTTTTATGAAGTAAAACTAAAAATAGTATGATGAACAAATACTACGTTTATACGCGCACTATTTGCAAATAAAATTATTTGCAAATAAATTAACTCACTGTTTATACGGCATAGCAAAAGTACACAAACTTGGTAGCACTTCTATAGAAAACTTATTTATGTTGGCAAAAAAATAGTGTAAATATACAAAATATCAAATAATTATTTGATTTAATCGTCATTTATTGCTTCTATTATTGTTTTTTGTTGCAATATTTATCCATTTATTGTTTTTGTTATCAAACATTTGTAAGCGTGGCAACCTCAGGCATTTTATTTGCAAATAGTGCGTTAATCGTGAATATTTTTTTGAATTAGTAAATCGCAATAAAAATAATAATATGGCAACAATTTATAGTTTTATTTGCAAATAAGCCCTGCGTATAAACGAAGTAAAAGAAAAATTATAGCAATATATTTTATTCGAATGAAACGAGTATTTGAATATCCAGATTTTTTCCATTCGTTTTAACTGTATGTACATCACTAAAACATTTTTGTATAATTAAATTTATTTTAATATTTTTTTATGAATTTTGATATGTATTTCGAATCAGTTGGATAATTTGCTGATGTTTTCCATAACATGACAGAAATAATAAATTTCAAATAAGAGCTAACACTTCTAGCTTCATTTCAGATGTCTTATGAACCAATATGTGCTATTTTAACAAAAATATTTGCGGTACAAAATACACATTTTGCAAATATCAACTTAAAGTAGTCTTAACAAACGTAGGTTCCTACTTTAGAATTTTGATATAATAATTTTTTTTAATACAACTTTACTTAACATTGCTTAGCAAGGCGTTGTTAAGTTTTTTTGAATACGACCGTATATCTTCCGGTGTACCACAGGTATTATTCTCGGGCCAGTCTTGTATTTAATATATACTTGTGATATGCCTGTGAGCAATAATGGTTCAATACAATCTACATTTGCCGATGATACAGCCTGTAAGAGTATACACAAAAGCCCTTATGAGGCATCCCGCAATCTCCAGGAACATATTACTCAGCTGGAAACACGGTTGAACTTATGGAGAATTAAAGTAAATAAACAAAAGTGTATTCATTTAACGTTCCCTATTCGAATCAACAATCAAAATATTCCTCAACATTATCAAGTGAAATACCTTGGTATATATACCTTGATAGAAGGCTTACATGGAAGTACCATTTTGACTCTAAGCTAACTCAAATCAAACTTACGTTAACTCAAATACGTTGGTTGATTGGCAGGAATTCAACACTCAGCCTAGACTGCAAACTTTTACTATACAAGTCGCTTCTGAAACCAATATGGTGCTATGGAATTCAGCTATGGGGCGCTGCTTCAGTCTCAAATGTGGATAGAATCCAACGACGGCAAAATAAAATTTTACGGTTAATAACATCGGCCCCATGGTACATCAAAAATTCAAATATATATCGTGATTTAAATATGCCACTAGTGATTGAAGAAATTGCACAATACGCGGGCAAATATTTAACTAAACTCGAGTCACATCCTAATCCGCTTGCTCGTAATATTTTGAACTTTACTGGACATATCCGCTTAAAAAATGACACTAAGGCTCTAATTTGCAACACCGCAGATGAAACGGTTTGAGAATATTTTTGTACATCATTCTTGTATTAATAATTGTTATCACTAGGGCAAGGAATCTCATGCACTAAAAAACCGAAAATATGCGCATAAAACATGCGCTTAAAATTTGAAAATATGCACTAAAAACACAGAAAATATGCAATTAAAAATATTTTTTTAATATTTTATTTAAAAACAATTTAACCAAAAAAAAAAGGCAGAAAACAATTCATTTAATATACATATGTATCTACATATAAAATTAGTATAAAGAAAAACAAAAAATTCAACAACAAGAAATTAAGTTAAATTAACGGCCTGGCCCACGATGTCACCAGATATCGTTCGATCGACAACTTGTATTGCAAACAACAATAACTTTAGAAAATTTATTTTTGTTTGCAATACAAGTTGTCGATCGAACGATTTCTCGTGACATCGTGGGCCAGGCCGTTAATTTCCATAATTTTGCAGAAAAAATCTCAAAACCAACTCACTTTCCATTTAAAATGTGTTATGTTGTGTGAAGTTACAAATTTTCAGTGAATTCCCGAACGAACCAATAAAAATGTTGTGTAAATATAAAAATTTAGAGTTCAACAGGGTGATTCAGGTAAATATTTTGTAACAAATTATGTGTCAACTTTTACCAGAAGATGTCGCACTAAGTATCAGGAGCGTTTTACTTTTTCAAATGGATGCTAACTAGAGTTTTTCTTTTTCCCGAAAAATCTTTCCCGCTTTCCCGGGAAATCCCGGGAATTCCTGCCCAGTACAAAACAATACAAAATATTTTTAAATTTACTTTATTTCAACATAAACAAATTATAATTCATGAGATCGATTAAATAATAACGTTTTATACACACATTATTCAAAAAATAATACCGTTTCCGTTCTTTATATAATAATACATAGATACCAATATTATAAAAAAGAAATTATACGAGTATTATTAAAAAAATATTACAAAATATCCCCCTTATGAAAAAATCATTGTTAAACTTAAAATTGGTTTAACAAACGAATTTTGTATGGCAAAACCAGTTTTAACGCATGCTTTAACTTTAACAATCGTTTTTGCATAAGGGCATATTTCTTTGGAAATAGGACTTTAGTACAGAATAAGCTGTTAATGCTGTTAACCGTACTATTTACCAAAGATAATCTGTAATTATTTGTAATTTTCTTTTATTTCCTTGCTCATTTCTGTTTTTACTTTTATGAATTGTTGTAGAATTAAATAGTGATAGTCGCGTTCTATTTTTTCCACATAAATGCAAAGTCTCAGAATGCGTGTGTACCAGAGTAAACTCGGCCTTAGTTGTTGTAAAGCTTTAGCTATTGTGATATTGCCATCACCTTATTATTGCACCGTCGCATTAATAAAGTGAATAACGACACTCATCAAGGAATGTGTACATACAAATTAAGTTGCCATAACAAAATCAAAAAATCCCGGGAATTCCCGCACAAATTTCCCGGGATTTCTTTCCCGGAAAATGTGCGGGATCCCGGGAAATTTTTCCCGGGAAATCCCGTATGAAAAACACTAATGCTAACCAAAATAGCAAAAATATGAACAAAAACATGCATTTATTGAAAAATATGCGCAAAAATATGCAAAAACGAGTATTTTTAGCAAAATATGCAAAATATTCAAAAACGATTGAATGCCATTTCAAAGGAAATTTCACGATTCGCAAAGATAACTTAACCGTTTCCGTTTTATGATGCCCAGTGAAAACATGCATTTGCATGAGATTCCTAGCCCTAGTTATCACTAATAGTGTTTTCACACTGACTTGGTTTGAATAAAAGTTGGTTTTAATGGTAAAACCAACTGTTAAAACTTGGTTTTACCATACAAATTGTTTTTGTTAAATCCAACATAAAACCATTTCTGAATTGGTTTTATTTTGGTTTTATGAAATGCAACCCTGTTTTCACTGTGGTAAATTCAGTGCTGCCAAGTTAAAATGACCGGCAGGAGCTGATAATGTTTATGCCTGTGAATAACAAGAGATGTCGCTTGAAAGATTTTCTACTTAAAAATGGATGCAGCAGCAACAATAAGTAAAAAAATTATGGAAAAATCAGAGTTTTTTGGAAGGAAAACAACGAAAATATTTTCATTGACCTCTGGGAAGTGAAAAAAGACTATACGACTGACATCGATCCTCCGATAAAAAGTTGTATTTTGTGATTTATTTGTGCATTTTTTATATAAAGGGTGTTTTTTTTTTGAGGTATAGAACTTCGAATTGAAATAAAACACAAGAAAATCGTTTTAATGTCCATCAATTTGGCTTTATTGGAAGGATAATTTTATGCCATTAATGTTTAAATATGATTTCGGGCATGTGGCCGCCGCGGCTGGCTCGAATAAAGCCAATTCGGCTTTATTAAAGCCAATTCGGCTGGCTCGAATAAAGCAAATTTGCACGATTTTTTTAGAGGTATAGAACTTCGAATTGAAATAAAACACAAGAAAATCGTTTTAATGTCCATCAATTTGGCTTTATTGGAAGGATAATTTTATGCCATTAATGTTTAAATATGATTTCGGGCATGTGGCCGCCGCGGCTGGCTCGAATAAAGCCAATTCGGCTGGCTCGAATAAAGCAAATTTGCACGATTTGCAAGCGTTGTTCTTTTGTCAACCTGTTCATGATGAAATGGCAAACCAAACTAAATATTAATCACTTGACAGCTGACAAAATGGCCGCCAGTTAAAAAAGTGATGCCAACTTAAAGTTCTATACCTCAATAAAAAACACCCTATACAATAACTTGATTTCCAAGCACTTCTTCACTTTGTATTACTAGTTCCATAATTTTAAAACATTTATTTACAAAATATAAAATAATTTCCATTTTAGAGCGCATTGTAAAGTTTCTTAGTTTTTCATACAAACAAAAATAGTTGTACAGTTTGTCAAATAAGTGTTATATAAAGCAGAAAAAAATACAACAAAAAACACACGCATTTCTGCAGGAGATTTATTTTATTTTGAGCAAAGTTATTAGACAGTCTGTGAGTTAAAACCTGAATTTAACGAACTTGCAGTGTGAATGCAAAATCAGCTGTTTATGGTTTTAACGTTAAAACCAGGTTTTAACTTTCATTGTGAAAACACTATAAATTAGTGTTCGGCATTGGTCGGGCCCATTAATTATATATATAGACATAAGATTTGATTACTTATTGTTAGTTCATTTATTTTTGAAGATACAATAAATAAATATATAGTAGTAGAAAAAAATATAGATATGTACATAACTATATAACACATCCATTCACACACAAAGCAAATTCTTCTTCTTGAACTTATAAAGTACACACTACGGTCGGTCAGTTTGACTAATAATACGTTTGTAATAAATATAATTGCTTATTTTCATTAAATACAGATTTATTGAAATTTAATAGAAATTTTATTTATTTTCATTGAAATTAAGGTGCAATCGATTTCTGAATTTTTAAGTGTACATAAACACAAATATTCTGCATTTCTTATAAGTTTTCAAAGAAGAAAATAATGTCGGTTACTGCACTTGCTAAATTTACTAGAGCTTCGGACGCTCTTATCGGATTCCAGGCTTGTTTTAATGACATTAATAATGAAGTTCAGGCCCTAGAGCTGACGAATTGGGACTTTTATGGGACAAAATTAAGCTCATTTACGATGAATTTTTAGATTCCGTGAAACCCTCTAAAAGTACTGATAATGATGCTGAAGTAATTATTGGTAAATATAGAGCCAGTTACACATCATACATCACATGTTTAGAAAAAATAAATAGTAAGAAATGTGAGTTGTAGCAAAAAAGTTAATGTTGCAGCTTCGGTAATTTCAACAAATTATGATAGCCATTCTTTAACCTTACCTCCCTGCGACGTTGACATGTTTGATGGTGACTATCTTTCATGGCCTACTTTTAGGGATTTATTTTATGAAGGTTTAGTGGCCTTCGAAAACGGCTAGCTGTTCTGTTCAACTATGTGTTATTAGTCAGAATAATTACAACAAACTTTGGTTTTATTTGTTCATTAATAATTATCACATGTAATTTGGCTTACAAAACAATACGAACTTTAGACCTTTCAAATAATAAATATAAAAATCATTTTCGCTGATCTTCCCCCCGAGCATTTAGTCGATGCTAATTTTTTGCCTTTTGTTGAGTCAGTAGTTCCAAAATACTGGGACTTCAGTGGAACGCTCATTTATACGTGTTCTATTTTAAGGTGGATTCAATTACGTTGCGATCTAACTATACCAAACGGGAAGTTTTGTTCATTATCGCAAAACTATTTGATCCCGTGTGTTGGCTACGACTTGTTATTATAGTTGCAAAAATTATTATGCAAAAGGCCTGGCAAGATAATATAAATTGGGATGATTCAATTACACATTTAACGAAGGTTAAATGGGAAAAATTTGTTGCTTGTTACCATGAAGTTAACAATATACAAATACCTAGATGGGTTCAATATGAACCAGAGCCTCTGTTGAGCTTCATGTTTTTTCTGATGCCTCGGAAAAGGCATATGCGGAAGTGATATACATTCGCATTGAAAACCCCAATAAGGAGATATTTGCCTATTTATTGACGTGTAAGACTAAGGTTGCCCCAATTAAAACTATTTCTATACCTCGTCTAGAGCCTTGTGGTGCTGTTTTAGCATCCGAACTTTTAAAAACTGTACTAATTGAGATTGATGTACCTCTTCGTCAAGTTTATTGTAGGACTGATTCTAAACTAGCAGTCCGATTGTTATAAAATTTCATACAGCATTTAAAGAGGTGTCGCCAAGTTTAATGGCCTATTTCCCACCTGCGAATGAAAACGTTCGACTTAAAATTTATATTGAAAACAAATTTTCATATTTTATTATTGTTTTCAATATAAATTTTTAGTCGAACGTTTTCCATCGCAGGTGGGAAATAGGCCATACGAGGGCGGTTCGGAAACTTCTTAGCCTAGCACAAAAAGCGCGGTATAAACAGAAAAAAGTTAAGTGTTTTGGAAACTTCCATCTCTGCTATGAACACATGTTAAATTTTGTTTCGATCTGGCAACTCCTTCATATAGAAACAGGTGTTCACAAAAGATGCATCCGCGATTTTTTAACAATGGAAAAATTAGAAATGCGTGGTGTCATTAAATATTTGCATAAAAAAGGTTTATCGGGAGAAGAAATTCATAATGATATGGTGAATGTGTTAGGTGAAAGTGCTCCTTCATATGCAACAGTAAAAAATTGGGTTGCTGAATTTAAACGTGGCCGTACAAGCATTGAAGATGAACCACGTAGTGGACGTCCAAAAACAGCAGCAACAACAGAAATTGTAGCCAAAGTGCATGATATGGTATTAAATGAGCGATGAATAAAAGTGCGTGAAATAGCTAAAATATCATGGGCGTCTCAAATGATCGAGTCCATTTAATTTTGCATGAAGAACTACAGATGAAAAAGCTTTCTGCAAGATGGGTGCCGCATTTGTTAACAGTCGACCAAAAACGCATAAGAATGAACATTTCTCAAACTTGTTTGGATCGTTTTAAGCGAAATAATACTACACTATACTCCAGAGACAAAAGAACAATCCAAACAATGGACTGAAGCTGGAAGAAGTGCCGCAAAGAAGGCAAAAACAATTCAATCGGCTGGTAAGGTTATGGCAACGGTTTTTTGGGACTTCAAAGGTATTTTATTGATTGACTATCGGCAAAAGGGTAAAACAATAAATTCAGAGTACTAATGCAACCTTTTGGATCAATTAAATGTACAAATTCGAGAAAAACGTCCTGGCTTACAACACAAAAATATAATTTTTCATCAAGACAACGCACCAGCGCACAAGAGTGTTTTAACAATGGCTAAAATCAACGAACTAAAGTACGAGTTGCTTGACCACCCACCTTATTCTCCTGATTTGGCTCCCAGTGACTTTTACCTGTTCCCAAATCTAAAAAAATTCCTTGCTGGCAAGCGTTTTACCTCAAATGAAGATGCAATTACAGTTGTAAACCACTATTTTGAAGACCTTGAGGAAAACTATTTTAATCAAGGGATAGAATTGCTAGAAAAGCGTTGGACTAAGTGTATTGAAGTTTCAGGAGATTATATTGAAAAATAAAAATATTTTTGAAAAACTAACTAATCTCTTTCATTGATAGCCTAAGAATTTTCCGAACAGCCCTCGTAAGTATGGATTTTAGACTATATCTGTCAAAAGGGGGCGGGTCCACAAAGCCCCAAAGTGGGCGACCTCGGGTTGATGAAAAATTCAAACTGATGCCAAGCTGATGTTTTTCATCTGAAAAAAAATTTTTTGCAAGTGGATTTCTCTATCCAAGGGGTTAAAAAAAGTCTGCTACATTTATGCAGATCCGCTTGCAGTTTAGGAAATATTAGAAGAAGAAAAATTAAAATTTTGGTTTTTTACTAACCTTGTTCAACTGTTCTGCTAGTGGAGAAATCAAATCTTGTTCTTGCATGTTTAAATCACGATGTATACTTGAATTTTTTATATACCATGGAGCCGATGTTATTAATCGCAAAATTTTGTTTTGCCTTCGTTGGATTCTCTCGACATTGGAAGCTGAAGCAGTGCCCCATAGTTGAATTCCGTATAACCATATAGATTTCAAAAGCGACTTGTATATCAAAAGTTTGCAATCTAGACTGAGGGTTGACTTTCTACCAATCAGCCAATGTATACCTGATCTAATTTTAGTTTCATTTGTGTTAACTTAAGAGTCAATGTGGTGTTTCCAAGTAAGCCGTCGATTAAGGTGTATACCAAGATATTTCACATGAGAATGTTGAGGCACAACTTGATTGTTAATCCGAATGGGTGAACAAGTATCTCTTCGTAATGTATATATTACTTGAACACACTTTTGTTCGTTTACCTTAACTCTCCATAAGTTTAACCATAGTTCCAGCTGGGTAATGTGTTCTTGAAGATTTCCGGATGCTTCGTAAGCATTTTCATGCATACTAAGGCAGGCTGTATCATCAGCAAATGTGGAAGTAGGGATATTGCTGCTCAGAGGCATATCACAAGTATAAATTAGAGCTCTGCAAACGATGGTTGTTTATGTAGCCTTCATGTTGTACAGTATTGAATTGTTCTCTCTTTTTAGTGCTCTTGATTTTATGAGAATACTAAATATGGTATTCAATCTCATCAAAAGCATGCAACAGCATTTGTTTATCTGCCAAGCGAGGACATCAGTTATTATTGTGTCGAAGCACATTTCACTAGTGCACACCGAATGACAATTGTAAAATGAGCATACAAGTGTAAAATTATGTGTATGTGCAAAAGAAAAAACAAACAACGCAGAATCTATGTATGTGCGTCGTAGATTATTTGAGCGTGGTAGTTCGCATGCTACTGTTCTAAGCAGTGTGACCACATCCTACAAATTGTTTATGAGACATTATTAGATTTAGTTGAACTATAGTGAATTTTTAATCAGAAATAATTTCTTAATCAGGCTTGAGTTCAGTAATTTCAATTCTTATGAATGAAATATTTTTATTAATTAATGTGAGTATCTAAAGAATAGAAGAAAAATTAAACTAGACACTATTAGCTGGGGGAAATACCGATATTTTTCTGTGCAGCCACACACTTCATCAGCACCCATGTCTATCTACTGGGGTAGAGATTATTATTAACATCAGCTATTAAACTTAAATTTCTATGAAATGGAATATGAGAATTGATTGTGTATACAATTATTGATTTGCCTTTGGCAAACACATTTGTAAGTATCACTATTCATTTTCTGTTTTTCCATTTTCTATTTAGGTTAGCACGAAGTTATATCACTCTACCTATGTATGTTTAACTATTCTTACTTATCTTTTACGATCATCACATTAATTATTTTTACTTATTCGATGCACCATCGGTACATACATATAAGTATTATTGTAGTGGCTTTATGTTACTTTGCCACTACAATAATACTTATATGTATGTACCGATGGTGCATCGAATAAGTAAAAATAATTAATGTGATGATCGTAAAAGATAAGTAAGAATAGTTAAACATACATAGGTAGAGTGATATAACTTCGTGCTAACCTAAATAGAAAATGGAAAAACAGAAAATGAATAGTGATACTTACAAATGTGTTTGCCAAAGGCAAATCAATAATAATTGTATACACAATCAATTCTCATATTCCATTTCATAGAAATTTAAGTTTAATAGCTGATGTTAATAATAATCTCTACCCCAGTAGATAGACATGGGTGCTGATGAAGTACGTGGCTGCACGGAAAAATATCGGTATTCCCCCAGCTAATAGTGTCTAGTTTAATTTTTCTTCTATTCTTTAGATACTCACATTAATTAATAAAAATATTTCATTCATAAGAATTGAAATTACTGAACTCAAGCCTGATTAAGAAATTATTTCTGATTAAAAATTCACTATAGTTCAACTAAATCTAATAATGTCTCATTTAATTCATCATGGGCACGTGACAAAAATATGTTCACTTGGCGATCATTGTTCACTTGGCCAGAACTGCTTCAGAATGCTGGAAAGCTAAGTCAACTGTTGAAAGCAAAAACAAAGTAACATAAAGCCACTACAATAATACTTATATGTATGTACCGATGGTGCATCGAATAAGTAAAAATAATTAATGTGATGATCGTAAATTACTGAACTCAAGCCTGATTAAGAAATTATTTCTGATTACAAATTGTTTATGCTAAATTGATTTAAAATAAAATCTAAAAAATAGTTATAGAGCTGAAACATAATGCTAAAATTTAATACATACTTCTTTTTAATTGCATTGTTTCATTTAAAGTGTTTATTTTTGCTATTTATTCTTTTATTGCATTACAAAATTGTATTTCCTTTAAATGAACCAAAAATTTGTTTAAATTCTTGAAAACCTGCCATGAGTTTAGCATACATAAGTGTAAAAATTTAATTTCTTAACGAGTTTTGCTATACAATTTCACATTAAAAACCACGCTAGGATGTAATTGTTAGTTCAAAATACATTATTTATTTATTTATTTATATATTTATTACCTATAACCTAGCCAATGCAGGCCATAGACGGTTACAAATTTCTACTATAATAATAACATAAACATTATGGGCAAATTGCTTATATAAATTTGTATGATGGAATTCTTTAAAACCTTGTTAAATTTCATCACTTATACTAACTTTCAGTTTTTCATTTTACATAATGCATTATGCAGTAATAAAAATCATTAAAAGCAAAGCATAATTATTAATTCGCTGTTGGTTTTTAGAAAACAAGCTTTTTTGAAAATGTATTTCGTTGATAAGCAAAATTTAAAAATTAGTTTTTATAAAATATCTAATACTAATTTACAACGAAAATTTACATTTGATGCGTGGTGATTTTAATTATGTATTTTGTTCCTCTGAATTCCAAAAGCAAGGTAAATTTTTTTTGTGGAACAATTTTTGAAATATTTTAATTTTCAATAAAACTAATTTTTGAAAACAAAGGCAAAAACGAATTATAAAACAAATAAAATAAGAATCATCCTGAAGAAGTTAACCAAAGGTTAACGAAATACTGATCAAAACTAAAAATATATAAAATTTACTGACCTAAAGCTTGAAAATATGTACATATATAAAAGATCGAAAAATTAGATAAACAATATTTTAATTTTTTTAATTTGTCCACCCTTTTTAACTTCACCAATCATATCTCGAGCTAGAAATGTCGAATATCGTTAAATTAAATGGCAAATCATCGTGTGCATTTATACATGAGTAAATTTACAACTATGAGAAACAACAATTATGAGAAATAAAATTTTTAAATTCAATATGAAATTAAACGAAGGTTGAAAATTATTATATTTATGAAAATTTTTAAAGAAAAATTTGTATACTTAATGATCAAACAGAATGCGGCATAAACACATTTTCCATACAAATTGACACAAAATAGTACATCCAGAAAGCAGTCGAGAGATAGAATCTATTTTATTTTGACAGCGTTTTTTCTTATGTTCTCACATAAAAATTAATATTCTCTCAATAATGCTACCATACTTTCAATAAATTTCATACATTTTGTGAACAAAACTACAAAGAAATATAAGCACAAAAGAAAATGAAACAAAACTTAGTGAGCATTTGAAGTTACTGCCGTAGTTTTTATTATGGGCTTTGTTAATTTGACAGCGATTTTTCCTGAAGTTACGGATTTATTCTGTTTAATCATTTATACTGTAACAAAGTGTAACAAAGAATTTACTCAACTGAAAAAAGTACTTCAATCTATGCCGCAGTGAATAATATGTTTGCGAAATCAACTCAAATGTCAAATGTATAAACACTTTTCATTTCGTTCGTAATTTTAGCCCATTCAGGCTTGTGTCAGCCTGAATGGGCTATTAACCAGCTTTCAAAAATATAACAGCATTTATACTGAAATACGAAACCTTTTTTAGTAAATATATTTCTAATTTTTGTTTTCAGTAAATTCATGCTGCTGACGTTCAACTCAAAAAAGTCTTATGGGTAATATTAATGTAACTTTTGCCATTGTAATTCCAAAATTGCAATCAATGTACTCTGTTTTTAAATGTGCCATTTGTCTTACAAATAAGCAATTTACATTATGTATTTTCTAAAATATTTTCCAAATTTATATTTTTAACCGTAACAAATTATAATTCTTACAAAAATTTTATGTCTTTAACAATTTAGATTAAAAAAAGGCTAAATGAATTTCTAAGAAAAGCTAAAAAACAAGCTAAGAGCTAAATGAAAATTTTGAAGATAATGCTAAACACACGTTCTGGGGTTCGCGTCTTATTACACCCAGAGGTCGAGCGTTGTTCAATACAATTTCCAAAATGGGCTTGGATGTCATTTCAAGTGGGGAGCCCACTTATTGGCCTACTGACATACATAAAATTCCGGATGTAATAGACTTTGGCGTTATGAAAAATATCTCTAGGGATTTAATTCAAATTGAAGCTTCTCTAGATCTCTCGTCCGATCACTCTCCCACGATCGTTACAATTTGTAGCCCATTAAGAAGTGATTTACCTCACCCATATGCCAATTTGATAAATCGTGTAAATTGGCTGCGATTCAAAAAATATCTTAGTAGTCATTGCACGGAAAACATTACACTAAGAACACCTGATGATGTTGAATCTAACATTGCCAATCTTAACGAAAATATTAAGCAGGCTGCTAAACATGCCACTACCTCCTATCCGCAGACTGGGTTTAATAGACTATATTCTACAGATATTGAACGTCTCGTATGTGAAAAAAGAAGAGCTAGAAGGGAATGGCAACAGCACAGATCACCCCAGAATAAAATTAGATTTAAAGAGTGCACTAAACGACTCCAAGAGCTGCTTGCACATGAAAAAAGTGCATCTCTTAAAAACTATCTGGAAAATCTTGATGTCACACCAGCATCTGATTACTCTTTATGGCGTGCTGCTAGAAAGCTTATAACACCCGTTGAGTTTAAACCACCTCTGCGCACACCTACCGGAGGTTGGGCAAGAAGCGATACTGAAAAAGGTAACATATTTGCTGCCCATTTAAAATACGTATTTACCCCAAACACATGTACTGGTGTAATTGATTTGCCAAATGTAGTCGCTCTACCCCCTCAACAAATAAAGTTTAAGACGCGTGATGTGCAAAAACTAATTTCTGAACTCAACCCAAAGAAAGCTCCGGGTTTTGATGGAATTAGTAACCAGATGCTAATAAAGTTGCCTCGTATTGCAATTAGAATACTGTTATTTATTTTTAACGCCATTTTACGACTGCAGTATTATCCAAATAGCTGGAAGCTTGCCAAAGTTAAAATGATTCCAAAGCCGGGCAAAGACCTTACCAAGGCTGAGTCATACAGGCCAATAAGTCTCCTATCAACAATGTCAAAGCTTTTCGAAAAACTGCTCATGACAAAATTGTCCCCAATTCTAGTTAATAGTGGGTGCATACCGGACCATCAATTTGGTTTTAGAAGTCAGCATAGCACCATTGAACAAACTCATAGATTGGTCCAATTTATAAGAAGAACATTTGAAGAAAAGAAGTATTGTTCTGCGCTGTTTATCGACGTTTCTCAGGCATTTGATAAAGTGTGGCATGAAGGCCTAATTTTAAAATTAAAAACATACCTGCCAATAAACGTTGTAAGTCTTTTGAAAAGTTACATTACTGCCCGGAAGTTCACTGTTGTGGAAGGAGACTTTATGAGCATGCCTGAAACTATCTCATCCGGTGTGCCACAGGGGAGTCTACTGGGGCCAGTTTTGTATTTGATTTATACTTGTGATATGCCTCTGAGCAGCAATATTCACACTTCCACATTTGCTGATGATACAGCCTGCCTTAGTATGCATGAAAATCCTTACGAGGCATCCCGATATCTTCAAGAACACATTACCCAGCTGGAACTATGGTTAAACTTATGGAGAATTAAGGTAAACGAACAAAAGTGTGTTCAAGTAACATATACATTACGAAGAGATACGTGTTTACCCATTCGGATTAACAATCAAGTTGTCCCTCAACATACTCATGTGAAATATCTTGGTATACACCTTGATCGACGGCTTACTTGGAAACACCATATTGACTCTAAGTTAACCCAAATGAAACTAAAATTAACTCAGGTACATTGGCTGATTGGTAGAAATTCAACCCTCAGTCTAGATTGCAAACTTTTGATATACAAGTCTATTTTGAAACCCATATGGTGCTACGGAATTCAACTATGGTGCACTGCTTCAGCTTCCAATGTCGAGAGAATCCAACGAAGGCAAAATAAAATTTTGCGATTAATAACATCGGCTCCATGGTATATAAAAAACTCAAATATACATCGTGATTTGAATATGCCACTAGTGGTTGAAGAAATTGCAAAATATGCAGGCAAATATTTAACAAAACTCGAGTCACATCCTAATCCGCTTGCTCGTAATATTTTGAACTTTACTGGACACGTCCGCCTAAAAAAGAGGGATACAAGTGCTCTTATACTCAACACTTCAGATGGGACTGCTTGAAAATACTTTTTATTTTATTTTATTTTTTCTTCCTTTTGATTATCACTACTTATGTATTATTTATAACTATCTCTAAATTTATGTCCGACAGTGGTCGGGCCTAATAATTATATTTTAGATTTAAGATTTGAATACTTATTGTTAGTTCATATTTGAAGATACAATAAATAAAAATATGTATTAAAAAAAAAAAAAAAAAAAAAAAAAAATTTAAATTAAAATAAGCTAATATGGTCACGCTGATCACAGTTCTGGTACCTACATCAACTTATATGTATATTTATAAGCATAATTAACATTTCTCGTGTTACAAATACATCATGAAATTGGTAACTCGTGAAAATTACTAATATACCGAAAGTTGCAAAAATTATATTGTAAAAAAATGTGCAGATTATGGCCCCTATTATGAGCAACTTTCGATATTCGACTGTAGTCGAAAGTACCGATCGAACGAATTTTCATTTGGTATTATAACGAGCATTCCACAAAGAACGTTGTTATTGTGAATGAAACCGGCAAAAAATAGCTAAGAATTTGAGTTTGTGTACTTAGTGCCTATTCACATTATGCCTTTTTAGCCTGCCTTCTTTCGACAATTTTCTTTTAAACCCCCTACGAAAAGTCAAGCACATTTACATTAAGACTTTTTTATTCATGACTTTTTGACGTTTGTATACACTCTTAGTGCTGAGAGTACGAAAAAACAAAGAGAAATATCAAAAATCCCCTTGAATTTTCATTTCGTGCCTTTTGTTTTACTCCGCATGCTTCTCAACACCTCTCACCTACGAACTGAAAAAGCCTGCCTACACATGCAAGCAGAAAAGGCGCAGTGTAAATTGCGTCTTAAAAATAAATATAGCTTAACACTTGGACTTTTTACTAATTTTTCCCATTAAAATACTGCATCGAAAGCTAAATTCTGTTCGATAGAAAATTCGTTGCTCAGCGAAATTTTCGGTGCTCATAATATGAATTTAACGTTTGAATTTCGATGCTCGATACCCAGCGAATGTCGAAAATCGAATGCAACTCATAATATGGCCTTATATTACAAAAAAATGCTAGAAAAATCTATATATATTATTGAAAAATGCTATAGAAAATGATAACTGCTAAATCAAAAATTCTGCAGCTAAATAAAAAGAAATATGCTAAATTTAGCTGCAAAAATGGTCACACTGGCTCTTCGTTTTATAATTTATTAATTTATGACTAACAAATAACATAAAAATAATATCTTTCTCAATGAATATACATATGTAGTTGTAAAAAGTTTTATTATCACTTAATATTTTATGAAATTTTTAGTTTGTGAAATGAAGTATTGTGCACTATGAAGTGTACAATAAAAACATTGCACACTTGACACAACTGTCTATTCAACTGTTGTACAATGATTGTGTGTGTTTTTTGTTTCCTTGTTCTCTATTTTTGTTTCACACTCAATTACGATCACCACTACAAACACTATTTGCTTTTGAAAAAAATACAATACTGTGCATATTTTCATAGCTTGTGCTCCCCTCTAGTATAAATCAAGTACAAAACTGGCCTCAGTATACTCCCATGTGGCACACATTCCACAACAGTGAACTTCCGGGCAGTAATTTAACTTTCCAAAAGACTTACAACGTTTATTGGTAGGTATGTCTTTAATCTTAATTAGGCCTTCATGCCACATTTTATCAAATGCCTGAGAAACGTCGATAAACAGCGCAGAACAATACTTCTTTTCTTCGAATGTTCTTCTTATAAATTGGACCAATCTATGAGTTTGTTCAATAGTGCTATGCGGACTTCTAAAACCAAATTGATGGTTCGGTATGCACCTACTACTAACTAGAATTGGGGACAATTTTGTCATGAGCAGTTTTGCGAAAAGCTTTGACATTGTTGATAGGAGACTTATTGGCCTATATGACTCAGCCTTTGTAAGATATTTGCCCGGCTTTGGAATCATTTTAACTTTGGCAAGTTTCCAGCTGTGTGTACAATACTCCACTCGTAAAATGGCATTGAAAATGAATAACAGTATTCTAATTGCAATACGAGGCAACTGCATCAGCAACTGGTTACTAATTCCATCAAAACCCGGAGCTTTCTTCGGCTTGAGTTCAGCAATTAGTTCTTATACATCACGCGTCTTACAATTTATTTGTTGAGGGGGTAGAGCGACTACACTCGGCAAATCAATTACACCAGTACATGTGTTTCGGGTCAGTACGTATTTTAAATGATCAGCAAATATGTTACCTTTTTCAGTATCGCTTCTAGCCCAACCTCCGGTAGATGTGCGCAGAGGTTTAAACTCAACGGGTGTTTTAAGCTTTCTAGCAGCGCGCCATAAAGAGTAATTAGATGCTGGTGTCACATCAAGATTTTCCAGATAGTTTTTAAGAGATGCAGTTTTTTCATGTGCAAGCAGCTCTTGGAGTCGTTTAGTGCACTCTTTAAATATAATTTTATTCTGGGGTGATCTGTGCTGTTGCCATTCCCTTCTAGCTCTTCTTGTTTCACATACGAGACTTTCAATATCTGTAGAATATATTCTATTAAACCCAGTCTGCGGATGGGAGGTAGTGGAATGTTCAGCAGCCTACTTAATATTTTCGTTAAGATTGGCAATCTTAGATTCAACATCATCATAAGTTCTTAGCGTAATGTTTTCCGTGCAATGACTACTAAGATATTTTTTAAATCCCAGCCAATTAAAACGATTTATCAAATTTGCATATGGGTGAGGCAAGTCACTTCTTAATGGGCTACAAATTGTAACGATCGTGGGAGAGTGATCTGACGAGAGATCTAGAGAAGCTTCAATTTGAATTAAATTCCTAGATATTTTTCATGACGCCAAAATCTATAACATCCGGAATTTTATGTATGTCAGTAGGCCAATAAGTGGGCTCCCCATTCGAAATGATATCCAAGCCCATTTTGGAAATTGTATAGAACAACGCTCGTGATCATAAACGCTCATGTAGTCAAATCATGGGAGCTCTGCCTCCGGAAAGGACTATTTTGGATCGACCGTTTACTATGTGGTGGGGACTTCGCCGGTCCATTTGTTATGAAAAATGCAGGTGCTAGATCAAGTCAGATTCGAAAAGCATACGTTTGTATTTTTGTGTGCTTTTCAATTCATTTGGAGGTCACGTCGGATTTGACAACGGGTGTGTTTTTAGCACCATTTAATCGATTTCCTTCGAGCCGTGGTTGGCTGCCCGCATACCATATTTTCCGATAATGATAAAATGTTAGAGCTTCTGGAGAACTAGAAAGGGCATTTAAGACATTTTTGGCAGAGATTCGAGCTGGAATGTGTTCTGCTTTTGAAATTAACGGTCTCTCGTGGCGATTCATTCCTGCTGGTGCTCCCCATATGGAAGATTTGTGGGAAGCGGGAGTTAAAAGTTTCAAACTTTACTTTCGCAAAGAGGTTCAATCAATTAAATATACTTTTAAGGAACTTTCTACAGTCCTTGCGCGAAAAAAGACATGTATTAATTCTCGTCCGCTCTGCTCAATGAGTGATAATCCAAATGAACCTGTGGTTCTTACCCCAGGTAATTTTTTGATAAGATCTCCAATTCTAGCTCCTCCAGAACCATCTGTTTTGGAATCTACGATTAGTATAGTGAGCAGGTATCGCAAAATTAAAGCATTTGCTCAACATTTCTGTCTCAGATGGAAAGAAGAGTATTTATCTAACTTATATAAGCGATATAAATAGAAATATCCTGAGCGTGATATATGTAGTTGTAGGAGATTTAGTAGTCATTCGGAATGAGCAACTTTCTCCGACTTCTTGGAAATCAGGCAGAGTCATTCTTACTTACCCAGGAAGTGATAATCACGTAAGCGTCGCGAACATACATACATACAGAAAATGGAATTGTAAAGAGACCGAACCAGTGACCCAGAGGTAGATGTAGCTGTCCTTACGCCGGAAGTAAATGTCACCGCAACTTTGGATTAAATTTATCAAAACACCGTTGTTTCGACATAGTTTGCAGCTCCTGCAGCTGAACATTCGTCGTCAAACCCTGATGTTATATCAGGTGCCAACGAAGCTTCGGCTTCGAAAGCAACGCCAACGGCTTCTGAAGTCGTGTTTCGTCTGTGTAAGCGTCGACATTAATTAGCTGGATGTCGCGTGTTTCAAAAAATGAATTTTGAGAAAAGAATTCGCATGGTGCTCTTGCATCGTTACTGTTCGCGATGTCTTTCGCACGATCATGTGGCGCGCGACTGTAAAAGCCAAGGTCAGTGCAATAAGTGTAAAGGGAAGCATAATTAGCTCTTACATTCAGAAAAGAGAACTACATCAAATGAGAAGCAAAGGAAACAGCGTCAATCTATCACAAACAATTCGCCCGTGTTACCCCCCATTATTAATTTGCCTATTTGGCACGTGGTAACTTTTTCCCCTACGGTTAAGGTATTTTTAAAAGCGGGAAACAAATCCATACCGGTACAGGCAGTCATCGACCTTTGCTGTAGTATAATCTATGTGTGTAACAGCTTGATTAAAAACCATAAGCTACATATGTCCACCATGGACCAGGAAACCATTTCGTGATCGCATGAGCTCGATATACCGCATTTGGTTGGGTCATTTCTGGCCAGTCTCCTTTTTAAGGGAACAAAAATTTGGTTTTAACACCCTCCCCGCATGGTTGCAGTATGTAGTCTGCATAAAACTACATCCCATAGATTTTGTACTATGGAAAATTCTGCCAGTTTATCTGGTTATAACTTGTATATGAAAAAAATTAAATGAATTGTAAATAAATATACACACCTATCGTGATTAAAATGTGAATTTTTTGTTCCCCATGAGATTTTCATTCCCCATGAAGGGAAATTTGTTATCAAGAACTTCATGGGAACGTTTGTTCCCGTTATCGATTCGCAGTGAATGTAAAAAACGGCAAGAAGACTTGTAAACCTTAAAAATTAATTGAAAATCAGAAAAAATTTTTGTTTCCAATGCAATGTTTTTAAGTTTAAAGTAGAATTTTTATATATTTTGGGTGCAGTGGAAAAAATTCTTATGTATGCCTCGCCATAAAATTTACTGCATGTAAACCAAAGATGTTAATATTCAATGAAAAAATGTGTTGTGCGGAATTATTGTTATTAATTATTTACTGATATTGTCCTAAAAATAATTATTTATAATTAAAAGTTATTTGTATGTGTTCTGGCTTTCACATCGTTTTCACATTTTTTCTTGTGAAATCGGATGTTAAAGCACATCATACGCCTGTTTAGGTTGAAATTTAGAAAATAAAAATTAATAGTATGTGTTCTTGCATCCGATTTTAGATGAAAACGATTTTTAAATGGACGATTTCAAATTTTTAGCTTTTTTCGTTTTCACTTTTGACAAAAAAAACTCGTATTCTTTTCACAAAACTATTAACAAATGAAAAAACGAGTTTTTTTGCCAAAAGTGAAAACGAAAAAAGCTAAAAATTTGAAATCGTCCATTTAAATATCGTTTTCATCTAAAATCGGATGCAAGAACACATACTATTAATTTTTATTTTCTAAATTTCAACCTAAACAGGCGTATGATGTGCTTTAACATCCGATTTCACAAGAAAAAATTTGAAAACGATGTGAAAGCCAGAACACATACAATTAATTGTAAGTTTAATAATGAAATTGCGCGATGTATTGATTCAGTTCGCCTGCAAAAGTAAAGTGAACAAAACCAATTGAAAAGTGAAAAAATCAATCACCCCTATTGTGAACAGTTTTTCCCTCAAAATATTTTCCCTTTTCCACAAATTGCAATCGTGAATAATTTTTCCCCAAAAATCGATTCCGTTTTTTTTGATTCCCAATATTTTTCACATGGATTTTTTCACTTTTCCCTTGGTTTTGTTCAGTTAATTTTTGAAGGCGAACTGAATTAATACATCGCGTTATTTCATTATTAAACTTCGAATTATAAGTAAATAATGTCCACGATTAATAACAATAATTCCTTGCAACACAATTTTTCATTGAACATGAATAACTTTGGTTCACATGCTGTAAATTTTATGGTTGTGGTTTATTTAAGAATTTCTTCCATGTCACCTAAAATATTTAAAACACAATTTTACACTCAAAAACATTTCATTTAAACTTAATTTCTTTGATTTTCAATTAATTTTTAAGCTTTACAAGTCTTCTTCCCTTTTTTTTGCATTCACTACGCATTGATAGCAGGAACAAACGTTCCGATGAAATTCACGATTGCAAATTTCCCTTCATGGGGAATGAAAATTTAATGGGAACAAAAATTTCACATTTTATTCACGATAGGGGTGAATGTGAAAAATATTATTTACAAGGGGAATCAAAAAATGGAACAGAGTTCTGGGGAAAAAATTATTCACGATTGCAATTTGGGGAAAAAGGAAAATATTTTAAGGGAAAAACTGCTCACGATAGGGTTAATAGTTTTTTTAGTTCTAAATTGTTATATATATTACTTGTTTTTATGTTATTTTGTTTGCAACAACTTTGATGTTTAAGTTCAATTTCAAATAATATAATTTTCGTTCTTTCGTTCATCTTCGTGTTGGAGGTTTTACATAGATTCTAACGAATAAACCGCTAACGGTCTTATGTTAAACATTGCACTCGCTACAAAGTTTAGATATACATACTTTATAAATTTATTATTGGAAAGTACGTTCGTTGTTACGCGCAAAGCTCGCTCAAAATCGATGAAAAGAAGATATAGGTGCATGTTGAGTTCTACTGACTGTTCGATGATTACGCGCAAGGAGTTAATGTGATCGGCACAATATCGCCCTGGACGGAAACCTTCCATTCCGTGGGAAAGGCGTTTGTAACCCAAGCTTCTCTGATAATTGTGGTAATAGCTTGGGCAATGGGCTCTGATCCGTATCGAAACAGTTCTGCTGGGATATTGTCGGGACCTGCTGCTTTGCCATTTTTGAGCGACTTCAGGACTGTTTCAATCTCTTCACAGCAAGGTGGGGCCGTGGAAATATGTCTTCTTGGATTTCGGCGGAGAACGGTGGCTGTAGTAATTGATTGTGTTTCGTCGGTTATAGAGGCTTCACTAATAAAAAATCTTCGCCAACGGTCCAATTGTATTTCGAGATTCGTTAATTCGGCTCCGTTTTCATTTTTGATTGTTGCAGTAAATCTTATGTTATTACTACTAATTTTTTTATGGTTTCGTATACTCCTCGCATATTTCCAATACTTGCAGCGGTTTCAGCTTGTTGGGCTAGACTATTAAAGTAATTGCACTTATCTCTGCGTACTAAACGCTTAATCAGTGTGGCAGAAGAGCGGTAATTAGTTTTGGCTGTAGTTTTCGCTTCATTTGTTTCTGCCCGTAGGAGAGTGTTGTGCAGTCGTTTGCGGTGTTTTATCTCCTGCAGGGTTTCATTGCTTATCCACGATGCTACACTTCGTTTCGCAGGGCGTATAACGGTATTAGCTATTTCCGTACATGCTGTTGTTATCTCGGGCCAGGTGTTCATGTTACTACTTTGTAATATGTCAGTTAAAGCCAAATTATATGCGTGTGCAATTTCAGGACAGCAACATGTGGTCGCTGTCGATGTCAGCTCCTTGTCTGGTTTTCACATCCATAAGAGAGCCCAAGAATAATTTGCTTATCAGTATGTGGTCAATTTGATTACGCGTCTGACCATCTGGTGATTGCCAGTGTATTTGTGGATATTTTTGTGCGGAAATTTTGTGCCGCCAATAGATAGTCGGTTTCTGGCACAGAAATCTACCAATCTATCGCCGTTTTCATTTCTAGTGTCGCCAAGTCATTGCGTGCCCATGACTGAATAAGTTGCTGTTGTTACTACCCACTTTAGCATTAAAATCACCCATAATAATCTTAATATCTCCTGTCGGAAGAGAGCATACTATCAATCTAAAAGTAGAATTGATCTTTTGGATCATCATCATCAGGTTCGGTTGGAGCATAGCAATGCACTATAGATATTTTGCGAAATTTAGAGTTTAATCTTGCCGTTATGAACCGTTCGTCATAATATCAACTGAAAATTCGTTGGATCAGTACTTTCGACTACAGTCGAAGATCGAAAGTTGTTCATAATAAGAGCCTTATTCGCAAAAAAAAATTTCTCTGAGGTTTGAATATTTTGCCTTTAAAAATTATAGCAGTACAGTTCGCGAATAAAATATAGCACATTTGAATTTTCACAAGTAATTTTTTACTATACAATTTTTTAACTTGAGAATGTACACATACCTACATACTAATTGTCAAGTAAGATTTTGAGAGACATAACGGCATGTAATTATTAACATTGAAAGAAATGAGCATATTTTTGAAAGTTTCAATGCGAATAAATAATAGCACACGTTTGAATAGTCGCCGTTATTGTTGAGTTGAACGTCAATGAACGTGCATATTTAGGAAAAAAAAAGTATTGTATAAAATCTTTATTTATTCTGATATTGAAATATATGGAGTAATAAGCAAAATGGGTCGTGGAAAAAAATTAATTCTACTTATTTTAAAATTTCATCAAAATAACATAAAAGTTGCAGAAATTGCCAAAAATTTGAGTAGAAGTCGAAAAGTTGTAATGAATCTATTAAATGATCCCGAAAAATATGGAAAGTTGTCGAGTCCAGGAAGGCCGCGAGCCGTATCTGATAGAGAAAAAGGGGCGATATTGAGAGTAGCGTCGAATTCAAACCTAAGTGCAGGTGTAAAAACTCACGTTCGCAATGTGCAAAAAATATTACAGAAATCTAAAAACATAGTGCGAAAACTACAGCGCAAACCACCGCTTGCAGCCAAGCACAAAGCGATACGAATGGAGTTTGCTGAATATCATTTGCAGTGGAAGAAAAAATGGCGCCAAATACTGTTTACTGGCGAAAAGAAATTTAACCTCGATGGACCAGATGGTTGGTGTTATTACTATCATGATTTGCGTAAGCATGAAAAAATTTTAAGCAATATGAAAACAGTGACGGTGAATTGATGATGGAGGTAACTGTTATTTTGGATCGATTTTCTAGAATAGTTGATTATTAAACATGTATTTCTTTGTATATGAACTAATTTCTACATACATACATATATTTACCTATATGTATGTATATATTAATACTTTTAAAAATTATACATATATTCTCTATTTCAAGTAGTAAAATCTGAAAAAATAGTAGTGATACATTAGAAGACAAAATTAATAAAAAGAGAGACTGACTGACCAACTGATACGTACACTCTGTTTGACAGGTACAAAAAGCTCACTTAAATATATTAGAAAAATATACGCAATACGCTAAACTTTAATAAAATGAGAAAAAAAAAACACTTCATCCAGAACATCAAATAAAAGCCATAGACGCTCACCCATCATAAAATAAACATATACTCGTACATTATTAATGTACTTAAAGATACTATCAGTATGAAGTAACACAATTTGAAGAATAAAAAGTTTGAAATTTAATTATCCATAACGCTGACAAAGAGTAGACAGAAATGCTGACATACAAAGTAATCTTGTATACTAGAGGAGCAGTTGAGAGGTCAGACCTAAATTGTAAGAAAACCACTTCGTTTTCTGTTGATCGCTATTCAAGAAGAAAATAAGATTGTTCATTATGAATTAACTAATTTAAAAGTACATTTAAGTTCAGTCTCATATCCATATGATGATGATCCTAACATAAAATTTAAAAATAAACGTAATGCAATTCTACATAGTTATTATATGTATCTAAGATTCCAGCAAAGGTAGTATATGAAAGAATCTCGAGCGTTTCTACCTGTACCAGAGTTTAAGATAAAAGCTCCTTTTATTCAATAGCGGGACAATTGAATAAAATTTTAATTTGAAATAGTAAGCAAAGAAATCAGCTTACTGTATTCTTATTCATGATCATATATTAGAATATATATCCATCAAAGGTCAAATTCTAAAAGTCATATAAATTAACCAATATGGAAAATAACATAATTTTTAAACACGTACAAGGTTTCAAAAATAAGTCAAATGAATTCATTAGAAAAGAAGTAGCGATTGTTTTCAACAATTACGAATATAATTATTTCATTATGAAACTCAATAATCAATAAAAAAAGAAGCAAGCTGACTAACAAAAAAAAAACTATCATTACATAAGCTGGACTGCTGGATCAGTTTCATTTAAAAATGTATAAAAGGCAATGCAAGATGTTCTAAAATTTATCTAAAAGGTGATGAAAAAAGCCTACGGCTGGAAAAAATTTTATATCAAAATATTTCTAAGAATGAATATAAGCTGCATCAACTTTAAACAAATGTAAATTAAATATAGGAAATTTTTCTATTATAGTTACTATTACTCTAAAGTATGTATCTTAAGGAATTCAGTTTTACTTAAAACAGAACATCCTCACAAATTTTTGTTCCCATTAAATTTCACATTTTATTCACGATAAGGGTGAATGTGAAAAATATTATTTACAAGGGGAATCAAAAAATGGAACAGTTTTCTGGGGAAAAAATTATGCACGATTGCAATTTGGGGAAAAAGGAAAATATTTTAAGAGAAAAACTGCTCACGATAGGGTTATTATTTTTTTGTTCTAAATTGTTATACATATTACTTGTTTTATGTAATTTTGTTTACAACAACTTTAATGCTTAAGTTCAATTTCAAATAATATAATTTTCGTTCTTTCTGGTTGATAATTCGTGAAGATTTATTACTCCTCTTTTTCTCATCTTTGTGTTGGAGATTTTACATTGCACTCGCTACAAAGTTTAGATATACTTTATAAATTTATTATTGGAAAGTACGTTCGCACAAAAACTCTGTACAAAACGCAAATCAAAAGGTAATATCAATAAATTGAGAATACTTCTCCTTGTTTTTGAACATAATACCAACATTGATGCCAACTTTTTTGGCTCTAAAAGCACGTCAATATTAAGAAAAAACACTAAGAGGCGTAATTTTGAAATCTAAAACGCGTAAAAAGCACTAACATGAAAAACGAGAGAAGAAATGTTTAATATTTCCTAAGCTATTCTCTATTTCGGCAATAGTATCATCTTTATTGAAATATATCCGACGAAGAAGGTATGATTTACACTGAAAAAATAAATACACCAAGTTTTTATTAAAATAATTTTAAGAAATACACAAATTTCTTACAAGCACTACTTAGTCGTTTTTCTTAGTTTGGCACTAACGCTAAAAATTTGGCGTTTTGAGTCTTCAAAAAGCCCTAAAAATAGTGCCAAAAACATCAAGTTGGCATCGCTAAATACCAATTGTAAAACACATGCATACTGCTATAATTTTTAAAGGCAAAATATTCAAACCTCAGAAAATTTTTTTTTTTTTGCGAATAAGGCTCTTATTATGAACAACTTTCGATCTTCGACTGTAGTCGAAAGTACTGATCCAACGAATTTTCAGTTGATATTATGACGAACGGTTCATAACGGCAAGATTAAACTCTAAATTTCGCAAAATATCTATAGTGCATTGCTATGCTCCAACCGAACCTGATGATGATGATCCAAAAGATCAATTCTACTTTTAGATTGATAGTATGCTCTCTTCCGACAGGAGATATTAAGATTATTATGGGTGATTTTAATGCTAAAGTGGGTAGTAACAACAGCAACTTATTCAGTCATGGGCACGCAATGACTTGGCGACACTAGAAATGAAAACGGCGATAGATTGGTAGATTTCTGTGCCAGAAACCGACTATCTATTGGCGGCACAAAATTTCCGCACAAAAATATCCACAAATACACTGGCAATCACCAGATGGTCAGACGCGTAATCAAATTGACCACAGACTGATAAGCAAATTATTCTTGGGCTCTCTTATGGATGTGAAAACCAGACAAGGAGCTGACATCGACAGCGACCACATGTTGCTGTCCTGAAATTGCACACGCATATAATTTGGCTTTAACTGACAGATTACAAAGTAGTAACATGAACACCTGGCCCGAGATAACAACAGCATGTACGGAAATAGCTAATACCGTTATACGTCCTGCGAAACGAAGTGTAGCATCGTGGATAAGCAATGAAACCCTGCAGGAGATAAAACACCGCAAACGACTGCACAACACTCTCCTACGGGCAGAAACAAATGAAGCGAAAACTACAGCCAAAACTATTTACCGCTCTTCTGCCACACTGATTAAGCGTTTAGTACGCAGAGATAAGTGCAATTACTTTAATAGTCTAGCCCAACAAGCTGAAACCGCTGCAAATATTGGAAATATGCGAGGAGTATACGAAACCATAAAAAATTAGTAGTAATAACATAAGATTTACTGCAACAATCAAAGATGAAAACGGAGCCAAATTAACGAATCTCGAACTACAATTGGACCGTTGGCGAAGATTTTTTATTAGTGAAGCCTCTATAACCGACGAAACACAATCAATTACTACAGCCACCGTTCTCCGCCGAAATCCAAGAAGACATATTTCCACGGCCCCACCTTGCTGTGAAGAGATTGAAACAGTCCTGAACTCGCTAAAAAATGGCAAAGCAGCCGGTCCCGACAATATCCCAGCAGAACTGTTTCGATGCGGATCAGAGCCCATTGCCCAAGCTATTACCCCAATTATCAGAGAAGCTTGGGTTACAAACACCTTTCGCACGGAATGGAAGGTTTCCGTCCAGGGCGATATTGTGCCGATCACATTAACTCCTTGCGCGTAATCATCGAACAGTCAGTAGAACATGCACCTATATCTTCTTTTCATCGATTTTGAGCGAGCTTTTGATACGGTCTCTCGCCGCAACGCTCTGACTAACAAAGGTATACCCACAAAATTTGTTGCACTGATTAGCAGAGTACAGAGAGTGCTCGAATTAAACTAGCTCGCAAATGAATTCAATTCGAGCGATTTTTGTTTTTTGTATTGAAAAGAGCTACTCTTGTATTTTTTGAGAATCGAAAATAGGAATCGCAAGAATTCAAATTTTAAGAGCCAAAAATAAAACTCGACTCGCGAGTCGAGTTAAAAAGAATTCTTCGCGAGTTTTATTAATTTTGTTTGCTTAAGGTAGAATTAGCCGAACGTCCACGTAAGCTAACGAAACATCTGATCGTTTTTGTTGATTAAAAACAGTGCAAACGCTTACCGAAATTTGCTGTAACGTTGACGGCACGTCTCAACCTGTATAAAATAGAATTTCCTAACGTTGTTAAGTGACGTTTTAAACCAGTGATGGTACTATTTGAAATCAAATGTGGGTATTTCGACTCTGTTTCTCGGTACTTTTACTAATAATATAATCTGTGCGAAAAAAAACTTAAAATAATACATAAATACATATGTATATGCATGTGTATATGCATACTTATGTATGTAAATACACATATATATATATATATATATATATATATATATATATATATATATATATATATATATATATATATATATATATAAAATTTCAAATTATTATATACATACATATATATACATATATATACATATATATACATATATAAAATTTCAAAATAATATATACATACATATTTATATGTACATAATGAAGAAATATACATGTATGTAATTATGTATGGGTGCGATGTAAAAAATTAAATATATAAAGAAATTTAAATGGTATCAAAACCTCTTATTGTATATCTACATATGTATGTAAAAATTATTTAATTTGTAGTATACATATCGTTGGTCACAAGTAGAAAGGCCCTAATTCAAGTAAGTGTAAATTGCTTGTAAAAGTTTTATTTTTCACTACTGTAATAAATTTTTGTGGTGAAGTGTATTTGTGTCAAATGTATTGGAATCAGTGAAAAGTTCAATTCCATGAATATTCGAGTTAGGGACTTTCTATGTATATGTATGTATCTATGAACATATTATTTATTTATTATGAATGTATAACATATGTAGATAAATACGTATATTTTTATGTACATGCTCCAATACCATTTACATATTTTATGTACTTCTTCTTCGCCGCAGTCACCATTTGAACTTTTTAATACCCATCACTGTTTTGTGAACAGCTGTTCCGTTTTCATATTAAAACAACAAAACAAAGTAAGGCGTACGCATGTTTTTAAATGTTCTATAAGCGCACCAACGTGCTAACAGTACGGTAAGGTACGGTACAGCAACAGCAACGTTCGGCTAACCCAGCCTTTATGCACCAGTAAAAAAAAACTTGGGACGAGTATAACAGGAAATACATTCATATGTATATAAGAATGCAATACATTTTGTGAGTCTTTCGTCAACAATCACATATATGTACATACACTTTTTCGAATAAACAAAAAAATATTTTTTGTACACAGAGAAAACAGTGCCTACTAAATATCTCATAAAATAGAACAAAATTAATAAGAAATGTCTATGGTTTATTTTAAATAAGCAAATCTTATTAATTTCATAGAGAAAACCTTTTTGAAAAAATCAAGAAGAAATCTTGCAGTGTTTATGAGGTTATCTTATTGATTTTTTCAATACAAAAATAAAAAAAAAATTGCGTCTTTATTCTCTGTACTTATGTATTTTCATTTAAATTCTATACCATTTACATATGTATGTATGTAGTATATTGTAGATGTTATTTATTTATGTATATATGATGAAAAATAAAATCTAAATTTAACATTTACGAAATAAACTTATGACAATAAGTCGAATAATAAATTTCTTAAATGTTAAATTTAGATTTTATTTTTCATTTTGCCTTATAATTACTTTTATTGTTATCCAAAGGATTTCTAATTGTATAAAGGTGTAGAAAAATAGAATAGATTCATATCGAATATAAATTATTTGCTGGGTTTTGTATAAGTTTCTAAGCCTACTATGCTTATTTTTCTTTTGTGATTTTCAAAAATATTATTATTTGCGAAAGTCTGTACATAAGATAAGACGTTTGTGACTGTTTAAAATGTGTGGTTGAAGTCTACTGACGATTTGTTACAGCAACAATGAAATGCATATAGACATCGCTGAACCACCAGCAAATAAATTTCAAATTAAAATAAACTTGACAATATGTCGAATAATAAATTTTTTAAATGTTAAATTTAGATTTTATTTTTCATTTTGCCTTATAATTACTTTTATTGTTATCCAAAGGATTTCTAATTGTATAAAGGTGTAGAAAAATAGAATAGATTCATATCGAATATAAATTATTTGCTGGGTTTTGTATAAGTTTCTAAGCCTACTATGCTTATTTTTCTTTTGTGATTTTCAAAAATATTATTATTTGTGAATTCTCAAATAGTTTTTGAAAGTCTGTACATAAGATAAGAGGTTTGTGACTGTTCAAAATGTGTGGTTGAAGTCAACTGACGATTTGTTACAGCAACAATGAAATGCATATAGACATCGCTGAACCACCAGCAAATAAATTTCAAATACATACATACATACACATTATTTTATTTTCTGAACTAACTTACTCACCAAGTATGGAACCAGCAAACTTCTACCTGATAGACAAGCACTATACCTACGGTGACCATTCGTTCTGTATTATACAGAACAGTACAGTATTTGAGGGTCCTGTTCTGTATAAATTATTCATTAGGAAAAAACGTTGAAATGTTCTGTATTTTATTTACTGTTCAGTATTTGTTCTGTCTTTTCATGACTAAAACTGCATTAAAAAAATTAACGCAGTTTCTGCAACAATTGATTTTAAAAGTCGCCAAAATCAGTTTAATGTAGTTTTTATTAATATTTATTTGATAATAAATTTGTTTTTATTTAACACTTTTTTAAAATAATCTTATAAAAATTTAGCAGAAAATCGTTAAAATCAGAAATTAAATCGCCAAAAATTGTTTTTTCTTAATTTTTCTCATCCAAATTCAAAATACATCAATTACTATAATTAATATAAGAAAACTATCAAAATCAAATTGTTTAAATTTCTTGCAGATGAGTTTTGGTAGGATCTATTTTTTTATATTACTCCTACAACAAACTATTTTCTTGAATTACAAAAAATTTTATGTTTAATTTTGTTGCTTTTCTACTTGGGACCATCGATTTGTAGATTAGCGTATGTGATTTTTTTTTTCAAGAGAAGTAACATGCAGGCAATGAGTGCCTACTACTATTACTAGGGTTTACCTTCTTTAGGAAAGGGATAGTGATAGAGAAAACAGGTGATGCAGGAAGGGATTGAGGGAACTTCATTATTTTGCACGTTTTTAATAGTGCAGTGTTGCAGCGCCTCTGGTGTTTAAATGAGGTGTATTAAATTTTTTTGAGGCTGTGCTTATTAGTCACTTTGTTGGTTATTTTACTTCGCCGATGATTCTGCTACACAATGAAACCGGGCGTTCTGATGTTACATTAGGATTAGTAACTGCTTAAGTCGGTATATTTTAGTGACCAGTGACTATGCCTTCATCACTAGAACTTTCCTATGATAACTGATACAAAGGGACACTAATGCACATCACAAAAATGCGAGGTGTTATTATTTAATGGCTGTTGGATACCAGGCTCAACCAAAGACCTTCGGTTCAGGCAACTCCACCCTCAATGTTACATTTAAAATTTTTTTCTTCAATATGTTTAATACTCGTATGTCTGTAGGCAGTGTGTTCTTTAGCTGCTGTTTGTTAAATATTTCCTCGTTCTGTATTTTGGTTTAAAAATTATGGTCACCGTAACTATACCCAATATGCTAACAAGCAGCTTGAATAACCATTGAAATTATTGTTCATACATTCTTATACAAAAATGAAAAAGATCATGAAAAACATTTTCTCTGTCTATTTATAGAAACAAAATAACAAGAAACCTCATAAAATCAAGAAGATTTCCTTATTAAAAAATCAATAAGATGCTTTACACATAATCATATAGGAACCTACTAAAATCAAGAAGAAAACCTTATTGAAAAAATCAATAAGATAGCCTAATAAAATCAAGAAGAAAACCTTATTGAAAAAATCAATAAGATAGCTTAATAAAATCAAGAAGAAAGCCTTTTTTAAAAAATTTATAAGGCAACCTAATAAAATCAATACGAAATCCCTATAGTTTACAATTTATAAGAAAACCTAATAGAATCAAGAAGTTTTTCTCTATGGATTGTTTTTTTGGTGCCAAAAATAACGGAAATTGAGTAAAAAAAAGTTGTGAATAAGAGTTCTTCTTTATTTTATGTGGTTTTCTTCTTGATAAAATTAATAAGATTTACCACATAAAAACAATAAGGAATCTCTATGAAAAAATCTTCGCTTCTTTCTGCTGGGATACCCCTTAGCCTAAAAACGGTTCATAGAGAAAATCTACTTGATTCTATGAGGCAGTTTTTTCTCTGTGTAATAAGTACTCGTTTTCAATTCGTTTATGCTCGTTTTGATCTCTTTTAAAATTTGTGCTTACGAGTTTTAAAATAAAACTCGCGAGTACAAATTTTGAACCGAAACATTTAAACTCGTAAAGTCGAGCACAAAAGGAGTACGAGCCTTATAAAATTTGTGATTGCGAGTTCTAATTTTAAACTCGCGAGCACAAATTTTAAAACGAGCGAGTTAATAAAAAAGTGTGATCGCGAACAAATTTTTCCCTACCCTGTATATCAAATAATTTATGCAGCAAGTTATTTTTTATTAAAATTATTTTATTAAAGAAAAGTCTTCAGACTTTAATGAAAACCAACCAGAATTAAATTACAATAATGATTAACTGCTGCTGATTAATGAGTTATACAGAAATTCAGAAATTATAGTTCGCTTTAACCGCAGGGAAAAGACACCTTTCGAGACGCACAAAGGTGTAAAACAAGGATGTATCCTTTCACCCACCCTCTCTTAATTCTCCGGGACTCCGCTTTAGAATTAACAAATAGACAAGCACCTTATGGCATTCGCTGGAACTTCAACGACGTCCTTTGTGACATCGAATACGAATAATTATAGACGGGCAGACCATTGAAGATGTCGACAGGTTTTGCTACCTAGGCAGTAAAATAACTAAATATGGGGAATCGGAGGCTGACATCCGCGATCGTATTAACAAGGCTAGAAGTGCTTTTCTCACACTGAACAATATTTGGAGATGCAACAACATCACGTGCAAAATTAAAATAAGAATTTTCAACTGCAGTGTGAAATCTATTTTACACTAAAAATATAAGTGAACAATTAAAATGAGGGGTTGGGAGGTGATTTTTTTCGGTTCTTTTGTTATCATTTCCTTTATATTAAAGACGAATGTAAACATATATCTTCATATTTAATGTTTTGAATTGTTTTTTTGATGACTAGAGTACAAAATCCCCTTAAAAAGCGATTCTGACAAAAATATACCACAACTTTTTTTACAAATCTTCATTAAATAATGGTGTGAATAAAATTTATAATTTTTTTAATTTTTTAATACACACCCACATGGAAAAAGTTATAAAGGCAGCGAGCTTTTTCAAAAACACCAAAGTTCGGGGGCTGGTAGCGACCCCTAAGCCTTAATAGAAAAATGTTAAAAAAAATCATGCGTCATTTTTTCACCCTGCTTAATATATATTACGGTTGGCCCATATTTGTACAACTTGGAGTTTGACACAAGTGACAACTCGCAAAATCCAAGTTTTTATCAATCGCTGTCTACGCAAATTATTAAGATTTTTTCGGCCAACCCGAATTTCAAATGAAGAACTGTTACTACGGACAAATACTAGTCCTATCGAAATAGAAGTCCGAAGAACAAAATGGACCTGCTTAGGCCACATCCTACGCCGCCCGCACAATGATATTGCTAGAGCCGTCTTGGACTGGAACCCCCAAGGCCATCGTAGAAGAGTCCGCCCCAGAAACACCTGGATACGATGTACGAAAAGAGAACTAGAATCTGTCCAAATATCCTGGAATCACGCAAAAAGATTGGCCAACGATAGAGTTGGATGGAGAGAGCTTGTCGATGCCCTATGTTCACTTTGAACTTTTAATAATTGTTTTATATATATTTTTTTTAGGGTTTGGGATTTCCCGGACTTTTGCACTTCCCGGGAAACGGGAATTAAAAATCAAAAGCTAATTTTCTAAATTAAATACATTTATTAAATGAAAGTTGGTGAAATTTCGATTGTTTTATTAATGTAAGCATTCTTTTGAAATAAAAGTTAATAAAAAAGCAGTTCTAACACAAATTTTTAAGAATTTTTAATTGAATTTAAGCAAATGGAATAAAGTTATTACACAGCAAAAGATCATATGAAAACCAATTGACGACTGTTACCACAATTAGTAGACAATTTTCTAATAAGACCTACCTTCATTTTAATAAGAATTTGCCTTGCTTATTTCTCATTCTTTTTGAAAAAGTTCCAGGCGGTTTCTTTTCGTTAAGTACATGAAGATTACAGTACCATACTGCGCTGCGCCGAATTTTGAATACCCTGAGCCACAGTATGTCTAAGTGTCTTTCATTTTATTTCTCCTAAAATATTTTCTGCAGGGTTTCCATAAGCGTCTACTTGTAATCAATTTAAGTTTCGTCAACTCAGAATTCTTACAGCTTAAAATTTTCACTACACTTTTCAAAATTTGTTCACTAATTCGGCTAATTCACTTCAAGTTCGCTTAGCATCGAATTATTTACTTTAGGAAACAATTTATTCCAATTTTTTAGGAGATATGGTATGAGCTCAATTTAATGGAATTTTTATGAAATTTCAGACTAGATTTGAATAGCTCACATTTTTATTTTATCTATATATAAATAGGCAAGTGAAAAAAGTTAAGAACCATTTTAACTGACTTAAACTCAACGTATTCCCTTGATTTTTTTTTGTTAGATAGATTGTCAATAGGAGCAGTGCAGAATATATTTTTTCTTCTACATTTTTGTGTCTAAGATAGTTAAAAACAGTTAAGAATATTAGCCAATCATAAAGCCATGATTTCTCTTTCTCTCTTAATTTGCTAAAAAAAAATTACAACAATTTGGCTTGGCAACTCCATAAACACTCAGAAGGAAAAACGTATTTGATTTATTCATTATATTCCAGAGCCCACCAAACGTGACTGAGCGCTTTTGTGCGCATGTGTATGTTCTTTCTGCTTTTTATGTGTGTTTGTTGTTCTTTTTGCAGTTCGTCATCATCATCACACACACTTTGTCCGAAGTAGCTGACGAAACAGCCAAACACACAACATCACACATACTTTGTACGAAGTATACGTGTGTCACCAAAACGTCGACTGCGCAAGCCCATGGGCTTGCAAATGAAATTTTGAGTGGCTATGTTCTATTCTTATTTCCATCTTTCTATGTACTTAAACGATTATTGCTGAAACTAATAAAATTTGGACATTTAAATAACGAGTGGTACTGCATTATTTTTCTTTAGATGCTTAAAAATAATATATTTTTATACCCTTTACCAACAAAAATGGTAAAAGGGTATATATAGGTTTGTCATTCCGTTTGTAATTTCTATAATATCAATAAGCGATCCATATAATAGATATATTCTGGATCCTTATGCATAGGGAAGACGAATAAGCGATGTCCGTCTGTCCGTCTGTCTGTACGTGAAATCGGTTTTCCGAAGCTCCCAGAAGAGCTAGAGACTTCGTTCTTGAACTGGTGTGTCAGAAATTTTCCAAAATAGATTGGTATTGAAATTCAGCAAAATCGGGCAGACGATTGCAGAGCTGGAAAACTTAAACTTCATTTTGCCATATAAAAGTAACTCCCGAAAACAAATTTTTATTTTTTTTTAATAAATGTACATATTTTACACTTCAGTACGACAAAAATTGGAGTTTTAAATAAAAAAAATACAAAAAAATTAAAAAGACGTTTCCAGTGTTGGAAAACTTTAACTTTTTGTGTTATGTAAAATTAACTATGTCTAAAACTATATTAGTAATGGGTGTTTTTTATTGAGGTATAGAACTTTAAGTTGGCATCACTTTTTTAACTGGCGGCCATTTTGTCAGCTGTCAAGTGATTAATATTTAGTTTGGTTTGGCATTTCATCATGAACAGGTTGACAAAAGAACAACGCTTGCAAATCGTGCAAATTTATTTCGAAAATAATGGTTCAGTTCGCGAAGTTTACCGCAAGCTCCGTCCATTTTATGGTCGACATAATCGTCCATCAGAGCAATTAATTCGGTTAACCATGGATCGTTTTCGCACTACGTTTACTCTATGTGATAATACGCATCCGCAGAGACGTCGAACAGTGCGCACCGAAGAAACAATTGCCGCTGTAGAGCAAAGTGTTGAAGAGGACCCGAATGAATCGATTCGCCACCGTGCACAGCAATTGGAGCTTTGTCCATCAACTTTATGGAAGATTTTGAATGTGGATGAGTTGTGGTTCCAACAAGACGGCGCTACATGCCACACAGCGCACGTCACAATCGATTTATTGAAGGAAACATTCGATGAGCGCACAATTTCGCGGAATGGACCTGTCAATTGGCCACCAAGATCGTGTGATTTGACACCATTGGATTATTTTCTTTGGGGATATGTGAAGTCGCTCGTCTACGCCAACAAACCAGAAACGTTAGGGGACTTGGAAGCCAACATTCGTGGCATTATTGCCAACATACGGCCCCATATGCTCGAAAAAGTGGTTGAAAATTGGACCTGTAGAATTGGCTTTATTCGAGCCAGCCGCGGCGGCCACATGCCCGAAATCATATTTAAACATTAATGGCATAAAATTATTCTTCCAATAAAGCCAAATTGATGGACATTAAAACGATTTTCTTGTGTTTTATTTCAATTCGAAGTTCTATATCTCTAAAAAAAACACCCTGTACAAGTCGATTTTGAAACCAATATGGTGCTACGGAATACAGTTATGGGGCACTGCTTCAGCTTCTAATGTCAAGAGAATCCAACGAAGGCAAAACAAAATTTTACGGTTAATAACATTGGCTCCATGGTATATAAAAAATTCAAATATACATCGCGATTTAAATATGCCACTAGTGACTGAAGAAATTGCAAAATACGCTGGCAAATATTTAACAAAACTCGAGTCACATCCTAATCCGCTTGCCCGTAATATTTTGAACTTTACTGGACACATCCGCCTAAAAAAGAGGGATACAAGGGCTCTTATTCATAGCACTCCAGATGGGACTTCTTGAAAATACTTTTATTTTTTTCCTTTTGACTATCACTACTTATGTATTATATATAACTATTACTAAGCTTATGTCCGACACTGGTCGGGCCTAATATATTTTTAGATTTAAGATTTGAATACTTATTGTTAGTTCATAAATGAAGATACAATAAATAAAAATCATGCATGAAAAAAAAAATTTTTTTTCTTTAATTTCAAAACTTAATATTAGGGATGCAACGAATGGTCGCATTCGCAAATAATTCGCTTACTTTTGCTATTTGCATTAGCTTTTGCATTCGCTAAAATGTATGCGAATATTTCAAGCGAATACTAAAGACAAAAAAAAAGTTGTATTTCTTTTACGAAAATAGTTTACGATTTTTAGCAGAAAACTTTTCTATCAATAAGTTCTCATAAGTATCAAAATGAAACCCAAATCCAGCGGTGTTTGGAAATATTTTTCAGTTTTGAAAAAGAAATTGACTTGCGCGAAAATATTTTCTGCTTAAGACTAGTCTTTTGATCGCCATTAGAGATGCTAATCGGGACAGGTTTTTTGAAATCCCGAGCTTCGGGATTTAGTGATGGAGTCTCGAAATCCCGAACCGGGATCCCGGGATTTTCGGGACTTACAAAATCCCGAAAAAATCGTGCACAAATGTGCGTCTTTATAGTAATTATAATATTTTAATTTAACAATTTTTTTTTTGCATATTTTAAAGTTACTTATATAACTCAGACATTTAATTGCAAATTTTAATTGAAAAGTGCGATGTATGTAAACATTTTTCCTAGAAAAGAAAACGCCATATATCTGTGGCAATAAATAATAATCACCCCTATTCTAATTGTCGACATCGTCGTCACTTTAACACAACACCAAAAAATCAAGGCTTGTGTATCCGTTGGCGAAAACAACTGACTCCTGTTGGCAGGTTTATGCTATTTCCTAAACCTTAGGGAACGGAAATAACCTGCCAGTAGCACAAAATTTTTCTAGAAAGCGAGTAAACAAGCCCCAATTTTTTGGTATTGTGTTAAAGTGACGTCGATGTCGACAATTAGAATAAGGGTAAATGGCTTAAGTCGAAATGTCTTGTTTCGAGATATTAAGGATATTGTCTAAATTGTTTTTAGTTTTTATATAAAATTTTTAGCCACCGAAAAAGATGCACATTTACTTGGAACAAAACTGTTAATTTTATAAAAAAAAGAAAACGTTTTATTAGTTTATTTATATTCGTTGCTTTTTAGTTAAGATGTTATGAAAAAATCCATTGGCAGAAAAATAAAAACTAAAGTGCACTTAAGCTATTATATTGAAATGCAAAATAATTTGTTTTGATAGTAAGTCGCTTTAGATTAAATTGAAAATTGCGGAAAATATATGTATAGATGTTTTTTAAATAAGTTTTCAAATTAAATTAAATTTAAATACAAGTTTTTTTCTTATGAGGAATATTTTGAATGGGCTGTAAGTTATTGAACTTAAATGTATACAAGTTTTAATGCTCAAACATTTTAATATTAATAATATTAAATCTACCTTAAAAAAGATTAAGTTGAGTTAAGATGTTATGGCTTATGTATTATTTTCCATGAATACTTAAGCTAAAATATAAATGCGTATAGTTTTAATATTAATGACATTTTAAAATTGAATTTAGCTGAGTGATAGATCTTAATCCATTATTATTTATTGCCACAGATATATACCATTTAATATTATTTACTAAAATATTTATTCAAAGCAATTTTTTTATTTTAACAAGGAGTTTCTAATAATTTTTAATATAGTGCCTAGATATCTATTGTGTAAGTTGAATTTTATAAGGCAAACTCGTGTGTAAAAACCTTAGGTAAATTACCTGTGTGTAGAAATTACGGGCATTAATGATCAAACAGAATAAGTCCGCAACTTCATATTCGATCATTCGAATCAGGGAAAATCATTGATAGTCACTCAGATGCAAAGTGACGAATGTGATTTTTTGGTAAGAAAAAAAGCAGTTATCTGAAAAAACTTTTACCATACGAAAGGGAATTAAAAACTGCATTAAAAGGATGTAAAAACTGGCACCTTTAGTAACACGCCGATTTAGAATCCACAATTGAATAGACATTTTCGCTTTCTTAAAAAGTGCCGATTTGCATATTGGATAGTTTGACATGGTAGGGACGATATTATGTATTATATTATATTTTGGTAAGAGAAACGGAATTACAAATCCGAGTGAAAACCCCGCGTAAAAAAGGATTGGTTGTATAGATAATTTTTGTCAGTTCTTATTAAATATAACCTTTCGTTACAGCTATTATGGGTAATAAAAAGCCGGTAAAGCAACAAATGTCACATACAAATTCACCTGTTATGAAACAAGTTACTGTTAAACAAATTCCAAAATGTTCATCTGCCGGTCAAACAGGTCAAAAAGTAATTAAGAAATTACTGAATTTCAAGATATATATTGATAATTTTATTATTGTTATTATCATTTAGGCTATAATTCGCAGTAGTCCAAAATCCGGACAACAGATTTCTACACAAAATCAACAAGTTTCACCAAGTGTACAAAAAATTGTTTCAAATGTGACATCAGCTACATCAGGTAATACAAAAATTTTTGCAAATAATCAAAGCATGCAGCAACTTATTGTCCAACCAGGCCAAAAACTTCTTGTGGGGCAAAATTCTCAAGGACAAAAAGTTATCATTCAACCGGCACAACATACATCCATACCTGCAACAGCGGTAACGGGGCAACCAGCAGTAACCCAAGTCATTCCACACACAACGAATCAAATTAATACGAATCATCAAGTGATTGTAAGTCAAACAGTTCCGAGCTCAACACAGGTCAATTCAGCACCACAACAACCTCAAAAAGTTGTACAAACAATAGTTAACACTAGTAACGTCCAGCAGCAGATTCTTGTTGGTGGCCAAAGAATAATTTTAAGCCCTGGACAAACTATTTTAACACAAAGATCCATTTCTGCACAAAACACGTCATTGCAAATAGTCCAGTCTCCAACTCCGGCGCAAATAAATAATATACAGAAAACATCCACAACACAAATAAGCTCGACCCCTCAACATAATACACAGGCTCCGAAGGTTTTAAAACAGTTCATCATTCAGCCGCAACAGACCACAAATACAAATACCATTGATGTCCAAAATAATATAAATTCTATCAAAGCCCAACATAATAATAATACTCCATTAATCAATTCTACATCGCCTTCAACAAGTAATAATCAACAAATTGTTGTACAGAATTCTACATTAGCTCAACAGTTGGCACAGGGAAAATTACAGGTAGCCACTATAAATGGACAACAAGTGATTATAAAGCCATTAGGTAATAATCAAGCTCAAATAGTGGCTCATATAAAGACTCAGAGTGATGGCAATGCTCATATTGTAACAAACACCACCGTCGAAAACCAAACATCGCCAAAAGTGGCTCAAGTTTCTCAAGCAGTAAGTAGAGCGCATTATTTTTTGATTCCCTTATGCAAAAACGATTCTTAAAGTTAAAGCATGCTTTAAAACCGGTTTTGCCATACAAAATTCGTTTGTTAAACCAACTTTAAGTTTAACAATCGTTTTTGCATAAGGGGTAAATCTTTTAAAGGAATGATATTAGTATGATCAATGCTATTTTTCGCAATAATATGAACACCGTTTATTTTTACAATATTATCAGCCGTTTTTTTTTTTCGAAAAACTTTTCTCACTTACGTTTCGTTTATATTCCACCCAATCATAAAAAAACATTCCTTTTCTCCTATTATAAATTAGTTTTCCCTTATTTTTCACAAATGCGGGAACAAACGAAAATCCCCGTGAAAAAGGTACGTATTATGAACGCAGATAAAATTAATTTTTTCACTATATATCTTTTGCTTGCAAAAAAGATACATACATACAAATACAATTAATACTCCATTAAAACAAAATAAAGGTATTCCGTCAAAATTTGCACTGTTGCAGAAACGCAAAATTACAAAATTTTCAAAAAATATAACAACAACCACGTAGAAAATTATTTTGCACAAGTGATGCAAAATTGTCAGGGCCTGAGTAAGTGCAAGATTATCAGAGTAAATTTTGCAAAGTTCTGCAACTTTTCATGGCATTGCCAATCCAAAAATATAGTTCATATATGTAAAAAAAAATACATGTGTAATAATCAACTATTCTAGAAAATCGATCTAAAATAACACAGTTACCTCCATCATCAATTCACCGTCAGTGTTTTCATAAAGTGTTAGAAACATTGGAATATCTATGTTTGGGAGAATTTTTACTTCAAGTGTTTCTATATAAGGTTTGGTGGTTGACTCTTGACGGTATTGTGGTTGACGTAGGCTGCGTTGTATCGCATTCAGATGTAATCATTTCTCACTTAGAAAAGGTCCTCATCACCATCAATCATACCTGTATACAATACATTCATGAGTTGAGTTGATCCAGATACAATTGCTGTCTACAAATTAATGATTAGAAAATAGCTTTCTCATCACATTCTAACAAGTTTAATATATTGCTAGCATGCATGCTTTATAGCTTCTATTGATAGTGACGCGAGAGTCCGACATTTAGTGGTGTTTCAATTAAAAATCTATACTATTAGAATTACGAATTCACTCTTTTGAATTTTTAACAAAGTAGATACATATGTATGTAGATATTTCATTTGCCACAAACTCTTAAAATTTCATTACTTATAAAAGTATGATATCAGGAATTTTTTTAAATTATACATGCTTCGGCATGCTTCCAATATTTTTCTCTGTAAATTTATTTCATACTCATACAGATACAGATACAGATATAAAGTAAGGTCAGTTTACATTACATTTTACAATTTATGCATGCTTCAGCATGGTTCTAATTGAAGTCTGTATTTATTTAGTAAGTTTGTTTGATACCCATTCATACACATGTACATTCTTAAAGATTGGATATCAACGTCCAATTTCCTTAGTTTATCTAGAAATGAACAGAGTGAATATCTATTATAATAACCCCATATTCACAATTTAAAATTTTGTGTGTTAGAGCTTTCGAAATGGAAAATGTACACCTTTTACTATAAAAAGTGATAATATGATGTGTTGCTGAATATTGCACTTTGTTATAGTTCATTTTGAACTCTTAAGTTTTCACAATATTTCATACAGACTATCAAGTTTAGAGAATTCCAGTACATTAGGCTAATTATCTTCCCTGAGACCTAACATTCCTAATCAATCCTTCAAAAAACCATTACAAACTAGATTTTTCCGTTTTAATTTTATTTATATTTTCATTAAATTTCATCATTTTCTACATCTTCAAATTACTGTATACAGTATTTTGCACCTTTTTCTCATTCGTTGAGTTAACTTTAATCTCAAATATTTTAATGATGAGATGAACTTTTCTATTTCATGCACTGAGTAAATCTTTATATATGTACACTTAGCCGCAAAACTCTACATACGACTTAATCTTTTAAAAAAATTTTACTTTTTGAAGGATAATCATTAATTTTGTCAACTTTTTTTTATTTTAAAGTAGAAGTAATTTAAATTAAATAAAAATACCACATTTGATTTCACTAAACAATATTAAACTAGCAAAAAATAAAAAAATTCAATATTTTATCCGATTGCAAAAGTGTACATATGTTGTATATTGTGTAAAAATTTTTAAAAATTTTAAAGGATTGTATGTCCGCTTTTTGATGAAAAACTTCTCTAAGCCTTTTAGGTATCGAAGAAACCAGATCTTTAGTTGTTTTCGCCGACACATTTTTCCTTTAAAATTGTAATTATTTGAGATAAGAGGACATGGCCGTCTATTTTGACGCCACTGCTTAAAGGAAGCCCATAAATAATCGATCAGATTTAAATCTGTGGACTGTGGAAGATGTATAAGCTTCGGTTTTACTTTATAAAGCAGCCATTCCTTAACCAGCCTTAAGTTATTTTTGGGGTCATTATCATGCATAAATATATATTTATCTCTAAGGTGCAATTTGTTCACATTCTGTAAAAAAATATATTTTTAAATATCTAAATTACCACGACGATCCATAATTCCATAAAAAATTTTAATTCACCAACCCCATCAGCACTTATGCACTCCCACACCATTACGGAGTCCCCACCATGTTTGACAGCACTGCATACGTTTTGTTATCCAAGTCAATATTACATTTATCCATGTTTTTGGTCGTCCGTCGTTTCCAAGTAGGTTGAATTTACGCTCATGCGTAAAAATAACTCTTTCCCAAAACTTTGATTTGTTAAGATGGACGTGTTTGTACACCAGATCATAAGTATATCGTTTAGTTTTCTTTATAGGACTAAAATATGATCTCTTTTTTTTTTGGCTATACACGTCTATAATCCAACTTTCTTTAAGCAACGGCGAATTAATTAGCATCTACAAGAATTCCATAATTATTTTTTAAGGTTCTCTTTCTGTTTTGTGCTACTTCTCTTTGTATTTTTCGCAATTTCTCTCACAATCTTGCGCCTTAGTCTTTCATCAAGCCTTGCTATTCGTTCCAATCGTGGAAAACTTTGATTCTTTTGTAGTTTTAATGATAGTTAGGATTGTAAATTTGCAAAAATTTAAGATTTGTCCTGGTTTTCTAATTTAATTCCCTTCATTTGAGTGATTGATGACTACTTTTCGAACGATAAAGATATTCCCTTATTTTTCCCCATTTTTTCCAACTACTGCTAATAATCAAAGCAAAATTTAAGCAAAATCTAAGACATAAAAAACAAGACTAAGCCTCATATCTAAATAAGAGCGGCAAGCATCGCGTTAGCACTAGGGTACGCATTTTCAGTACATTTAAATGTGGAAATATTACTTGACTGGCTAACGCGACCCTTGCCGCTCTTATTTAGGTATGAGGGTAAATGAACACAAAATTATAAAATAAAACGTGCTACAATATCTGTAGTAAATACAATTCAAACGCGTATGTACACTTTTGCGACGTTGGCTATGCGTCATTTTTCAGCATTTTTTACTTCACTAAAAAAGTAACAGAGTTTTTATTAAGTTTTTTTATCTCGAAGTTATAAAGTGGGTCCAATATAATAATCAAGACACAATATTTAAAAAAATTTAACATTAAATAAAAATTAGGAATAAAAGATATGAAATACCTAAAATCGTATGTAGAGTTTGCGGCTAAGTGTATATCAATCCACTTATATGAACCATTAATGTTTAAGTAAGATGAGAAAAAATATAAAGCATGTTGGAATTAAAAATATGGAATTTTGATAAGAAGCAAAGATACTGAATTAAGTGATGATCGTCATAGAAAACAAAAACCAACTACATAACAGTATATTTTTTCGCATTTTATCTGACCTTAATCTTCATTCATCTAAATGTTATAAATGTCCAGCTACTTGTAAAGTGATAACCCAGTCTGAAACATATAACCTGATCTGAAAATCTTAACAGCATCTGATGACCTGGAGCCTAATCGTCGCTTTCGATAAAGAGCTGATTCGATCATATTTTCTTCAGTTTGAGATTGTAGCATTCGATGTCGAAGAATATTATTACATTGTTCGGTGTCGAATGCCGTAATTTCAAACAGAAGAAACGTGTTCGAATCAACTCGTTATCGAAAGTGACGGTTAGACCCCTGATCTGTTTTACCAATCAGCTGCCTGACAACCTGATCTGATACCTGATGACCTGATCTGAAAACCAGACCAGCTACCTGATAGCCTGGTCTGGTATCTGATAAGCTGAACTAAAAACCAGATCAAGTCCTGATAAGCTGATCTGAAAACCAGACCAGGTCCTGATAAGCTGATCTGAAAACCAGATCAGGTCCTGATAAGCTGGGGGGTTACTCTCTATTACGATGCGAAAGAAAAATGGTACGAAATCGAACGATTGGTACTCGCTAATGCGTTTGCGCATTTACCTTTCGCATCTTTTATTTTCCGTTTCGCAAGTCTGGTATCCACCGTACTCTACAATGCGAAAGCGCCTGTCAAAATCGCTCGATAAGCGCAAATATCTTGCGTTAGCTAAATACCAAACGCAAAGTGAGAAAAACATGTAAGTACGTTGAAAAAAACATTTATATATTGACTGTCTTATTCATAAAAAAGAATTTTGTTTTATAAGAGGTTTATTAAACAAATTTTCTATGGAAATTTGATTTATTAAACAAATTTTCTATGGAAATTTGATTTATTAAACAAATTTTTCTATGGAAATTTGATTAATAAACCTTTTATAAAACCAAAATATTTATATTTGAATCGTAGTTTTTAGGGAAAAAGCCAAAAAATTACAAACAAAACAACGGTAGTTTGAAATTTTAGTGGATTGCATGTGAGCAAATGGCAAATAGGACGCAAATAATTTGTGGACAAAATTGACAGACGACCTAAATTCTAATGGACCTCCTGTAAGGGATAGAGCTGGTTGTTTATAATGAAATGTGACACTAATAGTACTTATAATATTACACATGTATGTTTGTATGTATGTATTCATATTTGATTTAAAAAATCACACCAAGTGAAAATGCGTAAAAATAAATTAAGCATTTCCAGCACAGGTGATGGTCCCTCTCAGTTTTGTATTTGCTCAATCGCTACGTAGAGCTCTTTTAAGGGACGGACATTGACTGCTGCTATATTCCTAAGGTATGGTCCTGACCAATTTGATGTTGGTATCCAGCTTGGCCAAGTAATTTTAAGATAGCGGCTAGTTTTATAAACTTTTAGCTGGTGTTGAACAGCGTTTAGAACATACAGAAACGCAAAATTTGTACAAAGTTAAATTAGAGCAATATGTATTTAATAACATATTCCGCTAGATTTTTTCTTACCTGCGGTCATTTAAGGAAAGTATGCCGGAACTATCTCTTAAGCTTAAATTAGAAGTGACATACCCATAATGCCATAGCCATAACCAAACCAAAATTCAATTGGTTTCTATGGTGAGAGTTATGGCGTTAAGGTTGTTTTCTATGGCTATGGTTATGTAACGTCTAATTGAACCTTTAAGACTCGTTTTGCAACTCGTTATACATGGACGTTTTCTTCATAAAACCATAATGCTAAAGAATCCATCACTTTATTTTCAATTAAAAGCTGTTACACTTCACTTTTTCTTAAATTTTGATTTTAACTGTCGTTTTTTTATACATATTTTGACATTTCAGTACTGCCAACCTTTGCCATATTTTCTTTTGCAATGTCCGAGTTGCCACTTTTTCAAACAATTTTGCGAAAGGTTTTGCGAAAGTAATAGAGAGTACCAAATTTGCATATCAACGCATTTAGCTTTCGCATCGTAATTGCTTTCGCATCGCAATAGAGAGTAACCCCCCTGATCTGAAAACCAGACCAGCTCCTGATAAGCTGATCTGAAACCCAGACCAGGTACCTGATAACCTGATCTGATAGCTGATACCCGATCTAATAGCTGATACCTGATCTAAAGCTGATACCTCTTATTTGCTATTATAAAAAATGGATGAGAAAATTTTAAAACGTTTGGTGTTGACAAGAAACGTCTTGAAGAAAAAGCTTCGTAGTATAAAAACTGGCGAAATAGATACACGTGAACAACTAAGAGATATATTTGATCCTATAACAGAACCTCTCAAAGAATTCATAAATAGTTCTAAAAATATTGAAAGAATTTGTAGGATGTGGTCACACTGCTTAGAACAGTAGCATGCGAACTACCACGCTCAAATAATCTACGACGCACATACATAGATTCTGCGTTGTTTGTTTTTTCTTTTGCACATACACATAATTTTACACTTGTATGCTCATTTTACAATTGTCATTCGGTGTGCACTAGTGAAATGTGCTTCGACACAATAATAACTGATGTCCTCGCTTGGCAGATAAACAAATGCTGTTGCATGCTTTTGATGAGATTGAATACCATATTTAGTATTCTCATAAAATCAAGAGCACTAAAAAGAGAGAACAATTCAATACTGTACAACATGAAGGCTACATAAACAACCATCGTTTGCAGAGCTCTAATTTATACTTGTGATATGCCTCTGAGCAGCAATATCCCTACTTCCACATTTGCTGATGATACAGCCTGCCTTAGTATGCATGAAAATGCTTACGAAGCATCCGGAAATCTTCAAGAACACATTACCCAGCTGGAACTATGGTTAAACTTATGGAGAGTTAAGGTAAACGAACAAAAGTGTGTTCAAGTAATATATACATTACGAAGAGATACTTGTTCACCCATTCGGATTAACAATCAAGTTGTGCCTCAACATTCTCATGTGAAATATCTTGGTATACACCTTAATCGACGGCTTACTTGGAAACACCACATTGACTCTTAAGTTAACACAAATGAAACTAAAATTAGATCAGGTATACATTGGCTGATTGGTAGAAAGTCAACCCTCAGTCTAGATTGCAAACTTTTGATATACAAGTCGCTTTTGAAATCTATATGGTTATACGGAATTCAACTATGGGGCACTGCTTCAGCTTCCAATGTCGAGAGAATCCAACGAAGGCAAAACAAAATTTTGCGATTAATAACATCGGCTCCATGGTATATAAAAAATTCAAGTATACATCGTGATTTAAACATGCAAGAACAAGATTTGATTTCTCCACTAGCAGAACAGTTGAACAAGGTTAGTAAAAAACCAAAATTTTAATTTTTCTTCTTCTAATATTTCCTAAACTGCAAGCGGATCTGCATAAATGTAGCAGACTTTTTTTAACCCCTTGGATAGAGAAATCCACTTGCAAAAAATTTTTTTTCAGATGAAAAACATCAGCTTGGCATCAGTTTGAATTTTTCATCAACCCGAGGTCGCCCACTTTGGGGCTTTGTGGACCCGCCCCCTTTTGACAGATATAGTCTAAAATCCATACTTACGAGGGCTGTTCGGAAAATTCTTAGGCTATCAATGAAAGAGATTAGTTAGTTTTTCAAAAATATTTTTATTTTTCAATATAATCTCCTGAAACTTCAATACACTTAGTCCAACGCTTTTCTAGCAATTCTATCCCTTGATTAAAATAGTTTTCCTCAAGGTCTTCAAAATAGTGGTTTACAACTGTAATTGCATCTTCATTTGAGGTAAAACGCTTGCCAGCAAGGAATTTTTTTAGATTTGGGAACAGGTAAAAGTCACTGGGAGCCAAATCAGGAGAATAAGGTGGGTGGTCAAGCAACTCGTACTTTAGTTCGTTGATTTTAGCCATTGTTAAAACACTCTTGTGCGCTGGTGCGTTGTCTTGATGAAAAATTATATTTTTGTGTTGTAAGCCAGGACGTTTTTCTCGAATTTGTACATTTAATTGATCCAAAAGGTTGCATTAGTACTCTGAATTTATTGTTTTACCCTTTTGCCGATAGTCAATCAATAAAATACCTTTGAAGTCCCAAAAAACCGTTGCCATAACCTTACCAGCCGATTGAATTGTTTTTGCCTTCTTTGCGGCACTTCTTCCAGCTTCAGTCCATTGTTTGGATTGTTCTTTTGTCTCTGGAGTATAGTGTAGTATTATTTCGCTTAAAACGATCCAAACAAGTTTGAGAAATGTTCATTCTTATGCGTTTTTGGTCGACTGTTAACAAATGCGGCACCCATCTTGCAGAAAGCTTTTTCATCTGTAGTTCTTCATGCAAAATTAAATGGACTCGATCATTTGAGACGCCCATGATATTTTAGCTATTTCACGCACTTTTATTCATCGCTCATTTAATACCATATCATGCACTTTGGCTACAATTTCTGTTGTTGCTGCTGTTTTTGGACGTCCACTACGTGGTTCATCTTCAATGCTTGTACGGCCACGTTTAAATTCAGCAACCCAATTTTTTACTGTTGCATATGAAGGAGCACTTTCACCTAACACATTCACCATATCATTATGAATTTCTTCTCCCGATAAACCTTTTTTATGCAAATATTTAATGACACCACGCATTTCTAATTTTTCCATTGTTAAAAAATCGCGGATGCATCTTTTGTGAACACCTGTTTCTATATGAAGGAGTTGCCAGATCGAAACAAAATTTAACATGTGTTCATAGCAGAGATGGAAGTTTCCAAAACACTTAACTTTTTTCTGTTTATACCGCGCTTTTTGTGCTAGGCTAAGAAGTTTCCGAACCGCCCTCGTATGGCCTATTTCCCACCTGCGATGGAAAACGTTCGACTAAAAATTTATATTGAAAACAATAATAAAATATGAAAATTTGTTTTCAATATAAATTTTAAGTCGAACGTTTTCATTCGCAGGTGGGAAATAGGCCATTAAACTTGGCGACACCTCTTTAAATGCTGTATGAAATTTTATAACAATCGGACTGCTAGTTTAGAATCAGTCCTACAATAAACTTGACGAAGAGGTACATCAATCTCAATTAGTACAGTTTTTAAAAGTTCGGATGCTAAAACAGCACCACAAGGCTCTAGACGAGGTATAGAAATAGTTTTAATTGGGGCAACCTTAGTCTTACACGTCAATAAATAGGCAAATATCTCCTTATTGGGGTTTTCAATGCGAATGTATATCACTTCCGCATATGCCTTTTCCGAGGCATCAGAAAAAACATGAAGCTCAACAGAGGCTCTGGTTCATATTGAACCCATCTAGGTATTTGTATATTGTTAACTTCATGGTAACAAGCAACAAATTTTTCCCATTTAACCTTCGTTAAATGTGTAATTGAATCATCCCAATTTATATTATCTTGCCAGGCCTTTTGCATAATAATTTTTGCAACTATAATAACAAGTCGTAGCCAACACACGGGATCAAATAGTTTTGCGATAATGAACAAAACTTCCCGTTTGGTATAGTTAGATCGCAACGTAATTGAATCCACCTTAAAATAGAACACGTATAAATGAGCGTTCCACTGAAGTCCCAGTATTTTGGAACTACTGACTCAACAAAAGGCAAAAAATTAGCATCGACTAAATGCTCGGGGGGAAGATCAGCGAAAATGATTTTTATATTTATTATTTGAAAGGTCTAAAGTTCGTATTGTTTTGTAAGCCAAATTACATGTGATAATTATTAATGAACAAATAAAACCAAAGTTTGTTGTAATTATTCTGACTAATAACACATAGTTGAACAGAACAGCTAGCCGTTTTCGAAGGCCACTAAACCTTCATAAAATAAATCCCTAAAAGTAGGCCATGAAAGATAGTCACCATCAAACATGTCAACGTCGCAGGGAGGTAAGGTTAAAGAATGGCTATCATAATTTGTTGAAATTACCGAAGCTGCAACATTAACTTTTTTGCTACAACTCACATTTCTTACTATTTATTTTTTCTAAACATGTGATGTATGATGTGTAACTGGCTCTATATTTACCAATAATTACTTCAGCATCATTATCAGTACTTTTAGAGGGTTTCACGGAATCTAAAAATTCATCGTAAATGAGCTTAATTTTGTCCCATAAAAGTCCCAATTCGTCAGCTCTAGGGCCTGAACTTCATTATTAATGTCATTAAAACAAGCCTGGAATCCGATAAGAGCGTCCGAAGCTCTAGTAAATTTAGCAAGTGCAGTAACCGACATTATTTTCTTCTTTGAAAACTTATAAGAAATGCAGAATATTTGTGTTTATGTACACTTAAAAATTCAGAAATCGATTGCACCTTAATTTCAATGAAAATAAATAAAATTTCTATTAAATTTCAATAAATCTGTATTTAATGAAAATAAGCAATTATATTTATTACAAACGTATTATTAGTCAAACTGACTGACCGTAGTGTGTACTTTATAAGTTCAAGAAGAAGAATTTGCTTTGTGTGTGAATGGATGTGTTATATAGTTATGTACATATCTATATTTTTTTCTACTACTATATATTTATTTATTGTATCTTCAAAAATAAATGAACTAACAATAAGTAATCAAATCTTATGTCTATATATATAATTAATGGGCCCGACCAATGCCGAACACTAATTTATAGTGTTTTCACAATGAAAGTTAAAACCTGGTTTTAACGTTAAAACCATAAACAGCTGATTTTGCATTCACACTGCAAGTTCGTTAAATTCAGGTTTTAACTCACAGACTGTCTAATAACTTTGCTCAAAATAAAATAAATCTCCTGCAGAAATGCGTGTGTTTTTTGTTGTATTTTTTTCTGCTTTATATAACACTTATTTGACAAACTGTACAACTATTTTTGTTTGTATGAAAAACTAAGAAACTTTACAATGCGCTCTAAAATGGAAATTATTTTATATTTTGTAAATAAATGTTTTAAAATTATGGAACTAGTAATACAAAGTGAAGAAGTGCTTGGAAATCAAGTTATTGTATAGGGTGTTTTTTATTGAGGTATAGAACTTTAAGTTGGCATCACTTTTTTAACTGGCGGCCATTTTGTCAGCTGTCAAGTGATTAATATTTAGTTTGGTTTGCCATTTCATCATGAACAGGTTGACAAAAGAACAACGCTTGCAAATCGTGCAAATTTGCTTTATTCGAGCCAGCCGAATTGGCTTTATTCGAGCCAGCCGCGGCGGCCACATGCCCGAAATCATATTTAAACATTAATGGCATAAAATTATCCTTCCAATAAAGCCAAATTGATGGACATTAAAACGATTTTCTTGTGTTTTATTTCAATTCGAAGTTCTATACCTCTAAAAAAACACCCTGTATTTTCTCGAGAACCGTAAGAGCTAGAGACCTGAAATTTGGACACAGTATGTAGACCTTTGGCCGCTACAACAACAAATACATGATAATTGGAAATTAAAGGGTGTTCCAAAACGAGCAACGAAAAATTTTAAAATCCCATGTAGTATATATACAATTGTACACTTGAAATTTGTAAGGTTAGTGTATTTTTATACAGACTACAAAAATTAACACAAAAATTTAAATTAAAGGGTGTTCCATCAGTTAATGCAATTTTGACTATGCAATTTTGACAACTTGCTGTACCTTGGAAACCGTAAGAGCAAACCTCTTGAAATTTTCAAAAACGGTAAAACTGAAAAAATAAAAAATTATAAAATCGCCAAACCGAAAAAAATCGCCAAAAACAAGAAAAAATCGCCAAAACGAAAAAAGCACCAAATTAAAAATAAATTCTAAGACTAAAATAAATCGCAAAAAAAAACGGAAAAATTGCTAAAATGAAAACAAAAATCGCCAAAATGAAAGAAAATCGCCAAAATGAAAATCGCCATAATGAAAAAAAAATCACCAAAACGAAAAAAACCCTAAAAAACAGAAAAAAATCGCCAAAATGAAAAAAAATCGCCAAAATGAAAAAAACCCCAAAAACAGAAAAAAATCGCCAAAATGAAAAAAAGCCAAACACAGAAAAAAATCGCCAAAACGAAAAAAGCACCAAATTAAAAAAAAAATTTCTAAAACTAAAATAAATCGCAAAAAAACGGAAAAATTTAAAAATGAAAAAAAAATCGCCAAACGAGAAAAAACCTAAAAAACAGAAAAAAATCGCCAAAATGAAAAAAAAAATCGCCAAAATGAAAAAAATCACCAAAACGAAAAAAACCCTAAAAAACAGAAAAAAATCGTCAAAATGAAAAAAAATCGCCAAAACGAAAAAAACCCTAAAAACAGAAAAAAATCGCCAAAATGAAAAAAATCGCCAAAAAAAAGAAAAAACCTAAATAACAGAAAAAAATCGGCAAAACGAAAAAAGCACCAAATTAAAAAAAATTTCTAAGACTAAAATAAATAGCAAAAAAACGGAAAAATTGCTAAAATGAAAACAAAAATCGCCAAAATGAAAGAAAATCGCCAAAATGAAAAAAAAATTGCCAAAATGAAAAAAATCACCAAAACGAAAAAAAAAACCTAAAAACAGAAAAAAATCGCCAAAATTATAAAAAAAAATCGCCAAAATGAAAAAAAAATCACCAAAACGAAAAAAACCCCAAAAAACAGAAAAAAATCGCCAAAATGAAAAAAAGCACTAAATTAAAAGAAAATTTCTAAGACTAAAATAAATCGCAAAACAACGAAAAAATTGCTAAAATAAAAAAAAATCGCCAAAATGAAAAATATCGCTAAAACGAAAAAAAAAACAGAAAAAAATCGCCAAGATGAAAAAAAATCGCCAAAAAACGAAAAAAAAAACTAAAAAACAGAAAAAAATCGCCAAAATGAAAAAAAATCGCCAAAATGAAAAAAAATCGCCAAAATGAAAAAAAAATCGCCAAAATGAAAAAAATCACCAAAACGAAAAAAAAACATAAAAAAAGAAAAAAAAATTGCCAAAATGAAAAAAAATCGCCAAAATGAAAAAAATCACCAAAACGAAAAAAAAACAAAAAAATCGCGAAAATAAACCCAAAAACAGAAAAAATAGTCAAAATGAGAAAAATCTCCAAAATGAAGAAAAGCCCAACAACAGAAAAAAATCGCCAAAATGAAAAAAACCTCCAAAAACAGACAAAATCGCCAAAACGAGAAAAAAGCGACAAAACTGAAAAAATCGTTTTAACTGAAAAAAACTTCAAAAAAGCAAAAAACCTTCCTTTCGTGCGCGTCAAAGTCGCACTTAACTGATTTTTTTAATATTAAAATAATATTATTTCGTTCTTGCTTTTTTCACTTAACATATTTTATGTATTTTTTAAAGAACTAGATTGGTGTCAATAATCAGAAAAATCCAAAATTATGACTCCAGGGTTGGAAAACTTACACTTTTTGTGTTATGTAAAATTAAATAGGTCTAAAAATTTTTTTCTTTTTCTTTATAAATTGAATATATTTTATGCTTCTGAAAGAAAAGTTTGGTGTATGAAATTTGAAAAATGAAAATTATAGCTCCAAAGATGGAAACTTTAAAAAAATGATAATTTTTTTTACAAAACAAATATGTATGTACGTGTCTGTATACTATATATATGTACGTACGTTGGTAAAGGGTATATAAGATTCGGCACAGCCGAATATAGCACTCTTACTTGTTTTAATTATTAATAACTTTGATTAAAGTTAAATTCACCTACAGCACAAAGTAAGTTTTTTATTGTTGGTTTATTTTGTGTGCGTTTTGTTTTTGTTCATTGTGTTCATTATTTTTTCTGTGCTTTAAATTACTGAACATACTGGAATGTTGGAATATAATGGAATGTTTATATTATTAGTCTAGCAAATTCCTACATACATATGGGGTCTTTCTCAAAGAATAGGGAATAGAAACATTATTTGTAACAAATGTTTTAATGGGGAGTCTAAAATTTTAGAGAAAAAGCGTTTAATGAAAAAATAAACGAATATTTTTGTTTTGGGCAATAATAATGAATATGAAGTGAAAGCACTAGTGCTTTTTACATTTAGTTCAAAAAGTGAACAACTTTTTTTAAATAGTTTGCTTAAAATCTATTCTTATTTATGCCGATAAATGAAATTTTAAATTCGTATTTAGTAGTTAAGAAAGTGGTTTAAGAGAGTGGTTTACCCTGTAGTCTATACATATGTATATTTGAATATAGTTTTTAAATTGTGTTTTAAATTCATCCAACTTTAAATATTTTCATTCTATTCTCCACCTCTGTGCGTTAATGGTTGATTTTCAACCACTGGGCGAACACTAGTATTAAAAAAATATGGACATTTTACTTCTTGTTTATCGGAGTCGAAAGAATTCTTTCTTTCTTACAGTTACATTTAAAACAAAAACTCAATTTAAATCTTAAGATTAAAAAATTTCCTTCGAACAAGGTATATGTAAGTGTTTAAACAGACGATGAAAAACGTGTCAACGTTCGTGTAAATTTAGTCATACAATCATTCAAACGAACTTTTGTAATATATAAAAAAAATAATAAGTTTTTATATTAAAGTAAAATTGGATTATAAATTCTATATATTTATGAAATAACATGCACTTTTAATTTCCCGTTTTCCCGGGAAAATCTGCAAAATTTCCCGGGAATATTAGACAGACATTTCCCGGGATTTCCCGCCCGGGAATTCCCGTTTCCCAAACCCTAATATTATTACATAATTCAGTTGTAAATAAAGGACATATCGTCACCCCATTATTGGTTTGAAGCATATGCCAAAAAGTCGAAATGGAGAAAAACGACACAGAAGGTTTACATGAAGTTTTTCTCAAAGTATATATATATATATATAATTTTTTGTTATTTTCACCATTGCTTCCGACACATGTTTGGAAGAAATGTGTAAATTTTTGTGAATTTTCATGTTTAAAGTTAGAAGTTAAAATTACTTTATTGAAAGAGAAAAATACTGTTTTGTGCCACACAAGCCACTTTTCATAATTTATTTTTAAAAAGTAGCTTTTATGTATACAACTTTACTGTTGTATATTGAGAAATTTGTTGTTGAGAAGAAAATTAATGCTTCAAAATTTGCTGTCCATAGAAATAAGTCGATCGCGTTAATGATGACCTCAAAATTAAACAAAACCCTTTACTAGACATTGTAATTTCCGCGATGTTAGCAATTTTTTTCGCGATTGATCTAATTTTGTGAGGTTTTGTTATTCCTTGCAGTGTAAGTAAATTTCTTCAATACATTTAGAAATTTTTCGCGAATATGCGGTTTTTCGCGTTCTTTTCGATTTTTATTTCTTTTTTATTTTTAACAGTTTTGGCGATTTCGAATAAAAAATAGGATTTTACAACTTTTCGCGAATATTTGCAATGTTCGCGATGGGAACGAGTTTTTGAAAGTATTGTGCTTCTTAATAGTTTTCGCGACTTTTTAACAATATTAGACTTTGCTTTTATAAAACTGTTAGTAAGTTTCTGCGAATTTTCAAGTTTTTACTGAATTTTTAGCATTACTTAGAGTTTTGGCGATTTTTAATATAAATTATGGATTGTTTAAAGTTTTGCAATTTTTCGTGAATTTTCGCGAAAGATGTATTTTAAGTTTCTGGCTTTATTAATTTTTATGAAGGGACTACAAATTTAAAAGTTTTGCAAGCTTTTGCGAATTTTCATAATGTTTTGCGCTTTCTCCCGGGTAAAAGACTTACTTTAAAGTTTAAGCGATTTTTCTCAATTTCTCAATTTTTGCAATGTTCGCGATGAGAGCGAGTTTTTGCAAATATTCTACTTCTCAAAAGTTTTCGCGAATTTTAAACAACACATGTTAGACTTTGCTATTATGCTACTGTTAATTTCTAAGCTTGGTATTTATTTTTATTTCAATTATATAAAAAATTTGTTTGCAAGTTAATATTTGCATAATTTGGTATCCATGTGCTACAAATATATCCATGGCAAGGCAAAGATTTGGAGTAGATCGAATTCCTGGAGGCAAGTTCGGCGAACTATGCGAAGTTCGTCGGTCGTCCCAATTCTGTTTATAACATTACGGAAATGAAGCAAAACAAGAGTTAAATTGATTTTGTATATTTTTGTATGAATAATTTGACGCAACAGCTAAACAGTGGCGTTCACAGGAAAACAATACTTATTAAACCTGAAAATAGTTGAAATGAAGCAAAATTAATGCTAAATATCTCAGAAACCACAATTAATTTCGCGAAACATGTTTCGGATTCAGAAAGGGGATATTCGAAATATATATACCTCATACCTAACTCATTTTTTTTTAAATGGTCGGTGGGTCAAACCAATACTGGGCTGACAATATATATACATACACATATTATGACGAGCATTCGACAAAAAACGTCGTTGTTGTGAATAAAATCGACATAATTACAATTTGTGTTTGTGTACTGAAAAATAAACATTGTTTAACACTTAAGATTCTTTAACAATTTTTCTTATTAGTTTGGGGGAAAGAGTGACGAGGGCAACAGAAACGTGTCTTTTCCTCTCGTCAGTCTCTCTCTAATCAGCTTAGCACTAATCAGCTTAGCACTAAGACTTGCACTATGTAAACTAGGGCATAGCGCAATTTTCGATTCTCATAATATGAATTTAACATTCGATTTTGGATGTTCGATACCCAGCGAAGATCGAATTCATTTCATAATAGGGCGTTAAATTTTTTTTTATTAGTATGAAAATTTGTATTTCTACATAAAAAATGTCAAACGAAGATTGCAGTTCAAGTGACTTTTCGAATATATTACATGTAGAGAGCAATCAGTTTTTGCGCTGCAAAAATTGAGTTAGTTATACAATTATGTTTTATTTATTGCTGTATAATATATTTTCATTTGCATTGTATATAATTTTAAAGTTTACCAGAAATACAGTTTTAAGTTTAATGTATTAAACTAAGGGCCTAATTATGGTTTACAACAGTTGTTATTTTAATGTTGTAATTTTCAAATTGCGATTACGGTTTACAACATGTGTTCTTATGTGTTGTTAGAACTGTGAAAAACTGACAACTGCTCATTAGGTGTTGTCTTGTTGTCGTTGAAGAAAAATTTGTAGGTATACATATGTAAATGCTTTTGCATAGTGTTTATATTATAACTGCAATTTAAAATATTTCTTAGAAAAATAAAAAGCGGGTGGATGTGATGACACGCTTGGAAAGAAATTTATACAAAAAATATAAATTAAATAAAAAATTCGTATAAATTGAATAATACAAAATTTGATCTCTAAACTCTAATTGACAAAAAGAGAATGCAGGAGATGTGACGAGCATAAACTAAATACACATCTTTTTAACATATTTGGTCCAACGTGTTAAGAATTTATTGTAACTACATGTACATTTTTTTTTGTAATACTTCAACTTCTTAAATTTTCCTAATTTTTTTTTTTTTTGTTTAGTTAATATATTTGCATGAATTAAAAGCAATGAATATAATTAAAACAATACAAAATATTTATTTCTTTAAAAATGTATGTAAAGTACATACTAATCTATTTCATAACCATCATAAAAAAAATTATCGACTTTAACATCCATTATTATAATTTTTTCTTCTACAACATACATACATATTAAAGGATCTTTTTAATTGTTTTTCTTTTGAACTTCATCTTTTAGGCACTCAGCTTTGCATATTTATGTACATATCTACTACAATTAAAATACAACTGTGTGACATACACAACACCTAGATGTTGTAAACCATAATCGCAAAAAGGATTAATGTTGTGTTGTAGCCGAAACAACACAACATTTTTGTGTTGTAAACCATAATCGGGGCATAAGTTTGCTCAAAATATTAACTTGAAAATTTTAGGTAAAGATGAGCACTCACTTTATGAGTCAATTGTACATACATATATGTATGTATACACATACACATACATTTTATTTAAAAATGTCTAACACCTAATTATAACAATTTTAACAGCTACTCACTTGTTGTTGCGTTTGTTGTACCGGAGTAAGTGGGGGCGGTGCACCACTTGGACTTGATGGTTGAACGGCTAAGTAAATTTTTGTAGGTCCCAATACTCCCTGCTTTCCACTAGACTCTTGGGCTAAAATTGGAAATAATTTTACGACTTAATTTTTTTATAAATATGTGCACTCAAAAAAAAAGTAAACTAAATTTAAGAAAATTTAACTTAACTTAAAAAAATTCTGGAATGATTTGGCTCCAAGGAAAATATAACTTAAATCAAGTACACAATTTTCATAAAAATAGTAAATAAATATTCGTTCATAATCTAGAAACGAATAAGCTTTTACTAGAAATTAGTTAAAGTAGAATATTTACTAATTAGAAATTCCTGCACATAAGTAAATTTGCTACTATAGTTAATTAGTTCTCTTTGTACCTTCATAGTGAACATACGTATTAGCGGAATTTTTCTTACATACATACTCACATACTAAACAAAAAAAAATCATATAAAAAAAATACTCGTAGTGCATATTAACTTTTATAAATAAGCTTTTTTTGCTTTGCTAATATTTTTTACATATAGAAATAACAAAAACAAAAAAAAAACTGTAAACAAAAACACACAAACAAAGTGCCCTTGAGGAATACTCTATATGAGTACCCCAAAGGAAAAAAATTGTGAAGTGAGTTCTAACGGCAGAAATGCCTATTTTACTGTGAGTTCTGATGCTCATAATGATAACAAGATAAAATCTGATGATAGACTTACTGTGAGTTCCGACGCTCTTAATAAAAACAATAAAAATAAAAAAATTTAATGATAGATTTTCTCTAACGGCAAAGCCACTTTTTCGTTAGCGATCAACTTCGTTTTGTCCAATGCCAACAAGTGATTCGTTGAAATTACTGTTGCCTAGTACTTCTACATTTAACTCAGTGATATCATCCGATTTGGGCTCTTGGTCATCACTTAATCCTGTTTTCACTATAGATAAGAGTAGCTCAAAACCCAAGGTCCAAGTCGGAATAGATAGATACATATATAACTCTGGTAAAGCGCGGGCGAAGCTCAAATTCTGCTAAAATTGCATCTGCTCTAAAGATGTCTAGAGATACCAGCGCATCCTCTACTAATCGGCAAAACCGATTTAAAATATTGCAAGATGACAACGACAAACCCGCTGAATCTGCGAATAAAACCTCCAAGCCGCCACCAATCTATTTAAGAGAAAAAAACTCAAACGGTCTTGTTAAAAAATTAATTTCGGTCATTGGTGAGAATAAATTTCACATTGTTCCAATAAAACGTGGTAACATTGATGAAACGAAAATTCAAATTTCAGAAGAAAAAGATTTTCACAAAATGGTTTCTGAATTTGAAAAAAGTAAAAAAAATTTCTACATATAACAGCTCAAAAGTGCTAAAGGTCTGCAGATTGTATTGAAGGGCATAGATTCCTATGTTGCTCCAGAAGAAATAAAAGATGCTCTCGTCCTCCAGGGATTTAAGGTAAAAAATGTATCGAACATAATAAATATGGAAAAGATCCCTCAACCTCTATTTCGCGTTGAACTTGAACCAAATGATATAAAATTGAAAATAAATTAGACCCACCCAATATATAATTTAAAATATCTCTTATATCGAAAAATAACAGTTGAAGAACCACACAAGCGTTCTGGACCCGTACAGTGCACAGTGGGGACTCAAAAAAAATTCTGGGGCTTGTAACTTTTAGAAAAGTTATCCGATTTTTATGAGATAAAGCGTTTTGATCTAATCTCACAATTTTAAAGAAATAATGTCCTTAGATGTGTTTTGGTATCTCTCATAACTTAGAAGATATTTGACTTTTAACAAAAAAAAATTTTTTTTTGCCTTGACTTTTTTTAGTATTTCACCTACAACTTTTTTGTCTATTATTGGAATTTAAATTAAAAGACAGCATTAAATTTCAGATAAAATTTTAAATAAAAATATGTAAAAAACTTATTAATATCTGCAGTCGTGAAATCGGGAAAAGGCAAAGAATTCAAAACTTTAAAATTTTCCTGAAAAAGGCATGTTTTTTTAAGAAAAAGTATCTTCATTATTTTCAATTTTGTGAAAAACTTTGTTTAACACATGCACTTTTAAACCACATAGCTCTAAAAATAATCTATTCAGAATATGCTTAAAGCTAATTATTTTGTATTTTGGGCATGCACCCTACATTCAGCAGTGTCCGAAAATCGCTAATTTTAAAAATATTTTTTGTACTTATGCGTTTATAAAAAGTTGTGACGGTTGATTTTGAAAGTTTTAACTATAGCATTTAATTGTTAAGATAGTTTGCAACATGTTTAACTTAAGTTTTTGACAGCCTTTTCATAAATGCGAAAATACGCGCAAATTTTCTGAAAAAAGTAAAAATTTTGGAAAAATTTTGTTTTGTACCATAAAAAATATATATTAAAATACTTTTATTTTCTTATGTTGGCCTTTTTGACTTCTATATAAGTCTTTCTACTTCACCTGAAAAAATTATTCCAATATAATAAACTGATCTCGAGATATTCCGATTGTAGGGTGCAACTCAAAAAATATGTAGAATGCGCTTAACTTTTTTCCCTTTATTCACACATCAGCTGTTTAAAACTTTTATGAATTCTGAAATTTAACCTAAATAGAAAAACAAAAATAAATTTAGAATGTTATCCAATAAGTCTATGTATATTTTTCAAAATAAAAAATATTTTTGGTAATTATACCATATGATTTTCTATGTTAGTGTAGTTAATGCTAATAACAGGTACACCACATTTAACGAATAACAACACACATTTTTAATGGATTAAAAAAAGGTTTTCGCGCATTATTTTACTGCGGCATCGGGAGGTGCTACCTGATTATGCTACTACTTAAAATAAATAACACTTCACAGTACCGGTAACTAGACAAAACTTTTTTGTTAAAAGTCAAATATCTTCTAAGTTATGAGAGATACCAAAACACATCTACGGACATTATTTCTTTAAAATTGTGAGATTAGATCAAAACGCTTTATCTCATAAAAATCGGATAACTTTTCTAAAAGTTACAAGCCCCAGAATTTTTTTTGAGTCCCATGTTGTCAACTTAGGCCCACTGTAACTCCTGTCCAGCTTAAGCCAGATGGCTGCCAAGTCATTTGTTATAAAGCTTAAGTCCTCCTCTACAGATATTCCAAGTTTCATATAAATCCAATCAGTAGTTTAGAAGTTCCAGATTTCTTACCATTTATTTTGCAAAAGTCCCCACTGTGCAGTGCCATAATTGTCAAGAATATGGCCATACTAAAACTTACTGCAAATTATAGACTTGGGTCGAACTCGTTCACTAGTTCATTTTTGCCACAAACCAATGATCAAACCCATGTAATTTAAATGGGTTTGATCATTGGTTTGTGGCAAAAATGAACTAGTGAAAGAGTTCGACCCAAGTCTAGCAAATTACCTACTGTTTATGTTGTGTGCGGCGAATTACACGGCACTGCTAGTTGCACTAAGCCAAAAGATCAAAGTGACAAAAAATGCAGTAATTGTGGAAGTAATCACACCGCTAACTACAGAGGTTGTCCTGTGTACTCTTTCGTCAAACTCACTATTAGGCAAAAACCTAAATTAGACCCAACCCAATCAGCAAACTCTTTATCCGCCACTATTACGCAAGTGAGCCAACCAGTTACTTCACGTGTATCGTATGCCGATGCTGCTAAGGCTAGTTCTATTCCCATGCAAAATGTTCCACCGCAAAAAAAATTCAGCGAATGCAAACTCAAGCTTTAACTTTAGTCGCCTTGAAGCTAGTATTGAGAATCTGGTGCAAACTATAAATAATTTTACAACAAATATGACTAGCATGATGCAAAAAATGCTGCGAATGCAGAATACTCTGCTTCAAGCTTTAGTTAACAAACCATGACCACGTTAAAAATATGTTTCTGGAACGCAAACGGCATTCGCCAACATAAAAATGAACTTGAGCACTTCCTCACGGAAAAAAATATTGATATAATGTTGGTCTCTGAGACTCATTTGACTTCGAGAAGCCTTTTTAAAATTTATGGCTACACCTTATATGATTCAAAGGATCCGAGAGGAAGAGCATGCGGTGGATCAGCAATTTTAATAAAGTCAAGACTCAAGCATTATATTATTGACAACATTTGTGAAAAACATTTACAAGCAACGAATATTTGTGTCGAAAATTTTTGCACTAATTTTCTCATATCAATTTACTCCCCTCCTAGATTCGCAATGACTGAAGATCAATACGACGATTTTTACAAATCTCTTGGGCCCTTGTTTCGTAGCAGCTGGCGACTATAATGCTACACATACGTTCTGGGGTTCGCGTCTTATTACACCCAGAGGTCGAGCGTTTGGATGTCATTTCGAGTGGGGAGCTCACTTACTGGCCTACTGACATACATAAAATTCCGGATGTTATAGATTTTGGCGTCATGAAAAATATCTCTAGGAATTTAATTCAAATTGAAGCTTCTCTAGATCTCTCGTCCGATCACTCTCCCACGATCGTTACAATTTGTAGCCCATTAAGAAGTGAGTTGCCTCACCCATATGCAAATTTGATAAGTCGTGTTAATTGGCTGGGATTTAAAAAATATCTTAGTAGTCATTGCACGGATAATATTACGCTAAGAACACTTGATGATATTGAATCTAACATTGCCAACCTTAATGAAAATACTAAACAGGCTGCTGAGCATGCCACTACCTCGCATCCGGAGACTAGGGTAAATAGAATTTATTCTACGGATATTGAACGTCTCGTAAGTGAAAAAAGAAGAGCTAGAAGAGAATGGCAACAGCACAGATCACCCCAACTTAAAATCAGATTTAAAGAGTGTACTAAACGACTCCAAGAGTTGCTTGCATTTGAAAAAACTGCATCTCTTAAAAATTATTTGGAAGGTCTTGATTAGACAGATGCATGAAACTAAATAATGATGTTTATGAAACGTTCGCTAAAATTTTTTATTCGTTCCATCCTATTTCATACAGATGAATAACTATGAAACAAGAACAATGAACACTCAATTGTTAAGAACGCAGTAAAACGATGTTGGTTTGTTTACATCATTGATGTCAGTTTCATAGCACAATTGTTTTAGCTAAAATCACACACAGTCTTATTCTCTATCATATAGTCGTCAATGAAAGTGACGAAAACACATGCGTAGCGGGTGTATTAAATTCTTTGTGGATACAGTGAAAGAAAAGAAGTGGAATGCGAAAAATATTCTATGATCACCAATGCTTTTCGCGATATTCAATATGTTTTATGTTACAAAACTTTTAAGGAAAAAAATTAATATGTATTTAAAAGACATGTTGACTTTTTTTTGGAGCATCTTCACTAAACTACACTTTCTATTTAAACTTTAAAGACAAATAACTCGGGAAATATTGGCTGCAGCCAATTTTATTTATTAAGTTTTTTTTCTTATATTTTACATTACTATTAGATAAGCTTTTTAAAAAATTCTTTTTGGAGATTTTTCACAGTTTCCTATGAAAAGTTCAGAGCCCCATAACTCGGAAAATATGGGTCGCCCCCCAACTTTTTTATTTATAGGCAGATTTTGTAAAAAAATTCGTTTCTAAACGTTTCAAATTTGTATGAAAAATAACGAAAATTCGTTTCAAAAAATATTTTTTCCATACAAATTTCAAAACGAAAAAACGTTTCTATTTACAAAATTTGCCTTTTAATTTTTTTTTATTTTTTAATTTTCTATCTCATATGCTCCTTTTTATTTATTTTTAGCTGTTTTACTAAACTGCATTTGTTCCAAATATTTATTTTCTTCGATGTACTTCAGAGACGAATGCGACAACTTTTCTCACACATACAACTATAGTTTTATTTTTGACACCACTGGTTTACATATACAAGAGCATACTAACATTTACAAATGTGAAACAGAACATGTGTTGAGTAAATCTCGATTAATGCTAGGAACACAACTGGGACGAACGACGAATTTTTCGGTGCGAACTTTCGTCATAAAAAATAAAACACATTTGTGCATATGAAAATGAACACAACACCGCCGTACAACGAAATTCGTCGTGCGTGACGAATTCTGAGATAGATTTATTTCTAATTTGTACGCCGACGAACGACGAAAAAACAATTTTCTCTCTCTCACTCTCTGTCTTTGTACACACAACAACCAAATTTATCAAATATAAGAGAGGAATTCGCTGAGTAAATTCGTCGTTGTTGTGCTTCACACGACGAATTTACGCAGCGAACTCTTATCGACGAATTCGTCGACGTGGACGAACTTCGTCGTTCGTCCCAATTGTGTTCCTAGCATAAGTTCATGCAAAAATAATATGCTTTTAAAGATCAGTGTTGCCAGTTGTAGGAAAAAGGAAAATACTAGAATAATCGCCGAAAAGAAGTTTTTAATCACTCTCACTAATAAAAACTAAATTTAATTTAAAGCTCAATTAAATTTAGAGCTCAATTAAATTTAGTTTTTATTAGTGAGAGTGATCTACAACTGCGGTAAAATATTTCATTTAGATGAAAGTATTTAATTTTATACTATCTTTCGCTTTCACGAAATGGATTACTTATAAACATAAGTTAAATGTACATATAATTATCTTTCTTTTAAATGCAATATTATTGTTGTTTAAAATTTCGTATTTTTACATTAGGGTGATAATATTTTTTTTTTTTTTTCATATACATATTTATTTATTGTATCTTCAAAAATGAACTAACAATAAGTAATCAAATCTTAAATCTAAATATAATTATTAGGCCCGACCAATATCGGACATAAGCTTAGTGATAGTTATAAATAATACATAAGTAGTGATAATATTATTGTTTGAGTTTTATTACAAATATTAATTTCAAAAATAGTTTTTAGGTATATTTTTGCTTGGAAGTATATAAATAGTTATTTTCGCTTGGAAACGAGTACTTTTGTTGTGTTTTATTTAATTTTTTTCACACAACTAATAAACTATTAGGCTGGGTTTACATATGTGTTTCATGTGCCACACAAGTGTAAAAAAACGTAACCACTAATTACTAATGCAAAACTGTTTGATTCAAACATGTATTTATTAAGTTAAATAGTTCCATACATAGCTAATAGACAATTTTATAGAATCCAACATGATTGGAAATTGTTTAAATCAATAAATACATGTCTGAATCAAACAGTTTTTCATTATTAATTAGTTGGTTACGCTTTTTTGGGCAAATAGCACACAAGAAATGCCAGATGTAAACTCAGCCTTATTAACTGGTTAAGTTCTTATCTATTTAATTAAAAATGTATAACTTCCCAGCTGCTGGATCGATTTTCTTCAAACAGTGCTTACGAGGGCGGTTCGGAAACTTCTTAGCCTATCAATGAAAGAGAATAGTTAGTTTTTCAAAAATATTTTTATTTTTCAATATAATCTCCTGAAACTGCAATATACTTAGTCCAACGCTTTTCTAGCAATTCTATCCCTTGATTAAAATAGTTTTCCTCAAGGTCTTCAAAATAGTGGTTTACAACTGTAATTGCATCTTCATTTGAGGTAAAACGCTTGCCAGCAAGGAATTTTTTTAGATTTGGGAACAGGTAAAAGTCACTGGGAATTTGTACATTTAATTCATCCAAAAGGTTGCAATAGTACTCTGAATTTATTGTTTTACCCTTTTGCAGATAGTCAATCAATAAAATACCTTTGAAGTCCAAAAAACCGTTGCGATAACCTTACCAGCCGACTGAATTGTTTTTGCCTTCTTTGGGGCACTTCCTCCAGCTTCTGTCCATTGTTTGGATTGTTCTTTTGTCTCTGGAGTATAGTGGTGGATCCAGGTCTCATCAACAGTTATGAAACGACGCTTAAAATCCATTTTATTTCGCTTAAAACGATCCAAACAAGCTTGAGAAATGTTCATTCTTATGCGTTTTTGGTCGATTGTTAACAAATGCGGCACCCATCTTGCAGAAAGCTTTTTCATCTGTAGTTCTTCATGCAAAATTAAATGGACTCGATCATTTGAGATGCCCATGATATTAGCTATTTCACGCACTTTTATTCGTCGATCATTTAATACCATATCATGCACTTTGGCTACAATTTCTGTTGTTGTTGCTGTTTTTGGACGTCCACTACGTGGTTCATCTTCAATGCTTGTACGACCACGTTTAAATTCAGCAACCCAATTTTTTACTGTTGCATATGAAGGAGCACTTTCACCTAACACATTCACCATATCATTATGAATTTCTTGTCCCGATAAACCTTTTTTATGTAAATATTTAATGACACCACGCATTTCTAATTTTTCCATTTTTAAAAAATCGCGGATGCGTCTTTTGTGAACACCTCTTTCTATATGAAGGAGTTGCCAGATCGAAACAAAATTTAACATGTGTTCATAGCAGAGATGGAAGTTTCCAAAACACTTAACTTTTTTCTGCTTATACCGCGCTTTTTGTGCTAGGCTAAGAAGTTTCCGAACCGCCCTCGTACAACACTCCCGATAAAGTCACCTTTCAAGCAATAACAAACTAAATGGAAATTGGTACAGACGTTTTGGTTTCCAAATTCTTCTAAAATTTCATCTGCACTAAAGATATCTAGGGATAACATCGCATGCTCTACTAACCGTCAAAACCATTTTTAAAATATTGCAAGATGGCAATGACAAACCCGATGTATCCACGAAGAAAACATCCAAGCCTCCACCAATCTATTTCAGAGAAAAAAAAACTCAAACGCTTTTATTAAAAAATTAATATCGGTATTAGGTTAGGTTAGCAGGCTGCTGGTAAGGAAGGGTGAAATTAACGAGTCCAGCTCACTTGGCACTGTGGGCGAAATGGTCGATCTAGCGTCGTTTAATTCAATTTTCAAAGTGTTTAATTGCGCCAAAAATTGTGTCTCAATCGATTACTAATATACCACTGAACTTATATATCGATTCTTTTTTGATTGCCATGATCTAGTTGCACAGCTGTGAGCTGTCAAACACAAAATATGTTTCAGGCGGTGCTTCAATAAGCTTTAACACGTGTTTTCTTTGCATTGCCAAATGTTCTCTAAATTTACATTTGTCTCAATTAAGTGGAAGAAAAGTGGTTTTATTTATAGTTAGAGGTATGTATTAACTAAAAAAAATTTTGTTTGTGACCTATGTTTAAGTGTTGTAGAAAAAAATAGAGTTAAAGTTGACTATACCACTAAATGCTTGAAAAAAGCCAAAATAAGACTTCCGTGGAACAGAACTTCTGATATTAGTGGGTATTGGGGCTAGAATATATTTTTTTAATTACTATGTTGTCTTGTGATTGTAAAATATCCCAGTCATCTGCTACTTTATGCTACTTTACATGATATTGCATTTTTTAGGAGCAATGTCGGTGCTCAGACGAGAAGTTTATTTACTATGGCGCAACGAGCCTGTGGCTACTAAAAATTTTTCTGCCGCTGAGAGTCATATATTTCATAATAAAATTAATATCAACATGTATAATGCTAATGAAATCCTTGTAATAAGCAAAAAAAAATTTAAATTTTGTAGCACAATTGGTTCAGAAATGGAAATTCAAGCATAGAATCAGCCACAAATTTGAAGAAAACAACACGGAGTGGTTAGACGGCCAACTTTTATTAGTTGATCCACTGACTAATCGTGGGAGACCCGATTAGATGTTCGACGAATGTTCCAACAGAACGAAATTAAGTAAATAATTAGTGTTTTTTATGGGAATTGTTAAAATTTAAGTTTAAAATTTTTAAACGCACTAATAATCCCAAATTATTATTTTACTTATTAAGTAAAATATTTTTTATTAAAAATACGTTGAAATTGATTATTGAGGGGTTTAGCTGGATCCTATGCGTATTTCACTGTTGCTAATGCAGATCATCAGGGAACCTTTACCCAAATTTCTTAGAACAACTAGAGTTATTATATTATAAACTTTCATTTAAACAAATGAGAAGCCTAACAACAAATAACAAAGTTGAAACAAGAACTCAATAATCAACATGTTTTTTTATTTTCTTACTTTACCATTGCTACATTGGCTGACTTTTTTTCAGCTTCAAATTGTAGTTGTTAAATAAATGTAAATAACAACAACAGCTATTAAAGAATAGAGTGTTGCCACACAAGTATTTTTGACCGGGTCCAGTCAACTTAATAACACTGTGCTACAAAAGTTGAGAAAAAAAATATTCAGGGATTCTAATGTACCAATTCTGTTTTGTTGGAGTCCATGGATGACGAAAATACCGTTGGTTTTTTTTAGGTCACTTCATAAAGTGATTTTATAACGGTAAATGTAGTGAAAAACGGGGTTTCTTAGATTTTCAGTTGTAACTTCTTTGTTTCCCAACGGATTTCTTTTAACACTTTTATTTTTTGTACACTTCAACGACTGTAACTTAGCCATTTCTTAGTCGATTTACAAAAAATATATCTTTATTGAAAGATAATATTCGATTCTTTTCACCAACGAAAAGTTAAAAGAAATCCGTTGGGAAACAAAGAAGTTACAACTGAAAATCTAAGAAACCCCGTTTTTCACTACATTTACCGTTATAAAATCAGTTTATGAAGTGACCAAAAAAAACCAACGGTATTTTCGTCATCCATGGACTCCAACAAAATAGAATTGGTACATGAGAATCCCTGAATATTTTTTGTGTATCACAGTGTAATTAGTGTTTTTTATGGGAATTGTTAAAATTTAAGTTTAAAATTTTTAAAGGCACTAATAATCCCAAATTATTATTTTAAGACGCGCCACAAAATTTTGTTAAAAAATATTAATAATCATGTTTTACCTATTTTTTATGGTTTCAAAGTTATTCAGAATTTAAATATTGGCTAAGAAGTTTCCGAACCGCCCTTGTATGTGTGTGTTTGTAAACAAATAAAAACCAACCAAAAAACATAGATGTGAGTTTAATATAAATAAATTCAATCAAGTTATGAATAATATAAAAAGGAAAAATAAGAAGAAAATATAGGGATGCCTTCAAAAACAAGATTTTGAATGAGTTGAACATATGTATGTATGTAAGTATATATGCTTATGTGTATGCATGTATATACGTGCGTATGATCAGCGTTGCCACAACCAAAATATTTTTGTAACCAAAATATGAAAAAAAAGTAACCAAAGGAGTAAAAAAGTAACCGAAATTTTTTATGTATTTAATATATGATTAATAATCGCTTAAGTTATCTTAATCAAAGGACTGTTTTTGGAACGTTTTCACGCAAAACTATTAAAAGGCTCCAACGCAAGATTAAACTCTTGTGTGATCCTTTCTTTGCACATGTAGGTATTGTAACCACTCCAACTTTCATCCCTTATTCAACCCATATATTGAGTACCCGTTTTTTACACCCATTTTCAAACAAAATTCCACGCTTAATTAACTTTCGCTTAATTACCCTGAAATATTTTACCCTAAAATGAAATTTCCCCTAAAATCTCCTCGTTTATTTACCCAAAACTTCCGAAGTATATATTTATTAGGGATGTAACGAATACCAGTTTAGCGAATGCGAAAGCGAATAATACATTTTAATTTTTGCGAAAGCGAATGCGAATGCAAATTTTACAATTCGTTAAAATATCACATGCAAATAAATTTATATAAGAGTAAGTATAGATAATAATTAATAATAAGTTTACAAAATGTTAGGCAATCAACCCATTCGTACTTTGGCTCTAAATCTTGGTACTATGTTCAACATTTCATGTTAAATGCTGTCAAAATACATATTAAGAAAACTTGGAATGAATATTTCCTGACAAAATCTTTCAGAAGTAGTACTCTGTTCATCTTGGGAAAAACAAGGATTTCAATAATTTAAGTTTTTATTAGAAATAATATGAGTGTCACTTGTTTCGCGTGGAATTTACAACAAACAAGGACAAGTTAATATTGTTTGGATTTTAAATTTATTGTACGAAGTAACGAATGGAGCTCTACATTTTTTCAAAAGTTTGAACAGACTAGCTTTAAGCAAAAACATAAATATATTTCCAAACACCACTGGAAATTGGTTCCATTTTGATACTTACGAGAAATTATTTATAGAATAGTTTTCCGCTAAAATTTTAGAATGCTTTAATTGTAAGTATATGTGTCTTTTTTATGTTGGCTTAAAATAATTTTCTTTTTTTTGACGTTTGTTAATCGCAAACTATTTTCATAACAGAAATAAATTTTTTTTCTCTCTAGTATTTGCTTTAAATATTCGCATACATTTTAGCGAATACAAAAGCGAATGCAAATAGCAAAAGTAAGCGAATAATTTGCGAATGCGAACATTCGTTACATCCCTAATATTTATGTAATTCTGTAATCGAATATATGTACGTTATGTATTTATTTTTTGTAATATGAACTGTTTTTGTTATTTAATCAAATATTTCTTCCAAGTAATAATGTACTAAATACCACAGTGAGTTCGGATAAATGAATTTCTAAAGGTATTTAAGCTTATTCCAATAATTGCCTATATGAGATAATTAAACGTCTTCGCTTTAATACCTTGCCCATATGATTACACCAAAAGTCATGACCAGGGAAACCAGAAATATGCTCTAAAAAAAGTGTTTTATGCGCATTCAATATGCACTAAAAACTTGAAAATATGCACTAAAAACGCAAAAAATATGCTCTTAAAAATAAAATAAATTAGTTTATTTGTAAATTCAAATATATTTTTAATTAAAAAATACAACATCATTTGCATTTAAAATAATACAAAAATAAATTAAACAAAAAAATTTTTTTTTTTTTTTTTATGCATGAATTTTTATTTATTGTATCTTCATATATGAACTAACAATAAGTATTCAAATCTTAAATCTAAAAAATATAATTAGGCCCGACCAATGTCGGACATAAGCTTAGTAGTAGTTATATATAATACATATGTAAGTAGTGATAATCAAAAGGAAAAAAAAATAAAAGTATTTTCAAGAAGTCCCATCTGGAGTGCTGTGAATAAGAGCCATTGTGTCCCTCTTTTTTAGGCGGATGTGTCCAGTAAAGTTCAAAATATTACGGGCAAGCGGATTAGGATGTGACTCGAGTTTTGTTAAATATTTGCCAGCGTATTTTGCAATTTCTTCAGTCACTAGTGGCATATTCAAATCACGATGTATACTTGAATTTTTGATGTACCATGGAGCCGATGTTATCATGCCTAAAATTTTATTTTGCCTGCGTTGAATTTTCTCTACATTTGAAGCTGAAGCAGTGCCCCATAGTTGAATTCCGTAGCACCATATTGGCTTTAAAAGCGACTTGTATATTAAAAGTTTACAGTCTAGGCTAAGTGTTGAATTTCGACCAATCAGCCAATGTACCTGAGTTAGTTTAAGTTTCATTTGAGTTAACTTAGAATCAATGTGGTGTTTCCATGTAAGTCGTCGATCAAGGTGTATACCAAGATATTTCACATGTGAATGTTGAGAAACAACTTGATTGTTAATCCGAATGGGGGAACAAGTATCTCTTCGTAAAGTAAATGTTACTTGAACACACTTTTGTTCATTTACCTTGATTCTCCATAAGTTTAACCAAAGCTCCATCTGGCTAATGTGTTCCTGGAGTTTGCGGGATGCCTCATCAGGGTTTTCATGCATACTAAGGCAGGCTGTATCGTCGGCAAATGTGGAAGTATGGATACTACTGCTCACAGGCATATCACAAGTATAAATTAAATATAAAACTGGTCCCAGTATACTCCCCTGTGGCACACCAGATGAAATTGTTTCAGGCCTACTTGTAAAGTCTCCTTCCGCAACAGTGAACTTACGGGAAATAATGTAACTTTCCAAAAGATTTAAAATGTTTATTGGTAAGTATGTCTTCAATTTTAAAATAAGGCCTTCATGCCACACTTTATCAAATGCCTGGGAAACGTCAATAAACAGCGCAGAACAATACTTTTTTCCCTCAAAAGTTCTTCTTATAAATTGAACTAATCTGTGAGTTTGTTCAATGGTGCTATGCTGACTTCTAAAACCAAATTGATGGTCTGGTATGCACCCACTACTAATTAGAATTGGGGACAATTTTGTTTTGAGCAGTTTTTCGAAAAGCTTTGACATTGTAGATAGTAGACTTATTGGCCTATATGACTCAGCCTTTGTTATATCTTTGCCCGGCTTTGGAATCATTTTAACCTTGGCAAGTTTCCAGTTGTGTGGATAATACTCCAGTCGTAAAATAGCATTAAATATGAATAACAGGATTCTCATTGCAATACGAGGCAAGTTCATCAGCATCTGATTACTAGTTCCATCAATACCCGGAGCTTTCTTCGGGTTGAGTTCGGCAATTAATTTTTGTAAATCACGCGTCTTAAACTTTATGTGTTGAGGGGGTAGAGCGACTATATTCGGCAAATCAGCAACACCAGTACATATATTTGGCATAAAAACGGATTTTAAGTGCTCAGCAAATATTTTACATTTTTCAGTATCGCTTCTTGCCCAACCTCCGGTAGATGTGCGTAGAGGTGGCTTATACTCAACGGGTGTTTTAAGCTTTCTGGCAGCGCGCCACAAGGAGTAATTAGACACCGGTGTAACATCAAGACCCTCCAGATAATTTTTAAGAGATGCAATTTTTCCAGATGCAAGCAACTCTTGGAGTCGTTTAGTGCACTCTTTAAATCTGATTTTATTTTGTGGTGATCTGTGCTGTTGCCATTCCCTTCTAGCCCTTCTTTTTTCACGTACGAGACGTTCAATGTCTGTAGAATAAATTTTATTAAACCCAATCTGCGGATGGGAGATAGTGGCATGTTCAGCAGCCTGTTTAATATTCTCGCTGAGATTGGCAATGTTCGATTCAATATCATCGGGTGTTCTAAGCGTAATGTTTTCCGTACAATGACTGCTGAGATATTTTTTGAACCCCAGCCAATTTACACGATTGATCATCTTCACATATGGGTCAGGTAATAAATAATAAATAAAAATAATAAACAAAAATAAAAGAAAAAATAAGAAACAATAAAAATTAACAAAGAATATCTGCCGTATTAAAAACAATAATTTTGACTTGAAGTGCACGTTAAAACAAAATTGCCACACAAAGTTTTGACTAAAGCGAATACAAAAGCGAATGCAAATAGCAAAAGTAAGCGAATAATTTGCGAATGCGAACATTCGTTACATCCCTAATATTTATGTAATTCTGTAATCGAATATATGTACGTTATGTATTTATTTTTTGTAATATGAACTGTTTTTGTTATTTAATCAAATATTTGTTCCAAGTAATAATGTACTAAATACCACAGTGAGTTCGGATAAATGAATTTCTAAAGGTATTTAAGCTTATTCCAATAATTGCCTATATGAGATAATTAAACGTCTTCGCTTTAATACCTTGCCCATATGATTACACCAAAAGTCATGACCAGGGAAACCAGAAATATGCTCTAAAAAAAGTGTTTTATGCGCATTCAATATGCACTAAAAACTTGAAAATATGCACTAAAAACGCAAAAAATATGCTCTTAAAAATAAAATAAATTAGTTTATTTGTAAATTCAAATATATTTTTAATTAAAAAATACAACATCATTTGCATTTAAAATAATACAAAAATAAAATAAACAAAAAAAATTTTTTTTTTTTTTTTTTTATGCATGAATTTTTATTTATTGTATCTTCATATATGAACTAACAATAAGTATTCAAATCTTAAATCTAAAAAATATAATTAGGCCCGACCAATGTCGGACATAAGCTTAGTAGTAGTTATATATAATACATATGTAAGTAGTGATAATCAAAAGGAAAAAAAAAATAAAAGTATTTTCAAGAAGTCCCATCTGGAGTGCTGTGAATAAGAGCCATTGTGTCCCTCTTTTTTAGGCGGATGTGTCCAGTAAAGTTCAAAATATTACGGGCAAGCGGATTAGGATGTGACTCGAGTTTTGTTAAATATTTGCCAGCGTATTTTGCAATTTCTTCAGTCACTAGTGGCATATTCAAATCACGATGTATACTTGAATTTTTGATGTACCATGGAGCCGATGTTATCATGCGTAAAATTTTATTTTGCCTGCGTTGAATTTTCTCTACATTTGAAGCTGAAGCAGTGCCCCATAGTTGAATTCCGTAGCACCATATTGGCTTTAAAAGCGACTTGTATATTAAAAGTTTACAGTCTAGGCTAAGTGTTGAATTTCGACCAATCAGCCAATGTACCTGAGTTAGTTTAAGTTTTATTTGAGTTAACTTAGAATCAATGTGGTGTTTCCATGTAAGTCGTCGATCAAGGTGTATACCAAGATATTTCACATGTGAATGTTGAGAAACAACTTGATTGTTAATCCGAATGGGGGAACAAGTATCTCTTCGTAAAGTAAATGTTACTTGAACACACTTTTGTTCATTTACCTTGATTCTCCATAAGTTTAACCAAAGCTCCATCTGGCTAATGTGTTCCTGGAGTTTGCGGGATGCCTCATCAGGGTTTTCATGCATACTAAGGCAGGCTGTATCGTCGGCAAATGTGGAAGTATGGATACTACTGCTCACAGGCATATCACAAGTATAAATTAAATATAAAACTGGTCCCAGTATACTCCCCTGTGGCACACCAGATGAAATTGTTTCAGTCCTACTTGTAAAGTCTCCTTCCGCAACAGTGAACTTACGGGAAATAATGTAACTTTCCAAAAGATTTAAAATGTTTATTGGTAAGTAAGTCTTCAATTTTAAAATAAGGCCTTCATGCCACACTTTATCAAATGCCTGGGAAACGTCAATAAACAGCGCAGAACAATACTTTTTTCCCTCAAAAGTTCTTCTTATAAATTGAACTAATCTGTGAGTTTGTTCAATGGTGCTATGCTGACTTCTAAAACCAAATTGATGGTCTGGTATGCACCCACTACTAATTAGAATTGGGGACAATTTTGTTTTGAGCAGTTTTTCGAAAAGCTTTGACATTGTAGATAGTAGACTTATTGGCCTATATGACTCAGCCTTTGTTATATCTTTGCCCGGCTTTGGAATCATTTTAACCTTGGCAAGTTTCCAGTTGTGTGGATAATACTCCAGTCGTAAAATAGCATTAAATATGAATAACAGGATTCTCATTGCAATACGAGGCAAGTTCATCAGCATCTGATTACTAGTTCCATCAATACCCGGAGCTTTCTTCGGGTTGAGTTCGGCAATTAATTTTTGTAAATCACGCGTCTTAAACTTTATGTGTTGAGGGGGTAGAGCGACTATATTCGGCAAATCAGCAACACCAGTACATATATTTGGCATAAAAACGGATTTTAAGTGCTCAGCAAATATTTTACATTTTTCAGTATCGCTTCTTGCCCAACCTCCGGTAGATGTGCGTAGAGGTGGCTTATACTCAACGGGTGTTTTAAGCTTTCTGGCAGCGCGCCACAAGGAGTAATTAGACACCGGTGTAACATCAAGACCCTCCAGATAATTTTTAAGAGATGCAATTTTTTCAGATGCAAGCAACTCTTGGAGTCGTTTAGTGCACTCTTTAAATCTGATTTTATTTTGTGGTGATCTGTGCTGTTGCCATTCCCTTCTAGCCCTTCTTTTTTCACGTACGAGACGTTCAATGTCTGTAGAATAAATTTTATTAAACCCAATCTGCGGATGGGAGATAGTGGCATGTTCAGCAGCCTGTTTAATATTCTCGCTGAGATTGGCAATGTTCGATTCAATATCATCGGGTGTTCTAAGCGTAATGTTTTCCGTACAATGACTGCTGAGATATTTTTTGAACCCCAGCCAATTTACACGATTGATCATCTTCACATATGGGTCAGGTAATAAATAATAAATAAAAATAATAAACAAAAATAAGAGAAAAAAAAAGAAACAATAAAAATTAACAAAGAATATCTGCCGTATTAAAAACAATAATTTTGACTTGAAGTGCACGTTAAAACAAAATTGCCACACAAAGTTTTGACTAAAGCGAATACAAAAGCGAATGCAAATAGCAAAAGTAAGCGAATAATTTGCGAATGCGAACATTCGTTACATCCCTAATATTTATGTAATTCTGTAATCGAATATATGTACGTTATGTATTTATTTTTTGTAATATGAACTGTTTTTGTTATTTAATCAAATATTTGTTCCAAGTAATAATGTACTAAATACCACAGTGAGTTCGGATAAATGAATTTCTAAAGGTATTTAAGCTTATTCCAATAATTGCCTATATGAGATAATTAAACGTCTTCGCTTTAATAACTTGCCCATATGATTACACCAAAAGTCATGACCAGGGAAACCAGAAATATGCTCTAAAAAAAGTGTTTTATGCGCATTCAATATGCACTAAAAACTTGAAAATATGCACTAAAAACGCAAAAAATATGCTCTTAAAAATAAAATAAATTAGTTTATTTGTAAATTCAAATATATTTTTAATTAAAAAATACAACATCATTTGCATTTAAAATAATACAAAAATAAAATAAACAAAAAATTTTTTTTTTTTTTTATGCATGAATTTTTATTTATTGTATCTTCATATATGAACTAACAATAAGTATTCAAATCTTAAATCTAAAAAATATAATTAGGCCCGACCAATGTCGGACATAAGCTTAGTAGTAGTTATATATAATACATATGTAAGTAGTGATAATCAAAAGGAAAAAAAAAATAAAAGTATTTTCAAGAAGTCCCATCTGGAGTGCTGTGAATAAGAGCCATTGTGTCCCTCTTTTTTAGGCGGATGTGTCCAGTAAAGTTCAAAATATTACGGGCAAGCGGATTAGGATGTGACTCGAGTTTTGTTAAATATTTGCCAGCGTATTTTGCAATTTCTTCAGTCACTAGTGGCATATTCAAATCACGATGTATACTTGAATTTTTGATGTACCATGGAGCCGATGTTATCATGCGTAAAATTTTATTTTGCCTGCGTTGAATTTTCTCTACATTTGAAGCTGAAGCAGTGCCCCATAGTTGAATTCCGTAGCACCATATTGGCTTTAAAAGCGACTTGTATATTAAAAGTTTACAGTCTAGGCTAAGTGTTGAATTTCGACCAATCAGCCAATGTACCTGAGTTAGTTTAAGTTTCATTTGAGTTAACTTAGAATCAATGTGGTGTTTCCATGTAAGTCGTCGATCAAGGTGTATACCAAGATATTTCACATGTGAATGTTGAGAAACAACTTGATTGTTAATCCGAATGGGGGAACAAGTATCTCTTCGTAAAGTAAATGTTACTTGAACACACTTTTGTTCATTTACCTTGATTCTCCATAAGTTTAACCAAAGCTCCATCTGGCTAATGTGTTCCTGGAGTTTGCGGGATGCCTCATCAGGGTTTTCATGCATACTAAGGCAGGCTGTATCGTCGGCAAATGTGGAACTATGGATACTACTGCTCACAGGCATATCACAAGTATAAATTAAATATAAAACTGGTCCCAGTATACTCCCCTGTGGCACACCAGATGAAATTGTTTCAGGCCTACTTGTAAAGTCTCCTTCCGCAACAGTGAACTTACGGGAAATAATGTAACTTTCCAAAAGATTTAAAATGTTTATTGGTAAGTAAGTCTTCAATTTTAAAATAAGGCCTTCATGCCACACTTTATCAAATGCCTGGGAAACGTCAATAAACAGCGCAGAACAATACTTTTTTCCCTCAAAAGTTCTTCTTATAAATTGAACTAATCTGTGAGTTTGTTCAATGGTGCTATGCTGACTTCTAAAACCAAATTGATGGTCTGGTATGCACCCACTACTAATTAGAATTGGGGACAATTTTGTTTTGAGCAGTTTTTCGAAAAGCTTTGACATTGTAGATAGTAGACTTATTGGCCTATATGACTCAGCCTTTGTTATATCTTTGCCCGGCTTTGGAATCATTTTAACCTTGGCAAGTTTCCAGTTGTGTGGATAATACTCCAGTCGTAAAATAGCATTAAATATGAATAACAGGATTCTCATTGCAATACGAGGCAAGTTCATCAGCATCTGATTACTAGTTCCATCAATACCCGGAGCTTTCTTCGGGTTGAGTTCGGCAATTAATTTTTGTAAATCACGCGTCTTAAACTTTATGTGTTGAGGGGGTAGAGCGACTATATTCGGCAAATCAGCAACACCAGTACATATATTTGGCATAAAAACGGATTTTAAGTGCTCAGCAAATATTTTACATTTTTCAGTATCGCTTCTTGCCCAACCTCCGGTAGATGTGCGTAGAGGTGGCTTATACTCAACGGGTGTTTTAAGCTTTCTGGCAGCGCGCCACAAGGAGTAATTAGACGCCGGTGTAACATCAAGACCCTCCAGATAATTTTTAAGAGATGCAATTTTTTCAGATGCAAGCAACTCTTGGAGTCGTTTAGTGCACTCTTTAAATCTGATTTTATTTTGTGGTGATCTGTGCTGTTGCCATTCCCTTCTAGCCCTTCTTTTTTCACGTACGAGACGTTCAATGTCTGTAGAATAAATTTTATTAAACCCAATCTGCGGATGGGAGATAGTGGCATGTTCAGCAGCCTGTTTAATATTCTCGCTGAGATTGGCAATGTTCGATTCAATATCATCGGGTGTTCTAAGCGTAATGTTTTCCGTACAATGACTGCTGAGATATTTTTTGAACCCCAGCCAATTTACACGATTGATCATCTTCACATATGGGTCAGGTAATAAATAATAAATAAAAATAATAAACAAAAATAAAAGAAAAAAAAAGAAACAATAAAAATTAACAAAGAATATCTGCCGTATTAAAAACAATAATTTTGACTTGAAGTGCACGTTAAAACAAAATTGCCACACAAAGTTTTGACTAAAGCTAATAATTCAAATTAATTTTTTTTTAATACTCTCGTAAAAATTTAACTTCAATTTAAAATAGATCCCGATATCAGAATTAAAACTTTGAAACTGTATTTTCTATAAATAAGACTAGAATTTTGTTTATACTTTTTATTGCGATGAACAACAAAATATTGACCCAGACTTTCAAATAAAAATCGTTGCCTGTCACATCTAAATAAACTTTCATACATTGACAATGCTCCTTCAATTGTACTCGTTACAAGTTCCATCAGAAATAGCAAAACTGAATTTTTATTGAAACTAACGTTCTTTATAATTGCGTAACAGAAATATAAAAATTTTTATACTACATGGAACATTGGAAATGAGATTTTTTATATGGCGTAAAATAAAAATATTTACCCACCCATAAACTTGTAAGCATATTAAAATAACAAATTCTATAAAGTATCAAAATATGCCCTAAAAGCGTAAATTATGCTCTAAAAATTAGAAAATATGCTAAAAATATGCGTGTAAGACTGATAAATGCAAAAACATGCTTCAAAGGGTAAAATATGCAAAAATATGCACTAACAAATCGATGCCAAAATTCATAAAAAGTTCTGAAACGGATAAATATTTTGTCCCCGCATTAATTCGACATACAAGAAAAAACATGCAATTGCATATTTACGGTTTCCCTGGTCATGACATTTTTGATGAGGCAATTAGCCTCATCATAATCATTATAATCATTATAAAATCATATAATATTAGCTTTAATGATCAAACAGAATTGCGGCATAAACACATTCTCCATACAAATTGACACAAAAAAATCAGCACCAGAAAGTAGTCGATAGATAGAATCTATTTTAGAGTCTAAACACAATGCAACGATAATTTATTGCGGTGCGGTTTTTCATACGATTTTGAAGTAAAAATCCGCAGTGCGGAACGGTATAAAATTAAAATCTATTTTATTTTCTCTGCGAACTTCCTTATTCTCTCAATTTTTGAATCTCTTTCTCTTTCTGATGTTGCCATAGTTTTTGAATAATTGGCTGTGTTCATAACATTATTGTGAAAAAAAAATGATTTTGAAGTTCAAAAACTTTTGTCATAAAAAATATAAAAGTTTAAAAATATATTAAATATATGTGCCAATGTATAAAATGTTAATAATTTCTTGTTTTTAGTTAATGCCATTACAAAATATTATATATGTATGTATATATATACATATGTATATATGTTCCCATCGTTCCTATAAGGAGCATAGGTCCTCCATTACAAAATATTAAACAAATAGTAAAATTTTTAGAAAATTTTATAAAAATGTATCCACAAAAAAATTAAAAGAAATTTAAACAAACACTGACAAGTATTGCCGTAGCCGTCTTCCGTTGTATTATGTTTATTATTTTCTCCCGCAACGAGAAATCGCACCGCACCGCAAACATTGTGTTTAGACTCTTATTTTGACAACGTTTTTTCTTATGCTCTCATATATAAATACTCATTCTCTCAAGAATGCTACTATACTTTCAGTAAATTTCATACATTTTGTGAATAAAACTACAAAGAAAAATAAGCACAAAAGAAAATAAAACTAAAATTATAGAGCATTTGAAGTTACTGCCGTAGATTTTATTATGGGCTTTGTTAATTTGACAACGACTTTTCCTGAAGTTGCGGACATATTCTGTTTGATCATTTACATTTATTATTTGCCTTATTTGCGATACTTAGCGTAAGTGACATGTAATCGAAAATATTCTTTTTTATTTAAATTAAAATTTTATGGGCCTATCCATAGTTTAAAACTATTAAAATGCCAAAAATTTTATAAATTTTAAGATACGGGCTGTAAAATTTTATCGTAAGCGACAATTTTCGTATGTAAACAAATTTGAATACTAAAAAATAATCTTCTCCTGAAAACTAAGGTTTTTGTCTCTTACGATGAAATCATAAATAAGTCTCAATATGTGTTATAATTATCTATCAAATAATACACTATAACAAAAGAAATCAGTTCTTTGTAATAAAAATAAACTGTAATTGAATTACATTCGTTATCCAAACACATGAATATATGGATAAAGTATTAAAATATACATATGCAATATCGAGTTGGTACTAAAATCCAGCTTCCTACATTTAGTTTTGATTAAACTTAGCTACGAAAATATCCCTTCAGAAGTATGTTTGGAAACTTTGTCTCAAAATATTTCAATATCCATACTTTTTATTAACAATTGGGAAAATCTGAGCAATTGCTAGTGGGATACAATTTCTTCTTCTATATCATGTATTAAATTTAGAAACCACATCCACATTTGTTTTTTAGCTACAAAATTAATTTAATTACATTAATTTAATTTGCATCACGATATGCAAATTTAAATAACATATAAAAATGGTTAATTTTGTGTTAAAAAAAAAGTAACCAAAATGGAAAAGAGTACACAAGTACATATGGGGAAAAAAGTAACCAATTTTGGTTACAAGTAACCAAAACGGCAACGCTGCGTATGATACGTATGTATATGTGAATATACATAAAAAATGACACGTGAACAGTGATGCCAACTTTTTCAGAGCAAAAAGCACTGTGCGTTCATAAAAAAGCACTGAATGCAATAAGTATATTTGTATGTTCATAAATATATTTTTTATTTGGCAAGACACTCCAATTATGGTGTATTATTTTAACAAAAGAGTGGATTCCATATACGTTATAAAACATAGCCACTAAAAATTTCATTTGCAAGCCCATGGGCTTGCGCAGTCGACGTTTTGGTGACACACGTATACTTCGTACAAAGTATGTGTGATGTTGTGTGTTTGGCTGTTTCGTCAGCTATTTCGGACAAAGTGTGTGTGATGATGATGACTCGAATTGCGAAAAGAACAACAAACACACATAAAAAGCAGAAGGAACATACACATTCGCACAAAAGCGCTCAGTCACGTTTGGTGGGCTCTGTTATAAAATAACTTAATTACAATAATCTAATCTACTAACCACTGAGGAAAGCAATGTATTGCTTTCTTGATAACGAAAGCTTCCAAAAATGCTTCTGAAAACGTAACGTAAGGCTCTCTAATAACGTGGACAAAAGTAAAAAAAATGTAAACCAGTAACTTTTGCATTTGAGTACACAAAAACTATACATTATTACTTCTGTGAAAAGAATTAGTAATGCAAAAAATTAATGCCTTTTTGGAAACTGAATGCATTGCTTCTAGCTGGCTTACAAAAACTCTTCTGGGAAGCGGTAATTTTTGCTGGGATTGTGAAATTGAAGAAATAGAGCAAAGTATCAGAAATTTAAGGATACATAAATGGACAAATTTGCTCAGAAGTGATAAATTTTGGATTGAAGTTTATAATTATAGAAATTCAACTAATCATAATCCATTTCTAATACTCTAGGACTATTAACATTACCATGTTCAAATGTTGAAGTAGAAATAACTGTGAAAGAGAAAGTTTTTCTTCATTTGTATTTCACGCAGCTGAATTAACATTCTGCAAAGGAAACTGCGTGTCTAAAAGATAGTTTTTGAAAAGTGGTTAATTCTTATTTAGTATTTTTTATAAAGCCACCAGACTATCACAAATTAATATTCAGTGGATTTTGCGTGAAAAAGCACCAATTTATTGCCTTTTTTTAAAAAGCAACAAGTTGAAAAATTCCGTACTGTTATAAAATAAAAAACACTAAATCTAGTACGAAAAGCACTAAATTTACACGCTGCAAACGAAGCACGAGTGCGTAGTCTAAACAGCATGATTCATAAACATGATTCAGAGAGCGAAGCAGGTGATTCAACTCGTCGTCTAAACATAGCATTACAGTAGGATAGACTTGTGCCATTTAGTTCATTTCAGTGACCTACAATTCTACATGCATATGTATGTTTGTGTGGTCTTTGGAAAAATTTAAAACACAGACTCTGTGATTAAAAAACTACGAAAAGTAATTAATTAATAATAAATTGGCTTTATAATGAGTTTATAAAACATATTTAGTGTGAAAACCTTTAAATATTTTAAAATTTAAAATATTTTTAAGTGTTTACTTGTGTTTTCTTGTTTATTGCATTTGTGGTAGTAGCCGTCGATAAAAAGAACTAAATATACATACATACATATGGATGAGTATAGAAGCAAAGCACACAAACAGTAAAAAAGTAAAGCAAAACGTTGAAAACATTTAGTTCATATCCTCTGTGTTAGTTCATTTCTTGTCTTAGTTCTTAGTAGAGTTGTGCTGAAAAGAACGAACTAGTTCAATTGAACTATTCCCATAAGTGAACGATGTGAACTAGTTCAGTCAAGTTGTTCCTTTTTGTTCTTTTGGTCTTTATTGTTCTTTTGGTCTTTCTCGTTCTTTTGGTCTTTCTTGTTCTTTCGTTCGTTTTTATTCCTTCGTTCGGTTTTGGTCTTTATTTCGTTTTGTTTATCTTATTCTCTGTTCCTGATCCGGGCTGCCAGATGTGACGATTTTTGGTGCCGGAAATAGCAAAATCGTCGGTTGATTTCTGGTTTGCGGCGCATTATTATCAAAATGCATTATGTTTGCAGCAAACCAGAACCAAGTGACGAAATGACGATTTTTTGTTTAAAATCCTCGATTTTGCAAGTCAAATTGGGCTGCTTTTTATGAAATGTCTACTGTTATAGCGAGTATACACGTTAATACAAATCGAACGATAAATCGTACAATGAAATTAGTCACTGGTGTCATGCTGTCGTACTTATGAAGTATACTTTGTAGAATGAAAATCAAAAATTTTTGATTTTTGTGGGCGGAGCTTCGATAATAAGTATTGTGTATCATGCTGTTGTACAGCAAAATTTGTTTCATGAGGAGCTAATTTAGAAAACGCAGTGTTTCTACAGCTCAATTTTAAAATTCGCTTTATATAGCGGATATTTTAATTATAAAAAGAACATAAAACATTCCGGGCAATTATGTAAAAAATTCCGCAGGAAATTTCTCCCAGGGAACAATTCCAACTAATAGCAAATGATAGCGAAAACAAAAAATTCTAATTGGATAAGGGAAAAATTTCCTGCGGAATTTTTTACATAATTGCCCTAATTATTTCAACCATTCTCTACAACATACCCCTTTTGTTTTTGCATTATTTTTTTATTCTTTTTAACTGCAGTTAACTTATTATTAATAAATTCACCACATTATTCATTTATCCACGTGTATTGCCTTAAAATTTTTCTTTTAAATGAATTAGTATGATTTGTAGTAACGTGTGTCTGAAACCCCGTACTACAACTCATACTACGCTAAGTACGAAATTAAGTATGCATTAAAATTCATATATGCATGCCCATTTTGGTATAGTTTTGCAGACTCTTTCTTAATAGTTTATTGTTTAATTTAACAACATTTTTTTGTTGATGGTTTAGCGTTAAATAAAAATTACATACGTATGTATGCAAGTATGTATGTTGAATTAAAAGAAATTTTATGTATATGTAACTCGTATTTTTTCCGAAATTGAGTTTTTCAGTGATTCCAAAAAATTCATTTCTATTATGTTTTACCTTCTGTTGTAAAGATACAATGGGCCTTATTACGGGTGTCGTAGTACGACTTCGACTACGACTATTTTGTAATAGCTTAAAGAACATTGCAGCAATTTTTGTTTAATCTAGCACAAAATCGTCGTAGTGGCTTCGTGTAGAATTCATGTATGAACACGAATTGTTATGTTATTGTTTGATAATAAATACATTTATAAAATAAAACATATCGTCGATTGGTTTCTGGTTTGCGGCACAGTATATTCAAAATACATTATGTCTGCAGCAAACCAGAAACCAACAGACGATATGTATACATGTTTACAAAAAGTACATTTTGATTTGTCCGATTTTTTAAGTATGAAATGACGACTTTTTTGTATTTTATCGGTATTTCGACGATTTTTCGATAATTTTGTCTGGCAACCCTGGTTCCTGATCAATACACATCAGTGTTGGCAAAGTTGGTACAATTGTACTTTTTTTTGTAACATTCAAACTCGCAAAGTACAATAGTACACCAATGACTGGTCTTTTGAAAGAAAAACGCACCGAGAAAATCAATAAAAATGTAAAGCCGTCCATTTTCCAAATAATTTTTCTTCTAAATTCGGATGATAAGCATATGCTACGTGTATTAATTTACATACCAACACATAAAAATATGAAATTTGAACGAAAAAATATTTTAGTACAATTAAGGTAAAAAAGTACAATTTTTAAATCTTATTGGTACAATACCAAATTCTCAATGCCATCCCTGATACACATCCAAAACATTTCAACTAAAAGATTATAGTTGCTGATTTGCATACTGTTAAAAAGAGACAAATGTAGTGTGCCTATTAATTATCACAGTAATCAAAACAAACAGCAGAAAATGTATACTTAGTGAAAAATACAAGTGAGTTTTACAAAATTAAAAGAAATAATTTGTAGTATTGATTTAAAAAACAGATTGTGAAAAAGATTATTAGAATTAAAAAAGTGAATAAAATTGATTTTAAATTGATTACGGATTTCGTTTAAATTTTCGTTCAAAAATATTAGTTTTTACCTTTTACTTACTTAAAGCATAGAACACACGAAGAAAACATTGAAGACGATTCGACGACTGTGCAATCTGTGTTCTGTTGTTCACTGAACAACTGACCGAAAAGAACAACTGAACGAAAAGAACGAACTAGTTCTTTTTGTTGTTGGGAACAAAAAGGAACAATCCGCAAAAGGAACAACTATGCCCAACTCTAGTTCTTAGTTCAAAAATTGAACTAGTGATCGTAAAACAATTGAACTAGTTCACATAGTTCAAAGTACTGAATCGTTCATTTGAACTAGTTCGTTCATGAACTACACAAGACTACAGTAGGATAAAAGCAACAGTTTGTTCAGTTTAATAGTATGTTTCCACCGACTATAAATCAAGTACACTCAAAATATTTCATAGGTAAAATAAATGAAAAATGTGGTTCATTTTACGAAAATATTCGTTGTTTTTACGGTACGAAATGCTTCGTAAATAGTGGAAATAATATTTGTTTATTTTACGAAATACTTTTTGTATGCAAATAACAAAATTTTGTATATTTACAGGTTTTGTTTCGTAAATTTACGAAATACAATGTTTATATTACAAAATAAATTCGTGAATACCGAAAATCAATTTTGTGTTATATACGAAATTTTATGTAAAATTAAAATCTTTAGAATATAAAAATCTGTAAAAAATATATTTTACATTTGAAAGATAATTTTGTAGAATAATCTGTAATTCTTGGAATTAAAGGTTGCAATAATTATGAAAATAAAAATATAATTTGAGGGGTATTGTTACAGCCTGTGTATTCCTCATACATACATACATATTTTGCACTGACACTCACGAATCAAACTGGGACGAACAACGAATTTTTCGCTGCAGACTTTCAACATAGAAAATAAAAGACATTTGTTCATATGAACATTATCACGACCTGTCATTATCAAAGCCTGTCAACCGAAATTTGTCCTGCGATAGATTTATTTAGATGGATTTTCTCTTTCTTTGCGCAAACAACCAATTATCACTTATAAGATATGTTACTTATTCGTTGTTGGTGTTCCGTGGGCGAGATTTATCGTTCTTCCCAGTTGTGTTCCTATCGTACGCCAAAAAGTAATTTTTCTACAACAATTTTTATTTTAATTGAAATTTGTTTAAAATTTTTTTATATTTGTATACAATGACAAGAAAACAAATGGGGAAAACATTAAAAAATAAAACAAAACAACAGTTTTACAAAAATTTTTCTTCGTAAAATTTACGAAACTTTTGTAAATTTAAGAATAATTTTGTACTGCAAACAAAATGATAACAAAACAAAATTTGTTTATTCGACGAAATTTCCAATTTTATAAAAATGTTTTATTTTATACTAAATTCCATAAAATAAACGAAAGATATGGTACTATATACGAAAATAATTGTACGAAATAATTTTTGTAACTTAACGAAATTCGTAAAATTACAAAATCTGTTTTCCTGCACAAGCAGGGCTGCCGTTTTTGGTTATTTCTAACCAAAAGTGGTTACTTTTTTCTTTAATGTGGAGATGTGAATATTTTTCTCATTTTGGTTATTTTTTTTTTCCAAAATAATGATACACATGTACATATTTTTTATGTTATACTTTTTAAGCTTTTATGTTCTTAAATTTTTAGTATTCCTATAAGGCAACTGAAAATAAAACAGCTGACTACTAAAAGAGAAAAAATTAATCAGCTGCCGACTGGCATATACCTTACAAATGAGCATTGAACTATTGCTTGCAAGTCAGCTTCATGTAACTTGATTTCTTGTTGTAGTGCGGTACAAAGTGTATGCATTTTAAATGTTATTTAATAAAAATGCTACATATTGAAATTTGGTTATTTTTTTCTCATTTGGTAACTTTTAAAGCGAATTTTGGTTGTAAAAATTTTTTGGTTGTGGCAGCACTGTGCACAAGCCACAAATATTTTCGTAAAATGAAAAAAAATTTTCGTTTTTTGCACAAAAAATAAATTAGGAAAAAATATTTCGTATATTTAAGCATGGAATATTTTGAGTGTAGGTTTAAGTAAATCACTTCAAAGTGCTTCCACCGAACTTGTGAGTGATTTGTTCTTCAAATTTTCGTACTCAATGTATGCACGTGCTTTATAAGGTGTTAACAGCAGCTGTAATGTGAATTTGTTGTTGACATTTAAAATTGATTAAGGCCCCTATTATGAGCAACTTTCGATCTTCGACTGTAGTCGAAAGTACTGATCGAACGAATTGTCATTTGGTATTATGACGAGCACTCGACAAAGAATCTCGTTATTGTAAATAAAATTGACAAAAATAGATTATAATTCTTGTTTGTGTACCTAAAAATAAAACTTGTTTAACATTTAGATTTTTAAACAAAATTTCTTATTAAAAAATTCATCGAAAGCTAAATTCTGTTCGATAGAAAATTCGTTGCTCAACGAAATTTTCGATGCTCATAATATGAATTTAACATTCGATTTTCCATGTTCGATACCCAGCGAAGATCGAAAATCGAATGCAACTCATAATAGGGCCTTAAATATTCCATAATGTAATTTTTTCGAAAAATAGTATTTTCGACATTATTTAAAATAAATCAACTACTCTGAGGTGATTTATCCATATGCAAAATGTATGGTAAATCATGTATAAATTAACATGATTTGCACAAATCATCATGATTTGTATAGATCATGCCGGTGGAAACATACTATAACATATTTATACGAAGTTGGGCTTTAGTAAACAAACTTTTCAGTAGTTTCAGGTATGGAATTGTTCATGCAACTCTATAGTCTTGATGTCTTACCAGCATCTAATTACTCTTTCTGGTTCGCTGCTAGAAAGCTTAAAACACCCGTCGAGTTTAAACCACCTCTGCGCACATCTACCGGAGATTGGGCAAGAAGCGACCCTGAAAAAAGTAAACTATTTTCTGAGCATTTAAAATCCGTATTTACCCAAACACATGTTCTGGTGCTGTTAATTTGCCGAGTGTAGTTGCTCTACCCCCGCGATTGTGCAAGAAGCGACTCTGAAAAAGGTAAAATATTTGCTGAGCATTTAAAATACGTACTGACCACAAACACATGTACTTGTGCTGTTGTTTTGCGGAGTGTAGTTGCTTTACCCCCTCGACCCATAAAATTCAAGATGCGTGATGTACAAAAACTAATTGCAGAACTCAACACGAAAAAAGCTCCGGGTATTGATGAAATTAGTAACCAGATGATGATGAAGTTGTCTCGTATTGCAATTATAATCCTGTTTTTCATTTTTAATGCCATTTTACGACTGGCGTATTCTCCAAACAGCTGGAAGCTTGCCAAGGTTAAAATGATTCCAAAGCGGGGCAAAGATCTTACCAAGGCTGAGTCATATAAGCCAATAAGTTTACTGTCAATAATCTCAAAGCTCTTTGAAAAGTTACTCATGATAAAATTGTCCCCAATTCTAACCATCAATTTGGTTTTAGAAGTCAGCATAGCACCATTAAACAAACTCATAGATTGGTTCAATTTATAAAAAAAAATTTTTAAAAAAAGAAGTATTGCTCTGCGCTGTTTATTGACGTTTCTCAGGCATTTGATAGTGTGGCATGAAAGCCTAATTTTAAAAACTTACATACTAATAAACATTCTAAATCTTTTGGAAAGTTATATTATTGCCCGGAAGTTCACTGTTGTGGTAGATTTTATGAGTACGCCTGAAATAATCTCATCCGGTGTGCCACAGGGGAATAAACAGGGGCAGTTTTGTATTTGATTTATACTTGTGATATGCCATTTAGCAGTAATATTCACACATCTAGATTTGCCGATGATACAGCCTGCCTTAGTGTGCACGAAAACCCTCAAGAGGCTTCCCGATACCTTCAGCAACATATTAATTACCCAGCTAGAACTATGGTTAAATTTGTGGCGAATATAGGTAAACAAACAGAAGTGTGCTCAGGTAACATTCACCCTACGAAAAGATACTTGTTCCCCCTTTACAATCAATAATCAAATTGTTCCTTAACATTCACATGTGAAATACCTTGGTATACACCTTGATAGAAGGATTACATGGAAAACCACATTGACTTTAAGCTAACACAAATGAAACTAAAATTAACTCAGGTGCATTGGCTGATTGGTAGAAATTCATCCCTCAGTCTAGGTTGCAAACTTATGATTTACTAGTCGCTTTTGAAACCCATATGGTGCTATGGAATTCAACTATGGGGCACTGCTTCAGCTTCCAATGTTGAGAGAATCCAACGAAGGCAAAACAAAATTTTACGTTTGATAACATTGGCTCCATGATATATAAAAAATTCAGATATACATGGTGAGGAAAATATTTAACAAAACTCGAGTCACATCCTAATCCGCTTGCTCGTAATATTTTGAACTTCACTGGACACATCCGCCTAAAAAAGAGGGACACGAGGGCTCTTATTCACAACACTCCAGAAGAAAATGCTTGAAAATACTTTTGTTTTTCCTTATCACGTATGTATGTATAATTAATAACTATTACTAAGTTTAAGTCCGACACTGATCGGGCTTAATTAATTATTTTAGATTTAAGATTTGAATACTTATTGTTAGTTCAAATTTGAAGATACAATAAATAAATAAATGTATTAAAAAAAATGTAGCAAGGAATAATTTTGCAATTTGGCTTGTTGAAAATTATGAGAAAACTGTGTATATTTTGTGAAAAAAGTATTGTTAATTTTTTTGGAATATTTTAAAAAATTATTAAGTTTTGATAAAACTTAATAAAGATTGCGAATTAAATTTTAGAGAGTTTTGATGGTGCACCCTACATCCAGCATTGGTCGAAAATTAGCATTTTTGTTGCAAAAAATCTAATTTTTGGATGTGGCAACAAAAAATTGCACGCTCGTTTTTGTAAATTTTCTAGTTTTTTATTATAAATAAACTCTTGACATCCTACACATAAATGTAGGCAGGAGAGGAGATTTTCTAAAAGTGCTAAAATTTTTCTAACACAATTTTTTCCAATAAAAAAAAGTTTTATAAAATAATATTGGGAAACATTTTAATTTAGTTCAACAGTATACATTAAGCATTGCAAACTGAAAAAAATCTCATACCTTCAATACTTTTCGAAATATCCAAAATCCAAATTTGATTACAAAATTAAATTTTCTACATTTTTTATTTTTGCCTAAATTATTGATCTCATTTTCTTTACTTCAAATGTTTCTTAATTTTTTTCTATTCAAACTCACATTTTTTATGACCTGTTGAAGGTGTATTAAGTGCCCAGGAGACGTACAAAAAAAACCATCAATCGGTAAGAATGTGTTAGTGTCGTTTAATTGATGATTTTTCGGAGACGTACAAATAAAATCGTCAATCGGCATTTTAATTTTGTATTCGTTGTGTGCGATTCCATATATGTCTTCATTGGATGATGTTTTTTGTTATTAGACTCTAATAATTAGAGGCAAGTGCAGGTTTTTTAACATTAAAACTCGTTATGAAATCTTGATATAAAAAAGCACATTAAACAAATATACAAAGCTAAATATTTTTTCTGTCTTCCACTGTAATTTTTCTTCTATTATTATTATTTATAACAATAATTCTTCTAATTCTTCAAAAAATTAAAAAAAACATATTTTCCTGAAAAAATATCGAAACATAGGCAAACGATTTATAATATAAAAACAAGACATTGGGTAGTGTGCTTTTTCCTTAAAAATTCGTTTTAAACACAAAATTCATATACAAACATATGTACATAGTACATACATATCTGTGTCAATAAATAATAATGGCTTAGTCGAAATTTCGTGTTTTGAGATATTAAGGGTTTTGTCTAAAATAAATTGGTTTTTATATACAATTTTTAGCCTCCGAAAAAGATGCACATTTACTTCGATAAATACTGTTAAATTTATAAAAAAAATAATGTTTTATTTTTTTAATTATTATGCGAACCCATTTGTTTCTATATTTATAATTTGAACGGGCTAAGGTTCGTATCCCTTTTTAAGCCAAATTATATTAATATTTGTTGTTTTTTAGTTAAGATGTTCTGAAAAAATCCGTTGTCAGAAAAATAAAAACTAAAGTGAACTTAAGCTATTATATTGAAAGATAAAATAAATTTTCTTGATGGCAAGTCGAGATTAGTCCTTTGGTTAAATTGAAAAATGCGGAAAACCTGAAATAAGTGATAGATCTTGAAGAAGAGAATAAGAATATACATAAACAAACATTTGTACACAGTACATACATATCTGTGTCAATAAATAATAATGGCTTAAGTCGAAATTTCGTGTTTTGAGATATTAAGGGTTTTGTCTAAAATAAATTGTGTTTGGTTTTTATATAAAATTTTTAGCCTCCGAAAAAGATGCACATTTACTTAGATAAAAACTGTTAAATTTATAAAAAATAACGTTTTATTATATTAATTTTTGTTTTTTTTTTAGTTAAGATGTTCTGAAAAAATCCGTTGTCAGAAAAATAAAAACTAAAGTGAACTTAAGCTATTATATATTGAGAGGTAAAATAAATTTTATTGATGGCAAGTCGAGATAAGTCGTTTGGTTAAATTGAAAAATGCGGAAACCCTGAAATAAGATAATTTTTTAAGAGCTTAATTAAGTATAAGTATTATTTAATGAAGAATAATTTTAATGGGCTGTTACTTATTGAACTTAAATGTATCAAAGTTTTAATGCTCAAACATTTAAATATTGATGTAGCTATCTTAAAAAAATAATAATAATAAAAAAATAATGGCCCTTATTACGAGCAACTTTCGATCTCCGACTGTAGTCGAAAGTGCTTATCGATCGAATTTTCATTTGATATTATGACGAGCATTCGACAAAAAATATCCTTATTGTGAATATCACTCAAAGTAATTTTTTAAATTTGCAACAACTTTACCTAAAAATTAAAAACAATAGTTTGTAATAATTTTTAAACTAAAATACTTCATCGAAAGCTAAGTTCTGTTCGATAGAAAATTCGTTGCTCAACGAAATTTTCGATGGTCATAATATGAATTGAAAATTCGATTTTCGCTGTTCGATAGCCAGCGAAGATCGAAAATCGAATGCAACTCATAATAAGGGCCAATAATACATAGGCTTATGTATTATTTTCCAAGGAGAAATAAAAATAATAGGCCCCCATTATGAGCAACTTTCGATCTTCGACTGTAGTCGAAAGTACTTATCGAACGAATTTTCATTTGGTATTATGACGAGCATTCGACAAAAAATTTTCTTATTGTGAAAGTGATTTTTAAAATTTGCAAAAAATTTACCTAATAATAAAAAACAATTGTTTATAATGATTTTTCAAACTAAAATATTTTATCGTAAGCTAAATTCTGTTCGATAAAAAATTCGTTGCTAAACGAAACTTTCGATGCTCATAATATGAATTGAACATTCGATGTTCGATAGCCAGCGAAGATCGAAAATCGAATGCAACTCATAATAAGGGCCTTAAATAAAAAAAAAGTTAAAAATAAAATGCGTATAGTTTTATTAATAATGACATTTTATAATTGAAATTTAGCTGAGTAATAGATCTTGAAGAAGAATATGTAATAAAATGAAAAAGCACTTATGTCAACTTATTTATTTATTTATTATTATTTAGTGCCACAGATATGTATTTGGGGTTTTAAAACCAATACTTAAATAAAAAGCAAATACTTGTTTTTATTCACATTACCCATTAAGCTCAATAAAATTAGAGAATATTATATTTATAATAATAATAAAAATGCTTGTAGCTTTTTATTTGTTTGGTTTTTTTTTACAAAGAAGAATGGTAAGTTTTCATAAAGCGCAAATTAATAAAGGTATTCACGTCAACTCTTGCAACTGTGCAAAATGCATTGTTGCACTTTCTGACGTGAGCAACCCATTTTGTTTAGTTGTCTATAAAGCAGCACCCCAGTCAGCATGTGGAAGATTGTTTCACCGACCTGAGTCTTTTTCGGCTGTCTAAAATGATCAAAAACTGATTAATCAGTTCTGCGCTTAAAATAAGACTCGAAATAGATTCCCAGAAATACTTAGAAAGTGATTTGTTTAAAAAATAAAAATAAACAGCAAGCTCATGCAGTAAAATCAACAAAAAAGTGTGTGAATTTATGTACATACATACGTACATATATATATATAAAAATTAAAAAAAAGTGATTGTAAGTAATACCAAAAACTGTCTCGAAAGTGAATCGAAATTGATCAGAAGTGCGAGTCATAAAAGACTCTTTGAGAAGACTCGCGGCTAGGGTACCATTTTTTCCCGAATGAAGTCATTTTCGACTCGAAAACGAGCGCATAAGTGCTTATTTTAATCGCTCGGAGGAATCGAAAAAGACTCGAATATGATCATTAATGTCATAAAATGCTGACTGGTATAATATGTACATACATACATACATACATAGATATATTGTACTTGTATGTTTCTTGGTTGTTAAAAGACTTTGTTTAAATGCTGAAATCAGTGTTGTTAGATTTGACGATTTTACGTCATTTTGACGATTTTTTATAACGAATTTCCCAAAATGACAATTGACGATTTCATTTCGAATATTCCTCACATTTTGACGATTTGTTGAAATAAGTATTTAGTAACATAAATATGCCAACAAGTCCTTGCAGAAAAGAGATTTGATTTCGATAACACAATTATCAAAAATTTTAATTTAATTACAGCATCAGTTATTTTAAATATGTACTCGGAAATTCTTCCTTTACTAAAAATTTTTTCCAAATCATGTGTCTAAGTACCAGTTCACATTAGTCGAGTCTTATTGCTAAGCTTATCACTTTTTCTTCTTTGAAGTTTTATCGGCGTGTTCACACAATGCAAGTATTATTTTTGAGCTCATATTTTTTATGCATAGTTTTGTGTATGCATGTGTGCTATATTAACACTACGAATGGGAAAGGAAAACGTATTGACAGTACATGAAGGTGAGTACTCCTTTCTTTTCCCCTCGTCTCTCTCTCTTCTACCTTAGCAATAAGACTTGCATAGTGTATTCTAGGAAAATTATTAAGGCATTGAAAATGAAATAAGATAACTTAGATTTTTTAACTTTAGAGACAAGTAAGTATATGTAAGTATATTTTGGAAAAAAGTTAAATCGATTAATTTACTAAACAATAAACTTCTTTTTCATAACTTATCTGAGTTTCTTATTTACTTTTTTTTACTTTGCCAAACTCATCAGCAAGTGTTGAAAGAATATTCAGTAATATTAACCTTACTTAAACCCACATCTAAAATTTACTGGAAACAGAAACCCTTGAAATCATTGTGTTTTTGAAACATTATTAAGTAACATTAAGTGTAACTCTTCGGAATGTTACAGTGTTGACATTAAGAAAAATTTTATAAAAAACAATTCTAAAATGTATAGTTTTATTTTGAAACTAGTTTTATTTGGAAATTGTTACACACTATTACATATTCTAAATTTTTTGTTTTATGGCCTAATTTTGTAAAACAGAACGAAACGTTTCAAACAGAAATTTTTGGTTTGTTTTTAATTTTGAATTTTGTAAAACATTTGAAAACGAAAATTCTATCTTACGTAAAATAAATATATTTTATAAAACAGTTGCAAACGTTTTCAAATGACTTAAATGTCATATGAAAACGTTTATTAAATTGTATTCGTTTTAAAAGTTTTAACTACATTATTGCATTCGTTTTGCTGCAATAATGAGTAAATTAGTATCTAGGTCAAACATATGCAAAAAGCCGCCCGTGTGTACTTTGTTATATTTTTTACACGCACATTCGTATAAGCATGCATTTTACTATTTTTTTTATATGTATATGTATGCGTTTGCCTGACTTTGATCTAGGTGCACGATAGAGCTCCAGGCCAGCTCGGCCTATGGACGTAGTGCCTATATTTACACATACATTCGCTTTAAAACCCTCATAACTACTTTGTTCCTGTCAATGGTTAAATGATAAAATTTAATCCGAAGTTTGAAAGCGTGTAGTGAAAGTTTCCTGATAAATTGAGATGCAAAAAGTGCATTTCTTAAGACATACTCACTGACACTGACCACTGATACATTCATCAAATTGATGAAGCACTTGAACTCTAACAACAGAGCTATATTTTGTTACACAAGTCGGCCTAGGTGAGTTACGATCAAGAAAAATTCGAAAGCATTGAATTTATAACGTGATGATATACTATTAGGTATCTCTCTTTAACCCATTATATTATTTAACTCTGCCCTTTTATAACAAACTAGCAATCTTTAATTTGCAATGTTTTATTAAAGAAAACAAAAGTAGTTAGATCTTCACAAAAATATAAATGTGAAAAAGGCAAAGTTCCTATAAAAAATTTCGGTGAGATAAATTTTTTTTATAAAATTCTTTTTTGGCACAATACAACGCCGCTGATTTAGAATTTCTTGTTTAGTTGGTGCATATTCCATAATTAAATAAATTTGACTTTGAAATATTTTTATATTCAGCTTTTTGTAATGAATAATATATTTTTCAATTATAATATTTTGACAAGAAACGAAAACAACGTAGCGTTTTACAAAATTTAAAATATTTTTGTTTTCGCTTCAACCAGAAACGAAAACGAAAATTCGTATATATATATTTTATCTTTGACAATAATGCCGATGAATTATTTTTTGTTACATAAAATGGTCTTTTATTTCTAATATGATATATTAGTTTTTCAATAAAACGGATAATTCTTTTATGACGATTTATTTTGAAAATTGTGACGATTTTGACGATTTTATTTTTAAAATTTGACGATTGTTAGAAAAAATTGTCTAACAACACTGGCTGAAACAAAGTGTTAGAACTTCGCTGATTAATTCTGTAATTAATTCAATAATAACAATAACATTATTATTATTTAACAAAATTCTAATAACAATTTGAGCCATAGGTCTTTTGAAAATAAGAAAATTATGTATTTGTAATCTTAAAATCGAATTTGAAGATTACTTTATAATTTATAACTAAGAATTTTCAATTTTTTTTTTTTAATTTTATAAGATTTTAATTAGTTTATTTGTATCGAAAACATCTTCAACCACTTGTTTTTCATTTAGAAGAAAAACATTTAGGCATTTCTGCGTTTTAATTTGATGTATTGTTAATTTTATAAGTACTTTTTGTAAAATTTTTTTGGATTGGCAATGCCGTAAAAAGTTGCATAACTTTTCCAAATTTACTCTGATAATCTTGCCCTTACTCAGACCCTGACAATTTAGCATCATTTGTGCAAAATAGTTTTCCATGTGGTTGTTGTTATATTATTTTTTTTTTTAAATTTTGCAATTTTGCTTTTCCGCAACAGTGCAACATTTGACGTGAATACCTTTAATATTTTTCATCTGCGCACTTCACCATGTCGTCACACAACAAATAACACAAGCAAATGATCTTTTTTCGTCAATAAAATTTACAGACGTTCAAATAATCAGCCGTCAAATAAAAATATCAAAATTTTTTGATTCTCATCAATCAGTGCCGACAACGTGTACGTGTAGCCGAAAAAAAATCGACTGCACGCACACAACTATGTAATTGATGGTTTTTTTGTACGTCTCCTGGGCACTTTAAATATTTTTTTATAATTAATTACTTTTATTTCGCTCAAACATATTGTAGCGTGTTCTAACTATCAAGATTGTACAGTAAACATTTAAAGTCAACTTGACCGCAATATACATAACATCCAATGGCATTGAAATTATTTTGCACTGGACATTTGACACTCATGCAAATGCATTCGACAGACTGCAACGTAAATATGTATTTTGTACAAATGCTATTTGACACTCACCAGTCTGATCGAAGGCCACAGCATAATGCATTTGAATGAATCATAATTAATAACCACATGTGTTTATATAATAAATATAAACAATACAAAATCCATGTTTTCTCTTATGTTAAGATAGGTTAAGCTTTATTCTCATAAGTAGTATATAAGCCAATACAATTTTGTTTTTAAATTAATGAATAAACAACTTTCTTGTGAGCTCCTTGCTGAGCTCTAATAATAAAAGAAATAGCTTACTTCATTAAAGGCATTCATCTGCCTTCAACTATTTTGAGCCAGTGGCGTTTATTAGCGCCGGCACCATCGGGCAGGTAGACAGTAGGGAATTTTTAAATTATTACAAGCATAATTATTAGATGGCGATCCTGCCAGTTCTTACGAACAAAATTTTTTAATTGTCCTGACGGATTAGCCTATAAACAATCCGTCAGAAGAGAAGGAAGACGCTGCCTGGCCAAAAGGCAGACAGCTATGACTGGTAATAAACCCGCACCACAAAGAGAGGGACCAAAAGCCTTGACCATAGAAGAATACCGCCGAAGACAGGCCCAGAAGATTGAGGAAAAACTAACACAAATTCCTAACATACAAAGACCACGACATAAAAGAGGTGGCAAACTGGTACAAATTAGAAAAAAACTGGCTGCGATGAAAAGGATTGTGGAAAGAGCCACAGAGATCTGGTTACAAATTGAAGCTTTTGAGGCGTTAATACAGCAACGCAGACATTAAAATTTAATATATAATTATTAAAAAAAAAAAAAAAATTTTTTTTTATCAAAAATAAAATAACTATAAAATTTAAAATTAATTTTGTAAGGTTATAAAATGAATAGGAAATTCAGAAGTAGGGCTAAAAACCCAGTTCAATGGGAAATTAAGGAAAATGAGCCAACTATGGAAGCTCGAATAGAGTTTTTAAAACAGATTTGGAAATTGGTAGGAATAGAAGGAACTCCAACAGAAGACGACGTAATAAATAAACCAAAAATTGAACAAGAAACAGTCTTACTCATGAGGAAATTTTTAGAGTGGTAAATTTTTTTTGAAAAAAAAAATAAAAAAAATATTAGATTTTTGTTTTGGAGTGGTGAACTGTTGAATTTATTTTTTCAATATGGGTAAAACAGAATCGAAATTAGAAAATCCAAATGCAAATGTAATAAATGAGGTAGAAGTAGTACCAGAAAATATTGATTTAAAATTAATTGAAATAATTCTAATTATTATTTGTATATTATCGATTTTTAACTTTGTTTTGAAAATGTATAAGATACACCACAAAATTTTAAAGAAAAAATATTCTAGCAGAGCAAATGTCCTAGACAAAATATAACTTTAATAAGTTATAAAAATTTTTTTGATATTCACTAATGGAATGGAAAGATATTTTGAATAAGGCACGAATTATAAAAGAAGATTTTGAACGTTCATACAAGTGTCTCAATATTGATAGACCAATTAAAAGTGAAACAATTGGTCATCATTTCCAAAAAATTCTTACAAAATTAGAAGAGATAAGAGTTTTATTTAACGTTTATTACAATAGACTTACAGTAGCTCACCAAAGAGCAGCAGACGCATTTTTCCTTGATTTAACAAACAGAATTTCAAAATTAGCTGATAAAAAAATCGATTCAAATCGAACTACCAAATTCAATACACGAAAGTGTAACATTTAATAATTCTATGCCTATAACTGAATCCACAATGACTCAAACTGTAGTGGACTTTTTGAACACAGCATCAAAGCTGATTATAGACTTTGATGGAAAATCAGAAAATTTACGACCCTTTATTGACTCCCTGTCCCTAGTAGATTCAATAAAAGGTACTCACGAAGCGGTGGCAGTATCACTAATAAAAACAAAATTAAATGGAACTGCAAGAAATCTAATCAGCAATGAATCAACTATATCAGAAATAATAAACAAACTAAAAAGTAGCGTGAAGGGAGAGTCTGTGGAAGTGTTAACAGCAAAAATTTTAAATATAAAACAAAACAATAAAACAGCCAACACTTATTGCAGCGGAATAGAAAACTTAACTAAAGCGTTAGAAACTGCATACATTTCAGATGGACTATCATGCGACTTAGCTACAAAATATTCCACACAAACTGCAGTAAAAGCATTAACTAAAAACTGCACCATTGATAAAGTCAAGCTTATCATGGAGTCAGGACAATTTAATAGCATGAACGATGCTATAAGTAAATTTGTAAATAGTTGTACAGACGCCACAGGTCAACAAAATACCATTTTGTACTATGGACAAAAGTACAAATCTGGAAACAGTTACCGTGGTAATAACACACGATCACGTGGAAGAAATAATTACCCACGTAGAAATAATAACAACAACTACAATAATAACAATAATAATAACAATTATTACAGAAACCGACAGAGACTTAATAATAATCGTAGGAACAATAACTACGTAAGAGCAACAGAATCAAATGATAATGGTTCGGAAAACTCCGAACTTCCCCTAGGATTAAATCAGTAAAAATTTACAATCTAAATCTAAACTTGAGCTTCTTTATACATATTCAATTAGGCAATACTAACAATTCACTCACACTATTAGTAGACACAGGAGCAGACATTTCATTAATAAAATCAAAATTCTTTAAACTAAACCAAATTAACACTAATAAAACAACAACTTTAAGCGGAATAGGACAAGGTAACATCAAATCGATTGGAAATACATTTTGTGATTTAAAGATACGAGGTTTGTCACTGTTCAAGATTTGTGGTTGAAGTCTACTGACGATTTGTTACAGCAACAATGAAATGCATATAGACATCGCTGAACCACCAGCAAATAAATTTTAAATTGAATAAATAAAGTTGAAAAAAAAACTCAAAACTAAAGTTTTGGTTTTCTTTAAAGACGATACATTTCATTGTATTTAACTGGCGCAGTCGGTAGGATCTAACCCCGAAGGATTAGACCAACTGCAAAATCCTTTCGAAAAAGGAACTTTTTTTAAGAAAAAAAACCAACTGCAAAATCCTTTCGAAAAAGGAACTTTTTTTTAAGAAAAAAAAACCAACTACAAAATCCTTTCGAAAAAGGAACTATTTTTGTGAAATCTTAAAAAAAAAAGAATTAAAATCAATCGTGAACTCTTTAAAAATTTTGTGAAATCCTTACAAACAAAAATATATAAATAAAAAAGGAGATACTTCAACTAAATTTTAATAATTAATATCAACAAAAAACAGTGTATTAGTGATAAAATATTTGCTACATTCATCCCAATTACAACAAAGAAGGAAGTAAAAACTGACTAAAAATGGAAACCGAACAACAAACACCAACAACAGCCAACCCTTCTACGGATTCACCTATCCCGGTAACTGAAATCCTTAAAGAGGCATCAAAAATAAAAGAGTATCGAGGAAACAGGGACTATGCCTTATCGTCATTTTTGAGGGAAGTGGAACTTTTTCTTCCAGTTTTTGAAAACACGGGACTACAAGCATATGTCTTCCAAAGATGCGTAATCAATAAAATTCAGGGAGCAGCTTTAGATGTTATCCGAACACTAGGACCAAATGCGAATTGGGAGCAAATCAAAAAGGAACTCATCCATAACTTTGGAGTGAGAGAAACTTACCATCAGCTATATCACAACGCTCTATCCCTAAAGAATTACAATGTAAGTCAATATTACTATAATTTAAGCTCTATTTTAAATAAATTAAATGAAAAATACGAACAGGATACTAATAAGCCTGTTGAGTTTAATCCCAAGAATAATGAAAGTATGATTTTAAAAACATTTCTAAATAACATACAGCCTTACATGTCAAGCATCATATATAGTAGAAACATAACTAGTATAAGAGCAGCTTTTTATACATTAGAAGAAACAGGCATCATTCAACAAACCAATAATCACTCACACAACAAACAAATACCAAATAGGGAACAATACAGTCAATCCAATCACATCGGACATCATACACAACTCAGTTATTCAGGTCAACCTTACAACCAAAAGCAATTTAGACAGACAAGCAATTCTGGACAATTTAGGCAAACAAACAACTCCGGACAGTTTAGGCAGACAAATAACTTCGGACAAATTAGGCAGTCCAACAATACGGGAATATACCGCCATTCAAACTTTCCTAGAAATGAACAACATGGACAGACATCAGGACATGTTCGAAATCAGTTTAGACAAAATCATGTAGAGCCAATGGAAGTCGATCATATCGACGAAGAAAATTTTCGGTCACCAGCCGCAAAGCTAATTTACCGTTAGTAGAACTAACAATAGGGAACACTAAAATAAAATGCTTAATAGACACAGGATCATCAACTACGTTAATCAGCAAAGAAACACTTCCACAGTACAAACGAGTTAAATTGGACAAACCTTTATTTTTCAAAACATTAAACGGACTGATGGAGGTAAATTATGAAATTATTACAGAAACACCGAAAGAATTCAAAGACAACAATCTCATGTGCTGGAAATTGACGGACTTCAAAAACAAACAATTTGACGGCCTAATAGGTCAAAATATTCTAAAAATTCTAAAGGCTAATATAAATATAGGTGAAGAATTCATTGAAATTAATAATAATAAAATTAAATTTTGTAACTCTTGTCCATACGAATATGACAACATTCATACCCTAGAGGGATCAGAAATCAATGATGTAATGAATAAACTCTTAAGAGATGACATGAACGAAGACGAATTTAGAAAATTAAAAAAACTCTTAGATAAAAATGAGGATCTATTCTTTCACGAGGGCATGGCATTAAGTCATACTCACGAAATACAGCATGAAATCATCACCAAGACAAATAATCCTGTATATTCTAAAATATACAGATATCCTCAAATTCATGAGGAGGAAATAAACCGTCAGATGAAAGAAATGCTGCAACAAAATATTATTAAAGAGAGTAACTCTCCATATAATTCTCCCATTTGGATAGTCCCCAAAAAAGCTGACTACTCCGGGAAGAAAAAGTGGCGGATAGTAATTGACTACCGCAAACTCAATGAAATCACGGTTGACGATAAGTTTCCTATGCCGAATATTGAAGGCATACTAGATAAACTTGGAAGGTCACAGTATTTCACTACCCTTGACCTAGCCAAGGGCTTCCACGAAATAAAAATAAAAAACGAGGATAGGAAAAAGACAGCATTCTCAACCACATTAGGTCACTACGAATTTGTTCGTATGCCATTCGGGCTAAAGAATGCCCCCTCAACATTCCAACGGCTAATGAACTCGGTATTAAGAAATCTGATTAATAAAATATGTGTTGTGTACTTGGATGATATTTTAATCTTCAGCACAAGTCTAGAAGAACACATCCAAAACATCCAAAAGGTATTTGACAGACTAAGAGCGCATAATTTGAAATTCCAAGTAGATAAATGCAAATTCTTTGCAAAAGAGACGGAATATTTAGGCCACATACTAACAACGAATGGTGTTAAACCAAATCCCGCAAAAATTGAAAGCATACAGAAGCTTAAGCTTCCTGAAACACAAAAACAAATCAAATCCTTCCTCGGAGCCACAGGGTATTATAGAAAATTTATCCGAGATTACGCAAAAATTGCACATAACATGACAAAATACCTTAGGAAAAACACTAAAGTCAATAAAAATTACCCACAATATATTGATGCGTTTCAAAAACTAAAAAGACAGTTAATTAACCCACCTATACTTAAATATCCAGATTACAATAAGAAATTTAAATTAGTTACCGATGCAAGTGATTACGCCATAGGAGCTGTTCTCATGCAAGGAGATCATCCTATCAGTTATTCAAGTAGAACCCTCAATGACCACGAAAAGAAATATGCTACTGTTGAAAAAGAATTATTGGCCATTGTTTGGGCTGTCAAATATTACAGACCATACCTATACGGAAGACACTTTGATCTGGCAACAGACCATCAGCCTTTAGTTTGGCTCTATACAAAACACAAGGGTAAGGACATAAACCCAAGGCTGCAGAGATGGCTTATGGAGTTAGGAGAATACAATATAGAAATGAATCACATAAAGGGTAAGGAGAACAAAATAGCAGATTTTCTGAGTAGGATCGATGTAAATACAGGTGAAATTCATGCGATAAATGATGAGAATGAAGTAGTAAATTACAACTTTAGCACCTCTGGTACGATTCATTCACAAGAGGAAGAGAAAAATGACCATTTTCCAATCCTAGATACAGTGGTGAACAGATTTCAAACTCAATTAATTTTAACTGAACACAAAGTGAAAGAAATAGAGGTAGTCAATGGAAGAGAAAGATTTTTGTTAGCAGAGATGACATCCAATCCAATTTTATGACTGACATTTTTAGAAGATTTCTTAAAAAGGGAAGAGTGGGAATATTTTCTGAACTGAGTGATGAAGTTTATAACCAAGTTCAGCTTAAGCTGATTGAACTTTTTGATAATAACATAAAGTTTTACAGATGTAGTCACCATGCAAAAGACATGAGTAGTGAGGACGAAACTTATAAGCAAATAGCCAAATATCACAAAATGGAAACTGGACACGGTGGTATAACGGAAAATTATGAGGGATTGAAAAAGAAAATTTATTTTAGGAATCTTAAAACCTTAATTAATAAATATATAAACAACTGTGAAATATGCAACAAATCAAAATATGATCGTAATCCATTAAAACCAAAATATCATATCACTGAAACTCCATCCGACGTTAACGAAATTATACACTTGGATGTTTATACAATAAAGAAACACAGTTTTTTAACATTTATAGATAAATTCTCTAAGCATGCCGTTGCAATATACCTGGAAGACAGGAATAGTACCACGGTGGTTGAAAAGTTAAGACAATTTCTATCTATTAGAAGCAAGCCAAACAAAATAATAACTGACAATGAATTCAATTCAACAAATGTAAAGGAATTTTTAAGACAGGAAGGGATTGAGGTACATTTCACTAAACCTAACAACCATACAGGAAATGCAGATATAGAAAGATTGCATAGCACAATATCAGAAAAGTTTAGAGCTCTAGAATCTGAAAATTCACCCCTTTCAACTCAAGAACGAATATTTAAGTGTGTAGAATGGTACAACAAATCCACTCACTCTGTAGTTAAAGAAAAACCATTAGATATCATAGAAGGTAGAGTTGACAAAATTAAAGTAGAACAAAAAATTAAAGAAGCAAAGCAACGTATTATAAATAAGAGAAATGAAAAAAGGGAAGATTATGAAAGAACAGATGACGAGGGCTATGTGAAAAACTATAAAACATTAAGACACAAATATGAGCCTAGGTACCGTAAATAAAAAATTAGAAAACATACATCCTTCAAACATTAAACGAAAAAATAAATTTTTAGGAGAATTGGACCTTACTCGTTATGCTGATGATGCTAATACCAATGACAATAGCATCCCTGACAATCCAGCCAATCAATAATTCTGACGGATTTGCCGAAATTAAATTAGACGACGTAAAAATAATACTGGAATATAATAAAATCATTCATATAATTGATATTCAACAAATTACAGACGTAATCAATAATCTAGAAAGGGAGATAAGTCAATTTCAATCTATCAAAAATAAAATACTTCTTGAGCACGAATTAGAAAAACTCAATGTAAAGGCACAAACCTTACACCATAACAGATGCAAAAGAGGTTTATTTAATGCAATAGGCTCAGGCTTAAAGTGGATAGCAGGAACAATGAGCGACGATGACCGAAATGACATTGAAGATCATTTAAAAATTATAGATGAAAATAATCACAAAGCAATAGACGATCTTAATAAAAATATATACGTAAATAACCATTTCAATCAGACATTAAACAAACTCAAGGAAACAATCGACACTGACAGGAAAAGTATCTCAAACCAGTTCAACGTGATAGAGAAAAATGATGATAAAATAATTAACGAGATATACTATTTAGATACTTTGCTCAAATTAAAGATTCTATCGGACAGTGTATAACACATTCAAAATAATATAGTATCCGCAAAATTCAATATAATGACCAGCAACATTCTAACGGACAAAGAAATTATCGATTTTAAGATTGATTTTTACGAACTTCAGTATATGCAACTAGGAGCCGCAAAATACAAAGACGACCACATAATATTTGTAATTAAATTCCCAAAAAACACAGTGACAGTTAAAAGATCCCTTATCACACCCATTACCGACACAAATTTCACACAGTTAAACTTTAAACCACAAGAAGTTCTACACTACAACGGACAAGTTTATGAATACAGACAAAATCCCAATTTTAGAGAAATGAAAATATCTAATTTGTGTATATATAAAAATAATTGTAAGAAAATAAGAGAATACAAAAAAGAAATAACAGAAATAGAATCCAGCTTAATACTCCTAAAGAATTCAAATGGAAGTATTGTATCTAGTAATTGTGATGAAAGGAATCTTTCAATAAGCAAACACTATTTGTTTTCATTTCATGATTGTAAAATAATAATAGATAATGAAACTTTTGTAAATTCAGAAAAAACATACAGAGATAATTTTGTTATCCCTTCAAAAAATCAAATTGAATTCAATATCATAGAACCTACATTTGATGAAATAGTTTTAAATGAAATAGAAAATGTCAAAGAAATTAAAGAATTAAAATATCATAAAAAATATAGTAGTACATCAATCATAATATTTGTATTAATTTTCCTTTTAATCATGTTATTGACAACGATCGGTGTGTACACAATAAAAATACGAAGAAAACTTGAACCAAAAATTCAGGAGAATTTTTATACAAAGGGGGAAGGAGTTACGTCAGCGACAGCTTCGACTTCACCCAAAATAAATGTTAACTGGGAAAAATAATAAGAGGTCAATCGCCCAACTAAAATTGTGCACTTGACACACTTATACAAATTCAGCATTTTTAATTATTAACAAAAGCCACTGTCCATAACATGATTATGAAAAGTAATTTAACACCTCTTTAGTTTTAAGCAATATGAACAAAAACAAATATAATAAAATAGATTAAGCATTTTTACTTTACAAAAACAAAGTATAGAATAAGCATTTTAATTGTAAGAATCAATTTATATTAAAACACTTTTGTAAACCATTGATCAGTAGATAATAATAATTGAATAAATAAAGTTGAATAAAACTCAAAACTAAAGTTTTGGTTTTTTTTAAAGACGATACATTTCATTGTATTTAACTCGCGTACCAATCATAAATGAGGAACAATATCTGCTAAGCAAATTGATTTTATGCATATTTTTTTATTATACTATGTTTATTAATTTACAGATTCATGAAAAAAAGCAAAAAACTATAAATACAGAACTTCAGTATAAATTTATAACAAAAAATTAAATATCACACTAATTTTGGCGAGGACATAATTATTCACACATATAGTTATTTAATATTGGTTATTAAAATAAGTAATTATTTAATAGCTAGTGGATAATCCTTTTCTTTTTATAACTTCATTTAGCCTGTTTGGCATTGAATTTACCAATTTTTTTGTAACTTCCTCTCCTATTTTTTCCCATTCCTGTTGGAGAATTTGTTTGAGCTGGAGCTTGCTGGAAATATTATGCTTTTGAAGCCTTCTGCCTAGTTCATCCCAAAGATGTTCGATGGGATTCATGTCAGGTGACAGTGGGGGAGTTGGAAGTATATGCGGCACATGGTGGGTGATCCACATACGGACATCATGGGCAGTATGCTTGGGGTCATTGTCCTGCTGGAAATAATAATTAGTACCAAGACCAAGCTTCTGAACACTTCTCTGCAGGTTTTCTTTTAAAATATTAAGGTAGACTGTCTTGTCCATCGTTCCGTCAATAAACACCAAGCTACCAACCCCTGCCGCCGACATACAGCCCCATACCATCACCCCCCCCCCCCCCCACCATGTTTTACAGTTTTTACTATATTGCTGCTTTCCAATTCACAATTAGGCTTTCTCCATACTCGCTCCCGTCCATCAGACTGGAAAATATTAAACTTGCTCTCATCTGTAAATAACACAGAGCTCCAGAACTCATCTGGTTTACTTAAATATGCTTTTGCAAACTCAATTCTCTTTTTTTGATTAGTTTTGGTTATGAGTGGCTTCTTTCGTGCTATTCGGGAGTTGTAACCAGCACGGTGCAGAGTTCTGCGAACGGTTTTGGGATGAATATCTTTTCCGATTTCTTCTAGCAATTCTGCGGCCAGCTGTGTAGATGAAATTTTCGGATCCTTTTTAATTTTTCGCACAATTTTTCTTTCTTCTTTGGTGGTCAATTTTCGAGGCCTACCACTATGTGGACGACTTTTGAGGTCTGTATCATTTTGAAAACGTTTAATGATACTATAAATGGTAAATCGGCTTCTCTTTACAATTTCCCCAATTTGTGCACACGATTTGTTTTGCTTATGCAGCTCCAATATTATTCTCCTCTCAGCTTCCGTGGTTTCCTTCTGCTTTCGACCCATTTTAACAAACAATTTTTGCAATAATGAAACGTCGCAAATAAAAAATTCTTTGATTCAAAAGACGCCTACTATAAATAACTGTTTTCATTTTGCAAGTAGCGATGCCATATTACATAAAAACTTTAATGTTTAAGGTGAATACTTACCATTGTGTGAATAATGTTACCACTGCACAGTGGGGACTTTTGCAAAATAAATGGTAATAAATCTGGAACTTCTAAACTACTGATTGTATTTATTTGAAACTTCGAATATCCGTAGAGGAGGACTTAGGCTTTATAACAAATGACTTGGCAGCCATCTGGCTTAAGCTGGAAAGGAGTTACAGTGGGCCTAAGTTGACAACATGGGACTCAAAAAAAATTCTGAGGCTTGTAACTTTTAGAAACATTATCCGATTTTTATGAGATAAAGTGTTTTGATCTAAGCTCGACATGTTTAAGAAATAATCTCCTTAGATGTGTTTTCGTATCTCTCATAACTTAGAAGATATTTGACTTTTAACAAAAAAATATTTTTATTTTGCCTTGACTTTTTTTTAGTATTTCACCTACAACTTTTTAGTCTATTGTTGGATTTTAAATTAGACAGCATTAAATTTGTGATCAAATTTTAAATAAAAATAAGTAAAAACCTTATTAATATCTTCAGTCGTGAAATCGCGAAAAGGCAAAGAATTGAAAGTTTTAAAATTTTCCTGAAAAAGGCACGTTTTTTTAAGAAAAAGTATCTTCATTATTTTCAATTTTGTGAAAAACTTTGTTTAACAAATGCACTTTTAAACCACATAGCGCTAAAAACAATCTATTCAGAATATGCTAAGAACCAATTATTTTGTATTTTGGGCATGCACCCTACACTCAGCAGTGTCCGAAAATTGCCAATTTTAAAAATATTTTTTGTGCTTATGCTTATACAACATACTTTATAAGCACCTTTGCTAATTTTGTCTAATTACTTGGTACTGTAAAGTGTTATTTTATTTAAGTAGTAGCATAATCAGGTAGCACCTCCCGATGCCGCTGTAAAATAATCCGCGAAACCCTTTTTTTAATCCATTAAAAATGTGTGTTGTTATTCGTTAAATGTGTACCTGTTATTAGCATTAACTACACTTACATAGAAAATCATATGGTATAATTACCATAAATATTTTTTATTGCGAAAAATATACATAAACTTATTGGATAACATTCTAAATTTATTTTTATTGTTCTATTTAGGTTGAATTTCAGAATTCATAAAAGTTTTAAACAGCTGATGTGTGAATAAAGGGAAAAAAGTTAAGCGCATTCTACACATTTTTTGAATTGCACCCTACAATCGGAATATCTCGAGATCATTTACTTATATTGGAATAATTTTTTCAGGCGAAGTAAAAAGACTTACATGAAAGCTAAAACTGCCAAAAAAAGAAAAGACAATTATTTTTATATATATTTTTTATGGTACAAAGCAACATTTTTCCAAAATTTTGACTTTTTTGCAGAAAATTTGCGCGTATGTTCGCATTTATGAAAAGGCTGTCAAAAATTTAAGTTAAACATGTTGCAAACTATCATAAAAACTAAATGCTGTAGTTAAAATTTTCAAAATATACCGTCACAACTTTTTATAAGCGCATAAGCACAAAAAATATTTTTAAAATTGGCAATTTTCGGACACTGCTGAGTGTAGGGTGCATGCCCAAAATACAAAATAATTGGCTCTTAGCATATTCTGAATAGATTGTTTTTAGCGCTATGTGGTTTAAAAGTGCATGTGTTAAACAAAGTTTTTCACAAAATTGAAAATAATGAAGATACTTTTTCTTAAAAAAACGTGCCTTTTTCAGGAAAATTTTAAAACTTTCAATTCTTTGCCTTTTCGCGATTTCACGACTGAAGATATTAATAAGGTTTTTACTTATTTTTATTTAAAATTTGATCACAAATTTAATGCTGTCTAATTTAAAATCCAACAAAATGAACTAAAAAGTTGTAGGTGAAATACTAAAAAAAAAGTCAAGGCAAAATAAAAATATTTTTTTGTTAAAAGTCAAATATCTTCTAAGTTATGAGAGATACGAAAACACATCTAAGGAGATTATTTCTTAAACATGTTGAGCTTAGATCAAAACACTTTATCTCATAAAAATCGGATAATGTTTCTAAAAGTTACAAGCCTCAGAATTTTTTTTGAGTCCCATGTTGTCAACTTAGGCCCACTGTAACTCCTGTCCAGCTTAAGCCAGACGGATGCCAAGACATTTGTTATAAAGCGTAAGTCCTCCTCTACGGATGTTCGAAGTTTCAAATAGATCCAATCAGTAGTTTAGAAGTTCCAGATTTATTACCATTTATTTTGCAAAAGTCCCCACTGTGCACTGTGTGAATAATTATGTCCCCTTTATATTGTGATTAGTGGCCAAAATTGAAGTCATTATTTTTGCTTGGCAAATATTTTGTCAGTTCTTTTTTATTTTTAAGTACTTCATCAAGGAATAATTTGTATAGACAAATTTTTTTGGTACATATATGCATTTAGTAAGGAGGTATGGTTTGATATATTTATTATAATGTTATGTGTGAATAATTTTGTCCTTCTGTGTAGATAAACATTTACCTATTGCTTATGCATCCAAAACATTCACAAAAAGAAAGTAATAAATCAACAATTGAGCAAGAATTGACTGCAATTCATTGGGCAATTACCCATTTCAGACCATATATATATGGAAAACATTTTCTTGTCCGTACTGATCATAGACCACTTTCTTATTTATTTTCAATGAAAACCCCAAGCTCCAAGTTAACAAGAATTTAATTAGATTTAGAAGAATATGACTTTACAGTAGAATATCTTAGGGGAAAAGATAACCATGTTGCTGACGCTCTATCGCGAATTACAATAAATGACCTAAAAGACATGAATAATAAAATCTGTTCTATTTAAAAGTCACGACTAGATCGATGACCAATACAGAAAAAGAAATAAATAGTAATAAACAGCATAAATTTGATAAAAATAAAAATAATGATAAGCCCAGTCAGAAAATACTATAAACTAAAGATTTCCCTCGGAAGATGTTATATCAAACGTGGAAAAATCTATAGTAACATATATACATATTAATGATTTGTTTACTAAAGAGAATTTTGACTTAGGACAATTTTTCTCTAGGCTCGAAAAAGTGGCCGGTAAACACAATATATATAATTTACAAGTGGCACCTAGTGAGAAAATTTTCGAATTTATCTCTATTAATGAATTTAAACTTATCGGCAATAAAATATTAAATAAAATTAAAATAGCTCTACTAAATGAGGTGACCCAAATCAAAAATAAGAATGCTAATACAATTCTTGAAATTATGCTGAAATATCACGATGATCCCATAGAAGGAGGACATTGTGGAATATATAGAACATTAGAAAAAATAAAAAGATATTGCTATTGTAAAAATATATCCAAAGACATATCTAAATACGTAAAAACATGTCACAAATGCCAAACTGCTAAAACTTTAAAACATAACAAAAGTCCAATGACTGCGACACCAACGCCAACAAAACCATTTGATAAGGTAGTGGTAGACACAATAGGACCATTCCCAAAATCATTATTTGGAAATGAATACGCAATCACAATAATATGTGATTTAACTAAATATTTAGTTACTATACCAATAAGAGACAAAAGCGCTAAAACAATCGCTAAGGCAATATTTGAAAATTTTATACTTACCTATGGTCCAATGAAGACGTTCATTTCGGACATGGGAACAGAATATAAAAATTCTATATTAACAGAACTATGTAATCTACTAAAAATTGAAAAATTAACTTCGACAGCTCATCACCACCAAACAGTAGGCACAATAGAAAGAAGTCATAGAACTTTCAATGAATACATACGTTCCCATATATCTATAGACAAATATGATTGGGACGAATGGCTAAAATATTTTACTTATTGTTTTAATACAACACCTTCGACAATACATAATTATTGTCCTTATGAGTTAGTCTTTGCAAAAACTCCTAACAGTTTTCAAATATTCAATGTAGATAAAGTAGAACCACTATATAACATAGATGACTATGCCAAAGAAACAAAATTTAGGTTAGAAATATCATATAAGAGAGCTAGGCAATTATTAGATAAAAATAAACTTAGGCAAAAACTAAACTATGATAAGGATATACTTGATTATAGCTTTAAGATAGGAGATCTAGTTTTACTCAAAAATGAAGCAGGTCATAAGTTAGAAATACAATATAGAGGACCTTACAAGGTTGAGAAAATAGACTTAAGAAATAATGTAAATATATTTGATAAGAAAACAAATAAAACACAAATAGTTCATAAGAATAGACTTAAGTTATATAATATTAAATAATTAAAACGGTATGCGCATTTCCAATAAAACCTTTTTTTTTTTTTTTTTTTTATGCATGATTTTTATTTATTGTATCTTCATATATGAACTAACAATAAGTATTCAAATCTTAAATCTAAAAAATATAATTAGGCCCGACCAATGTCGGACATAAGCTTAGTAGTAGTTATATATAATACATATGTAAGTAGTGATAATCAAAAGGAAAAAAAAAATAAAAAAAATAAATAAATAAATAAATAAAAGTAATAAAAATAAATAAAACCTAATATTTTACAATAAGATTTTTAAATTATTAATTATACTTCAAAAATACTTTTTATGTGTAAAAGAATGTCCATAAAACTAACGTTATATGAACATTCTTATAAAAGGTGGAGGTGTAGCGTGTTCTAACTATCAAGATTGTATAGTAAATTTGAAATTTATTTGCTGGTGGTTCAGCTATGTCTATATGCATTTCATTGTTGCTGTAACAAAGTCAACTTGACCGCAATATACATAACATCCAATGGCATTGAAATTATTTTGCACTGGACATTTGACACTCATGCAAATGCATTCGACAGACTGCAACGTAAATATGTATTTTGTACAAATGCTATTTGACACTCACCAGTCTGATTGACGGCCACAGCATAATGCATTTGAATGAATCATAATTAATAACCACATGTGTTTATATAATCTATATATAAATAGGCAAGTGAAAAAGTTAAGAACCATTTTAACTGACTTAAACTCGACGTATTCGCTTGATTTTTTTTTGTTAGATAGATTGACAATAGGAGCAGTGCAGAATGTATTTTTTCTTCTAAATTTTTGTATCTAAGATAGTTAAAAACAGTTAAGAATATTAGCCAATCATAAAGCCATGATTTGTCTTTCTCTCTTAATTTGCTAAAAAAAATTACAACAATTTGGCTTGGCAACTCCATAAACACTCAGAAGGAAAAACGTATTTTATTTGTTCATTCTATTCTTATTTCCATCTTTCTATGTTCTTAAACGATTATTGCTGAAACTAATAAAAGTTGGAGATTTAAATAACGAGTGGTACTGTATTATTTTTCTTTAGATGCTTAAAAATAATATATTTTTTTAATTATTAATAACTTCGATTAAAGTTGAATTCACCTACAGCACAAAGTAAGTTTTTTATTTTTGGTTTATTTTGTGTGCGTATTGTTTTTGTTCATTGTTTTCATTATTTTTCTGTGCTTTAAATTACTGAACATACTGGAATGTTGGAATATGATGGAATGTTGGAATATGATGGAATAATGTTTATATTATTAGGCTAGCATATTCGTACATACATATGGGGTCTTTCTCAAAGAATAGGGAATAGAAACATTATTTGTAACAAACGTTTTAACCCATTAAGGCCCTGCGTTGCGTTTTCGCAACGCTCACTTCCATCACCTCTCAGCACTACCCATATTAATTTATATTAAAACTAAGCATAAGAAAATTAATTTTAATTTATAAACTAATTGACGTGTTTCAGGCATTTCGTTATATTTAAGCCTTTTGCAAAAAAATATTTATTTTAAGAATTTGGGTTTTCTTACTTTTTGGGCGTTTTTATAAAAAGTAAAATAAAAATAGCAATAAAAAATATTTCAAAGAGTGAATTTTAACGAAGGTATTTGATAGATACATTTTGTGATATTTGTTAAAATAATACATTTTATTATGCATCTACTTTGTTTTTTATGGTTGACAACATGTGTGATGCGAAAACGCAACGCTGGGCCTTAACGATATAAAAATTTATTATTTGGTGTGTTCTTTTTGTAGGAGAACACTCGAATTATACTTTAATATTTCACAACTTTGCAATTAAGTTTTAATTACATCAAGTTGTATTTGAATTTTAAATTTGTAAATTTATTTTTCCATTCCATTTCAAACTTTTAAACAATAAACATATATTGTTTAATTTAAATTTAATTGTGTACCGATTTCTAAGAGGTTATGGGCCCAGTTTCATGCAATGGATTCACTGAATACTTCATTTGCTAAACTTAATGCTGACAACTACCATTTATGGAAATTCAAATTGGAGTTGGTTTTACGTAAGGATGGTTTGTGAAATAATATAACCAATGAAGTTCCCCCCAGTCCCGATGAAGCTTGGAAGCGAAAAAATTAAGAAGCTTTTGTGATGATTGGATTATCCGTGGAAGATAATCAATTAATCTTGATTAAAAATGCTGAAAATGCTAAAGAAGCCTGGCAAATTTTGAAAAATCATCATGAGAAAGATACTCTCGGATCTAGTGTTCGGCTAATGAAACAAATTTGCAGAATGAAGTATTCCCAAGACACAAACATTTCAGACCACATTATGAAAATGAAGCTGTTATTTGAAAAATTGGAAACTTTTGGCGAGAAATTTTCTGAACGGTGGTTAGTAGCAATGTTGCTAAGTAGCTTGCCATCCACTTACGATACGCTGGTTACCGCTTTGGAAGCTAGAAAGATGGAAGAACTTACTTTAAGTGTGGTGGAAACTTGTTTAATGGAGGAAAATCAACGAAGTTCATCAGAAACTCCAGAAAATTCTGTTTTGAAGAGTTCGAACTACAAAGATGGCCGGCGTGTGAAAATATGTCACTTTTGCAAAGCAAAAGGTCATATAAAGCGTGATTGTTGGAAATTTAAGAAGACGAGGAATGATAATAAAGCCAATGAGGTAACGGTATCCAGCAGCAATTCGGATAACTTTTGTTTTTCGTTATGTAATGGGGCTAAGTTATGGATTCTAGACTCTGGGGCAACATGCCATATTTGCTCAGATCGTTCCTGTTTCTCCACATTGGATCTCAGTTTTCGCGAAAAAGTAACAGTAGCAAATGGTCAGAGTGTACTAAGTACTGGTAAAGGTAAATGTAATATATCATTGTGTAATTCTAATGGAGAAGTTTTTGATATTGAAATGACTGATGTGCTGTTCATTCCATCGTTTTATGGAAACCTGGTATCTGTCAATAAGATATTGAGCAAGAACTTTAAAGTTTATTTTCAAGAGAATCGTGGCATCATTTGTACTAATAGTGGTAAAGAAATCGGTATGGCTGTGTTAAAAAATGGACTATATCAACTGCAACAAAAGGTAAAATCAAGGGCAATGCTTTCATCATGCAATATGAAAAATTGCATTCATTACTGGCATAAAGTGTTCGGACATCGCGACTTTGACGCAATAAAAGAAATGAAAAAGAGGCAACTGGTAAGTCATCTGGAAATAAGTGATTGCGGATTGAAGAAATTCTGTGAAGTTTGTATTAATTGTAAAATGACAAAGGCTCCATTTAATAAGCAAAGTCAATCTAAATCCAAAAAAGTTTTAGAATTAATACACACTGACGTTTGCGGGCCAATGCAAACGATGACGCCTGGAAAGAAACGATATTATTTAACGTTTATTGACGACTATAGTCGTTATACAGTTGTCTACTTGCTAAATAGAAAGAACGAAGTTTTTGAAAAACTTAAACTTTATCTAGAAATGGTTAAGAATAAGTTTTCTAGATATCCAAAAATTATAAGGTCGGATAATGGTGGGGAATATAGTTCCCAGCATGTTCGTAATTACGTTGAAACAAGGGGTATTCAATACCAATGCACTGTTCCTTATTGTCCGCAGCAAAATGGTATAGCTGAACGAAAGAATAGAAGTTTAACCGAAATGGCCAGGTGTATGATTACTGAAGCCAATGTATCAAAAACGTTTTGGGGAGAAGCCATAAATACAGCCAATTTTATCCAGAATCGATGTTATTCTAAAGTAATAGAAAGTACACCATATCAACTGTGGGAAGAAAAGATTCCTGATGTAAGAAAGGGCACGTTCTTGTACCTAAGGAAAAACGCCACAAACTAGACAGCAAAACCAATGTATTGGTTTTTATGGGTTATGATGAGGACTCAAAAGGCTACCGTATGGTTGACGTCAATAATAATATTGTCACGATAAGTAGGGATGTCAAGTTTATAGAGATAGATGCCTTTACTGATATTAAAGTAGATAATGCAGTAGGAGATTCCGTAGTATCTGTGGATCTTTTATATAAAAAAAAACATAATGAAAGTTATTCTCAGGAAGATTATTGCATAGAAGAAGTTTTATCTGATGACAACGTATCGTTTCAGAGTCTGGAATCAGACAAAGTCAGAGAAGAGGATGATATTACTGCCTCAGCAGATGAAAATTCAGTAGCACAAAACTCTCAAGAAATTCGTAGGTCATCACGAAGAAATAAAGGCAAGCCTCCAGATCGTTTTGAGTGCAATGCTGTTTGTAAAGATATAATAGAACCAAAAAATTATGAAGAAGCCCTGAAATCTGATAATAGAAACGAATGGGTTACTGCAATGAAGGAAGAGTATAAATCCTTAATATCCCTAGATACATGGGAATTGGTAACTGCTCCACCTAGTGCAAATATTATTACCTGTAAATGGAATTTTAAGGTAAAACGTGATGTAGAAGGAAAGCCACAAAAATTCAAAGCGCGCCTGGTTGCACGTGGTTTTGCACAAAAATACGGAGAAGATTACGATGAAATTTATGCACCTGTTGTTAAACAAACAACATTAAGAATCTTGTTGTCTGTTGCTGGTATCAAAAATATGTCAGTATTCCATTTTGATGTAAAATCTGCGTTTCTTAATGGCGATCTCAAAGAAGTTATATTCTTGAAACAACCCCCTGGATTTGAGGAAGGGAATAAGCGTGTATGTAAGCTGAAAAAGAGTATTTATGGACTTAAACAAGCTGCATATGTATGGAATCAATCCTTACATGATTTGCTGTGTTCAGGGGGATATAAGAAATCGGAAGCTGATCCCTGTTTATATACAAAATACACCAACGAGGAAGGGCTAGTCTATATCTTAATATACGTTGATGACATTTTGGTTACTAGTCAGAATGTATCCTGCATCGCTAGTGTAGAAATGTTGCTATCATCAAAATTCGAAATCAGTTCTCTAGGACGAGCTAAACACTTTTTGGGAATCGAAATATTTCAAGATAAACATTTAAATTATTGTATTCGTCAATCTACTTATATACGAAACCTTGTAAGAGAATTTGGTTTGGAAGGCTCAAAAATATCTCCATACCCACTAGATCCTGGATATGGTAAAACAGAGTCAGTGAACTTACTACATAATGAAGAATATCAAAAGTTGGTCGGATCTTTGTTATACCTGAGTGTTTATTCAAGACCAGATATTGCTGCGAGCATATCTATACTTGCACGTAAAGTAAGTTTTCCTACTCAAGAAGATTGGTCGGAGCTTAAGAGAGTACTTAAATATTTAAAGGGTACTGAAAAATATTTTTTACGAATGAGTTATAAAAACGTTAAACCTCACATATTAAAAGGATATGCCGATGCAAATTGGGCTGAAGATCGAAAATCTAATTCTGGTTATGTTTTTCAGATAAACGGTGGAACAATAAGTTGGTCGTGTAAAAAACAAACTCTTGTAGCCTTATCGTCAACAGAAGCTGAATTTATTTCACTATCCGAAACGTGCAAAGAGGCTATTTGGATAAGACGGATTTTATATGATATGCATCTTTCACAGCAACAGCCTACATTGATATATGAGGACAACCAAAGTTGCTTACATTTGATAAAGGAGCAGAAATTAAGTGCAAGAACTAAACATATCGACATAAAAATTCATTTTGTTAAAGATCATATTGATAAGCAGAATATAAAATGTGCCTACTGTCTATCCAATGAAATGTTAGCAGATATTATGACCAAACCGTTGCCAAGGGTTGCATTTACTAAATTACGATCTCTACTTGGCATTGAATCCGATTGAGGAAGGGTGTAGGAGAACACTCGAATTATACTTTAATATTTCACAACTTTGCAATTAAGTTTTAATTACATCAAGTTGTATTTGAATTTTAAATTTGTTAACATAATTTTATGTAAATTTATTTTTCCATTCCATTTCAAACTTTTAACCCATTTAAAGCCAAACCAAAACCACAAGGAAAACTTTGAATAATTCTTTATTAATATAAAATTAGTAGTACAAAAAAACAGGATAACAAAAAAAAGTTGAAATAATTTTATTTTCAGGGCATAAAAGGGGTGTACCCAAATTGGCACAGCGGCCACTTATGAGTGAAATTTCGAAAAGCATCCTTTGTCAATGCAAAGTGTTTTCTTGCATTTTTTGCAACCCCAACGGCTTCTGTTGTGGCAGATGACACAACGTACACGATTTTGAAGCTTTTCTGGAACGTGATCGACGCCGTCTAGCTGTAAGCCTTCAATATTTGATGACGAAGGACGAGCAGTAGTGCGTTTTTTTTGGTGATTGCTTTAGGTAAAATCTCGCTATTGTTCGTCGAAATAGTAACTGGTCCATGCTCTTTTCTTTGCTGCATACATGCAAGCGCCAAGCATTTGACATAGCCATATCTATCATGTAGGTAAATAAACCCCACCACCATTTTTTGCCATGAATGCCAATTCTGTATAATGATATGGATTGATCCATTTCATCAACTCCGCCCATACCCTTGTTGTAATTTTGAAACATGTATGGAATTTGCATATCCGTTTTTTGCTTTTTTTGTGAACACCATCTTTTAACAAATCCTGCTGGCTCATAAGAATCATGATTTGTAGCCATTGTGCAAATACTGTTGTCCTTCCAGCGGACCAATAATATTTCGTTATTTTTATCAAACCTATAATCATACTCTGCTCTTGGCTTTTTCATCATCTCCTTTACATTTGGCAAGGGGCATTTCTTAGTACGGTTATCTCTTATTGTTCCTGTAGCACGGTAACCTGAATTACGTAAATCATTTAGCAGCTCACAACTTGTAAAAAAATTATCAAAATAGACTTTGTGATTTGCAGGATTTGTTGATAATTTATCGAGTAGCATTTTGACAACTCTACTACCCAATGGCTCAGAAACAGAATTAGTTGACCTGCCGCAGTAAATATCAAAATTGTAGCAGTATCCAGAAGAACTTGCTGCAACCTAGTTTTTATATCCAAACCGAACTGGTTTGCCTCTAATAAACTGCTTTGCTGAGTGACGGCCATAATATTTTACCATTGACTCATCGATACAAATATTTTCGTGGAAAATACCAAATTGGTTGAACTTTTTGATAAGAATATCTGAAAGTTTGCGCAACTTGAACATTTTGTCAGTGGTATTTGAAGCTTCGTTATTATCAACAAGGTGCAAATTTCTCTTAATTTCTTTAAACCTATTCCTGGACATAGAATTTGACACAACTTCTACTCCTATATCTTCATCATAAGACCAATACATGCTTTCCCTTGGCAATTTGTTGTATCCAGAAAGAATGAGTATACCAAAGAAATTCTTTAGCTCTGCAACGGTGACCGTAAAGTTATGTCGATTATTTTGACTCGCGTATAACTGGCTAAGATTAGCGATCATTTCAAAAACTTCTTCGTCGAAAAACATTTCAAATATTTGAACTGGTGTCAACTCTTTTACTGTGTCCTTCATACGGTTTTCACTTAGCAACCGATTGTCAGTTTTCGCATAAATCTTCGAATAATTCGGAGCTGATTTTCGCCAAGATGGAATTTTAAATGCTGATGAAATATCATGTTCTTCACGCCGTGGCGTATTGGTTCTAATCCTAGCCCTTTTAGCAGACAATGGCTCATCATCACTAAAGTCTTCAGTATCCAAAACAGTGCCAACATTGCGAACAAAAACTTCGACTTCTCCAGGAACATCATTTGGCAAGACTGACAAGTCTATATTGTCATCGAACCCCTCTTCTTCATCAGTAACAACGCTAGGCTCTGGTGGAAGTATGGTCAAATCATACTCAAAGCCATCGTTGGTATCCTCTATAATCGTGCTAACAGCTTCTTCTAAACCTCGAAAGCGATTACTTGAGCTAAAATGTCGGTTCATCTTAGTAGAGTTACTCCGCGTGTTAAAAGCTGTGATATATTAGTTCAACTAATGTTACAAGTTCAAGAAAAGTTATATACACATGTACATACACCTTACTTGGGGATTCCCCTGTTTATGCACATACATAGATAACTTTGTTCCACTATAAAGTGCTGCCACCGTTTTAACAACTTAGACTACATAGTCAGCATAAAAAACATCAAGTGACGTTTTCGAGTCGTACGTGTGTTTGCGTATATTTTAATGTTATACTTGTAGCCATTGTACCCAAATTGGCACAGCATTATTTTATAGGTTATAAAATCAGATATATATAAAATATCAAACTAAAAATAATTGTATGTGATTCAGTATACATCGAATTCGGTAAAATAAAGGAATTTATGAATTTATACTTTATACAGAAAATTTAATTGTTGATAACTCAAACCTACTTCCACACCTGTATTATTGACCAAATTAATTAGATTATAATGGCACTAAAAGTGAATCAATTTTATTCGTTTTATATTTTTTATATCCATAGGTCTTCCTAGTACTTGTTAATGCATAATTTTTTCAATATATGTCAACAATTTTCCTATACACCCTAGATAAGTAAGTGTTCCCAAATTGGCACGGCGGCCGTATATGGGTTAAACAATAAACATATATTGTTTAACTTAAATTTAATTGTGTACCGATTTCTAAGAGTTTTAACCATTTGTATTTTCTTAGAAAATTTATTAACAGGAATGTTTTATGCATGGTATATTGATAATGTTTCACATATTCATTAGTATAGCTAGAAAGTTTTATCTGAGTAGGCTAAACCAAAATTAGTCTCTTGAGTATGCTTTCATTATCTACATTCAGAGAAAAAAATTACACAATACCTTGTCAAACTGATCAGATTTGTTATCCAAAGTGCATCAACAAAAATTTTGTGTTAAAATAGTGTACACTGTTGTCAATACGACAACGAAGTATGTATTGTCAACGAATGAGTGCAAGTTGACAACCAGCGATATCAATAACAAAAAGTTGCCAATGTACCATTGTCAGTTCGTACACGCGCGTTTACAAGTTGACAACTAGCGTTGTTAGAAAAAGTGACAACGTAGGATGTTATAATGCCAAAAGGCGTTGTTGATTTTGCAACTCTCAGTCTACGCTAATGTGTATTAGAAATAATATGGTGCATATATGGTATAGAACATTTTTTGACAGTGTAATATAATATAACAAAAATATTGCGGCACAGCGGCCACTTATGAGTGAAATTTCGAAAAGCATCCTTTGTCAATGCAAAGTGTTTTCTTGCATTTTTTGCAACCCCAACGGCTTCTGTTGTGGCAGATGACACAACGTACACGATTTTGAAGCTTTTCTGGAACGTGATCGACGCCGTCTAGCTGTAAGCCTTCAATATTTGATGACGAAGGACGAGCAGTAGTGCGTTTTTTTTGGTGATTGCTTTAGGTAAAATCTCGCTATTGTTCGTCGAAATAGTAACTGGTCCATGCTGTTTTCTTTGCTGCATACATGCAAGCGCCAAGCATTTGACATAGCCATATCTATCATGTAGGTAAATAAACCCCACCACCATTTTTTGCCATGAATGCCAATTCTGTATAATGATATGGATTGATCCATTTCATCAACTCCGCCCATACCCTTGTTGTAATTTTGAAACATGTATGGAATCTGCATATCCGTTTTTTGCTTTTTTTGTGAACACCATCTTTTAACAAATCCTGCTGGCTCATAAGAATCATGATTTGTAGCCATTGTGCAAATACTGTTGTCCTTCCAGCGGACCAATAATATTTCGTTATTTTTATCAAACCTATAATCATACTCTGCTCTTGGCTTTTTCATCATCTCCTTTACATTTGGCAAGGGGCATTTCTTAGTACGGTTATCTCTTATTGTTCCTGTAGCACGGTAACCTGAATTACGTAAATCATTTAGCAGCTCACAACTTGTAAAAAAATTATCAAAATAGACTTTGTGATTTGCAGGATTTGTTGATAATTTATCGAGTAGCATTTTGACAACTCTACTACCCAATGGCTCAGAAACAGAATTAGTTGACCTGCCGCAGTAAATATCAAAATTGTAGCAGTATCCAGAAGAACTTGCTGCAACCTAGTTTTTATATCCAAACCGAACTGGTTTGCCTCTAATAAACTGCTTTGCTGAGTGACGGCCATAATATTTTACCATTGACTCATCGATACAAATATTTTCGTGGAAAATACCAAATTGGTTGAACTTTTTGATAAGAATATCTGAAAGTTTGCGCAACTTGAACATTTTGTCAGTGGTATTTGAAGCTTCGTTATTATCAACAAGGTGCAAATTTCTCTTAATTTCTTTAAACCTATTCCTGGACATAGAATTTGACACAACTTCTACTCCTATATCTTCATCATAAGACCAATACATGCTTTCCCTTGGCAATTTGTTGTATCCAGAAAGAATGAGTATACCAAAGAAATTCTTTAGCTCTGCAACGGTGACCGTAAAGTTATGTCGATTATTTTGACTCGCGTATAACTGGCTAAGATTAGCGATCATTTCAAAAACTTCTTCGTCGAAAAACATTTCAAATATTTGAACTGGTGTCAACTCTTTTACTGTGTCCTTCATACGGTTTTCACTTAGCAACCGATTGTCAGTTTTCGCATAAATCTTCGAATAATTCGGAGCTGATTTTCGCCAAGATGGAATTTTAAATGCTGATGAAATATCATGTTCTTCACGCCGTGGCGTATTGGTTCTAATCCTAGCCCTTTTAGCAGACAATGGCTCATCATCACTAAAGTCTTCAGTATCCAAAACAGTGCCAACATTGCGAACAAAAACTTCGACTTCTCCAGGAACATCATTTGGCAAGACTGACAAGTCTATATTGTCATCGAACCCCTCTTCTTCATCAGTAACAACGCTAGGCTCTGGTGGAAGTATGGTCAAATCATACTCAAAGCCATCGTTGGTATCCTCTATAATCGTGCTAACAGCTTCTTCTAAACCTCGAAAGCGATTACTGGAGCTAAAATGTCGGTTCATCTTAGTAGAGTTACTCCGCGTGTTAAAAGCTGTGATATATTAGTTCAACTAATGTTACAAGTTCAAGAAAAGTTATATACACATGTACATACACCTTACTTGGGGATTCCCCTGTTTATGCACATACATAGATAACTTTGTTCCACTATAAAGTGCTGCCACCGTTTTAACAACTTAGACTACATAGTCAGCATAAAAAACATCAAGTGACGTTTTCGAGTCGTACGTGTGTTTGCGTATATTTTAATGTTATACTTGTAGCCATTGTACCCAAATTGGCACAGCACTATTTTATAGGTTATAAAATCAGATATATATAAAATATCAAACTAAAAATAATTGTATGTGATTCAGTATACATCGAATTCGGTAAAATAAAGGAATTTATGAATTTATACTTTATACAGAAAATTTAATTGTTGATAACTCAAACCTACTTCCACACCTGTATTATTGACCAAATTAATTAGATTATAATGGCACTAAAAGTGAATCAATTTTATTCGTTTTATATTTTTTATATCCATAGGTCTTCCTAGTACTTGTTAATGCATAATTTTTTCAATATATGTCAACAATTTTCCTATACACCCTAGATAAGTAAGTGTTCCCAAATTGGCACGGCGGCCGTATATGGGTTAAACAATAAACATATATTGTTTAACTTAAATTTAATTGTGTACCGATTTCTAAGAGTTTTAACCATTTGTATTTTCTTAGAAAATTTATTAACAGGAATGTTTTATGCATGGTATATTGATAATGTTTCACATATTCATTAGTATAGCTAGAAAGTTTTATCTGAGTAGGCTAAACCAAAATTAGTCTCTTGAGTATGCTTTCATTATCTACATTCAGAGAAAAAAATTACACAATACCTGGTCAAACTGATCAGATTTGTTATCCAAAGTGCATCAACAAAAATTTTGTGTTAAAATAGTGTACACTGTTGTCAATACGACAACGAAGTATGTATTGACAACGAATGAGTGCAAGTTGACAACCAGCGATATCAATAACAAAAAGTTGCCAATGTACCATTGTCAGTTCGTACACGCCCGTTTACAAGTTGACAACTAGCGTTGTTAGAAAAAGTGACAACGTAGGATGTTATAATGCCAAAAGGCGTTGTTGATTTTGCAACTCTCAGTCTACGCTAATGTGTATTAGAAATAATATGGTGCATATATGGTATAGAACATTTTTTGACAGTGTAATATAATATAACAAAAATATTGCGGCACAGCGGCCACTTATGAGTGAAATTTCGAAAAGCATCCTTTGTCAATGCAAAGTGTTTTCTTGCATTTTTTGCAACCCCAACGGCTTCTGTTGTGGCAGATGACACAACGTACACGATTTTGAAGCTTTTCTGGAACGTGATCGACGCCGTCTAGCTGTAAGCCTTCAATATTTGATGACGAAGGACGAGCAGTAGTGCGTTTTTTTTGGTGATTGCTTTAGGTAAAATCTCGCTATTGTTCGTCGAAATAGTAACTGGTCCATGCTGTTTTCTTTGCTGCATACATGCAAGCGCCAAGCATTTGACATAGCCATATCTATCATGTAGGTAAATAAACCCCACCACCATTTTTTGCCATGAATGCCAATTCTGTATAATGATATGGATTGATCCATTTCATCAACTCCGCCCATACCCTTGTTGTAATTTTGAAACATGTATGGAATCTGCATATCCGTTTTTTGCTTTTTTTGTGAACACCATCTTTTAACAAATCCTGCTGGCTCATAAGAATCATGATTTGTAGCCATTGTGCAAATACTGTTGTCCTTCCAGCGGACCAATAATATTTCGTTATTTTTATCAAACCTATAATCATACTCTGCTCTTGGCTTTTTCATCATCTCCTTTACATTTGGCAAGGGGCATTTCTTAGTACGGTTATCTCTTATTGTTCCTGTAGCACGGTAACCTGAATTACGTAAATCATTTAGCAGCTCACAACTTGTAAAAAAATTATCAAAATAGACTTTGTGATTTGCAGGATTTGTTGATAATTTATCGAGTAGCATTTTGACAACTCTACTACCCAATGGCTCAGAAACAGAATTAGTTGACCTGCCGCAGTAAATATCAAAATTGTAGCAGTATCCAGAAGAACTTGCTGCAACCTAGTTTTTATATCCAAACCGAACTGGTTTGCCTCTAATAAACTGCTTTGCTGAGTGACGGCCATAATATTTTACCATTGACTCATCGATACAAATATTTTCGTGGAAAATACCAAATTGGTTGAACTTTTTGATAAGAATATCTGAAAGTTTGCGCAACTTGAACATTTTGTCAGTGGTATTTGAAGCTTCGTTATTATCAACAAGGTGCAAATTTCTCTTAATTTCTTTAAACCTATTCCTGGACATAGAATTTGACACAACTTCTACTCCTATATCTTCATCATAAGACCAATACATGCTTTCCCTTGGCAATTTGTTGTATCCAGAAAGAATGAGTATACCAAAGAAATTCTTTAGCTCTGCAACGGTGACCGTAAAGTTATGTCGATTATTTTGACTCGCGTATAACTGGCTAAGATTAGCGATCATTTCAAAAACTTCTTCGTCGAAAAACATTTCAAATATTTGAACTGGTGTCAACTCTTTTACTGTGTCCTTCATACGGTTTTCACTTAGCAACCGATTGTCAGTTTTCGCATAAATCTTCGAATAATTCGGAGCTGATTTTCGCCAAGATGGAATTTTAAATGCTGATGAAATATCATGTTCTTCACGCCGTGGCGTATTGGTTCTAATCCTAGCCCTTTTAGCAGACAATGGCTCATCATCACTAAAGTCTTCAGTATCCAAAACAGTGCCAACATTGCGAACAAAAACTTCGACTTCTCCAGGAACATCATTTGGCAAGACTGACAAGTCTATATTGTCATCGAACCCCTCTTCTTCATCAGTAACAACGCTAGGCTCTGGTGGAAGTATGGTCAAATCATACTCAAAGCCATCGTTGGTATCCTCTATAATCGTGCTAACAGCTTCTTCTAAACCTCGAAAGCGATTACTTGAGCTAAAATGTCGGTTCATCTTAGTAGAGTTACTCCGCGTGTTAAAAGCTGTGATATATTAGTTCAACTAATGTTACAAGTTCAAGAAAAGTTATATACACATGTACATACACCTTACTTGGGGATTCCCCTGTTTATGCACATACATAGATAACTTTGTTCCACTATAAAGTGCTGCCACCGTTTTAACAACTTAGACTACATAGTCAGCATAAAAAACATCAAGTGACGTTTTCGAGTCGTACGTGTGTTTGCGTATATTTTAATGTTATACTTGTAGCCATTGTACCCAAATTGGCACAGCATTATTTTATAGGTTATAAAATCAGATATATATAAAATATCAAACTAAAAATAATTGTATGTGATTCAGTATACATCGAATTCGGTAAAATAAAGGAATTTATGAATTTATACTTTATACAGAAAATTTAATTGTTGATAACTCAAACCTACTTCCACACCTGTATTATTGACCAAATTAATTAGATTATAATGGCACTAAAAGTGAATCAATTTTATTCGTTTTATATTTTTTATATCCATAGGTCTTCCTAGTACTTGTTAATGCATAATTTTTTCAATATATGTCAACAATTTTCCTATACACCCTAGATAAGTAAGTGTTCCCAAATTGGCACGGCGGCCGTATATGGGTTAAACAATAAACATATATTGTTTAACTTAAATTTAATTGTGTACCGATTTCTAAGAGTTTTAACCATTTGTATTTTCTTAGAAAATTTATTAACAGGAATGTTTTATGCATGGTATATTGATAATGTTTCACATATTCATTAGTATAGCTAGAAAGTTTTATCTGAGTAGGCTAAACCAAAATTAGTCTCTTGAGTATGCTTTCATTATCTACATTCAGAGAAAAAAATTACACAATACCTGGTCAAACTGATCAGATTTGTTATCCAAAGTGCATCAACAAAAATTTTGTGTTAAAATAGTGTACACTGTTGTCAATACGACAACGAAGTATGTATTGTCAACGAATGAGTGCAAGTTGACAACCAGCGATATCAATAACAAAAAGTTGCCAATGTACCATTGTCAGTTCGTACACGCCCGTTTACAAGTTGACAACTAGCGTTGTTAGAAAAAGTGACAACGTAGGATGTTATAATGCCAAAAGGTGTTGTTGATTTTGCAACTCTCAGTCTACGCTAATGTGTATTAGAAATAATATGGTGCATATATGGTATAGAACATTTTTTGACAGTGTAATATAATATAACAAAAATATTGCGGCACAGCGGCCACTTATGAGTGAAATTTCGAAAAGCATCCTTTGTCAATGCAAAGTGTTTTCTTGCATTTTTTGCAACCCCAACGGCTTCTGTTGTGGCAGATGACACAACGTACACGATTTTGAAGCTTTTCTGGAACGTGATCGACGCCGTCTAGCTGTAAGCCTTCAATATTTGATGACAAAGGACGAGCAGTAGTGCGTTTTTTTTGGTGATTGCTTTAGGTAAAATCTCGCTATTGTTCGTCGAAATAGTAACTGGTCCATGCTGTTTTCTTTGCTGCATACATGCAAGCGCCAAGCATTTGACATAGCCATATCTATCATGTAGGTAAATAAACCCCACCACCATTTTTTGCCATGAATGCCAATTCTGTATAATGATATGGATTGATCCATTTCATCAACTCCGCCCATACCCTTGTTGTAATTTTGAAACATGTATGGAATCTGCATATCCGTTTTTTGCTTCTTTTGTGAACACCATCTTTTAACAAATCCTGCTGGCTCATAAGAATCATGATTTGTAGCCATTGTGCAAATACTGTTGTCCTTCCAGCGGACCAATAATATTTCGTTATTTTTATCAAACCTATAATCATACTCTGCTCTTGGCTTTTTCATCATCTCCTTTACATTTGGCAAGGGGCATTTCTTAGTACGGTTATCTCTTATTGTTCCTGTAGCACGGTAACCTGAATTACGTAAATCATTTAGCAGCTCACAACTTGTAAAAAAATTATCAAAATAGACTTTGTGATTTGCAGGATTTGTTGATAATTTATCGAGTAGCATTTTGACAACTCTACTACCCAATGGCTCAGAAACAGAATTAGTTGACCTGCCGCAGTAAATATCAAAATTGTAGCAGTATCCAGAAGAACTTGCTGCAACCTAGTTTTTATATCCAAACCGAACTGGTTTGCCTCTAATAAACTGCTTTGCTGAGTGACGGCCATAATATTTTACCATTGACTCATCGATACAAATATTTTCGTGGAAAATACCAAATTGGTTGAACTTTTTGATAAGAATATCTGAAAGTTTGCGCAACTTGAACATTTTGTCAGTGGTATTTGAAGCTTCGTTATTATCAACAAGGTGCAAATTTCTCTTAATTTCTTTAAACCTATTCCTGGACATAGAATTTGACACAACTTCTACTCCTATATCTTCATCATAAGACCAATACATGCTTTCCCTTGGCAATTTGTTGTATCCAGAAAGAATGAGTATACCAAAGAAATTCTTTAGCTCTGCAACGGTGACCGTAAAGTTATGTCGATTATTTTGACTCGCGTATAACTGGCTAAGATTAGCGATCATTTCAAAAACTTCTTCGTCGAAAAACATTTCAAATATTTGAACTGGTGTCAACTCTTTTACTGTGTCCTTCATACGGTTTTCACTTAGCAACCGATTGTCAGTTTTCGCATAAATCTTCGAATAATTCGGAGCTGATTTTCGCCAAGATGGAATTTTAAATGCTGATGAAATATCATGTTCTTCACGCCGTGGCGTATTGGTTCTAATCCTAGCCCTTTTAGCAGACAATGGCTCATCATCACTAAAGTCTTCAGTATCCAAAACAGTGCCAACATTGCGAACAAAAACTTCGACTTCTCCAGGAACATCATTTGGCAAGACTGACAAGTCTATATTGTCATCGAACCCCTCTTCTTCATCAGTAACAACGCTAGGCTCTGGTGGAAGTATGGTCAAATCATACTCAAAGCCATCGTTGGTATCCTCTATAATCGTGCTAACAGCTTCTTCTAAACCTCGAAAGCGATTACTGGAGCTAAAATGTCGGTTCATCTTAGTAGAGTTACTCCGCGTGTTAAAAGCTGTGATATATTAGTTCAACTAATGTTACAAGTTCAAGAAAAGTTATATACACATGTACATACACCTTACTTGGGGATTCCCCTGTTTATGCACATACATAGATAACTTTGTTCCACTATAAAGTGCTGCTACCGTTTTAACAACTTAGACTACATAGTCAGCATAAAAAACATCAAGTGACGTTTTCGAGTCGTACGTGTGTTTGCGTATATTTTAATGTTATACTTGTAGCCATTGTACCCAAATTGGCACAGCACTATTTTATAGGTTATAAAATCAGATATATATAAAATATCAAACTAAAAATAATTGTATGTGATCCAGTATACATCGAATTCGGTAAAATAAAGGAATTTATGAATTTATACTTTATACAGAAAATTTAATTGTTGATAACTCAAACCTACTTCCACACCTGTATTATTGACCAAATTAATTAGATTATAATGGCACTAAAAGTGAATCAATTTTATTCGTTTTATATTTTTTATATCCATAGGTCTTCCTAGTACTTGTTAATGCATAATTTTTTCAATATATGTCAACAATTTTCCTATACACCCTAGATAAGTAAGTGTTCCCAAATTGGCACGGCGGCCGTATATGGGTTAAACAATAAACATATATTGTTTAACTTAAATTTAATTGTGTACCGATTTCTAAGAGTTTTAACCATTTGTATTTTCTTAGAAAATTTATTAACAGGAATGTTTTATGCATGGTATATTGATAATGTTTCACATATTCATTAGTATAGCTAGAAAGTTTTATCTGAGTAGGCTAAACCAAAATTAGTCTCTTGAGTATGCTTTCATTATCTACATTCAGAGAAAAAAATTACACAATACCTGGTCAAACTGATCAGATTTGTTATCCAAAGTGCATCAACAAAAATTTTGTGTTAAAATAGTGTACACTGTTGTCAATACGACAACGAAGTATGTATTGACAACGAATGAGTGCAAGTTGACAACCAGCGATATCAATAACAAAAAGTTGCCAATGTACCATTGTCAGTTCGTACACGCCCGTTTACAAGTTGACAACTAGCGTTGTTAGAAAAAGTGACAACGTAGGATGTTATAATGCCAAAAGGCGTTGTTGATTTTGCAACTCTCAGTCTACGCTAATGTGTATTAGAAATAATATGGTGCATATATGGTATAGAACATTTTTTGACAGTGTAATATAATATAACAAAAATATTGCGTATGTTCTCTAACACTTTTTTCTCATATTGCCGTATGTAACCATGAACTCTGATTACATTTGCTATATATATATTTTAGTTGGTACAGTTGAAAAATATTTTAAGACAACAATCAGATATAATAAATTAAATTAAATTATTTATAAATATGTTCTTTGAAAAGTTTTTAAATTTGAGAGAAATGCCATAATATTATAATAAGACAATGGGAGGAGTTGAAGTTTTTGACAACGCGATGAATTATTATTGCATTCAAGTTAGAGGTAAGAAATGGTACTGGCCACTTCTTACCAATATCCTAGATACAGCTATTGTAAATGCTTAGATACCTCGTTGCTTTTGGAGAAAAGAAAAAAAACTCCTCATATTTTGCCACTGGAACTAAGAGTGTTTGTGATTGAAAGCTTGTTGCAAACAGAAATTGTTGAGAGGATAAGAGTCAAAAACATCAACGTTTCATCGCCACTATCAACTGTTCGGAATGAGCTTGTTGATAATAAAACTGTTCGAAAAGATAGGAGATTGCGTCGAAAATGCAACAGTCAAACAGTTTATATATGAGAAACATGCAATGTATCAGTGCATTCCAAGTGCTCTGATACTTCTCATAATTCAAGATATTTTACGTTATTGTTTTTTAATAAGTTTATGTTAACTACTTTTACTTTAAAAGTTTAATAAAATATTTTAATTTAGAAAAAAAGTTTATTCTTTATATCATTAAGGCCCAGCGTTGCGTTTTCGCAACGTCAAATTTAGCGGTGGGAACCGCTTAAATTTTTTTAAAATTTTGTTATTATCATATTGAGACTAAAATTAACATCCTCTGAAAGTTTCATTTATGTAGCTCAACGGGAACGATGCTTGGGCCTTAATGGGTTAATGGGGAGTCTAAAACTTTAGAAAAAAAGCGAACAATGAAAAAATAAACGAATATTTTTGTTTTAGGCATATGAATATGAAGTGAAAGCACTAGGAGCAAATATCTAATTACATTTAGTTCAAAAAGTGAACAACTTTTTTTAAATATTTTGCTTAAAATCTATTCTTATTTATGCCGATAAATGAAATTTTAAATTCGTATTTAGTAGTTAAGAAAGTGGTTTAAGAGAGTGGTTTACCCTGGAGTCTATACATATGTATATTTGAATATAGTTTTTAAATTGTGTTTTAAATTCATCAAACTTTAAATATTTTCATTCTCTTCTCCACCTCTGTGCGTAAATGGTTGATTTTCAACCACTGGGCGAACACTAGTAAGTATAAACAATACAAAATCCATGTTTTCCAAATTTCTTATGAGACACACGCCGCACGCCTACCGTGGGAAATCTAAAAGGAACAATTTGCTTATTAAGCATATACCTGTTCTTTTTCTGTTATGTTAAGATAGGTTAAGCTTTATTCTCATAAGTAGTATATAAGCCAATACAATTTTGTTTTTAAATTAATGAATAAACAACTTTCTTGTGAGCTCCTTGCTGAGCTCTAATAATAAGAAATAGTTTACTTCATTAAAGGCATTCATCTGCCTTCAACTATTTTGAGCCAGTGGCGTTTATTACCCTCGGGCAGGTAGACAGTAGGGAATTTTTAAATTATTACAAGCATAATTATTACAATATAAAAATTAATAAACACAGCCAGTATATATACCCACAAGGGCAAAGGCACAACCCTATTATGGGTAAGTTTTTAACTAATATTTGTATCACTCTTGTATCCGTTGTTTGTAAAATACATACCTATACATTTAACTTGCGACGGGTTCAATGTTATTATTTCAGTTACAGCTATCATGGAGATAACAATTAAAAATAAATCGCTCTGCAAATTGATATGGGAAAACCTCACTGATGGGACTACTCGGTCGGACAAGCTTATTATGTTGTACATAATAAATACTACATAAGATCTACCGGCAAACACCGATTGAAATTGAAATTTTTTTGAATTATATGAAAAAAAAAAGATTAGTGAATGCACTAAAATACATTTTTAAATGTCAGAATAGAAATGGGATTTGTTATATGTATATAAAAAGAAGGTTGATGGGCCAAGCAAGGCTTACGATAACGTCCGATGCAGAAGTAAAAGCATTAAACAAGAAGCCGTGATTCATTCAAATTGATTTTAGGGAAACCCCCACCAAAAAAAAGGTGGCCAGAAATAACAGCGCTGGTCTAAAATAAACGTCAAAGTTAAATTTACAGAAGAAAAAGAAATTTGTGATTGTGCTTACAAAATAACAGTAATTTATATAATATTTGTGTAATTTACCAAAAATGGATTCTGTGGCACTATAGTTAGATGATGAAGAGGCGCATGACCAAAATGAGAGGGTGCAAAGAAGATTGCTTAGAAGCAATCGGTAATTTATTTTGAAGCATTGAAAATAATTAAGCAAAATATTTCTATTCCAGCTTTATAAAAATTTTTTGACTGTTTCATCATAAATTCCACAATTATTTCAAAGTGGTGCGATTTGGTAGTCTTGTTGTTTGTTTCCCTGAATAATTTTACAATTAATTTAAGATTAAATAAACAAAATTATTATTTTTCACTTACATTTTTGCGCTTTGCGAATGCTGTTTTGCCGTCGAATATATTTTGCGTTTTTGTTATGTATCTGACATTTGTTTTCGAAATACAGAATACCGACTTGCCACCTTTTCGCATTTTAAATGCGAATAAAAAAAGTACTTTGCGAACATCGTAACACAGAATAGGAAGAGTTCGCATATGCATGTTTTCGAGTTTTTTTTCCCAATACCCCGTTTACAATAATTCTATTCTATATATATACAAACATTTTACTCTAGATCCCCTGCGTAAATAGGATTTGTTATATGTATATAAAAAGAAGTTTGATGGGCCAAGCAAGGCTTACGATAACGTCCGATGCAGAAGTAAAAGGATTAAACAAGAACCCGTGATTCATTCAAATTGATTTTAGCGAAAACCCCACCAAAAAAGGTGCCAATTGCAGATAGGCTACCAATTCAATCTCTGAAAATAATAACACGGATGGTGGAAAGCCTCCTTCTGTTTAGAAGTCGGTTAAAAATAAGGTTTTTATAAAAAAATCAGGTAGGGGGCCTGAAACGAAAAAAAATGCTTTGGAATTTCCGTGCTCTTTAACACACAAATCCGAAAGAATTTACTTGTTTCCAATAACAGAGTAGACCCCAATCCTATTGTAAATTTTATGATATCAAGACGATTAAAAGGAATTTTATGGCATACCTTTTAACAACTGTTGTTTAACCTGTTGTTGAACAAGTGCAAGCTGTTGTTGAGTAAAATCGTTTCCAACCAATCCTTGCAAAACAATTCGTGGACCCTGATCTGTCTGAATGACTTGAGCAGTCACACATTTAATCACTGTTCCAGGAGGTTGTCCTTGTAATAAACTTTGTTCTATAGACAGGGGTTGATTAGAAGGAGTGTGTTGGATTGCTATCGGTTGATGCTGCAATTGCTGTTGGGCAGTAGTTTGAACAGATTGAGGTGAACCCTACAAATAAAAAATAAAAAATATGTATATATGTACACTGGCGAGCAAGAGTTTTAGTGCTAAGCGATGCTCTTTTCAAATCATTACAACAAATTTTAAAAAAGAGGAAATTTTATAAAAATTTCAGGGTTTATTTTTTATTTGTTTTTAAATATTCTTAACCAAATAAAACAACAACAACAACGACATAGTGGAAGAGACAGTTAATAACTCATTTGTTCCTTACCTCATATCCTTTTTTATATTGAAGGAGCACCATAATTAAAAAAAAAATATATACAAATATTAATGTCACTAATAATGCTACAATCAGACATTTAATAACAAAAATAAATCTTATATATAAATACGGCACACACTTTTTTTGTCGTACACTTTTAAGTATCTTATCAAACACCAATATTGGTGAAACATATATGGTTTAAACGGTATTTTATTTATTTATAACAATAACCAACCGAGCCCATAGGGCCATATATAGTTGGTGGACTACAAGAATAGCATAAGAATAATTATACATTTAGGCAACAAATAAACTAGACACAAAATTTGCAAAAAAAAAAAAATTATAATAATATGTAGTGTTATAAAATTATCAGATGAGACTACTACTTATAAATTGGAAGATATATTGCGCATGAAATTAACTATATGTATTCAGAATCTAGATCAGTTCAATTGTGAAAAATGTTCAACAAGCTTACCTTTGAAAGAATTACGAGTAAGATGGAATGCTCTTAAGGATCGTGGCAATGAGTTCCAACATTTGGCGACTCGTACAGTAAATGATCTTTCATAAATAAGACGATTTCTAATGGGGAATAGAATCTGTGGGCTTCTATCACTTTGCAAAAATGTAAAAAGTCTACGGACATAGTCTGGACAGTCTGTGAGCATAACATTATAGAAGAAAAGTAGTGATCTAATCTGTATGAAGTTTTTAAAACTACATCCCAAAAAATCATTAACATACATTGAAACATGATCGTTAATTCTTAGTTGGTATATAAAGCGTATTATTCTGTTAAAGAGTAAGAGAATATACCTCAATACAATACAATAGATTAGAGATCAATAAGGAGTGAGCTATGCTCTTTCTAATATGTAATGGCAGGTATAAATTCATTGCATATAGTCTTCTTAAGGTGAAGTTTATTTTAGAAAATAGTCCACTAATGTGGTGTCCGAAACTAAGAGTGTTGTCTAATAAAACACCAAGACATTTCATTCGATCGACAAAATCAATAGGTCGGCCATCGATCATGATAGACAGGTTAAACGCAGCACTAGACGGTTTAAAAATCATCGCTTTGGTCTTAGAAGAATTTATACTAAGTTTGCTGTTACTCATCCAACGTGAAACACTGGACATTAAAGTGTTAATATCATATTCGAAAACATCTATAAGCTGCGTATGACCCTTAAATAATTGTTGTATATCGTCGGCAAAAACGAAGGCTTCACATTCAAAGCCGTTAAGTAAAGCAAAGAAATCATTCATATATATCATAAATAGTAAGGGGCCAATAACAGAGCCCTGGGGCACACCACTAGTGACTGGTAGGCAACTCGAATTAAGGTTACTGCATTGAACATATTGTGAGCGACCTGATAAATAAGAATATAATAATCTACAAGCGGATATAGAGAAATCGAAATATGTGCAAAGTTTGTTGATTAAAATAGCATGACCAACCTTATCAAAAGCCTTTGATAGGTCTAAGGAAAGTAAAACAGCTACATCGTCCTTATCAATAATTCTTCTAATAGAATCGGAGAGACCAATTAAAAGAGAAGTTGTGCTATATCCTTCGCGAAAGCCTGACTGATACGGGTTTAGCAAAAAATTTTGGTTTAAGAATTGTAAGATTTGATCTTTTATAACATGTTCAAAGATTTTGGACAAAACTGGAACAAGTGATATTGGTCTAAATTCACTTTCTGAATTTTTTTTCCTAATAGGTATAACTTTTGAAATTTTCCAATCCATGGGGAATTGAGAACTAGTGATAATATTGTTAAACAAAATTAAGAGTTGTTGATTTATGAGTGGAAAAATTTGCCTAACAAATTTGAGAGGCAGGTCATCATGGCCTGCGGCATTGGACTTAATTTCACTGGTTTACAGCCAAAAAATACCAAGAACGCCATATGCCTAGATGAGTTAATTGGGACCTCCTGAACAGAAAAAACGCTGTAATTTTTTTTTCTAAGTACCGTTTTTTAGATAACGGTACTTTTGTGTTTTTCGGTGTATGGTCCCACTCAAACCCTTGTGGAGCCCAACCCAAAAGTCCGATCGAGATAAATGGCATATCGTTGAAAAGGTAATTGAATGCCTTTTCCGTCAATATGCTGCAAATTTCTATCTGAAAAGAAATGGTTGAGTTATGGCACCTCAAAGTTCAAAATTTGCCTATTTTTTAAGTTTTTTTCAAAATTTTTAAATTTTGTTTCGTTTTTTTTTTCTCCGTTATAGTAAAGATCTGGAACGTTTTATTTTTTTACCAAATAGTTTATTTAGTTACAAGCATTTTAAGCGTAATTTGAAGAAAAATGGATGAAAAATAAAGTTTTTATTAAGGATTTTGTGGAACGACAATATTTTAATTTTCATTACTCACACATTATATTCGGCATGAATTCAGAAAATTTAAATTAAAATGACGAGCGACTTGAACTTTTGCGTTTTTTTTTCGGATGTATCTTCGCGAATGAGGAACCAACAATAGTCTGCCATCATTTGTTCATCCCACCAGCCTTTATAACGTCTCTCGATTTCTTCCATTTCTTGGTGAAATCTTTCACCTTGTTCATCACTTTCGGAGCCCAAGTTCGTGGGGAAAATATCCAAATGACTGAATAAGAAGTGTAATTTAGGTGTCATATTTGAACCTAAGAGTTAAAAAGAATAAATTTTTAAATGATAACGGCCTTTTTGATATACATGCTTTCACTCAACGCTTACCAATAGCATTGAATTTTTGCAGTAATGTATCGATCTTCTCAGCGTAATCAGGACTTCTGTAGTTTTCCAAAAAGTTGTGAACGATGTCCTGGAATGCTTCCCATGCCTCCAAATAAGCTGGACCTAAACACTCAATAAATGCTTGGTCACCCTACAGAGCCCGAATTTGAGGTCCATCAAATATACCAGCTTCAATTTTTCTCGCTGTGGCTCTCGGAAATTTTTGTTTAAGGTAATTCATGGCAAGACTGTCTTTTAGCAACTTTTTCACAATATTTGTAAATACGTTAAAACTGATGGACGCCGAATATAGTGTGTGAGTAATGAAAATGAAAATATTGTCGTTCCACAAAATCCTTAATAAAAACTTTATTTTTCATCCATTTTTCTTCAAATTACGCTTAAAATGCTTGTAACTAAATAAACTATTTGGTAAAAAAATAAAACGTTCCACATCTTTACTATAACGGAGAAAAAAAACGAAACAAAATTTAAAAATTTTGAAAAAAACGTAAAAAATAGGCAAATTTTGAACTTTGAGGTGCCATAACTCAACCATTTCTTTTCAGATAGAAATTTGACGCATATTGACGGAAAAGGCATTCAATTACCTTTTCAACGATATGCCATATATCTCGATCGGACTTTTGGGTTGGGCTCCACAAGGGTTTGAGTGGGACCATACACCGAAAAACTCAAAAGTACCGTTATCTAAAAAACGGTACTTAGAAAAAAAAAATTACAGCGTTTTTTCTGTTCAGGAGGTCCGAATTAACTCATCTAGGCATATGGCGTTCTTGGTATTTTTCCAAATTAAAAATTTGTAAACCAGTGTTTTAGACAGTGCATTACATAAGTCTTCGAGTACAATGATTCGAAATGAGAAACGATTGCTAGGAAAGCTAATGTCAAAAAGATTAAAAGAATCAACAGTTCTACAGCTCGAAAATGCTGCATTCGATGCATCGGGAGAGAGATTTTCTTCAGGTATTGTGTCATACAGACCATTCTGCCGAAGTACTCTCCACATACCTTTGGTATCAAGATTTTGGAAGATTTTACTGTGTGCTTTACGCTTCACATTGCGGATAACAGATTTAGATTTGTTACGAGCTCTGCAGTAGCATCTCCAGTTTACAGGTGAAGGGTTTCGTAAATACTCCATGAAAGCAAGATCCCGAAGCGAGAGGTGATATTTAATTAGCGGGGTGTTAAACCAATTATCACTAGACGGTGAGATCTTGACCTTTCTAGTTGGTACTAGAGAGTGCAAATGACGTACACATGACATGAGAGATGACAGTTGAGAATTAACATCATGGTCAGTATAGAAGCTAGAAAAAACGTATTGTAGGAAATGGTGTTGTAGTGAGGAGACGTTAATGTTGTTATAATCCTTGAATTCAAGAAAGTGACTATTCGGCCTTGTAGCGTACGTAATGCTCATAAAGATGAAGGAGTGGTGGGAAATGGCAGGACACTGCATTTGGTCGGACATATAGACCGATAGATCAGGACTCAATAAGAAATAGTCCAAAAGAGTAGAGGACCCAGAGGTTACATAGTGGGTGGGTATATTATTGTGACGATAGGACAAACCCAAACGCCGACATGTAGACAGTAGAATATCAGAGTTCTCAATATTAAACAAATGAAGATTAAAGTCGCCCATAATTACAATGTCCTTGCATCTCACCAGTAAATCACCTAACCGATTTTCCATAACATCAATATTACCACGGGGGAGGTATACAACACCTAAGAGCAACTTAAAGTTAGAATAATTGATTTCTATGATTCGATTTAAAGACTACCCTGCCTTTATATTTATTGGACACATAAATACCAACCCCACCACCTCGTCGTCCAGTTTGATTGCCTTCATTTGAAACTGAATTTTCCCTCCCTGGTCTATCGCATCTATAAAAAGTATAGCCTGGCACGGAGACAGCACTAGAAGATATGTGAGGTTTGAGCCACGTCTCACTAACACCAACGACATCAAGAAGGCATCCATTTAAAATATTACGTATTTCATCCAGTTTAGTAGACCTAGAAGACATGCTGAAACTCTGACAGTTGAAATGACCTATATTAAAAGCATTGGAACGATTATATAATCTAGAGCGCAAATAATTGTTATCATGTGACACTGGTCCAAAGTTTAAGCCAGATGACATAATAAAATATAAAAAAGAAAAAGAGTATTTCTATATAAAAAATTAAAAATAAAAATAATAAAAAATTTAAGTATAAAAAAAATTGTATATGTATAAAAACAAAAAAAATATATAAATATTAGTAATTATATATAAAAAAAAATTAAATAAAAGGAACTAGAGGAGTAACCAGTTAATTGTAACGTGAGCAAATTCCAAAAAAATCATGAGATAGACAGCTGATGAATTAGAAGCATCAAAACAAATATTATACGGCAGCATCCGCGAATAGCGTCTCACACTCATAAATATCCTTCGAAACTGATGACCCATACATAAGATAAATTGTGACTTTTGGCTTGTCGGCATTGTAAATTTTAAATTTTTTGATTTTCTTTTTCTTCAGCAGTTGTTTACACATGAAGTTCATTTTGGCAGCCATAGGCGCGTAGTGATCATTGAGAAAAACTCTAGAGTGAACATCACCATCGATTATATCGCTAAGCTACAGTGTTCTTGTCTTATGATATTCTGCCATTAAGGTGTCACGTATACGAACACATTTAAACTTGACCAAAACCGATTTACTTTTATTCATAAAACAGACGTGCTGGATATCGTTTTCGTGTATTGCTATATCATAAATATTGCACAAGTTCACAACAACATATTCGAGATTTGGTGTTGCAGCAGTGTTGATTTTTTTTTTCCATTGTGGTATCCATTTGTAGAGCTCGTGTTTGGCAGCTTGCTAAGTCGTTTTCAATTTTTTCAAATCTAGTTACAAACTCAGCACCAAGGTTGCTTATCGATCTTTCGATCAGCTTTTCACTCTCCATCCGCTGCAACTCCAGCTGATTCGATACAGCATCGAGCTTGGCATGCAACTGGTTCATATGCAGAACTATGTCTTTGATGTTTGTAGGTTTTTCGCGACACTTGTCGCATTTGAAAAAAATTCCAGTTTGCTTGGACATGGAAGCGCAAAAACTTCAGACATGTCTGCACAGCGCAGGTGAAACCATTGAAGACACATGTCGCATTGTACACTACCTCCTTTGGCAATATCTTTATTACATGCACCACAAGCAACTTTTTTGCCGGTCATTGTTGAAAAACTAAATTATATTATTATATATAAAGCAAAACAAGAAAACCACAAATGGCGGCAAAAGTAAGTAACAAGAACAATACAATAGACAGCAGTCAGCAGCAGCAGCAGTGATACAAAATCCAAGCGGTATCCAAATGTAAGGTGTAATTTCATAAAATATCAGGATATACAATGTAATTATGGCGAATCAAGCACAAAAAATATTTATTCACAGATTTAATTAAATTTAAATAACAAAAAATTCAGCAAATATGCACAATATAAATGTTTTTGCAAATTTCTTGGCTCAAAAGTAGTAAAAGACGATGTAAATTTGCTTGAAAAAAAACGACTTTCTTCTCCGCTTTTGTTTTGTACACATGTGCTTATAATAAATAGGTGTCAAGTAGTCTAATTTAGACCACTGGGCGATCCTAGTAAAAACAAAACTGAAACATATTTAATTTAATCAAATCAGGTTGATAAGCAGAGCTTTTGAATAGGGGTAATTGTAGCCGCCACTGCCTACTTTATTTACTAAAAATCAATGTTCTTACTCATACTATGAAATATTTACATTAGACGTGTGTATATGTATGTGTTTAAATGCTTTTATTTATATATACAATGCAGTTTCAATTCGTATACATATTTCTATGTACATATATTAAATACATATTTTCTCTATACATATATTCCGCAATAACTGTAGACAAAAATTAATATTAACAGAAATACAATTGCCAAAAAAGATTTTTTTTGAGTCAAACTGATCACACGATAAGACATAATTTTTTAAAGCTAACTGGAAAGCTAATTTAATTGAAAAATAAAGTTTGTGAGTTTGCTATTAAAAGTGTGTTTAATTTCGAAAGACGACTCAAATTCAGTAATTGCGACTGAACGCAACAAAATCTTTAAAAAATTATAATTTAACTTAAAAAAGACACACAAGTGCATAATGACCGAAAGTAATTGTAAAAAATGTTCATTAGCGGATACCGAAAGAATGGTACAGTGCGACACGTGCGACAAATGGTTCCACTTCGAGTGCGTCGACGTTAACAGCAACATAGCCGAGATTAGTTGGAATTGTGACTCATGTGGTCACCAACAGGCTGCTGCCGTTAAAAGTACGACAGACCAGGCGCCGCACGGTAATAAAACACCATCATTCCCGGAGAATTCTGCCGCAAGTCAACAGCTCGAAAACATAAGTCGAATAATGTCAGAAACGGAAAAACAGACAAATCCAACGACGGTCGCACCAATTGTGAACAACGGATTTAATATATCTAACGTAAGTACCATTGGCCAGGACTCCAGAACGTTATGGTCCAATCCTCACCCACAAGCTAGCTCATCGTCTTACGTAATGGGAGGATATTCCTTGCCAAATAACGCTTCGCAGGTAACAACGAATGACATCTTGGCAAAACAACGTGAGTTAAAACTCAGAATGTTGGAGGAAGAAAAGGAAATACAAAAACAATATTTGGAAAAAAAATACCAAATTTTATCACAATCCGCAGATGAATTAAAATCCTAACACTTCCTTTAACACTTCAGCACCGACATCATCGCAACTAGCGGCGAGACAAGTTATTCCAAAAGATCTTCCGTATTTTGATGGCAATCCTGAAGACTGGCCTCTTTTTCTAAGCAGCTTCAGGAACAGTACAGAAATCGCTGGGTATTCAGACGCAGAAAATCTTATGCGCTTGCAGTCTTGCCTACGTGGGAAGGCAAAAGATCTAGTAAAAAACAAGTTGCTTCTGCCGTCAATGGTAAGTGAAATTATACAAACACTCGAAATGTGCTACGGCAGGCCAGAGTATATTCTTGAAAGCTTAATTGAAAAAACGCGTAAGTTTCCACCACCAAAAGAAAAATTTGAAAATCTTATAGATTACGCTATAATGATAAGAAATCTCTGCTCCACAATGGAAGCCTGTTCCATGACAGAACATCTTAATAATCCAATGGTTGTAAAAGAGTTAGTGGAAAAGTTGCCCAACACTCAAAAATTAAACTGGGCAATGCATCCAAAAGATAAAAAAAACTCCCATTATTAAATCATTTAGCGACTGGATTTATAATCTCGCCATCGCGAAAGTGGCACACGGTAAATGAAAAAAAAAACTATGCCGTACATGTTCAAACGGACACCGACGAAAGTGTTTCGTAAATAAAGTCTGTGGTATAGATGATTGCACAGCAAAACATCACCAGCTGATGCATAAATACGCGAACAACAGCCAAGTTATAGAACAACCTATTTATAATGACACAAACACAAGTTCAAACAAAGGTACAAAAGACGACCTAAAACCGCTTTTCAGATTTTTACCTGTTCGCTTACATTCTAAATCTAAAGTAGTCGACACCTTTGCATTTTTAGACGAAGGCTCTTCGGTAACGTTAATGGAAGAAGATCTGTTAGAAAGTCTTAATTTAAGAGGTGAAAAAGAACCCTTGACGCTTAGGTGGACTGGTGAAACCACCCGGGAAGAAGAGTCCGTTAAAATTTCTCTTGTAATATCCGATATCGAAAATAAAAATGAATATTTGCTTAAAGATGTGCACACCGTTAAGTACTTAGGTCTACCAACGCAATCGTTAAATGTTAACGAATTAGTAAACAAAAACTCGTTTTTAAATGGTATACCCATCAAATCGTACTCAAACGCAAGACCGAAAATTTTAATTGGTGTAAATAATTGGAAATTAGCAATCCCACTCAAAGTCCGAGAAGGTAACTGGAACCAACCCATAGCCTCAAAAACGCGTTTAGGATGGACAGTACAAGGGTCGACATCTCAAAGAGCAACGATGGCATCTTTAAACATACATAGTAAATGTGAGTGTGGAAAATTGTATCAAGAACTCCATGAACAAATAAAGAGCTACTGGTCTATCGAGGTATCACCGCCGAAGGAATTATTATCAGCGTACGATTTGAAAACTTTAAAAACGCTCGAAAATACGTGCCAAAAAGCAGATGGTCGGTATGAAATCTGTTTATTGTGGAAAAATGACAATCCACAACTACCTGACAGCTACAACTATGCAATGCACAGACTCAATTGTTTAAAAAAGAAATTCGTAAAAGACAAAAACCTTGAGATGACAATGAGAAACGAAATCGACAAGCTAGTAGCTAAGGGATATGCAAAAAGGTTATTTGATGACGAAATCAATTCGTGCCTCAGCCCTACTTGGTATTTGCCCATTTTTATTGCGAGAAATCCGAACAAGCCCGAAAAGGTGCGTTTAGTGTGGGATGCCGCAGCAAAAGTTGATGGTACTTCTCTGAACGATTTTCTTATGACTGGACCAGATATGCTTAGACCACTCTTTGACATACTAATTGAATTTCGCGTTGGAGCAATAGGTATATGTGGCGATATTTCCGAGATGTTCCATCGCATCAACGCAGAAACTTTCGCCACCAAATATCCGCAGGCAGTAAAGGGCATTCAATTTCATCACTACATGGACGATTTCATTGACAGTGTAGATACTGAAGAAGAAGCATTGGAACTCGCCACGAACGTAAGAACTATACACGCAGCCGCCGGCTTTAACATGCACAACTGGCTAAGCAATAGCATCACACTGCATAAGCATTTAAGCGGTAATCAGGCGGAAGAGCCGGCAACTCATAACATGGGTTCGATCGAAAAAATACTGGGTATGTATTGGGACCCCACTTGCGATGTTTTTAGATACATTTGTAGGTTCAAACGGGTACGAAGAGATGTAATGGGCGTTGACGTCACCCCAACCCAAGGGAAGTTCTACAGGTCCTGATGTCGATATTCGACCCACTGGGCTTTCTCTCAATTTTCACAATTGGCCTGAAAATACTTTTGCAAGACATATGGCGTACACAAATCCAATGGGATGAAGAGCTGACAAAAGATTTACGTGATAAATGGCAGAGATGGACGCTCACGTTATCAGAAATATCTGAAGTAACAATTCCACGATGCTATTCGCTACTTCTAAACATCGCTGGCAGTATCGAACTACACACATTTGTTGATGCAGCCGAATATGCATATGCAGCTGTGTGCTATATACGTGTTCAATACAACTCTGAAGTCAATTTATCAATAATAGCAGCAAAGTGTAAGTTTGCCCCTTTGAAACCTATGTCAATACCACGGATGGAACTTCAAGCAGCCGTAGCAGGAGTAAGACTAGCTACTAAAATAATTGAGGCTAGTCGCATAAAATTTGGTCAATGTTACTGGTGGACGGATTCGAAGACCGTATTAAACTGGCTAACCATGGATCCACGAAAATTTAAACCGTTCGTCATGCTTCGCATAGGCGAAATACTAGAAGCAACAGATGTCAGTCAATGGAGGTGGGTACCTTCGAAGTCCAATCCAGCAGACGCGGCTACCAAAATTTCAAAGCCCAACTCAAGTCAATGGTTTGGCGGCCCAGATTTTTTGAAATGTGGAAAAGATCAGTGGCCCATCTGCGTGATTTCACCGTACAACGATAATCGTGAACTCCGTCATACAGTATTTCACATACGTCAAGAAACCCCAATAAATTATAAGTACTTTTCAAATTGGAGGAATCTCTACAGAGCTCTAGGCACGTTTATATTTTACATCGAACGGCTCAAACGCAAGATAAACAATGGAACGCTACCAAAAGAAGTCACTTTCGAAATGCTGCAAAAGTCAAAGGATATATTATACAGGCACGCTCAACACAGCAGATTCCAAGAGGAAATTTCTGACCTGCATCGTAAAGCACACGTAAGTAAAAATAGCCCACTTAGACAACTTAATCCTTACATTGACGATAATGGAATACTCCGAGCTGAAGGAAGAATCGAATCGCTAAACCATAATCGGCCCGTTATCTTGCCCAATAATCATCACATTTCATTTCTTATTGTGCGCTATTACCACGAAGAATATCATCACTGTTTTCACGAAACCATTATAAGCCAAATTAGATCAAAATTCTACATTCCACGTATACGTGTGCTCTACAAAACCGTACGGAAGGAATGCCAACATTGCCGAAACAAATTGAGTGCACCGCTTATCCCTCAAATGGCTCCGTTACCAAAAGCTAGATTAGCCTGTTTTGAGCGCCCCTTCACATTTGTAGGTATCGATTTTTTTGGCCCATATTTGGTAATCGTCGGAAGACATAAAGAGAAAAGATGGGGTGTAATTTTCACATGCCTAACATTACGTGCAGTACACATCGAGATCGCGCACAGTTTGGACACCAGTTCTTGTGTGATGTGTATCGCCAATTTTATACACCGCAGGGGCATGCCAAGAGAAATATTTACAGATAATGGCACGAATTTCAAGGCCACTGCGAAAACCTTCAAAGAAGAACAACAGCGATTAAACTTGTACCAACTTACCAATAAGTTCGATGAAATCAAATGGACGTTTAATCCTCCCGCCGCACCACACGTGGGTGGTGCATGGGAACGGATGGTAAAATCTGTGAAAACTGTTTTAGAAGTAACGTGTTCGAATTTTAAATTCAACGATGAGAGTTTTAGAAGTGCGCTGTCGGAAGCTGAATTTATAATTAATTCCCGCCCGCTGACATTCGTGTCTCTCGATGCGGATGACGACGAACCTCTGACGCCAAATCATCTTCTTTTGGGACCTTCATCCGGTTATAAACCATATTGTTCTGACAGTTCTCTCCGCGATCGTTGGCGACAAACGCAAAAATTTGCTGATTACTTTTGGAAAAGATGGGTAAAGGAATACTCGCCTAACTTACTACGACGGGGCAAATGGTACAACAAGCAAGAACCCGCCTCAGTGGGTGACATTGTCGTGCTAATTGACGAAAATCTCCCTAGAAATACTTGGCCAAAGGGTGTTATAATTGAAACTACAACAGCAAAGGACGGGCAAGTCAGAAGAGTGAAAATCAAAACTGCCAACAGAATTCTCGAGCGCCCTGTGTCTAAAGTGGCAATATTGGATGTCGGCACTAAAACGAAGGGTAAAGTCATCAGCACCTGATCACTTTACGAGGGAGGGAATGTAGCCGCCACTCCCTACTTTATTTACTAAAAATCAATGTTCTTACTCATACTATGAAATATTTACATTAGACGTGTGTATATGTATGTGTTTAAATGCTTTTATTTATATATACAATGCAGTTTCAATTCGTATACATATTTCTATGTACATATATTAAATACATATTTTCTCTATACATATATTCCGCAATAACTGTACACAAAAATTAATATTAACAGAAATACAATTGCCAAAAAAGATTTTTTTTTGAGTCAAACTGATCACACGATAAGACATAATTTTTTAAAGCTAACTGGAAAGCTAATTTAATTGAAAAATAAAGTTTGTGAGTTTGCTATTAAAAGTTTGTTTAATTTCGAAAGACGATTCAAATTCAGTAATTGCGACTGAACGCAACAGGTAATGATATTTTTATTTCAGTATATTAAACTTTAATGTAATAATTATAGGAAGTAGTTTTTGGAGAAATAAAGCAAAAAAATTTCTCGTACCATTGTATTACAAACTGATGCTAGAGACTTCCCTGCAGTCAGACTGGGGCCAAATGTCCCTATGTCAACACTAAAACTCTAGTAGTAGGTACATTGTCTACAATTTCTTTTCTATTCGTCAGTATAAAAGAAAGAGAGAAAACAGATATGGTGTATTTCTGGTGGATTTTGCAACATTTTGTCAATATTCATATATTTGTATGTGCGTAAGGTATGGAAATGTACCACTAAATGTCTGGTTGGTATGTCTCCATGTTCCCATAAGAACTATGTAGTCACTACCTAGTCAACTGTTTAAGTGTTACTAGTAGATTTTCAATGACAAGCACATGCTAAATGTCTATAGCACAAAGTATTGTATGGGGAATAATTAGAGAGTAGTACTGGTGACAAAGTCAAAAGCGACTCAGTACATTTTCACCATCGACATTTCCTTCAGGGTTTGTTCTGGGTGTTGCTGTGTATATGAATTTCATCATATACCGTAATACCAACAGAGAATTGTGGAATGTGTATGTGTGTGTGTATATACCCTGCAGTCAGACTGGGGCCAAATGTCTCTATGTCAACACTAAAACTCTAGTAGTAGGTACATTGTCTACAATTTCTTTTCTATTCGTCAGTATAAAAGAAAGAGAGAAAACAGATATGGTGTATTTCTGGTGGATTTTGCAACATTTTGTCAATATTCATATATTTGTATGTGCGTAAGGTATGGAAATGTACCACTAAATGTCTGGTTGGTATGTCTCCATGTTCCCATAAGAACTATGTAGTCACTATCTAGTCAATTGTTTTAGTGTTACTAGTAGATTTTCAATGACAAGCACATGCTAAATGTCTATAGCACAAAGTATTGTATGGGGATTAATTAGAGAGTAGTACTGGTGACAAAGTCAAAATCGACTCAGTACATTTTCACCATCGACATTTCCTTCAGGCTACATTAGCTATGGCATAGTGTTATATGGGAATTCTTAGTAACGAGATTTTGATTTGCAAGAACCCCTCATTTTGTGAGGTTCGGAAAAAAATATTCGAGCAAAAAAATGGTGGCGGTCAGATTGAGGCAAAGGTCTCCGCTTCGTGCTCAAAGTTGAGGGTAGAAGCAAAAAAAAAAAATGAAAAAAATCATATAACTTTCCCGGGGTCACCGCTACAAGGGTCAACTGTATGACGAGCACTCATTAATATTCTGCGCCCAACATCTTTTGAAACACACCGACCGCATTACTCCTCTCCTTAAGGGTGCTCCCATACAAAGGGGAAATTTTTATAACATTTACTCGCAGGGCTCTAACTGCCCCTAGGGCGTACCTATCGAAGTCAAATGTACGACCGACCTCCAATATTTTTTCATTACCAAAATTTTCTCTGAACATACTTATCGTCTATCTTCAACCATTAAGGTTGTCCCCATACAAAAATAATAATAAATTTGAATAATTTTTTTTAAACATTCCGCTTTTTCCGCTTTTATGTTGCCTCCTAGGGGAGTAAAATGTAGGACCGACCCACAGTAATTTTTTATCTTCAACATTTCCTCCGAACATACCTATGTCCTATCTCGACTCATTTTCAATAGTAGCTTCAATGCGATTAAAATTAAAGACTGAGTTTGTATTTGTTGAAATATTTTGCCGTGAAACATTTTGTGTGGGAATAGAGCTTGTCTTAGCAGCATCGGCATACGATACACGTGAATTAACTGGTTGGCTCACTTGGGCAAGAGTGGCGGAGTAAGCGTTTGCTGTTTGTGCTGGAGCTACTTTAGGTTTTTGCCCCATAGTCTTTTTAACGAAAAAATATAAACGACATCCTCTATAGTTAGCGGTGTGATTACCTCCACAATTACTGCATTTTTTTTCTGCTTGATCTTTTGGTTTAGTAAAACCAGCAGTACCGTGCAATTCACCGCAAATAACACAAACTGTAGGTAATTTGCAGTAAGTTTTTGTGTGGCCATATTCGGGCCTGTTCTGCAAATCACGACATGCCAAATCACGATGATTTGTAATAATTAATAAAAGCTAAATCATTGCTTTTGTATATTTTACGCTTTATAGCTTTGGAAGTTGGAAGAAAATATGCTATTATAAATGAAAAATAGTTAAAACGCAATAAAATCCCATTACCAAGTCAGCTATTAATTGTTTACTTTTGAAATCACGTGATTTGAAATCACCGTGATTTTCAGAACAGGGGGGATTCTTGACAATTATGGCACTGTACGGGTCCAGAACGCTTGTGTGGTTCTTCAACTGTTATTTTTCGGTATAAAAGATATTTTAAATTATAAATTGGGTGCGTCTCATTTTTTCTCAATTTTATATCATTCGGCTCAAGTTCAACGCGAAATAGAGGCTGGGGGATCTTCTCCCTATCTATTATATTGGAAAAATTTTTTACCTTAAATCCCTGGAGGACGAGAGCATCTTTTATTTCTTCGGGAACACCATAAGAATCTATGCCCTTCAATACGATCTGCAGGCCTTTAGCACTCTTAAGCTGGTATGTGTAGAAACTTGTTTTATTTTTTTCAAATTCAGAAATCATTTTGCGGAAATCTGTTTCGTCATAAATTTGAATTTTCGTCGATATTGCCACGTTTTATTGGAACAATGTGAAATTTATTCTCATCAATGACCGAAATTAATTTCTTAATAGCGTTTGAATTTTTTTCTCCCAAATAGATTGGTGGCGGCTTGGAGGTTTTGTTCGCGGATATATCAGGTATGTCGTTGTCATCTTGCAATATTTGAAAGCGATTAGTGGAGGATGCGCTGTTATCCCTAGATACCTTTGAAGCAGATGAAATTTTAGTAGAATTTGGGCTTCGCCCGCGCTTTCCCACAATTATATATCGGTCCATTCCGACTTGGACCTTGGGATACTCTTATTTATTGTGACAAATTGGGTAAGTGATGAATCGGATGATATCGCTGATTTAAATGACGAAGTAGTAGGCAACTGTAATGTTAACGAATCACTAGTTGGCATTTGACAAAGCGAAGTTGATCGCTGGCGAAAAACTGGCTTAGCCGTTAAAAAAAGTGTATCATCAGATTTTCTATTTTTATTGTTATCATTAAGATCATCAGAGCTCACAGTAAGATAGGCATTTCTATCGTTATAACTCACTTCACAATTATTTGTTTTTGGAGTACTCATATAGAGTATTCCTCAAGGGCACTTTGTTAGTGTATTCCTCAAGGGCACTTTGAGTTATTTTGTTTACGGTTGTAAACAAAAAAAGATATTTGTTAATAAATTTATTTATGAATTTAAAAAAAACTTCGCAAGCCATTTCTTTTTTTGTTTATTTATTTATTGGAGTTCATATTGTTCAGTTTGTTTTGTTTATATGTATGTATGTATATTTGTTTTGTTTATATGTCCATATGTATATTTTTTGACATTTGGCTCGCCATTATAGGAAATTTTTCTGCTCACTGAACACAGTTCTTAATAAAAACTATTATGACCAGGGTTGCATTTCGAGTTTTACGCAATTAGTGATACAATTAACTAGTAATTGCTCAATTTATTAATTGACTTATTGTATGATAAATTGTGTTCAATTAAGGTCTTAATTGCAAAAAATGCCGTAATTGCACAATTAAGGGATATGTCTGAACACGGTATAATATCTTTTAACACAATTGTTTAAATTATTCACTTTTAAAAATCCACTTTATTTTTTAAATTCAATAAATACGTACCTACGCACCTTTTTTCAAATAAGTTTCTTAATGTACTTAGCAGTGTATAAGGTTCTCGTACTTTTTGGGGGTTGCAAAAGATGGCGATCCTTTGAATAAAAATTTAAAAAACTTATTAGTGGCTTACTTTTGTTTTGCCAAAATATCCGTCTCGTGGGACCAAAATAATTGCGTGAAAGTGAATAAAAACTAGTGTTCGCCCAGTGGTTGAAAATCAACCATTAACGCACAGAGGTGGAGAATAGAATGAAAATATTTAAAGTTTGATGAATTTAAAACACAATTTAAAAACTATATTCAAATATACATGTGTATAGACTCCAAGGTAAACCACTCTCTTAAACCACTTTCTTAACTACTAAATACGAATTTAAAATTTCATTTATCGGCATAAATAAGAATAGATTTTAAGCAAACTATTTAAAAAAAGTTGTTCACTTTTTGAACTAAATGTAATTAGATATTTGCTCCTAGTGCTTTCACTTCATATTTATTATTATTGCCCAAAACAAAAATATTCGTTTATTTTTTCATTGATCGCTTTTTTTCTAAAGTTTTAGACTCCCCATTAAAACGTTTGTTACAAAAAAAGTTTATATTCCCTATTCTTTGAGAAAGACCCCATATGTATGTACGAATATGCTAGCCTAATAATATAAACATTCCATCATATTCCAACATTCCAGTATGTTCAGTAATTTAAAGCACAGAAAAATAATGAAAACAATGAACAAAAACAAAACGCGCACAAAATAAACCAAAAATAAAAAACTTACTTTGTGCTGTAGGTGAATTTAACTTTAATCAAAGTTATTAATAATTAAAAAAATATATTATTTTTAAGCATCTAAAGAAAAATAATACAGTACCACTTGTTATTTAAATATCCAAATTTTATTATTTTCAGCAATAAGTACATAGAAAGATGGAAATAAGAATAGAATGAACAAATAAAATACGTTTTTCCTTCTGAGTGTTTATGGAGTTGCCAAGCCAAATTGTTGTAATTTTTTTTTTAGCAAATTAAGAGAGAAAGAGAAATCATAGCTTTATGATTGGCTAATATTCTTAACTGTTTTTAACTATCGTAGACACAAAAATGTAGAAGAAAAAATACATTCTGCACTGCTCCTATTGTCAATCTATCTAACAAAAAAAAATCAAGCGAATACGTTGAGTTTAAGTCAGTTAAAATGGTTCTTAACTTTTTTCACTTGCCTATTTATATATAGATAAAACAATGGTTATTAGGTTAAAAAAAAACAAGAAGTATTCTCAGTTTATTTATATTACCTTTTATTTGTGATAAATATGGCGTATTTGTACGTAATAAACGAACGAACTTTCTAACAATAAATTTAATTTCTATAATATACCTGGTAGCGAGTGCAATGTTTAACCTAAAGACCGTTAGCGGTTTACTCGTCAGAATCTATGTAAAAACTCCAACACAAAGATGAAAAAAAGGAGTAGTAATAAATCCCAACGAATTACCCACTAGACAGAACGAAAATTATATTATTTCAAATTGAAATTAAACATATACCGTAATACCGTGTTCAGACATGCCCCTTAATTGCGCAATTAAGACATTTTTGCAATTGACCACAATTTACCATACAATAAGTCAATTAACAGAGTGGGGCTATTGTAGTTGTGGCCATGTCGAGTAGAGGAGCTTCGTGGCCAAAGAAAAAACGGTCACGTATATGCTGAGATGGCGGATGAGCTGCAGACGTTGGGATTTCCATATAGCCCGCGCGATGTACACTTTAAATTAGAAAATTTTATTTATTTTTATATACAAAGAACGGTATATGTAAATTTTAAATATGTACTATGTAACAATGTTTTTTTCAGCTGTCAAGTGATAATTTAATCAGCTAAATTGAGTATGTGTGAACACTAGATTTAATTGCTCATTTAAAATTAAATTGACTCAATTAAAAAGGCATGTCTGAACACAGTAAAAAAAGCGTAAAAAAAGCGTAAAAAAAGCGTAACCAACTAATTACTAATGAAAAACTGCTTAATTCAGACATGTATTTATTAAGTTAAATATCTCCATACATAACTAATAGACAATTTTATAGAATCAAACAGTTTTTCATTAGTAATTAGTTGGTTACGCTTTTTTGGGCAAATGACACACAAGAAATGCCAGATGTAAACTCAGCCTAAGACGTTCTAAAAGTTTTGTATTCTATGTTACACTACTTCCAAGCACTGTGTCTCAGTCAGGGTAGGTAAATGCGCACTCTTTTGGTCATTGCGTACAGTTGTCTTGCTCATTAAAATGTGGAGCATGCACAAAGAGCGGAGCACCAAAAAAAAAGCAACCACTGTTTGCGCTTTGTGTTTGCTCCGTACCTGTAGGAGCATGCTCTTTGAGCAAGTAGCAACATGGTTTATCTTTTGATCCGCGTATTGCATAGATTGTAGACTTGGGTCGAACTATAGTTCATTTTTGCCACAAACCAATGATCAAACCCATTTAAATTACATAGGTTTGATCATTGGTTTGTGGCAAAAATGAACTAGTGAACGAGTTCGACCCAAGTCTAATACATTGAGTGGCTCATTACGTATGCTCTTTTTGACATTAACAGTGGTTACTTTGAGTTAAATTAAATAATATAAAGTATTAAAATAAATTATCGGGTATGTTCTGCATTCCACGTGAAATTAAAACGAGTGGAATTGCCATAGCTTTGTTGTTATAATTACATATTTCCAACAACAATTTTATGGCAATTCCACTCATTTTAATTTCACGTGGAATGCAGAACATACCCGAATATATATTTTCTTAACATTAAATTTGTTGTATTTGCATATGTATGTACATATTAATGTCGTATGTACGAGTATGAACATGTGTAAATTAAACTTTAATATTTCAGTTTTATTAAAAAAATTTATTTCATGTTGACTTGCTCGCCAACATAAAAATGAACTTGAGCACTTCCTCACGGAAAAAAATATTGATATTATGTATGTCTCTGAGACTCATTTGACTTCGAGAAGCCTTTTTGAAATTTATGGCTACACCTTATATGATTCAAAGGATCCGAGAGGAGGAGCATGCGGTGGATCAGCAATTTTAATAAAGTCAAGACTCAAGCATTATATTATTGACATTTGTGAAGAACATTTACAAGCAACGAATATTTGTGTCGAAAATTTTTGCACTAATTTTGTCATATCATCAATTTACTCCCCTCCTAGATTCGCAATTACAAATCTCTGGGCCCTTGTTTCGTAGCAGCTGGCGACTATAATGCTAAACATACGTTCTGGGGTTCGCGTGTTATTACACCCAGAGGTCGAGCGTTGTTCAATGCAATTTCCAAAATTGGCTTGGATGTCATTTCGAGTGGAGATCCCACTTATTGGCCTACTGTACTGACATACATAAAATTCCGGATGTTATAGATTTTGGTGTCATGAAAAATATCTCTAGGGATTTAATTCAAATTGAAGCTTCTCTAGATCTCTCGTCCGATCACTCTCCCACGATCGTTACAATTTGTAGTCCATTAAGAAGTGACTTACCTCGCCCATATGCGAATTTGATAAATCGTGTTAATTGGCTGGGATTTAAAAAATATCTTAGTAGTCATTGCACGGAAAATATTACGCTAAGAACACCTGATGATATTGAATCTAACATTGCCAACCTTAATGAAAATATTAAACAGGCTGCTGAACATGCCACTACAGCCCATCCGCAGACTAGGTTAAATAGAATTTATTCTACGGATATTGAACGTCTCGTAAGTGAAAAAAGAAGAGCTAGAAGAGAATGGCAACAGCACAGATCACCCCAACTTAAAATCAGATTTAAAGAGTGTACTAAACGACTCCAAGAGTTGCTTGCATTTGAAAAAACTGCATCTCTTAAAAATTATTTGGAAGGTCTTGATGTCACACCAGCATCTAATTACTCTTTGTGGCGCGCTGCTAGAAAGCTTAAAAAACCAGTTGATTTTAAACCACCTCTGCGCACATCTACAGGAGGTTGGGCAAGAAGCGATACTGAAAAAGGTAAAATATTTGTTGAGCATTTAAAATCCGTATTTACCCCAAATACATGTTCTGGTGCTCAACCCGAAAAAAGCTCCGGGTATTGATGGAATTAGTAACCAGATGTTGATGAAGTTGTCTCGTATAGCTATTAGAATCCTGTTATTCATTTTTAATGCCATTTTACGACTGGCAAAGATCTTACCAAAGCTGAGTCATATAGGCCAATAAGTTTACTGTCAACAATGTCAAAGCTCTTTGAAAAGTTACTCATGATAAAATTGTCCCCAATTCTAACTGATAATAAGTGCATACCGGATCATCAATTTGGATTTAGAAGTCAGCATAGCACCATTGAACAAACTCATAGATTGGTTTAATTTATAAGAAAAACTTTTGAAGAAAAAAAGTATTGCTCTGTGCTGTTCATTGACGTTTCTCAGGCATTTGATAAAGTGTGGCATGAAGGCCTAATTTTAAAATTAAAGACTTACCTACCAATAAACATTATAAATCTGTTGGAAAGTTACATTATTGCCCGGAAGTTCACTGTTGTGGAAGGAGATTTTATGAGTACGCCTGAAATAATCTCATCCGGTGTGCCTCAGGGGAGTATACTGGGGCCAGTTTTTTATTTGATTTATACTTGTGATATGCCATTGAGCAGTAATATTCACACATCTACATTTGCCGATGATACAGCCTGCCTTAGTATGCACGAAAACCATCAAGAGGCTTCCCGATACCTTCAGCAACATATTACCCAGCTAGAACTATGGTTAAACATGTGGAGAATAAGGGTAAACGAACAGAATTGTGCTCAGGTAACATTTACCTTAAAAAAAGACACTTTTTCCCCCGTTACAATTAATAATCAGATTGTTCCTCAAAACTTACATGTGAAATACCTTGGTATACATCTTGATCGAAGGCTGACATGGAAATACCACATTGACTCTAAGCTAACGCAAATGAAACTTAAACTAACTCAGATACATTGGCTGGTTGGTAGAAATTCAACCCTCACCCTAGATTGTAAACTTTTAATATACAAGTCGCTCTTAAAACCTATATGGTGCTAAGGAAATCAGCTATGGGGTACTGCTTCAGCGTCTAATGTCGAGAGAATCCAACGAAGGCAAAACAAAATTTTACGGTTAATAACATCGGCTCCATGGTACACTTAGTCGCAAAACTCTACATACGATTTTAGGTATTTCATATATTTTATTCCTAATTTTTATTTAATGTTTAATTTTTGAAAATATTGTATCTTGAGTATTACATTGGACCCACTTTATAACATTGCCAACCTTAATGAAAATATTAAACAGGCTGCTGAACATCCCACTACCTCCCATCCGCAGACTAGGGTAAAAGAATTTATTCTACGGATATTGAACGTCTCGTAAGTGAAAAAAGAAGAGCTAGAAGATAATGGCAACAGCACAGATCACCCCAACTTAAAAAAAGATTTAAAGAGTGTACTAAACGACTCCAAGAGTTGCTTGCATTTGAAAAAACTGCATCTCTTAAAAATTATTTGGAAGGTCTTGATGTCACACCAGCATCTAATTACTCTTTGTGGCGCGCTGCTAGAAAGCTTAAAAAACCAGTTGATTTTAAACCACCTCTGCGCACATCTACAGGAGGTTGGGCAAGAAGCGATACTGAAAAAGGTAAAATATTTGTTGAGCATTTAAAATCCGTATTTACCCCAAATACATGTTCTGGTGCTCAACCCGAAAAAAGCTCCGGGTATTGATGGAATTAGTAACCAGATGTTGATGAAGTTGTCTCGTATAGCTATTAGAATCCTGTTATTCATTTTTAATGCCATTTTACGACTGGCAAAGATCTTACCAAAGCTGAGTCATATAGGCCAATAAGTTTACTGTCAACAATGTCAAAGCTCTTTGAAAAGTTACTCATGATAAAATTGTCCCCAATTCTAACTGATAATAAGTGCATACCGGATCATCAATTTGGATTTAGAAGTCAGCATAGCACCATTGAACAAACTCATAGATTGGTTTAATTTATAAGAAAAACTTTTGAAGAAAAAAAGTATTGCTCTGTGCTGTTCATTGACGTTTCTCAGGCATTTGATAAAGTGTGGCATGAAGGCCTAATTTTAAAATTAAAGAGTTACCTACCAATAAACATTATAAATCTGTTGGAAAGTTACATTATTGCCCGGAAGTTCACTGTTGTGGCAGGAGATTTTATGAGTACGTCTGAAATAATCTCATCCGGTGTGCCTCAGGGGAGTATACTGGGGCCAGTTTTGTATTTGATTTATACTTGTGATATGCCATTGAACAGTAATATTCACACATCTACATTTGCCGATGATACAGCCTGCCTTAGTATGCACGAAAACCATCAAGAGGCTTCCCGATACCTTCAGCAACATATTACCCAGCTAGAACTATGGTTAAACATGTGGAGAATAAGGGTAAACGAACAGAATTGTGCTCAGGTAACATTTACCTTAAAAAAAGACACTTTTTCCCCCGTTACAATTAATAATCAGATTGTTCCTCAAAACTTACATGTGAAATACCTTGGTATACATCTTGATCGAAGGCTGACATGGAAATACCACATTGACTCTAAGCTAACGCAAATGAAACTTAAACTAACTCAGATACATTGGCTGGTTTGTAGAAATTCAACCCTCACCCTAGATTGTAAGCTTTTAATATACAAGTCGCTCTTAAAACCTATATGGTGCTACGGAATTCAGCTATGGGGTACTGCTTCAGCTTCTAATGTCGAGAGAATCCAACGAAGGCAAAACAAAATTTTACGGTTAATAACATCGGCTCCATGATACACTTAGTCGCAAAACTCTACATACGATTTTAGGTATTTCATATATTTTATTTCTAATTTTTATTTAATGTTTAATTTTTGAAAATATTGTATCTTGAGTATTACATTGGACCCACTTTATAACTTCGAGATAAAAAAAATAAAAAAAAACTGTTACTTTTTCGGTAAAGTAAAAAATGCTGAAAAATTACGCTTAGCCAACGTCGCAAAAGTGTACATACGCGTTTGAATTGTATTAAATACAGATATAGCAGCACGTTTTATTTTATAATTTTGTGTTCATTTAGTCTTGTTTTAACAATATGTGTTAGATTTTGCTTAAATTTGCCTGTAATTATTAGCAGTAGTTGGAAAAAATGAGGGAAAAATAAGGAAATATCAACCAACGTTCGAAAATTAGTCATCAATCTTTCAAATTAAGGGAATTAAATGAGAAAAACCGGACAAACCTTAAATTTTTGCAAATTTACAATCATAACCATCATTAAAATTACAAAAGAGTCAAAGCACAATACTGAAAGAGGACCTTAAAAATAATTATGAAATTCTTGTAGATGCTAATATAATTCGCCATTGCTTAAAGAAAGTTGGATTAAAGACGTGTATAGCCAGAAAAATACCATACATAAGTCACATAAACAAAACTAAACGATATACATATGATCTGGAGTACAAACACTTCCATCTTAACAAATCTAAGTTTTGGGAAAGAGTTATTTTTACGGATGAGCGTAAATTCAACCTATTTCGAAACGACGGACGACCAAAAACATGGATAAATTGTAATATTGACTTGTATTATAAAACGTATGCAGTGCTGTCAAACATGGTTGGGACTCCGTAATGGTGTTGAAGTGCATAAGTACTGATGGGGTTGGATAATTAAAATTTTTTTATGGAATTATGGATCGTCGGTGTAATTTAGATATTTAAAAATATATATTTTTTACAGAATGTGAACAAATTGCACCTTAAAGATAAATATATATTTATGCATGATAATAACCCCAAGAATAACTTAAGGCTGGTCAAGGAATGACTTCTTTATAAAGTAAAACCGAAGCTTCCACATCTCCCACAGTCCCCAGATTTAAATCTGATCGATTATTTGTGGGCTTCCTTGAAGTAGAGGCGTCAAAATAACGGCCATAGTCTCTTATCCCAAATATTTGCAATTTTAAAGGAAAAATGGGAAAATGTATCGGCGAAAACAACTAAAGATCTGGTTTCTTCGATACCTAAAAGGCTTAGAGAAGCTTTTGATCGAAAAGCGGGCACACAAACTTTTAAAATTTTAAAAAAATTTTACACAATATACTCAACAATACATCGTATGTACACTTTTGCAATCAGTTAAAATATTGAATTTTATTATTTTTTGCTAGTTAATATTGTTTAGTGAAATCAAATGTGGTATTTTTATTTAATTTAAATTACTTCTACTTTAAAATAAAAAAAGATGACAAAATTAATGATTTTCCTTTAAAAAGTAAATTTTTTTTTAAATATTAAGTCGTATGTAGAGTTTTGCGACTAAGTGTATATAAAAAATTCAAATATAATTCGTGATTTAAATATGGCACTAGTGACTGAAGAAATTGCAAAATACGCAGGCAAATATTTAACAAAACTCGAGTCACATCCTAATCCGCTTGCCCGTAATATTTTGAACTTTATTGGACACATCCGCCTAAAAAAGACACAAAGGCTCTTATTCCCAGCAATCCAGATGGGACTTCTTGAAAATACTTTTATTATTAATTGTTTTCCTTTTGATTATCACTACTTATGTATTATATATAACTATTTCTAAGCTTATGTCCGACACTGGTCGGGCCTAATTATATTTTTACATTTAAGATTTGAATACTTTTTGTTAGTTCACGTATGAAAATACAATAAATAAAAATCATGTATTAAAAAAAAATTATTGAAATCTTTAGGTGAGCCATAGTTTGTATATAATTCATTTCTTCCTTCCAGGACTAATAAGTCAATATAAGTATCTTCGGTGTTGGAAGGCTGTGAGTAAAAAGCATCTTCATCGTCATAATCATTCTCAGTATTAAATAAGATTGTATTATCAAATATTGTTCCTTTTGAAAGTTTCTTTAACTTCTCTCTATCTTGACTGATGGCTTCTGAGGCTTTAAAACTTGTTTTTACATTGTTCTTTCTTGTGTATTCTTTCAATATTTTTAGAACTATTTATGAATTCTTTGAGAGGTTCTGTTATAGGATCAAATATATCTCTTAGTTGTTCACGTGTATCTATTTCGCCAGTTTTTATACTACGAAGCTTTTTCTTCAAGACGTTTCTTGTCAACACCAAACGTTTTAAAATTTTCTCATCCATTTTTTATAATAGCAAATAAGAGGTATCAGCTTTAGATCAGGTATCAGCTATTAGATCGGGTATCAGCTATCAGATCAGGTTATCAGGTACCTGGTCTGGGTTTCAGATCAGCTTATCAGGAGCTGGTCTGGTTTTCAGATCAGGGGGGTTACTCTCTATTGCGATGCGAAAGCAATTACGATGCGAAAGCTAAATGCGTTGATATGCAAATTTGGTACTCTCTATTACTTTCGCAAAACCTTTCGCAAAATTGTTTGAAAAAGTGGCAACTCGGACATTGCAAAAGAAAATATGGCAAAGGTTGGCAGTACTGAAATGTCAAAATATGTATAAAAAAACGACAGTTAAAATCAAAATTTAAGAAAAAGTGAAGTGTAACAGCTTTTAATTGAAAATAAAGTGATGGATTCTTTAGCATTATGGTTTTATGAAGAAAACGTCCATGTATAACGAGTTGCAAAACGAGTCTTAAAGGTTCAATTAGACGTTACATAACCATAGCCATAGAAAACAACCTTAACGCCATAACTCTCACCATAGAAACCAATTGAATTTTGGTTTGGTTATGGCTATGGCATTATGGGTATGTCACTTCTAATTTAAGCTTAAGAGATAGTTCCGGCATACTTTCCTTAAATGACCGCAGGTAAGAAAAAATCTAGCGGAATATGTTATTAAATACATATTGCTCTAATTTAACTTTGTACAAATTTTGCGTTTCTGTATGTTCTAAACGCTGTTCAACACCAGCTAAAAGTTTATAAAACTAGCCGCTATCTTAAAATTACTTGGCCAAGCTGGATACCAACATCAAATTGGTCAGGACCATACCTTAGGAATATAGCAGCAGTCAATGTCCGTCCCTTAAAAGAGCTCTACGTAGCGATTGAGCAAATACAAAACTGAGAGGGACCATCACCTGTGCTGGAAATGCTTAATTTATTTTTACGCATTTTCACTTGGTGTGATTTTTTAAATCAAATATGAATACATACATACAAACATACATGTGTAATATTATAAGTACTATTAGTGTCACATTTCATTATAAACAACCAGCTCTATCCCTTACAGGAGGTCCATTAGAATTTAGGTCGTCTGTCAATTTTGTCCACAAATTATTTGCGTCCTATTTGCCATTTGCTCACATGCAATCCACTAAAATTTCAAACTACCGTTGTTTTGTTTGTAATTTTTTGGCTTTTTCCCTAAAAACTACGATTCAAATATAAATATTTTGGTTTTATAAAAGGTTTATTAATCAAATTTCCATAGAAAAATTTGTTTAATAAATCAAATTTCCATAGAAAATTTGTTTAATAAATCAAATTTCCATAGAAAATTTGTTTAATAAACCTCTTATAAAACAAAATTCTTTTTTATGAATAAGACAGTCAATATATAAATGTTTTTTTCAACGTACTTACATGTTTTTCTCACTTTGCGTTTGGTATTTAGCTAACGCAAGATATTTGCGCTTATCGAGCGATTTTGACAGGCGCTTTCGCATTGTAGAGTACGGTGGATACCAGACTTGCGAAACGGAAAATAAAAGATGCGAAAGGTAAATGCGCAAACGCATTAGCGAGTACCAATCGTTCGATTTCGTACCATTTTTCTTTCGCATCGTAATAGAGAGTAACCCCCCAGCTTATCAGGACCTGATCTGGTTTTCAGATCAGCTTATCAGGACCTGGTCTGGTTTTCAGATCAGCTTATCAGGACTTGATCTGGTTTTTAGTTCAGCTTATCAGATACCAGACCAGGCTATCAGGTAGCTGGTCTGGTTTTCAGATCAGGTCATCAGGTATCAGATCAGGTTGTCAGGCAGCTGATTGGTAAAACAGATCAGGGGTCTAACCGTCACTTTCGATAACGAGTTGATTCGAACACGTTTCTTCTGTTTGAAATTACGGCATTCGACACCGAACAATGTAATAATATTCTTCGACATCGAATGCTACAATCTCAAACTGAAGAAAATATGATCGAATCAGCTCTTTATCGAAAGCGACGATTAGGCTCCAGGTCATCAGATGCTGTTAAGATTTTCAGATCAGGTTATATGTTTCAGACTGGGTTATCACTTTACAAGTAGCTGGACATTTATAACATTTAGATGAATGAAGATTAAGGTCAGATAAAATGCGAAAAAATATACTGTTATGTAGTTGGTTTTTGTTTTCTATGACGATCATCACTTAATTCAGTATCTTTGCTTCTTATCAAAATTCCATATTTTTAATTCCAACATGCTTTATATTTTTTCTCATCTTACTTAAACATTAATGGTTCATATAAGTGGATTGATATACACTTAGCCGCAAACTCTACATACGATTTTAGGTATTTCATATCTTTTATTCCTAATTTTTATTTAATGTTAAATTTTTTTAAATATTGTGTCTTGATTATTATATTGGACCCACTTTATAACTTCGAGATAAAAAAACTTAATAAAAACTCTGTTACTTTTTTAGTGAAGTAAAAAATGCTGAAAAATGACGCATAGCCAACGTCGCAAAAGTGTACATACGCGTTTGAATTGTATTTACTACAGATATTGTAGCACGTTTTATTTTATAATTTTGTGTTCATTTACCCTCATACCTAAATAAGAGCGGCAAGGGTCGCGTTAGCCAGTCAAGTAATATTTCCACATTTAAATGTACTGAAAATGCGTACCCTAGTGCTAACGCGATGCTTGCCGCTCTTATTTAGATATGAGGCTTAGTCTTGTTTTTTATGTCTTAGATTTTGCTTAAATTTTGCTTTGATTATTAGCAGTAGTTGGAAAAAATGGGGAAAAATAAGGGAATATCGACCAACGTTCGAAAAGTAGTCATCAATCACTCAAATGAAGGGAATTAAATTAGAAAACCAGGACAAATCTTAAATTTTTGCAAATTTACAATCCTAACTATCATTAAAACTACAAAAGAATCAAAGTTTTCCACGATTGGAACGAATAGCAAGGCTTGATGAAAGACTAAGGCGCAAGATTGTGAGAGAAATTGCGAAAAATACAAAGAGAAGTAGCACAAAACAGAAAGAGAACCTTAAAAAATAATTATGGAATTCTTGTAGATGCTAATTAATTCGCCGTTGCTTAAAGAAAGTTGGATTATAGACGTGTATAGCCAAAAAAAAAAGAGATCATATTTTAGTCCTATAAAGAAAACTAAACGATATACTTATGATCTGGTGTACAAACACGTCCATCTTAACAAATCAAAGTTTTGGGAAAGAGTTATTTTTACGCATGAGCGTAAATTCAACCTACTTGGAAACGACGGACGACCAAAAACATGGATAAATGTAATATTGACTTGGATAACAAAACGTATGCAGTGCTGTCAAACATGGTGGGGACTCCGTAATGGTGTGGGAGTGCATAAGTGCTGATGGGGTTGGTGAATTAAAATTTTTTATGGAATTATGGATCGTCGTGGTAATTTAGATATTTAAAAATATATTTTTTTACAGAATGTGAACAAATTGCACCTTAGAGATAAATATATATTTATGCATGATAATGACCCCAAAAATAACTTAAGGCTGGTTAAGGAATGGCTGCTTTATAAAGTAAAACCGAAGCTTATACATCTTCCACAGTCCACAGATTTAAATCTGATCGATTATTTATGGGCTTCCTTTAAGCAGTGGCGTCAAAATAGACGGCCATGTCCTCTTATCTCAAATAATTACAATTTTAAAGGAAAAATGTGTCGGCGAAAACAACTAAAGATCTGGTTTCTTCGATACCTAAAAGGCTTAGAGAAGTTTTTCATCAAAAAGCGGACATACAATCCTTTAAAATTTTTAAAAATTTTTACACAATATACAACATATGTACACTTTTGCAATCGGATAAAATATTGAATTTTTTTATTTTTTGCTAGTTTAATATTGTTTAGTGAAATCAAATGTGGTATTTTTATTTAATTTAAATTACTTCTACTTTAAAATAAAAAAAAGTTGACAAAATTAATGATTATCCTTCAAAAAGTAAAATTTTTTTAAAAGATTAAGTCGTATGTAGAGTTTTGCGGCTAAGTGTACATATATAAAGATTTACTCAGTGCATGAAATAGAAAAGTTCATCTCATCATTAAAATATTTGAGATTAAAGTTAACTCAACGAATGAGAAAAAGGTGCAAAATACTGTATACAGTAATTTGAAGATGTAGAAAATGATGAAATTTAATGAAAATATAAATAAAATTAAAACGGAAAAATCTAGTTTGTAATGGTTTTTTGAAGGATTGATTAGGAATGTTAGGTCTCAGGGAAGATAATTAGCCTAATGTACTGGAATTCTCTAAACTTGATAGTCTGTATGAAATATTGTGAAAACTTAAGAGTTCAAAATGAACTATAACAAAGTGCAATATTCAGCAACACATCATATTATCACTTTTTATAGTAAAAGGTGTACATTTTCCATTTCGAAAGCTCTAACACACAAAATTTTAAATTGTGAATATGGGGTTATTATAATAGATATTCACTCTGTTCATTTCTAGATAAACTAAGGAAATTGGACGTTGATATCCAATCTTTAAGAATGTACATGTGTATGAATGGGTATCAAACAAACTTACTAAATAAATACAGACTTCAATTAGAACCATGCTGAAGCATGCATAAATTGTAAAATGTAATGTAAACTGACCTTACTTTATATCTGTATCTGTATCTGTATGAGTATGAAATAAATTTACAGAGAAAAATATTGGAAGCATGCCGAAGCATGTATAATTTAAAAAAATTCCTGATATCATACTTTTATAAGTAATGAAATTTTAAGAGTTTGTGGCAAATGAAATATCTACATACATATGTATCTACTTTGTTAAAAATTCAAAAGAGTGAATTCGTAATTCTAATAGTATAGATTTTTAATTGAAACACCACTAAATGTCGGACTCTCGCGTCACTATCAATAGAAGCTATAAAGCATGCATGCTAGCAATATATTAAACTTGTTAGAATGTGATGAGAAAGCTATTTTCTAATCATTAATTTGTAGACAGCAATTGTATCTGGATCAACTCAACTCATGAATGTATTGTATACAGGTATGATTGATGGTGATGAGGACCTTTTCTAAGTGAGAAATGATTACATCTGAATGCGATACAACGCAGCCTACGTCAACCACAATACCGTCAAGAGTCAACCACCAAACCTTATATAGAAACACTTGAAGTAAAAATTCTCCCAAACATAGATATTCCAATGTTTCTAACACTTTATGAAAACACTGACGGTGAATTGATGATGGAGGTAACTGTGTTATTTTAGATCGATTTTCTAGAATAGTTGATTATTACACATGTATTTTTTTTTACATATATGAACTATATTTTTGGATTGGCAATGCCATGAAAAGTTGCAGAACTTTGCAAAATTTACTCTGATAATCTTGCACTTACTCAGGCCCTGACAATTTTGCATCACTTGTGCAAAATAATTTTCTACGTGGTTGTTGTTATATTTTTTGAAAATTTTGTAATTTTGCGTTTCTGCAACAGTGCAAATTTTGACGGAATACCTTTATTTTGTTTTAATGGAGTATTAATTGTATTTGTATGTATGTATCTTTTTTGCAAGCAAAAGATATATAGTGAAAAAATTAATTTTATCTGCGTTCATAATACGTACCTTTTTCACGGGGATTTTCGTTTGTTCCCGCATTTGTGAAAAATAAGGGAAAACTAATTTATAATAGGAGAAAAGGAATGTTTTTTTATGATTGGGTGGAATATAAACGAAACGTAAGTGAGAAAAGTTTTTCGAAAAAAAAAAACGGCTGATAATATTGTAAAAATAAACGGTGTTCATATTATTGCGAAAAATAGCATTGATCATACTAATATCATTCCTTTAAAAGATTTACCCCTTATGCAAAAACGATTGTTAAACTTAAAGTTGGTTTAACAAACGAATTTTGTATGGCAAAACCGGTTTTAAAGCATGCTTTAACTTTAAGAATCGTTTTTGCATAAGGGAATCAAAAAATAATGCGCTCTACTTACTGCTTGAGAAACTTGAGCCACTTTTGGCGATGTTTGGTTTTCGACGGTGGTGTTTGTTACAATATGAGCATTGCCATCACTCTGAGTCTTTATATGAGCCACTATTTGAGCTTGATTATTACCTAATGGCTTTATAATCACTTGTTGTCCATTTATAGTGGCTACCTGTAATTTTCCCTGTGCCAACTGTTGAGCTAATGTAGAATTCTGTACAACAATTTGTTGATTATTACTTGTTGAAGGCGATGTAGAATTGATTAATGGAGTATTATTATTATGTTGGGCTTTGATAGAATTTATATTATTTTGGACATCAATGGTATTTGTATTTGTGGTCTGTTGCGGCTGAATGATGAACTGTTTTAAAACCTTCGGAGCCTGTGTATTATGTTGAGGGGTCGAGCTTATTTGTGTTGTGGATGTTTTCTGTATATTATTTATTTGCGCCGGAGTTGGAGACTGGACTATTTGCAATGACGTGTTTTGTGCAGAAATGGATCTTTGTGTTAAAATAGTTTGTCCAGGGCTTAAAATTATTCTTTGGCCACCAACAAGAATCTGCTGCTGGACGTTACTAGTGTTAACTATTGTTTGTACAACTTTTTGAGGTTGTTGTGGTGCTGAATTGACCTGTGTTGAGCTCGGAACTGTTTGACTTACAATCACTTGATGATTCGTATTAATTTGATTCGTTGTGTGTGGAATGACTTGGGTTCCTGCTGGTTGCCCCGTTACCGCTGTTGCAGGTATGGATGTATGTTGTGCCGGTTGAATGATAACTTTTTGTCCTTGAGAATTTTGCCCCACAAGAAGTTTTTGGCCTGGTTGGACAATAAGTTGCTGCATGCTTTGATTATTTGCAAAAATTTTTGTATTACCTGATGTAGCTGATGTCACATTTGAAACAATTTTTTGTACACTTGGTGAAACTTGTTGATTTTGTGTAGAAATCTGTTGTCCGGATTTTGGACTACTGCGAATTATAGCCTAAATGATAATAACAATAATAAAATTATCAATATATATCTTGAAATTCAGTAATTTCTTAATTACTTTTTGACCTGTTTGACCGGCAGATGAACATTTTGGAATTTGTTTAACAGTAACTTGTTTCATAACAGGTGAATTTGTATGTGACATTTGTTGCTTTACCGGCTTTTTATTACCCATAATAGCTGTAACGAAAGGTTATATTTAATAAGAACTGACAAAAATTATCTATACAACCAATCCTTTTTTACGCGGGGTTTTCACTCGGATTTGTAATTCCGTTTCTCTTACCAAAATATAATATAATACATAATATCGTCCCTACCATGTCAAACTATCCAATATGCAAATCGGCACTTTTTAAGAAAGCGAAAATGTCTATTCAATTGTGGATTCTAAATCGGCGTGTTACTAAAGGTGCCAGTTTTTACATCCTTTTAATGCAGTTTTTAATTCCCTTTCGTATGGTAAAAGTTTTTTCAGATAACTGCTTTTTTTCTTACCAAAAAATCACATTCGTCACTTTGCATCTGAGTGACTATCAATGATTTTCCCTGATTCGAATGATCGAATATGAAGTTGCGGACTTATTCTGTTTGATCATTAATGCCCGTAATTTCTACACACAGGTAATTTACCTAAGGTTTTTACACACGAGTTTGCCTTATAAAATTCAACTTACACAATAGATATCTAGGCACTATATTAAAAATTATTAGAAACTCCTTGTTAAAATAAAAAAATTGCTTTGAATAAATATTTTAGTAAATAATATTAAATGGTATATATCTGTGGCAATAAATAATAATGGATTAAGATCTATCACTCAGCTAAATTCAATTTTAAAATGTCATTAATATTAAAACTATACGCATTTATATTTTAGCTTAAGTATTCATGGAAAATAATACATAAGCCATAACATCTTAACTCAACTTAATCTTTTTTAAGGTAGATTTAATATTATTAATATTAAAATGTTTGAGCATTAAAACTTGTATACATTTAAGTTCAATAACTTACAGCCCATTCAAAATATTCCTCATAAGAAAAAAACTTGTATTTAAATTTAATTTAATTTGAAAACTTATTTAAAAAACATCTATACATATATTTTCCGCAATTTTCAATTTAATCTAAAGCGACTTACTATCAAAACAAATTATTTTGCATTTCAATATAATAGCTTAAGTGCACTTTAGTTTTTATTTTTCTGCCAATGGATTTTTTCATAACATCTTAACTAAAAAGCAACGAATATAAATAAACTAATAAAACGTTTTCTTTTTTTTATAAAATTAACAGTTTTGTTCCAAGTAAATGTGCATCTTTTTCGGTGGCTAAAAATTTTATATAAAAACTAAAAACAATTTAGACAATATCCTTAATATCTCGAAACAAGACATTTCGACTTAAGCCATTTACCCTTATTCTAATTGTCGACATCGACGTCACTTTAACACAATACCAAAAAATTGGGGCTTGTTTACTCGCTTTCTAGAAAAATTTTGTGCTACTGGCAGGTTATTTCCGTTCCCTAAGGTTTAGGAAATAGCATAAACCTGCCAACAGGAGTCAGTTGTTTTCGCCAACGGATACACAAGCCTTGATTTTTTGGTGTTGTGTTAAAGTGACGACGATGTCGACAATTAGAATAGGGGTGATTATTATTTATTGCCACAGATATATGGCGTTTTCTTTTCTAGGAAAAATGTTTACATACATCGCACTTTTCAATTAAAATTTGCAATTAAATGTCTGAGTTATATAAGTAACTTTAAAATATGCAAAAAAAAAATTGTTAAATTAAAATATTATAATTACTATAAAGACGCACATTTGTGCACGATTTTTTCGGGATTTTGTAAGTCCCGAAAATCCCGGGATCCCGGTTCGGGATTTCGAGACTCCATCACTAAATCCCGAAGCTCGGGATTTCAAAAAACCTGTCCCGATTAGCATCTCTAATGGCGATCAAAAGACTAGTCTTAAGCAGAAAATATTTTCGCGCAAGTCAATTTCTTTTTCAAAACTGAAAAATATTTCCAAACACCGCTGGATTTGGGTTTCATTTTGATACTTATGAGAACTTATTGATAGAAAAGTTTTCTGCTAAAAATCGTAAACTATTTTCGTAAAAGAAATACAACTTTTTTTTTGTCTTTAGTATTCGCTTGAAATATTCGCATACATTTTAGCGAATGCAAAAGCTAATGCAAATAGCAAAAGTAAGCGAATTATTTGCGAATGCGACCATTCGTTGCATCCCTAATATTAAGTTTTGAAATTAAAGAAAAAAAATTTTTTTTTTCATGCATGATTTTTATTTATTGTATCTTCATTTATGAACTAACAATAAGTATTCAAATCTTAAATCTAAAAATATATTAGGCCCGACCAGTGTCGGACATAAGCTTAGTAATAGTTATATATAATACATAAGTAGTGATAGTCAAAAGGAAAAAAATAAAAGTATTTTCAAGAAGTCCCATCTGGAGTGCTATGAATAAGAGCCCTTGTATCCCTCTTTTTTAGGCGGATGTGTCCAGTAAAGTTCAAAATATTACGGGCAAGCGGATTAGGATGTGACTCGAGTTTTGTTAAATATTTGCCAGCGTATTTTGCAATTTCTTCAGTCACTAGTGGCATATTTAAATCGCGATGTATATTTGAATTTTTTATATACCATGGAGCCAATGTTATTAACCGTAAAATTTTGTTTTGCCTTCGTTGGATTCTCTTGACATTAGAAGCTGAAGCAGTGCCCCATAACTGTATTCCGTAGCACCATATTGGTTTCAAAATCGACTTGTACAGGGTGTTTTTTTTAGAGATATAGAACTTCGAATTGAAATAAAACACAAGAAAATCGTTTTAATGTCCATCAATTTGGCTTTATTGGAAGAATAATTTTATGCCATTAATGTTTAAATATGATTTCGGGCATGTGGCCGCCGCGGCTGGCTCGAATAAAGCCAATTCTACAGGTCCAATTTTCAACCACTTTTTCGAGCATATGGGGCCGTATGTTGGCAATAATGCCACGAATGTTGGCTTCCAAGTCCCCTAACGTTTCTGGTTTGTTGGCGTAGACGAGCGACTTCACATATCCCCAAAGAAAATAATCCAATGGTGTCAAATCACACGATCTTGGTGGCCAATTGACAGGTCCATTCCGCGAAATTATGCGTTCATCGAATGTTTCCTTCAATAAATCGATTGTGACGTGCGCTGTGTGGCATGTAGCGCCGTCTTGTTGGAACCACAACTCATCCACATTCATGCCATCCAATTCGGGAACAAAATAGTCGGTTATCATGGCTCATTCGGTTATCATGGCTCATTCGGGTCCTCTTCAACACTTTGCTCTACAGCGGCAATTGTTTCTTCGGTGCGCACTGTTCGACGTCTCTGCGGATGCGTATTATCACATAGAGTAAACGTAGTGCGAAAACGATCCATGGTTAACCGAATTAATTGCTCTGATGGACGATTATGTCGACCATAAAATGGACAGAGCTTGCGGTAAACTTCGCGAACTGAACCATTATTTTCGAAATAAATTTGCACGATTTGCAAGCGTTGTTCTTTTGTCAACCTGTTCATGATGAAATGGCAAACCAAACTAAATATTAATCACTTGACAGCTGACAAAATGGCCGCCAGTTAAAAAAGTGATGCCAACTTAAAGTTCTATACCTCAATAAAAAACACCCATTATATTAAAAGTTTACAATCTAGACTGAGTGTTGAATTTCTACCAATCAGCCAATGTATCTGAGTTAATTTCAGTTTCATTTGTATTAGCTTTGAGTCAATATGGGGCTTCCATGTAAGCCGTCGATCAAGGTGTATACCAAGGTATTTTACGTGTGAATGTTGAAGAACAACTTGATTGTTGATTCGAATTGGCGAACAAGTATCTCTTCGCAGGGTAAATGTTACCTGGACACACTTTTGCTCGTTTACTTTGATTCTCCATTAATTTAACCATAGTTCCAGTTGTGTAATATGTTCTTGTAGATATCGGGAAGCCTCGTGAGGGTTTTCATGCATACTAAGGCAGGCTGTATCATCGGCAAACGTAGATGTATGGATATTGCTGCTCAAAGGCATATCACAAGTGTAAATCAAATACAAAACTGGCCCCAGTATGCTCCCCTGTGGCACACCGGATGAGATAGTTTCAGGCATGCTCATAAAGTCTCCTTCCACAACAGTTAACTTCCGGGCAGTAATGTAACTTTCCAAAAGACTTACAATGTTAATCGGCAGGTATGTTTTTAATTTTAAAATTAGGCCTTCATGCCACACTTTATCAAATGCCTGAGAAACGTCGATAAACAGCGCAGAACAATACTTCTTTTCTTCAAATGTTCTTCTTATAAATTGAACCAATCTATGAGTTTGTTCGATAGTATTATGCTGACTTCTAAAACCAAATTGATGGTCCGGTATGCACCCACTACTAACTAGAATTGGGGACAATTTTGTCATGAGCAGTTTTTCGAAAAGTTTTGACATTGTTGATAGCAGACTTATTGGCCTGTATGACTCAGCCTTGGTAAGGTCTTTGCCTGGCTTTGGAATCATTTTAACTTTGGCAAGCTTCCAGCTATTTGGATAATACTCCAGTCGTAAAATGGCGTTGAAACTAAATAACAGGATTCTAATTGCAATACAAGGCAACTTTATTAGCATCTGGTTACTAATTCCATCAATACCTGGGGCTTTCTTCGGGTTAAGTTCAGCAATTAGTTTTTGTACATCAAGCGTTCTAAATTTTATGGGTCGAGGGGGTAGCGCAACTACATTCGGCAAATCAATAACACCAGTACATGTGTTAGGGGTAAATACTGATTTTAAATGCTCAGCAAATATTTTACCTTTTTCAGTATCGCTTCTTGCCCAACCACCGGTAGATGTACCACCTCTGTTTAAACGCAACAGGTGTTTTAAGCTTTTTAGCAGCGCGCCACAAAGAGTAATTAGATGCTGGTGTGGCATCAAGACCTTCCAGATAGTTTTTAAACAATGCAGTTTTTTCAAATGCAAGCAAGTCTTGGAGTCGTTTAGTGCACTCTTTAAATCTAATTTTATTCTGGGGTGATCTGTGCTGTTGCCATTCCCTTCTAGCTTTTCTTTTTTCACTTACGAGACGTTCAATATCCGTTGAATAAATTCTATTAAATCCAGTCTGCGGGTAGGAGGTAGTCGCATGTTCAGCAGCCTGTTTTATATTTTTGATAAGATTGCCAATGTTAAATTCAATATCTTCGGATGTTCTTAGCGTAATGTTTTCCGTACAATGACTACTGAGATATTTTCTGAACCCCAGCCAATTAACACGGTTGATCGTCGTCACATACGGGTGAGGTAAGTCACTACTTAGTGGGCTACAAATTGTAACGATCGTGGGAGAGTGATCGGAGGAAAGATCTTGAGACGCTTCAACACGAACTAATTCCCTAGAAATATTTTTCATGACTCCAAAATCTATAACATCCGGAATTTTTTGTATGTCCGTAGGCCAGTAAGTGGGCTCCCCACTCGAAATGACGTCCAAGCCCATTTTTGAAAATGTGTTGAACAATGCCCGACCTCTAGGTGTAATAAGACGCGAACCCCAGAACGTATGTTTTGCATTGTATTCGCCAGCTGCTACGAAGCAAGGGCCAAGGCATTTGTAGAAATCCTCGTATTGATCCTCAGTAATTGCGAACCTAGGAGGGGAGTAAATTGATGATATGAAAAAATTTGAGCAAAAATTTTCGACACAAATATTTGTTGCTTGTAGATGTTCTTCACAAATGTTGTCCAGAATATAGTGCTTGAGTCTTGACTTTATCAGAATTGCTGATCCACCGCATGCTCTTCCTCTCGGGTCCTTTGAATCATATAAGGTGTAGCCATAAATTTTAAACAGGCTTCTCGAAGTCAAATGAGTCTCAGAGACCAACATTATATCAATATTTTTTTCCGTGAGGAAGTGCTCAAGTTCGTTTTTGTGTTGGCGAATGCCGTTTGCGTTCCAGAAACATATTTTTAACGTGTTCATGGCTTGTTCACTAATGCTTGAAGCAGAGTATTCTGCATTCGCAGCATTTCTTGCATCATGCTAGTCATATTTGTTGTAAAATTGTTTATAGTTTGCACCAGATTTTCAATAGTAGCTTCAAGGCGATTAAAATTAAAGCCTGAGTTTGTATTTGTTGAAGTATTTGGCCGTGGAACATTTTGTGTGGGAATAGAGCTTGCCTTAGCAGCATCGGCATACGATACACGTGAATTAACTGGTTGGCTCACTTGCGCAAGAGTGGCGGAGTAAGTGTTTGCTGGAGCTACTTTAGGTTTTTGCCCCATAGTCTTTTTAACGAAAGAATATACAGGACATCCTCTATAATTAGCGGTGTGATTACCTCCTCAATTACCGCATTTTTTTCTGATTGATCTTTTGGTTTAGTACAACTAGCAGTACCGTGCAATTCACCGCAAATAACACAAACTGTAGGTAATTTGCAGTAAGTTTTTGTGTGGCCATATTCTTGACAATTATGGCACTGTACGGGTCCAGAACGCTTGTGTGGTTCTTCAACTGTTATTTTTCGGTATAAAAGATATTTTAAATTATAAATTGGGTGTGTCTCATTTTTTCTCAATTTTATATCATTCGGCTCAAGTTCAACGCGAAATAGAGGCTGGGGGATCTTCTCCCTATTTATTATATTTGAAACATTTTTTACCTTGAATCCCTGGAGGACGAGTGCGTCTTTTATTTCTTCGGGAACAACATAAGAATCTATGCCCTTCAATACGATCTGCAGGCCTTTAGCACTCTTGAGCTGGTATATGTAGAAACTTGTTTTATTTTTTTCAAATTCAGAAACCATTTTGCGGAAATCTGTTTCGTCATAAATTTGAATTTTCGTTTCATCGATATTGCTACGTTTTATTGGAACAATGTGAAATTTATTCTCACCAATGACCGAAATTAATTTCTTAATAAGAGCGTTTGAATTTTTTTCTCTCAAATAGATTGGTGGCGGCTTGGAGGTTTTGTTCGCGGATATATCAGGTGTGTCGTTGTCATCTTGCAATATTTGAAAACGATTAGTGGAGGATGCGCTGTTATCCCTAGATACCTTTGAAGCAGATGCAATTTTAGTAGAATTTGGGCTTCGCCCGCGCTTTCCCACGATAATATAACGGTCCATTCCGATTTGGACCTTTGGTTTTGGGCTACTCTTATTTACAGTGACTAATTGGGTAAGTGATGAATCGGATGATATCGCTGATTTAAATGACGAAGTAGAAGGCAACTGTAATGTGAACGAATCACTAGTTGGCATTGGACAAAGCGAAGTTGATCGCTGACGAAAAATTGGCTTAGCCGTTAAAAAAAGTCTATCATTAGGTTTTTTATTTATTTTATTTAAATTAAGATCATCAGAACTCACAGCAAGCCTATCACCAGATTTTTTATTTTTATTGTTATCATTAAGATCATCAGAGCTCACAGTAAGATAGGCATTTCTGCCGTTATCACTCACTTCACAATTATTTGTTTTTGAAGTACTCATATAGAGTATTCCTCAAGGGCACTTTGTAAGTGTATTCCTCAAGGGCACTTTGAGTTATTTTGTTTACGGTTGTTTTTGTTTTTGTTGTTGTTTTAATTATTACTGTCTATGTAAAAAAATTTTAGCAAAGCAAAAAAGCTTGTTTATCAAAGTTAATGTACAACGAAAATTATGTATTACAAATATTTTTTGTAGGGTTTTGTTTTGTTTGTATGGAAAAAAATTCCGCTAATACGTCTGTTCACTATGAAGGTACAACGAGAACTGATTTTTTTTAAAGAAAGATAGCTAAATTTTGTTGTGTTATTTGATTATTATTTTTCAGAATAACAATTTAATTTAAAGTCGTATGCAAAAAACTTAACAATGCTTCATAAACGATTGTTAAGGAAACTCCCTTATAGTTTTATACAAAAACGATTATTAGCTTACCAAATCTTCGGTAAACCTTTGTTAACATGAATGACATGTACCTACTTTTGGGACTTTTGAAATTGCTAAAAATCTTGTGAAATTACTAAAAGGCAACAACACGAAAATGTTGGGGCGTTTTGCACTTTTTTTTATCTATTTTCAGAAATTAAATTTAGCTCCAAAAATGTAAAATGAAATGAAGCCCAACAAAATATTAAAGTTTTTAATGTGGGGCTTTTATTCATTCTTAAGTTCTAACCAGGGATCGCAAATAAAGATTATTTTCCAAATTTAAACTAAAAAAACCATAAAGCATTAAACACATAGACCACAGCAGGCTACAAAGCTACGCGACTACAAGTGCCGCTGGCAACAAATGTTGCCTGGTAGCCAGCTACTTAATTATTTTTTAGTAATTTCTTCAATACGTTTAACAATTTTTCGCTCACTTGCGATTTTTTTTCTTGTTTTTTTTAAGCGCTTGCTTCCGATTTTGTAAATTTTCTCTATATTTTGCAAACTTCGCAATAAATGCTACTTTTTACATGCTTTCAGCATCCAAAAAGTTTTGCCGATTTTTAAAAAATATTAGACAATGCGCTGATTTACACGGGATTAATTGTGCTGGCATAACATGCCAGTTTGTTGGTGAGAGAGGCAAAGAGAGGGGTTTTGTATTTGGCATAATTTTTCAACCAGCTACAACCCCGCATTAGCAGCACAAAACCAATACACAGACAACTTAAAAACTGCAAATATTAAATGAATACGAAAAACACTAACACACAAAACTGTGTATACGTATACATTTTTATGACGGATGAATTAGTCTCGTGTGTTCTTAAAAGAACAAAAATTGTGCGGCATAAAAATTGGTGTCGTGTAAACTACCTCAATAAGACAAGTTTTTGCAAATTTTCATAATTGAAGCACAGGCGCGAATAACGTTGTAAAAGACATGTTTTAAAAAACCAGTTTTTTCACAGATTAACATTAACATAACTTTCTTGCGTTGTTCAAACATCAAATCATCCAAAATTATGCATCTTATCGCCGTCAAAATACAATTACAATCCAATCAGTCGGTGGAAAACTTTGTAAGTAACTAATAAAATCATGCAAACGAAATTGTCGAAAATAATTGATAAATGTAGCAGATATACAAAAAGAAAAGTTAATGCTAGTTATCATTATTTTCGATAAGCTAAAAAAAATGTAAACGAAAAAACCAATCTTGCTTTAAAATACGATTTTTGGCTCTCCTGAAAAATGATTATTTTGTGACTTAAAACGTTATTCGCGGCTAACCTTCAATTTTCGCGATTTTTTGCATTCCTTAGGGTTTTAGCGATTTTTAATTAATATTATTTAGAATTTTTAAAATTCTCGCGATTTTTTGTAAAGTTCGCGATAAAAGCCCTTTTTGCGTGACTTTTAGCTTCCTAACAGTTTTGAAGGGTTTAAAACATTATTAAACTTTGTCATCATCCCGTTGTTAAAAACTTTTTTGCGAGTTTTCTTAATTTTTGCAAATTTTTTGCATTCCTTATAGTTTTAGCGATTTTTACATATTCGAAATTATGGTTTGTCTAAAATTTTGCAATTTTTTTGCGAATTGTATTTTTTTCGCTTTGCAAAAATATATTTACTTTTGTATTTAACATTAAAATTTTCTATTTTGCAATACAAAATATTTCTTGGCAATAATTTGTTTTACATATTTTGCTATATTGTCAACACTGTTTTTGGTTTGTAGGCAGGGCTGCCAGATAAAATTAACGAAAAATCGTCGAAATCCCGATAAACTATAAAATAATCGTCATTTTGTACTCGAAAAATCGTCATAAAAATCGGACAAATCAAAATGAACTTTTTACTTATTAAAAGACATTGGGTCTAATGCGTAAAAACTGAGCTTTGATTTATAGGGCCTTGGACACGATCAAAATGCTTGCAGTAAAGTTCGTATACGTATGCTTGTTGGCTTGATATTACCATGCTTGATGGCTCACCAAGCATTAATTTTTATTTTGATTTTGTGCTATTCATTTGGTTAAAAAATATATAAAAATATTTAAATAAAGAAATTTAATAATAATGGCAGCACTGCTTACAAAAAAAGAGAAAGGCAAAATAAAAAAGTTTTAACACTTCTTTTTTCTTCAACAGCCAAATTTGAGTTTTTCTTCTTTTAATTCCGATTTTTTTGGCATCCGATCACACGTATATACAATATATATCATCATAAAGAAAATTTGTACGGGATTGATGGGTTAACACTATACATACATTAACAGGTGACAGCAGGCATGCCGGAAATCAAAATTTATTTTGAGTTTTCATCAAGCATCGTTGGTAGGATTCAAGGCTTTAGACGCGACACCCAAAGCCTCTCTAGAGCAAATGTCAACCTCAGCCTTCACGCGGCGGATCCTGTTTTCACAGATGAGGCTCTGGCGCCCGAATAAAAGGCGGTATAACCTTTAAACTACAACAGCTATGCTCTAACAGGAAATGGTTAGAACAATGGGAGATAAGGGGTCAGTTTGGTGGCCTTCTTATTCGTCTTACCCAACTACACCCAAGGTAGCAGTCCTACCACCAAACTAGGCAACATTAGGCTAATCCCCTATTGCGGCTGAATCAACACAGGATTACAACACAAACACAAAGAAGAAGAAACACAAAACAGACAGATATCTTGATGACGAACCCCGCATGCCCCCGGATACGATTTGCTACATGGAATGTAAACACTCTGTTTCAAACAGGAAAGTTAGCCCAATTGTCGGCAGAATGCAAAAGACTGAATATATCCGTTATAGGTATTAGCGAAATGAGATGGAACGGCAGCGGAGACTTCACAAGCTCTCAGGGTGACCGCATATTGTTCTCTGGTCGTAAAGAAGGTGAAGCTCATACGCACGGAGTAGGAATATTTATAAGTCATAGATTGCGAAACGCCGTAATAAACTGGTCAGCTATTTCCGATCGAATTATAACAGCCCAGCTCAACAGCAGTATCGGCAAAATTACAATTGTTCAATGTTACGCGCCTACCGAGGTATATGCCCTGGAAACTAAAGAACAATTTTACGATCAACTAAATCACGTTTTACATAAAGTTGATAGGAACGATATTCTTATATTAATGGGTGACTTTAACGCGCGCATCGGGCATAAAAATGAAAACTTTGAACGAATTATGGGGAAAAACGGCCCGGGCGATAGGAACGAAAACTGTGTTCTGTTTTTGGAAACATGTGCGGCACACGAACTTGCTATAGGTGGCTCCTACTTTCCACACAAACTACAACACAAAATAACGTGGCAACCGAGAGACACACGACATACCATTCAGAGCCAAATCGATCATTTCTGTATTACAAGAAAATGGCTCAAAATATTACAAGACGTCAGAGTACTGCGTAGCGCCGATATAGCTTCCGACCACTACCTCTTGATAGCCGAGTTAAAAGTAACGCTTCGCAAACACAAGCACCTCCCGGTATCGAATCAACTAAACCGACGACCCTACAACGTCAACAAACTGAAAGACGAAGACGATAATAGGAGATTGGTTTCTTGCATTGCTGAAAAACATCAAAGTATTCCACCAATCTCTCAACTAAGCTCTAACTTAGATGACGAATGGACGAGGATTAAGACTATTATCAGCGACTCCGCTAACGAAATTGTTGGTTTTTCCAAAAAGAAAAATAAAGAATGGCTGTCAGCTGACTTTTGGAGCGTACTGGAAGAACGGCGTAAAACCAGAGTAATGATGATATCAGAAAAAGACCCCTCTCGCAAAAACGAGCTGCAATCCAAACTGTCAAACCTTATCAAGAAAGTTAAGAGACAAGCCAGGAACGACAAAAGAAACTATTTCAACACCCTCGCCAATGAAGCTGAAAACGCTGCAAGTCAAGGTAACATAACAACCGTTTTCAACGTGATCGGAAAACTTTCCGGTGAAAAACCCAACACAAATATGCCTATAAAAGATAAAAATGGAAATATGCTAACTTCTATCGATGAAAAACTTATAAGATGGAAGGAATATTTTGAGGAAACGCTGTAACGCAGAGAACTCCTCAAAAAGTGTGGATGCAATCACAACTGATGATGCAATCGATTCCAGAACTCCACCCCCATTGACAACAATCTGCATAGATCCCCCCACTCTCGACGAAATATCAAAAGCCATTACACGACTAAAAAATGGAAGAGCTGCCGGCATTGATAACCTACCCGCCGAATTTTTCAAATCTGCGCCTACTACCATCGCTGAAATATTACTGCCTCTATTCCAAAAAATATGGACGACTGAAACCTTTCCCCAGGAATGGAAAGAAAGTATTATAATTAAAATACCTAAAAAGGGAGATTTAAAATCATGCAGTAATTGGAGAGGTATCGCACTAACACCCTCTGTATGTAAGATATTTAACAAGGTAATACTTAACCGAATGCTCGAGCCTTTAGATGTGCACCTCAGAAAAGAACAAGCCGGATTCCGCCCCAACCGCTCTTGTGTAGACCAAATAAACAGTCTACGCCTCATAATAGAACAATGTAACGAGTATAACACAACGCTATACTTAACGTTTATCGACTTTGAAAAGGCTTTTGACGCGATAAACAGAGGAAAAATATGGGGAGCTTTAGAAAGTAAAGGCGTTCCGCAGAAGCTAATTAACCTAATAAAAGCCCAATACACCGATGCAAAGATGCGTGTACTACATCTCGGGAAAAGCAGTCAACCATTCAATACATTAAGCGGTGTAAAACAAGGATGTCTTCTCTCCCCGCTCCTTTTTATCACAACCCTTGATGTTATTCTTGCATATACAAATGGTCAAAACATGGGTATCAACTGGAGAATAAACCAGCAACTCGAAGATTTAGAATACGCTGACGATATCGTCCTACTTTCCACAACGAAGGACAACATGCAGAGAAAGATTGATGACCTGTCCATAAGAGCCGAAGAATTTGGTTTACGAATAAACGCAGCAAAAACAAAGTGGATTGCAGTTAAAAGTAACCAACAAACAACATTCACTCTGAACAACAACCCAATTCAACAAGTTAATAGCTTCTGCTATCTTGGAAGTAACATCACACCCGACGGTGGTGCAGTTGACGACGTAGATATGCGAATACATAAAGCAAGGGCAGCGTTCTATAAGCTGAGAAAAGTATGGTCATCTAACGCCCTTTCACCAAAAACAAAGATACACATATACAACGCCTGTATTAAGTCGATACTTCTATATGGCTCCGAAACATGGTTGGTAAATCAAACCATTAAAAGTAGACTGCAAAGTTTCACAAACAGATGCCTGCGCAATATATTAAAAATCTGGTGGCCAAGAATAATATCAAATGAACAACTACTACAAATTTCTGAGCAGGAAGACATCAATAAACAAATCAGAAGAAGAAAATACAATTGGCTAGGTCATACTCTGACGAAGTATGCCACGCAACACTACAATGGAACCCACAAGGCGTACGATCGAGGGGAAGACCAAAGACTACTTGGAGACGCACTATCTCCCTTGAGACAGGGAAATCTTTCAATGAACTTAGACACATTGCAACAGACAGAAATGAATGGAGATTCTACGTAAACAGCTTATGTTCCTGATGGAATACGCTAATAAATATAATACATTGTAAATATCACCATATTTTTTAACTAAATCACAAAAAAGATTTAAAACAGAGCCGATAGCCAATGTAGCTAGTGCTCTCAAATTAAATCTAAACTTAGAATTTTATTCCTCAAGATTAGACACATAAATAAATAAATAATCACCCTTATTCCATTTGTCGACGTCGACATCACTTTAACACAATACTAAAAAATTGGGGCTTGTATACCCGTTCTCGAAAACTACTGACGCCTGTTAGCAGGCTAATACCATTTTCTAGAATTAAGGGAACGGAAATATATTGTCATTAGCACAAAATTATTCTCGAACGTTAATTGGCAATTTTTTCTAATAAAAATAAATAGGATTTTGTAACAAAGTTCCCAATAAGCACTCAAAACATTAAAATTCAAGCACTTGAAATTTAACTGGAAACAAAGTTAAATTCAAGCATTTTTTCAAGTAATATTCAAGTTGGAAAATATTTTGAAATAAAAAATCAAACAACATACATATTTGTTCAAACCTTGTCAAATAAGTAATTTATTTAAAAAAAATGTAGATTGTGCTGAAAAATATCAAAGATAAATAAAAATGTGAGTTTTATCAAAAGAAAAGAAGACTAAAAACGTGAAAACAATAGTGATGGTAGATATGCAGAAAATGATCATAAGAAAACTTGTCGATTGCATTTTCTTTCTATATTAAATACATTGTTTTTGAAGCTTGAAATATACTTGAATTCAATTGTAATACAACGTTAAATTACAGTATAATTCAAGGCTTGAATTGAACTATAATACAATTGAATTGTTCGAATTGAATTCAAGTTCCCATTTCACTGGAGAATGCTATTGAATTAAAGTATAAATCAAGCATAATTCAACCCTTGGCAATTGATTGTTTGACTTGAATAACACTTGTTTTACACTTGATTTCAAGCAAAATTGCTTATTGGGTTACTATAAAACTTATACCTTTTTTTGAGATTGTTAAAAATCACAACTTTAGAAAGAAAATATGCGAAATTACTTAAATTTTGTAATAAAAATTATAGTAAACCAAAGTTATTTTATTGTTTTCGAAATTTTTCTCTTGATATGTATTATTAACTGGAAAGTACTACAATAAGTACTTTCACGTAATGATATAAATAAGTCGTAATTCTATTCATTACAGGACAGTCAATAGTATACACATAAAATAATTTGATAAATATGTGCCACTCATTACTTTGTAAGCCATTAAAAGAGTACTACCCATTACAAGGCAATACACACGCGGATAAATGAATAATGTGGTGGATTTTTTAATAATAAGTGAACTGCAGTTGAAAAGAATAAAAAAAATAATGCAAAAACAAAAGGGGCATGTTGTAGAGAATGGTTAAAATAATGTTTTATGTTCTTTTTTAACCACCGACCAAAAAAGGGGTGTTATAAGTTTGTAGTGTGTGTCTGTGTCTCTGTGTCTGTCCGTGTCCACGTACAGCCCAAACGGGTGGCCCGATTTTGATTAAGTTTTTTTTCTGTTTGAAAGATGACTTGATCGAGAAGGTTCTTAACTATGTTTGATAAAAATCGGTCCAGCCGCTTAGAAGGTATCACATCTTTTCTAGATATATCGGAGGTTTTTAAAATTTTTAATTTTTGTTATACAGTCAAATCCCGATAATTCGTAATCGCAAGGGACCGGCCATTTCTTACGAATTATAGGGGTTTTCGATTTAGCGGGGGTTCGATTTAACGGGTTAAAATAAAATAAATACGAATTAACGGGGTTTTTAAATTTATTTACTAAATATGTTGTTTTTGTAACACCGACAGAGTTTTATGCGTGCGCTTTGACATTTTTCTTTATTATTGATGTAAAAAACTGATCTTAAAAAAATAAACACACACACAAGCAAAAGCAAAAACCAACCCAAAAAATAGCATTAAGCAAAAAATCATTCTTTCCATGTTTCTGTTGTTTTTATTACGAATTATAAGTGGCAGTTAGCAAAAAATTACGATTTATAAGAGGTAAAGGAGATTTTATTAGAAAAAATATTACGAATTATCGAGGAGACCAAAGTGTATGGAAATTTTACGAATTAACGAGATTTTTTCAAGGGACCGACTGTTTATTACGAATTATCGGGAATTACGATTTATCAGGGTACGAATTATCGGGATTTGATTAATTAAAATATCCGCTACATAAAGCTAATTTTAAAATTGAGCAGCAGAAACACTGCGTTTTCTAAAACACCTCCTCATAAAACAAATTTTGCTTTACAACAGCTTTACACAATACTTATTATCGTACTTAGCGAAGCTCCGCCCACAAAAATCAAAATTTCATTCTACAAAGTATACTTCATAAGTACGACAGCATGATAAACGTTACTAATTTCATACTTGTACGATTTATCGTACGATTTGTAGTAACGTGTATACTCGCCATAATATCAACATATTAAATTAACAGCCTAACCCACAATATCGATCGACAACTCGAGCGACTGACGACAAGTCACTCATTATAGTTCGTTTTAACGACCCACTAACTATCGACATGTCAGGCTTTACGTTGTTAACGTAATGCTTTACGTTGTTAACGTAATGCTTTACGTTGTTAACGTAATGCATTTTCTCATTTTCAAATTAAGATGTTGCCACATCAAAAATTTCACAAATAAAACGCTACTTTACAAATAAAAAGCGCTGAAATGGGAAAAGTGTACCATAAAAAATGCAACTCTATGCTACTTAAAGTTGATACAAATAAATAAAAAAAAAACAATAATAAAGATTTTGTGAGCAGCAAGAATGTAAATAACCTAACTTATTAGGTGAAATTTTTGGACATACCTTGAGACGTGGTAGTAAATTTTACACCTTTTAATTTTCGCAAAAATTTTTAATAAAAAATCATTTTATTTAGATATTTTTTTAAATATAAGAGGCAGCATTATTTTTCATAAACAAATAAACATTGGATAAAAAATGTTTTGTAAAGTGCAAAAAAACGAACAGTTTATTGTATAGGCATTTTTTTAATCCTGAATTTAATGAAAAAACATGAATTTAAAATTTGTTCAAAACGAGACATTTTTAGATTTAACTGTAGTGAATTTTAATCAGAAATAATTTCTTAATCAGGCTTGAGTTCAGTAATTTCAATTCTTATTGAATGAAATATTTTTATTAATTAATGTATCTAAAGAAGAGAAGAAAAATTAAACTAGACTTTATTAGCTGGGGGAAATACCGATATTTTTCTGTGCAGCCACGCACTTCATCAGCACCCATGTCTATCTACTGGGGTAGAGATTATTATTAACATCAGCTATTTAACTTAAATTTCTATGAAATGGAATATGAGAATTGATTGTGTATACAATTATTGATTTACCTTTGGCAAACACATTTGTAAGTATCACTATTCATTTTCTGTTTTTCCATTTTCTATTTAGGTTAGCACGAAGTTATATCACTCTACCTATGTATGTTTAACTATTCTTACTTATCTTTTACGATCATCACATTAATTATTAATAATCTTTTACGATCATCACATTAATTTTTTCCTAGCCAAAGGTATAGAGTTTAGTAAAATAATAGAGACTATAGTAGAAATATATAATTGTAGGAACTGCGGAACAACCTGTTACTGACTTTTATAATTCATTTAAATCTGTATTTGCGCACTGTACGTATAGTATATTAGCTTGCTGTATTATATGTAAATTTGATTCGTAGTTTTACGTTTTAGCCTTTATATCAACATTTTCAGGACATAGATTTTTATTTCAGGTCGAAAGCTGTCGATTTAGCTGACTTCGAAATAACATTAAGCCTTAACTGTGGACGTGGTGGTAAATTTTACTCCGACTTAAAATTTTTTTAAAAGAATTCTGTTCAACACTGAGTTATTTTAAATCGATGTTATTTCCGTAGCCTATAGAAATAGATTTTCTTTAAAATATTACTTAACCTTTATGTCAACAGCAGAAATGCTTTACGTACGTCCACAGCAGCATACCTGGGTATGTACATACGTTTTGTATGGGGAATGGTACGTCGCACAGTGAGACAGCCCTATAGTAACCGCGGCAAAAAATGGTTTTTGGTGTGTCGTCCAATTTGGATGAAATTTTCACAGTATATTAACAGATATATGAGTAACAATTCCCTGAAATTTCAGCCTCATAACTTCATTACTTTTTGGTCTAGAGCAAGTCAAAGTTGAGGTATGCCAACGCGCTTGAAATATCTTAGTTCAATACGTAATACTCAAAAGCTTATTAATAAAAAAAATACATAATAAATATAACTTTAAAGTATTTTGTTAATTAATTTAGTTGTTGTAGAATGAGTAGATGAAAGAAGAAATTAAAAAAAAAATACAAACAAAAAATTTCTTAACAACAGAATTGTGGTGTAAAAATTTAACATTTTGCATTTTCAATGGACTAGGAAATATAGAGCAGCCCCTCGCCCTAGGTGCAGACTTATATCAAATGAAAGGTTGAAGTCTCAGCTTTCATTTGAAGTAAAGGACATATAGCAAAAGTTTGCAAAAGTAATTTAAACATACAAAATACTACAAAAAATACGCAACGCGCACATTCTGTCGCTATACGTATGTTAGCATGTTTACTTTACTTTTATTTTTTTTAATTATTAATTATTTTTTTGTTAAACAACATAATAAACATTATTATTAAAAAATTATTGACAGAATGAAAAAAAATTGTTCTTTTTTATTTCATTTCAATGGCGTAATAGTGGGAGTGTTATTGTAATTTTTGCATGCAACATTACAGTAAATATCAAATTTGAAGGTTGATTTTTTTTTTTTTTTTAACTGGAATTGTCTCAAAAATAACCTGTGCAAAATTTCAAAGCTCTACAATGACTCCTTGTATTTAATGCCGGTGTTGTCTCACTGTGCGTCGTTAGCATAAAAATGCTAATTACGTATCTACCTGGTTTGTTGGAATTTCCGAATTATTTTTTTAGTTTGTTAGAAATGGACAAAAGGCTAAAAAATTTTATGATAACCAATTTCATCCTCACAGTCATTGTTTGTTGAAAAAAGTGGTTGTATAGGTAGACGACATACGTATATAATAAATATATAATATAGGCAGGTAGAAACATTTATTGTTGCGGAAATTTCATTCTTTGTAGTATCGTCAGAAAATTTTGTTTACATTTGTGATTCGAAGTGAAAAGACGTTTCTGTTTATTTTGTGGAAATAAAAAAATATTAAAAGTGAAATGGCTGATGGTGAATGGCTTACTCCGCGACAACTAAGCGCACTTTCGTACGAAGAACAACAAGCATATATTCGGCAAGCGCTTGAAGAGAGCCAAGAAGAAACAAGTGACCACGATTCAATAGTTGGTGACGAGGCTTTAGGTGATATTGGTGGAGATGACTCAGACGTTGAAGAACTCATGTTACCAGAATATGACCCAGAGGGCGACAGTGATTCTGATGAAGATCTTGAAGATGCACCAATTGAAACTGGCGAAGTTTTTACTGCCAGAGATGGTAATGTTTGGTCCTCGATACAACCACAACCTGTAAGATTCCGTACGCACAACATTCTAAGTGCAGAATCTGGACCAGTACGGACAACGCAGGGTTTGACCATTGCAGAAACGTTCCAATTGATAATGTCAAACGAAATATGCGACATAATTATTCGTGAATCAAATCGAAAGGCAAGGCAATTTTATGATATTGACAATGCAAAACATCCAACAAGAGAACCGAGATCATGGATTCCCATAACAAAAAGTGAATTTGATGCATATTTGGGCCTACTTTTGCTAAGTGGCGTTACACATTCTGGCATACGAAAGATTTGTGGAAAACTACTTCACATCCACTATATCGTGCCGCAATGAGTGTACGACGATTTTGGGAAATAAGCCGTTTCATACGTTTTGATAATGGAAACACACGCCAACAACGAAAACAAACTGACAAAGCAGCAGCAATATCGGACGTTTTTTTGATGCTTAACAGCTGTCTTCGTAGATATTACGTGGCTGGAGCCAACGTCACCGTATATGAACAATTGTATGCTTATCGTGGTGGAACTGGCTTCACGCAATACATACCATCAAAACCTGCCAAATATGGAATAAAAGTGAGGTGGGTGTGCGACTCCATTTCTTCCTATCCATTGCAGGTACAATGAATATTGTTGAAAATTGTTGAAAATCTAAATAACTAAATTGAATATAATTTTTCAATGCAGGGACAAATCTATACAGGAATGGCACCGTCTGGTGAACGTGAAAGAAACGTTGGCGAAAGAGTAGTAAAGGATTTATGTGTCAACCTTTTTGCTGGAAGTGGAAGAAATGTTGTATGTGACAACTTTTTCACTAGCTACAACTTGGCAAAAACTTTGATGTTAGACAACAATTTATCTATATTGGGTACTTGCAACAAGAGGCTGAATCATCAATGTTTGGGTTCTGTAATCACGTTACGATGTGCTCGTACGTTCCCAAGAAAAACAAGGCAGTTGTAATGTTGTCCACTACTCATTATACAACAGAAACGACCGGTCCTAAGAAGAAGCCATTGCTTATATTGGACTACAACAAAACCAAAGGTGGCGTTGATAACATGGACAAGTGCTTGTCCGAATTTAGTACGAAGCGGCGCACAAATAGATGGCCTCTGGCTTTCTTTTATAATATTGTGGACGTTGCTGCGTTTGCTGCATACGTAATATACATTGACAACAACACTCACCTGAAGACATCTACAAGCCGCCGTAGGATGTTTCTCAATCAGCTTAGCGAGCAATTGTGCAAGCCAGAAATGGAAAGAAGGGCGAATAACAGCAGAATATCCAGAGTTTTTTCAACGCGCAACGCCATCGAAGCCATGAAAGGTGGGCCCATCGGAGTTGTGGATGCTGAGGCACATGCATCGGAGGAACGTGATAGAACGGGCCGGCTAAAAGTAAAGGGGAATTGCTACATCTGCTCGAAACGACGCCCTACTCGTAAAGCATGCACATTATGCAACAAACCAGTGTGCGCAGAGCATTCCAAAGACTTACCTCAATGCGATAGATGTATTTGAATTTCAATAATTTTAAGCAAAAATAATTTAAACTGACATTATATAATAATAATAAAAAAATAATTACAAAACTTAGCTCAAAATAAACTATACTTTTATATTATATTATCATATTTGCATGCGTTTTACTATATATATTATATATATTCTGTTGACTTAAGGGTGCAACTTTGTAAATGGGCTTTATCTTCCGAACGGATGATCTAATCCTAACCAAACTTGGAACTATTGCGTAAAACAGTTTTGACTAGGACATCAAGAAATTTCAAGTCGATCCGGTTATCCAGTTTAGAAACATACCCAGGTATGTTGCCGTTGACATAAAGGTTAATATTAGCAAAATATTTTTTTGCAAAAATTACGTAAATACCTACGTGTGGTAATTTTTACACCATAGTATAGATATTTCGGATTAGGCTATAACAAAAACCGCCAAAATGCGTGTGATTGTGAAGGACGACGATATAGGCAGATACTAAAAAGGCTGATCTACTAGAGCGCAATTGAAAAAAGTAGTTTAAAAAAAGTTGAAGTCGGTGTAAAGTTTACCACCACCTAGGCAGTTAAAGGATAAAAATAAAATAATGGATACTACTTATAAACAAGATTATGTGTCGCGTTTACCAAAAGATATGAGTTTAAGTATTCCAAATAAACTTATGAAAAGAAAGTAGACTTGGAAAAAGCTTCAAAATATCATCTGCTGATTCTTCCCACAATATTTCCCATTGGCGCAGTAATGTTTTTACAAAAAAGTAACATTTAGTGAATACATGGACACAATTAAGGTTTCTGGGTTGTAAGTGGAATGTGGCGGAATAAATTCAATGTAATAAGTCGGAAAATATTTTATTCGAAATATGTGTACATACATACATCTGTATACATATGCATGTATTGGTTTGAGTTATTCATATAAAAGTAAAATTTTATGACAAATGCGCGTTTAGAACAAAATAAAAACAAAAAAATTTTTTTTTTTTTTTTAATACATGATATTTATTTATTGTATCTTCCTATATGAACTAACAATAAGTATTCAAATCTTAAATCTAAAATATAATTATTAGGCCCGACCACTGTCGGACATAAATTTAGAGATAGTTATAAATAATACATATTTAAGTAGTGATAAACAAAAGGAAGAAAAAATAAATAAAAAATAAAAATTATTTTCAGTTAGTCCCATCTGGAGTGTTGAGTATAAGAGCCCTTGTATCCCTCTTTTTTAGGCGGATGTGTCCAGTAAAGTTCAAAATATTACGAGCAAGCGGATTAGGATGTGACTCGCGTTTTGTTAAATATTTGCCAGCGTTTTTTGCAATTTCTTCAGTCACTAGTGGCATATTTAAGTCACGATGTATATTTGAGTTTTTTATATACCATGGAGCCGATGTTATTAATCGCAAAATTTTATTTTGCCTTCGTTGGATTCTCTCGACATTGGAAGCTGAAGCAGTGCCCCATAGTTGAATTCCGTAGCACCATATCGGTTTCAAAAGTGACTTGTATATCAAAAGTTTGCAATCTAGACTGAGGGTTGAATTTCTACCAATCAGCCAATGTACCTGAGTTAATTTTAATTTCATTTGGGTTAACTTAGAGTCAATGTGGTGTTTCCAAGTAAGCCGTCGATCAAGGTGTATACCAAGATATTTCACATGAGTATGTTGAGGGACAACTTGATTGTTAATCCGAATGGGTAAACACGTATCTCTTCGTAATGTATATGTTACTTGAACACACTTTTGTTCGTTTACCTTAATTCTCCATAAGTTTAACCATAGTTCCAGCTGGGTAATGTGTTCTTGAAGATATCGGGATGCCTCGTAAGGATTTTCATGCATACTAAGGCAGGCTGTATCATCAGCAAATGTGGAAGTGTGGATATTGCTGCTCAGAGGCATATCACAAGTATAAATCAAATACAAAACTGGCCCCAGTATACTCCCCTGTGGCACACCGGATGAGATAGTTTCAGGCATGCTCATAAAGTCTCCTTCCACAACAGTGAACTTCGGGGCAGTAATGTAACTTTTCAAAAGACTTACAACGTTTATTGGCAGGTATGTTTTTAATTTTAAAATTAGGCCTTCATGCCACACTTTATCAAATGCCTGAGAAACGTCAATAAACAGCGCAGAACAATACTTCTTTTCTTCAAATGTTCTTCTTATAAATTGGACCAATCTATGAGTTTGTTCAATGGTGCTATGCTGACTTCTAAAACCAAATTGATGGTCCGGTATGCACCCACTATTAACTAGAATTGGGGACAATTTTGTCATGAGCAGATTTTCGAAAAGCTTTGACATTGTTGATAGGAGACTTATTGGCCTGTATGACTCAGCCTTGGTAAGGTCTTTGCCCGGCTTTGGAATCATTTTAACTTTGGCAAGCTTCCAGCTATTTGGATTATACTGCAGTCGTAAAATGGCGTTAAAAATAAATAACAGTATTCTAATTGCAATACGAGGCAACTTTATTAGCATCTGGTTACTAATTCCATCAAAACCCGGAGCTTTCTTTGGGTTGAGTTCAGAAATTAGTTTTTGCACATCACGCGTCTTAAACTTTATTTGTTGAGGGGGTAGAGCGACTACATTTGGCAAATCAATTACACCAGTACATGTGTTTGGGGTAAATACGTATTTTAAATGGGCAGCAAATATGTTACCTTTTTCAGTATCGCTTCTTGCCCAACCTCCGGTAGATGTGCGCAGAGGTGGTTTAAACTCAACGGGTGTTTTAAGCTTTCTAGCAGCACGCCATAAAGAGTAATCAGATGCTGGTGTGACATCAAGATTTTCCAGATAGTTTTTAAGAGATGCAGTTTTTTCATGTGCAAGCAGCTCTTGGAGTCGTTTAGTGCACTCTTTAAATCTAATTTTATTCTGGGGTGATCTGTGCTGTTGCCATTCCCTTCTAGCTCTTCTTTTTTCACATACGAGACGTTCAATATCTGTAGAATATAGTCTATTAAACCCAGTCTGCGGATAGGAGGTAGTGGCATGTTTAGCAGCCTGCTTAATATTTTCGTTAAGATTGGCAATGTTAGATTCAACATCATCAGGTGTTCTTAGTGTAATGTTTTCCGTGCAATGACTACTAAGATATTTTTTGAATCGCAGCCAATTTACACGATTTATCAAATTGGCATATGGGTGAGGTAAATCACTTCTTAATGGGCTACAAATTGTAACGATCGTGGGAGAGTGATCGGACGAGAGATCTAGAGAAGCTTCAATTTGAATTAAATCCCTAGAGATATTTTTCATAACGCAAAAGTCTATTACATCCGGAATTTTATGTATGTCAGTAGGCCAATAAGTGGGCTCCCCACTTGAAATGACATCCAAGCCCATTTTGGAAATTGTATTGAACAACGCTCGACCTCTGGGTGTAATAAGACGCGAACCCCAGAACGTGTGTTTAGCATTATAGTCGCCAGCTGCTACGAAACAAGGACCCAGAGATTTGTAAAAATCCTCGTATTGATGCTCAGTAATTGCGAATCTAGGAGGAGAGTAAATTGATGATATGACAAAATTATTGGAAAAATTTTCAATACAAATATTCGTTGCTTGTAAATGTTCTTCACAAATGTTATCAATAATATAATGCTTGAGTCTTGACTTTATTAAAATTGCTGATCCACCGCATGCTCTTCCTCTTGGGTCCTTTGAATCATATAAGGTATAGCCATAAATTTTAAAAAGGCTTCTCGAAGTCAAATGAGTCTCAGAGACCAACATTATATCAATATTTTTTTCCGTGAGGAAGTGCTCAAGTTCATTTTTATGTTGGCGAATGCCGTTTGCGTTCCAGAAACATATTGTTAACGTGTTCATGGCTTATTAAGTATTGCTTGAAGCAGAGTATTCTGCATTCGCAACATTTCTTGCATCATGCTAGTCATATTTGTTGTAAAATTGTTTATAGTTTGCACAAGATTTTCAATAGTGGCTTCAAGGCGATTATAATTAAAGTTTGAGTGTGTATTTGTAGAATTATTTTGCGGTGAAACATTTTGTGTCGGAATAGAACTAGCCTTAGCAGCATCTGCATACGATACACGGGAAGTAACTGGTTGGCTCATTTGCTGAAAAGTGGCAGAGTAAACGTTTGCTGATTGAGCTGGAGCTAATTTAGGTTTTTGCACCATAGTCTTCTTTACCAAAGAGTACACACGACAACCTCTGTAGTTAGCGGTGTGATTACCTCCACAATTACTGCACTTTTTATCACTTTGATCTTTTGGTTTGTTTCAGCTAGAGGTGCCGTGTAATTCGCCGCACACAACACAAACAGAGGGTAAATTGCAGTATGTTTTTGTATGGCCATATTCTTGGCAATTATGGCACTGTACAGGACCTGAACGCTTATGTGGCTCTTCAACTGTGATTTTTCGGTACAAGAGGTATTTTAGATTATAAATTGGATGCGTCTCATTTTTTTTTAATTTTATATCATTAGGCTCAAGTTCAACACGAAATAGGGGTTGGGGAATCTTTTCTCTATTTATTATATTGGACACATTTTTTACCTTGAACCCCTGGAGGACGAGTGCATCTTTTATTTCTTCGGGGGCAACATAAGAATCTGTGCCCTTCAATACGATCTGCATGCCTTTAGCGCTCTTAAGCTGGTATGTGTAGAAGCTTGTTTTACTTTTTTCAAATTCAGCAACCATTTTGCGGAAATTAGTTTCGTCATAGATTTGAATTTTCGTTTCATCGATATTGCCATGTTTTATTGGAACAACGTGAAATTTATTCTCACCAATTACCGAAATTAATTTCTTAATAAGAGCGTTTGAATTTTTTTCTCTCAAATATATTGGTGGCGGCTTGGAGGTTTTTTTCGCGGATATATCAGGTGTGTCGTTGTCATCTTGCAATATTTGAAAACGATTAGTAGATGATGCGCTGTTATCCCTAGATACCTTTGAAGCAGATGCAATTTTAGTAGAATTAGGGCTTCGCCCGCGCTTTCCCACAATAATATATCGGTCCATTCCAATTTGGACCTTGGGTTTTGGGCTTTTTTTATTTTCAGTGACTAATTGGGTAAGTGATGAATCGGATGATATCGCTCATTTAAATGACGAAGTAGTAGGCAACTGTAATGTTAACGAATCAGTTGACATTGGACAAAGCGAAGTTGATCGCTGACGAAAAATTGGCTTAGCCGTTAAAAAAAGTCTGTCATCAAGTTTTTTATTTATTTTTTTTAAATTAAGATCATCAGAACTCACAGTAAGTCTATCATCAAATTTGTTATTTTTATTGTTATCATTAAGATCATCAGAGCTCACAGTAAGATAGGCATTTCTGCCGTTATCACTCACTTCGCAATTATTTGTTTTCGAGGTACTCATATAAAGTATTCCTCAAGGGCACTTTGTAAGTGTATTCCTCAAGGGCACTTTAAGTTATTTTGTTTACGGTTGTTTTTGTTTTAGTTATTACTGTCTATGTAAAAAAAAATATTAGCAAAGCAAAAATAGCTTGTTTATCAAAGTTAATGTACAACAAATATTATGTACTACAAATATTTTTTTTTGTATAGTTTTTTTTTTTGGTTTAGTATGTAAAAAGAAATTCCGCTAATACTTCTGCTCACTATGAAGGTACAACGAGAACTGTAAAAAAAAAATTTTTAAAAGTTTTATTTTAGATTTTCATAAATGTAAATTTATGTTCAAAATATGGTGTTTATGAAGATGCATGTGCACTTATTTGTTTTGTCGACAAGCACAACACAAGTGACTGATTTTGACATTTGTTGTCGCTTGACTTTTCCTAGTGGGTTCCAAATTTGTATGAAAATTGTTACATTATCGTTCGCATTCATTGTCGATCGACTTGTCGTGCTGAGAAAGTTTAATGGGTCCCAAATCAGCTGTTTGTCGCTAAAAATTATTGCGAACGACAATGTTCGATATCGTGCGTTTGGTTGTAACCCTCATAACATTATAAAAGTAACATTATAACATCATAACATTTTTGCTTATGCATTGAATTTGTTTTTCTTCCTTTTGCATTTATATTCTTTCAAATTTTGTTTTAAATTATCATTGTATCGGTGACCTTCAAGCAAGAAATAAAAAATTTGTGACTCAAGAAGAAAAATAACTAAATTGTGAATTAATTAAAACTTTTAAACTAACAACAACCAAAAAAAGGAACTTTAAAAAATTAATAGTTTAAATAAACTATCAAGAAACAACAAAAAAAATTAACTTAACAAAATTAATAGTTTAAAGACCCTTTCCACAATGTATGATTAATACAGTTTTTCATACAAAACTTGCCGTTAAAGTCCCTGTTAGCTTTTAATTGTACATTGTGAAAAGGGCCGTAAATAAACTAAAACTAAAGAAATTTTGAACTAATGAAACTAAACGAAATAAAAGGTTTTCATTATTAGAAATCATAAATCAAAAATATTAAATTTTCTTCCAATAAAAGAACCAGCAAAAATTGGTTGGGTACTTTGAACCGCATATAGTGTTCGTTATTCCACATATACATAGTTTTAATACATGAAGAACAACAGCCGATACAACGGGATAAAATTCCTCTAGACAAGATCATCATCACAATAAACTAGACCCACACACTTAAAAAAGACGACCCAAAAACAAGCACTAGGTACGAAAGCAATTTAGCGGGTTTCGCGCTAGATTTAGCGCGTTTGAACTATGCTAAACGTGCTTTTTTATCTTAGTATTTATAAAAAAAATTATTTATTTAAGTAAATAAAAATCAAATGTCATTCGTTGGTAATCGCAAGAATAAAAAGCGGCTGCATCGATTTCGGTCCTTTTTTATGTTGCACCTCCCATACAATTTTATTATTATTTTAAAATATCTTTTAGCAAGATATTTTGTGTGAGTAACGATTTTTATAATGTAAAATAAAAGTTCCAATAAACCTGCCAAATAGAAAAAAATTTTTTACTGTGAGATATCTGAAAAACTAATATAGTGAGAACCTTGAAATATTGTAGAGATAACTCTGCTGATATTATGCATTGTTTCAATTTCAGAATTTAACAAGTGTCTTCAAAAATAATACCAGAGTATTACTGATGGTTTAGAAGGAACAAGGAGCTATTACTCAAGATATCTTAGAAGCCAAAACAACCAAAATTTCGACTTTTTGTTTTTAAACAGTAACGCTAATAACGAGAATAGTATTATGAAAATGATAATAGACCAAAAAGTGTGTCACGTCCCAAGTAAATTATATATTAGTTTTTTAACATCTTGGTATCTGCTACAAACAACTTGAAATTCCGCTGATTCTGTCAATGATAGAAAATAATTCGGATTGGAGAAGTGAGCATGGCTCCTCTCAAATAGAGAATATGTTTACTTAAAAAATATCATGAAAACTAATGCAGTGAGAATTTTAAAACTCGCACTATTTATGTTAATAATGAGAATTGTATTCTGCAAAATAGTGAAGGTTGAACTGCAAGCGTGTCAATTCTGATAAAAAAAATTTTTTTCATCTCAAATGGTTTATGGGGTGTAGCGAAGCACACCGGGTTTTGGCTAGTTAACCAATAACCGCCCTTAAAAAAATATTTACCCCCTGTTTGTGTAAGACGTTTGAGTTAAAAATCTTGGCGTTTCTGTAATAGATTAAAGAAAAGTTGTACAAGTTTCCTTTAATCTATTACAAAAACGCCAAGATTTCTAACTCAAACGTCTTACACAAACAGGGGGTTAGAATTAACTTTTATGTTACATTTTAATAAAATTCGAACAAGAGATTGAATTCTTCAAAACTCTAAAAAGCGGGATCGACCTTTGAAGAGGGATAATCCCGCCTAATCCCGCTGGTCAGGTTAATAATGACCCAAAAAGTTTACATAACTTATTAAGCATATGTACATATGTATATTCTAGCTTAAGTACAAAACTATCCGACAACTTATATGTTGTTACAAAGTTTGACAAATAAAAACTAAGGATTTCGATAATTTTGTAGGCGATTCTGATTCTGTATTAAATGATTTTAATTATTTAGGATATAGTTTCGAATTAGCAATATTGGGAAATCTGAAAGTGTTACTAAAAAATTAATTGTATTTACTCATACAAACATCAACTTCTATTAAAATTTAATTCAGCGCGAAAATAGCGCGTTGTGGCTATAAATAGTTGGCAATGCTGTAACTTAGCACATTCCAGCGCGTTTTGAGAAAGGGATAGCGCGTTTGGGTTATAAAAATACATACATATATACATTTAAATAAAGCAGAGAAAATAAGTCTGCCGCCAGCACAGAACAGAATAAAGAAAAGCGTTACCCTTGGGACATTTCTTTTTTGATTACCGGGGAAAATAAATAATAAATAATTGTTCCCATTATAACCGTTTTTATTCCCGAAATTTTCTAATCAATAATTTACTTACCAATCATGTCTTCTCTATCACTATCCCTTTCCTAAAGAAGGTAACACCTAGTAATAGTAGTAGGCATTAATTGCCTGAGTGTTACTTCTCTTGAAAAAAAAAAAAAAAGTTCCAATGACTTGATGGAATTTGAATCTGTTCATAGCAATTCTCAGGCAGAAAACAATTTTCATGCATTAGAAATTCTTTGTGTGGAATTGGAATCGCTTTGGCAACAAATCAAACAATCCTACGAAGCAACAGGGGATAATAATGATGACAAAACGAAATTGCGGGATAAATATGTATAACAAATCCCTAGCGGCATACATATATGTAAATCAGGTCTGTCGTCAATAATAGCACAAAAACATGCGTTAACAAAACCTGATGTTGGAAAGTCAGAGCGTCAATCTACAGTTCCGGTAGAAGACGACTCGTCTTTTGTAAGACTACCAACGACACTCGACATATTTTTTGGGGATTATAAATTATGGCCGAATTTCCGTGATTTGTTCACAGCCATATACATTAACTCCAAAATTAGTAATGTCGAAAAGCTTTTTTATTTGACCCAAAGGAACTGGTGGCGATGCCAGAGAAATTATCTCTCACGTCCCGTTGACAAATGAAGGCTTTACAATAGCCTGGAAAAACTTAACAGATCGTTATGAAAACAAATGGATGTAGGTTAATGAGCAATACAAAATTATTGTGGACCAACCACAAGCCTCAGCACACTCAGGCTCCTCAATCAAAAAATTACAAATCACAATAAATGACTGTAGACAAACTCTAAGTTTAGTAAATATTGACACCACAACATGGGAATCCTTTTTAATCTTCATCTGCTCACAGAAACTTCCCAGAACACTAGTACAAGACTTTGAAAATTCTCGCGGAGATTGCGGACAAGTTCCTAAATGGGAGGATTTCGATAAATTTCTGACCAACAAATTCAAGACTTTGGAATCGGTTGGAAATATGAAACCATCTAAAGACAAAGCGACTCATTTTAAGCCAGACACTGGCAAGAATAGAAAAAAATTTTCACTCTTTCCAAACAAATTTGGCAAACTCGCAGCACAAGAGTATAAACGCAGCAAAATCAAACAGAACGTCTCAAAATTAACCCATTTTTTTGTCAGCACTGTAAAGCGTCACACCCATTGCGATAGTGTCCAGGTTATTTAGAAAAAGATGTTAGTGATCGAATTCACATAGTAAGTCACAAATTCATGTTACAATTGTCTTTCAGCTAGACACAGCGTCAAGGACTGCTCAAGTAAATACAGCTGTATATTGTGTAAACAAAAAACACATTGTTACACAAGCCAGCTATGACACAGCCTAGTATTATTATACCACATAATACAGACGAGCAACCAAGCAAGAGCGCAGCAGCACAATTCTCAAATATGCAGTCCACTTATGACTCAATCATTTCCAGTTACAAATCCTTAACACTACGGGAAGACACTCGATCCGCACCTAATATACAGGATCGATAAACATTGATATTCACTGCCATAGTTCAAATCGAAAATCGAGGTCAACGATTCCAGGCAAGAGCTATCATCGACTCTGGATCACAATCAACAAATTGAAGAACCGATTAAATCTAACCACCAAAAGAAATTTAGTTCATGTCACTGGTTTGAGTAAAACAGAATCGGAAACGTTAATCTCGTTGGCGCAGCAGAACTCATCAAAAAGGACTGAATTGAATTTATGAAAACTTCAAATTTAATTAATAACGAATTATAGTCAGCGAATGGAAATTTATTCCTCCCGGAGCCACACACATGTACGGACTCTGGGAGGCGGGAGTAAAGTCATTCCCACCTAAGATAAACGATCCTAAATATGAAATTCACTTTTGAGGAGCTAAATACGATTCTTACCCGAATAGAACCATTCTTAAATTCTATACCCTTAAGTGCTGCTAGAGATGACCCTAATAATCCTGACCCATTGACTCCTGGGGGTTACTCTCTATTACGATGCGAAAGAAAAATGGTACGAAATCGAACGATTGGTACTCTCTAATGCGTTTGCGCATTTACTTTTCGCATCTTTTATTTCCTGTTTCGCAAGTCTGGTATCACCGTACTCTACAATGCGAAAGCGCCTGTCAAAATCGCTCGATAAGCGCAAATATCTTGCGTTAGCTAAATACCAAACGCAAAGTGAGAAAAACATGTAAGTACGTTGAAAAAAATATTAATATATTGACTGTCTCATTCATAAAAAATATTTTTGTTTTATAGGAGGTTTATTAAACAAATTTTATATGGAAATTTGATTAATAAACCTTTTATAAAACCAAAATATTTATATCTAAATTGTAGTTTTTAGGGAAAAAGCCAAAAAATTACAAACAAAACAACGGTAGTTTGAAATTTTAGTGGATTGCATGTGAGCAAATGGCAAATATGCCGCAAATAATTTGTGGACAAAATTGACAGACGACCTAAATTCTAATGGACCTCTTGTAAGGGATAGAGCTGGTTGTTTATAATGAAATGTGACACTAATAGTACTTATAATATTACACATGTATGTTTGTATGTTTGTATTCATATTTGATTTAAAAAATCACACCAAGTCCAAATGCGTAAAAATAAATTAAGCATTTCCAGCACAGGTGATGGTCCCTCTCAGTTTTGTATTTTCTCAATCGCTGGGTAGAGCTCTTTTAAGCGACGGGAAATTGACTGCTGCTATAAGGTATGGTCCTGGCCAATTTGATGTTGGTATCCACCTTGGCCAAGTACTTTTAAGGCAGCGGCTAGTTTTATAAACTTTTAGCTAGTGTTGAACAGCGTTTAGAACATACAGAAACGCAAATTTTGTACAAAGTTAAAATAAAGCAATTTGTATTTAATAACATATTCCGCTACAGAATTTTTCTTACCTACGGTCATTTAAGGAAAGTATACCGGAACTATCTCTTAACCTTAAATTAGACGTAACATAGCCATAATGCCATAGCCATAACCAAACCATAATTCAATTGGTTTCTATGGTGAGAGTTATGGCGTTATGGTTGTTTTCTATGGCTATGGTTATGTCACGTCTAATTGAACCTTTAAGATTCGTCTTGCAACTCGTTATACATGGACGTTTTCTGCATAAAACCATAACGCTACAGAATCCATCACTTTATTTTTAATTAAAAGCTGTTACACTTCACTTTTTTTTAATTTTTGCTTTTAAATGTCGTTTTTTATACATATTTTGAAATTTCAGTACTTTGCCATATTTTCTTTTGCAATGTCCGTGTTGCCACTTTTTCAAACAATTTTGCGAAAGGTTTTGCGAAAGTAACAGAGAATACCAAATTTGCATATCATCGCATTTAGCTTTCGCATCTTAATTGCTTTCGCATCGTAATAGAGAGTAACCCCCCGGGACACTTCCTCATTGGAACTCCAATATTCACCCCAGCTGAACCTAATGTAAGCATGGAAAATATCACGCTTATCAACAGCTGGAAATGCTAAAAGGTCATCCACCATTTATTTTGCCAGAGATGGAAGTCTGAATATCTTGCCGAGCTACATCGCAGATATAAATGGAAAAGTCAAAGAGACAACATTAATAGCCTGTTTGTAGAATGCGACAAAGGCGACTCACGACGAGCCAATTCATGGACGACTACGTAATGAAAAGCGTTTGTATAACGCGAGTCGACTTTGTCGTGCAGCTTACGTTAACTCGCCCTTATGTCAAATGTGTACTAAATCGTACTGTTGCCAACATGTTCAAAAATAGTTTGTTTTTATTTTTTCATACAAAATTGTGTTTTCAGCCAAAAATAACGGCAACCCTATTCTTGTGAATAAGCAAAAACAAATAAAAATACATATTTTTTTAATATTTGTATTTGTTATGTATATTTATTCCTCTTCCATTCCATCAACGACGAATACATACATATGTACCGAATGTGGTAAGAAGTGCGAATTCATACTAGTGACAAACCTTATTGTTGTGAAATAAGCGATGATTCCCTTAGATTCCAACAAACTTTAAGTACTCATCGTGGACGACATAAGCGATATCTACACACATGTAGAATATGTTCTCAATGTTTCTATTCGAAGATGGAACACGATTTTCACATGAATTCCCATATCAACACACGTTCCCATATACATATGTATATGATATATGCAATAAGGCATTTATTGTAAAAAGAGCATTAAAGCTGCATAAGATTGTGCATGAAGATGTTTAGAATCATGCTTGTAAATTATGTGGGAAAAGGATTAAACACAGAAGTGGTGTTACTCAGCATATGAAGACACACCACATTGCTACCAGTGAGGAAAGAAGTGTTGTTTAAGCTTTACATACCGTACATATAAATAACAATTATTAATTTGTAATCACCAGGATGCATTTGATTGCATATAAATGCACATACAGTCGTTAAGCAGCTCTGGGCTGAAGAACAGCTCTCGCGGCTGTTCTCGTAATTATTTCTTAAGTGAAGTCGGACTTGTGTGTTGCTTGGACTTGCGAGAGTTTTTCGTCTCGCTCGCACTGGTTGACTGATTTGCAACGCATAGCCGATAGTCTTGCGTTTCTTTTGTGGAATTTCGTTGACAACTACATTGCTACTTTCTATGTGAAGACATAGATAGGACATATTTAGTCACAAAAACATTTTTAAGAATACTCTAAATGATATCATGGGCATATGGTCACTCCACCTATTTTTGTGCATCAATACTGTGTAAAGTATTTATGAAATGAATAAATAATATTGTTTATATATTTGGGGTATTCAGATGGTACTCATAAATTAACACGTTTTAAAGTAATAACACGTATAAATATAATGATATGAGCAACCCCTCATAATTTACAATTAAAAATATTGTACTTATTTGTATTTTGGTTTTAGCACCTTTGTACATTGCTTACTCTCCCTCTCAATTCCTTTGGTAAACTCTCATGCATTTCTACATGTAGTTATGACAAACAATAAACATAGCTGAGAAAGTCTTATTACTTTATGACCTTTTTGTTTGAGCCACAACAATTATTTTAAACTATGTTAAAATGTTAAGACATTATGACACTTAGGACACTTAAGAGACTGTTGTGAATACCCCAATTGTATTGTATTTTTAGTTTTATAGTGTCCGAGTGCCTAAGGTAATCAGACTTTAATGTTGTATCATTTCATTCAGGTTCATTCGAGCTTTTTATAGTTCTTTTTGTTTTGTATTTTATTTACTTCCTGTATGACCAACGATATAACATTACATGTATCAGCCTCTAATCCTGCTGTTGTTTTGTGTATATTTACTATTTGATTCAAAGCAAAGATGAAACGCTTCCTTTTTGAGATAAAAATTTAAAATATAAGTACATGTGTATTTATTACAAGGTTATATTAAATTGATATGTACATATGTTATAAAACAAAGCAATTTTAAAGTTTCTTCTCCATGATTTTATTGCGTTTATCATTTTCAACCATCACACGAGTACACATACATCTATATATGTATATAAAATCGTAGTGTGTGTTTGTTCCTAACGCAGGATCTCTGGAACTATAAGAGCTGTGGAGCTGAAATTTTCAACACAGGTTCTGTTGAATACCCGGTAGGTTTTCGTTTTATTTTTGACCCAAGAAGTGACCACAGTGTGGAGTAATTTGTAGTTAAAAAAATAATTGATGGTAGCACAACGTTTGCCGGGCTCAGCTAGTATACATATAAATTTGTTGTGTATGTGCTGTTCAGCTAATTAATGTATGTATTTATAGAAACGGTAAAATATGGACGCAAACACGAACGTTTTAAACGTTCAACAGCGGGTGACATAGCTGTAAACATAACATTTTGTCAGAAAATTTCGAGAAAATTAATAGTTTTTAATTCATCAATTACGCATCTTACCTATATTTCCATCTTGAATAGAAATTTTCCATTTAAATTTCAGCCTCCTTAGTGTCTGGTTTCAGATTTGTTAAGGGCATGTATTCTAAAATTGTCTGTACGTCTCGTTGAAAACCCCACGCAAACATTGCTATAATTCAGCCCTGTTGTAATTTTGATGCTAAAAATTAAAGCAATCAAAACAAGCGCACACTTAACTTAAAAGTTTACTTACCTTTTTTTGTTTGAAATTCCATTTTATTATATTTTAATTCATTATATTAAAAAATAAGCACTTTTTCAATATTTTGTTTATTTATTTTGAACACGACAACAATTTTACAATCGTCCACCTTGACGTTTTTAGTGAGTCAAATCGTGTTCTACAAACGCAAATAAACTGACATCTGTTACGTTTTTTGATCAAAATCGTTCTAAAACCCCAAAAAATAAATAATGCTAACACGTTAGCGTTCTACAAACAGGCTATAAGATCAATGATTTAGTTGTCATAAAAAACAATAACTTGCCGCCCAACGAATGGCAAATGGGCCAAGAAACAAAAACGTATTTAGAAACTAATAAAAACTGCAGAGTTGTCGATATTCAAACAAAAACCGTGAGTGAGTGCCCACAAGACCTACAACAAAAATTGTAGTTTTACCATCACTATAACTAATCGATCAATAATTAAATTTTCCAGCACTAATCTATAAATCTAATTACAGCAATGGCAACTCTTCCTGGTAAACCCATGCACTGGAAGTTTTTTTGCGGCATTTGCTTGAAAGACCATCACATACGCACATGCGCAGATTTTGGCCTTCACACCAACTGAACGATTCGAGGTCCTGACAGTCAAGGAGTACTGTACAAATTGTATAGCTGGGTCTCATAAATTAAAAGATTGCAAGAACGAGTCTCGTTGTCATACGTGTCAAGGACGCCACAATACTCTCCTGCACGGTGCAGAGCAATGCACCCAATTACGACCCGAAAAGACGCAATCCAAAAAACCATCAACCAGCGTATCTGCCGCAAGGAAACGACCGAATGACCCGACCCCGCAATTTTTCAATTGGAATCTGGTTTTCATTCCCACTGCGTCTATTACAATTATAAATGACAGTCATGATCACACTGATATTTATATCTCATTGAGAGTTCTCATTGTACCTTCATAGTGAACAGACGTAATAGCGGAATTTTTCTTACATACAAACTAAACAAAAAAAAAAAATTATATAAAAAATATTCGTAGTACATATTAACTTTGATAAATAAGCCTTTTTTTGCTTTGCTAATATTTTTACATATTGAAATAACAAAAACAAAAAAAAAACCGTAAACAAAACACATACAAAGTACCCTTGAGGAATACTCTATATGAGTACCCCAAAGGAAAAAATAGTGAAGTGAGTTCTAACGGCAGAAATGCCTATTTTACTGTGAGTTTTGATACTCATAATGATAACAATAAAAATAAAATATCTGATAATAGACTTGCTGTGAGTTCTGAAGCTCTTAATAAAAATCAAAAATCTGATAATAGACTTTTTCTAACGGCAAAACCACAGTTTCGTCAGCGATCAACTTCGCTTTGTCCAATGCCAACAAGTGAATCGTTGACAATATTGCCTAGTACTTCCACATTTAACTCAGCGATATCACCCGCCTCGGGCTTGGGGTCATCACTTAACCAAGTTGTCACTGAAAATAAGAGTAGCCCAAAACCCAAGGTCCAAGTCGGAATGGACAGATACATTACAATTTTAAAGCGCGGGCGAAGCCCAAAATCTACTAAAATTGCATCTGCTCCAAAGATGTCTAGGGATAACAGCGCATCCTCTACTAATCGGCAAAACCGTTTTAAAATATTGCAAGATGACAATGACAAACCCGAGGTATCCTCGAACAAAACATCCAAGCCGCCACCAATCTATTTAAGAGAAAAACTCTAACGCTCTTATTAAAAAATTAATTTCGGTCATTGGTGAGAATAAATTTCACATTGTTCCAATAAAACGTGGTAATATTGATGAAACGAAAATCCAAATTTATGACGAAAAAGATTTCCGCAAAATGGTTGCTGAATTTGAAAAAAGTAAAACAAGCTTCTACACATACCAGCTTAAGAGCGCTAAAGGCATGCAGATCGTATTGAATTGCATAGATTCTTATGTTGTCCCCGAAGAAATAAAAGATGCACTCGTCCTCCAGGGGTTCAAGGTAAAAAATGTGTCCAATATAATAAATAGAGAAAAGATTCCCCAACCCCTATTTCGTGTTGAACTAGAACCTAATGATATAAAATTGAAAAAAAATGAGACGCATCCAATTTATAATTTAAAATACCTCTTGTACCGAAAAATCACAGTTGAAGAGCCACATAAGCGTTCAGGTCCTGAACAGTGCCATAATTGCCAAGAATATGGCCATACAAAAACATACTGCAATTTACCTACTGTTTGTGTTGTGTGCGGCGAATTATACGGCACTGCTAGCTGCAACAAACCAAAAGATCAAAGTGATAAAAAATGCAGTAATTGTGGAGGTAATCACACCGCTAACTACAGAGGTTGTCGTGTGTACTCTTTTGTAAAGAAGACTATGGTGCAAAAACCTAAATTAGCTCCAGCTCAATCAGCAAACGTTTACTCTGCCACTTTTCTGCAAATGAGCCAACCAGTTACTTCCCGTGTATCGTATGCAGATGCTGCTAAGGCTAGTTCTATTCCGACACAAAATGTTTCACCGCAAAATAATTCTACAAATACAAACTCAAACTTTAATTATAATCGCCTTGAAGCCACTATTGAAAATCTTGTGCAAACTATAAACAATTTTACAACAAATATGACTAGCATGATGCAAGAAATGTTGCGAATGCAGAATACTCTGCTTCAAGCTTTAGTTAACAAACCATGAACGCGTTAAAAATATGTTTCTGGAACGCAAACGGCATTCGCCAACATAAAAATGAACTTGAGCACTTCCTCACGGAAAAAAATATTGATATAATGTTGGTCTCAGAGACTCATTTGACTTCGAGAAGCCTTTTTAAAATTTATGGCTACACCTTATACGATTCAAAGGACCCGAGAGGAAGAGCATGCGGTGGATCAGCAATTTTAATTAAGTCAAGACTCAAGCATTATTTTATTGACAACATTTGTGAAGAACATTTACAAGCAACGAATATTTGTGTCGAAAATTTTTGCACTAATTTTGTCATATCATCAATTTACTCTCCTCCTAGATTCGCAATTACTGAGGATCAATACGAGGATTTTTACAAATCTCTGGGCCCTTGTTTCGTAGCAGCTGGCGACTATAATGCTAAACACACGTTCTGGGGTTCGCGTCTTATTACACCCAGAGGTCGAGCGTTGTTCAATACAATTTCCAAATGGGCTTGGATGTCATTTCGAGTGGGGAGCCCACTTATTGGCCTACTGACATACGTAAAATTCCGGATGTAATAGATTTTGGCGTTATGAAAATATCTCTAGGGATTTAATTCAAATTGAAGCTTCTCTAGATCTCTCGTCCGATCACTCTCCCACGATCGTTACAATTTGTAGCCCATTAGGAAGTGATTTACCTCACCCATATGCGAATTTGATAAATCGTGTTAATTGGCTGCGATTTAAAAAATATCTTAGTAGTCATTGCACGAAAAATATTACGCTAAGAACACATGATGATATTGAATCTAACATTGCCATCCTTAATGAAAATATTAAACAGGCTGCTGAACATGCCACTACCGCCCATCCGCAGATTAGGTTAAATAAAATTTATTCTACGGATATTGAACGTCTCGTAAGTGAAAAAAGAAGAGCTAGAAGAGAATGGCAACAGCACAGATCACCCCAACTTAAAATCAGATTTAAAGAGTGTACTAAACGACTCCAAGAGTTGCTTTCATTTGAAAAAACTGCATCTCTTAAAAATTATTTGGAAGGTCTTGATGTCACACCAGCATCTAATTACTCTTTGTGGCGCGCTGCTAGAAAGCTTAAAACACCAGTTGAGTTTAAATCACCTCTGCGCACATCTACAGGAGGTTGGGCAAGAAGCGATATTGAAAAAGGTAAAATATTTGGTGAGCATTTAAAATTCGTATTCACCCCAAACACGTGTTCTGGTGCTGTTGATTTGCCAAATGTAGTTGCGCTACCCCCTCGACCAATAAAATTTAAGACGCGTGATGTACAAAAAATAATTGCAGAACTCAACCCGAAAAAAGCCCCGGGTATTGATGGAATTAGTAACCAGATGTTGATGAAGTTGCCTCGTATAGCTATTAGAATCCTGTTATTCATTTTTAACGCTATTTTACGACTGGAGTATTATCCAAACAGCTGGAAGCTTGCCAAGGTTAAAATGATTCCAAAGCCGGGCAAAGATCTTACCAAAGCTGAGTCATATAGGCCAATAAGTTTACTGACAACAATGTCAAAGCTCTTTGAAAAGTTACTCATGATAAAATTGTCCCCAATTTTAACTGATAATGAGTGCATACCGGATCATCAATTTGGATTTAGAAGTCAGCATAGCACCATTGAACAAACTCATAGATTGGTTCAATTTATAAGAAAAACTTTTGAAGAAAAAAAGTATTGCTCTGCGCTGTTCATTGACGTTTCTCAGGCATTTGATAAAGTGTGGCATGAAAGCCTAATTTTAAAATTAAAGACTTACCTACCAATAAACATTCTAAATCTGCTGGAAAGTTACATTATTGCCCGGAAGTTCACTGTTGTGGAAGGAGACTTTATGAGTACGCCTGAAATAATCTCATCCGGTGTGCCACAGGGGAGTATACTGGGGCCAGTTTTATATTTGATTTATACTTGTGATATGCCCTTGAGCAGCAATATCCATACATCTACGTTTGCCGATGATACAGCCTGCCTTAGTATGCACGAAAACCCACACGAGGCTTCCCGATATCTTCAGCAACATATTACTCAGCTAGAACTATGGTTAAACATGTGGAGAATAAAGGTAAACGAACAGAAGTGTGCTCAGGTAACATTTACCTTAAAAAAAGACACTTTTTCCCCCGTTACAATCAATAATCAAATTGTTCCTCAAAACTTACATGTGAAATACCTTGGTATACATCTTGATCGAAGGCTCACATGGAAATACCACATTGACTCCAAGCTAACGCAAATGAAACTTAAACTAACTCAGATACATTGGCTGGTTGGTAGAAACTCAACCCTCACCCTAGATTGTAAACTTTTAATATACAAGTCGCTCCTAAAACCTATATGGTGCTATGGAATTCAGCTATGGGGTACTGCTTCAGCTTCTAATGTCGAGAGAATCCAACGAAGGCAAAACAAAATTTTACGGTTAATAACATCGGCTCCATGGTATATAAAAAATTCAAATATACATCGTGACTTAAATATGCCACTAGTGACTGAAGAAATTGCAAAAAACGCTGGCAAATATTTAACAAAACTCGAGTCATCCTAATCCGCTTGCCCGTAATATTTTGAACTTTACTGGACACATCCGCCTAAAAAAGAGGGATACAAGGGCTCTTATTTACAGCACTCCAGATGGGACTTCCTGAAAATTCTTTTATTTTTTATATTTTTTCCTTTTGATTATCAATACTTATGTATTATATATAACTACTACTAAGATTATGTCCGACACTGGTCGGGCCTAATTATATTTTTATATTTAAGATTTGAATACTTATTGTTAGTTCATATATGAAGATACAATAAATAAAAATCATGTATTAAAAAAAAAAAAAAAAATTTATATCTCCACACGGGCACTAGTCAACAGATCATCGCTCATATCAAAAATATCGAAGAGCCTCGTGGAGAAATACCATTTGAAAACCGTGACCAGATACGCCCACGACTTCGCGAAGTTTGAAATACGTTCACGCAAACACCAGAACAAATAGTATGCAAAATTCACCGCTCTGATTACAGATAATCTGCCTCGTAAACCATATTCATCCCCAATAAACATCGACCTAACAACAAATTTTCAGCAGATTCCGTAGCTGAGCTCGATCCACAATCAAACACCACGATTGAAATGGAGATTGGAAGTGATGTATTTCATTCAATAAGACGTGATGGAGCCATAATGACAGAAATAGGTCAAGCTGTTCTTGAAAAATTAGCATTGGGATATCTATACTCAGGACCCGTTCAGAACTTGTGGTCGTATTACACCAACTAATGGGGGCCGGCATGTTTAGGCGCGTCGCACTAATATCAACATATTAACATTAACTCTCATAACATTACTTTTATTATTCTTTTTTTATCAGACTCTCACATTTTTGCTTATCCATTGTATTTTGTTTCTCTTCCTTTTGCATTTATATTCTTTCAAATTTGCATGACTTCAGATTTTGTTTAAGTTATCATTGTCAGTTCTCGTTGTACCTTCATAGTGAACAGACACCTCAAAAACATATAATTGAGAAGTGAGTTATAACGGCAGAAATGGCCATTTTAATGTGAGTTCTGATGCTCTTAATGATAATAATAAAAATAAAAATCTGATGATAGAATTACTGTGAGTTCTGAAGCTCTTAATAAAAACAATAAAAATAAAAAATTTGATGATAGACATTTTCTAACGGCAAAGCCACTTTATCGTCAGCCATCAACTTCGCTTTGCCCAATGCCAACTAGTGATTCCGTAACATTACCGTTGGCTAGTACTTCTACATTTAACTCAGTGATATCCGCTTTGGGCTCTTGGTCATCACTTAATCCTGTTTTCACTATAGATAAGAGTAGCTCAAAACCCAAGGTCCAAGTCGGAATAGACAGATACATATATAACTGTGGTAAAGCGCGGGCGAAGCCCAAAATTCTACTAAAATTGCATCTGCTCTAAAGATGTCTAGAGATACCAGCGCATCCTCTACTAATCGGCAAAACCGTTTTAAAATATTGCAAGATGACAATGACAAACCCTCTGCATCTGCGAATAAAACCTCCAAGCCGCAACCGTGTATCGTATGCCGATGCTGCTAAGGCTAGTTCTATTCCCATGCAAAATGTTCCACCGCAAAAAATTCAGCGAATGCAAACTCAAGCTTTAACTTTAGTCGCCTTGAAGCTAGTATTGAGAATCTGGTGCAAACTATAAATAATTTTACAACAAATATGACTAGCATGATGCAAAAAATGCTGCGAATGCAGAATACTCTGCTTCAAGCTTTAGTTAACAAACCATGACCTCGTTAAAAATATGTTTCTGGAACGCAAACGGCATTCGCCAACATAAAAATGAACTTGAGCACTTCCTCACGGAAAAAAATATTGATATAATGTTGGTCTCTGAGACTCATTTGACTTCGAGAAGCCTTTTTAAAATTTATGGCTACACCTTATATGATTCAAAGGATCCGAGAGGAAGAGCATGCGGTGGATCAGCAATTTTAATAAAGTCAAGACTCAAGCATTATATTATTGACAACATTTGTGAAAAACATTTACAAGCAACGAACATTTGTGTCGAAAATGTTTGCACTAATTTTTTCATCAATTTACTCCCCTCCTAGATTCGCAATGACTGAGGATCAATACGAGGATTTTTACAAATCTCTTGGGCCCTTGTTTCGTAACAACTGGCGACTATAATGCTACACATACGTTCTTGAGTTCGCGTCTTATTACACCCAGAGGTCGAGCGTTGTTCAATAAAATGTCCAAAATGCGCTTGGATGTCATTTCGAGTGGGGAGCTCACTTACTGGCCTACTGACATACATAAAATTCCGGATGTTATAGATTTTGGCGTCATGAAAAATATCTCTAGGAATTTAATTGAAATTGAAGCTTCTCTAGATCTCTCGCCCGATCACTCTCCCACGATCGTTACAATTTGTAGCCCATTAAGAAGTGACTTGCCTCACCCATATGCAAATTTGATAAGTCGTGTTAATTGGCTGGGATTTAAAAAATATCTTAGTAGTCATTGCACGGATAATATTACGCTAAGAACACCTGATGATATTCAATCTAACATTGCCAACCTTAATGAAAATACTAAACAGGCTGCTGAGCATGCTACTACCTCCCATCCGGAGACTAGGGTAAATAGAATTTATTCTACGGATATTGAACGTCTCGTAAGTGAAAAAAGAAGAGCTAGAAGAGAATGGCAACAGCACAGATCACCCCAACTTAAAATCAGATTTAGAGAGTGTACTAAACGACTCCAAGAGTTGCTTTCATTTGAAAAAACTGCATCTCTTAAAAATTATTTGGAAGTCTTGATTAGACATATGCATGAAACTAAATAATGATGTTTATGAAACGTTCGCTAAAATTTTTTATTCGTTCCATCCTATTTCATACAGATGAATAACTATGAAACAAGAACAATGAACACTCAATTGTTAAGAACGCAGTAAAACGATGTTGGTTTGTTTACATCATTGATGTCAGTTTCATAGCACAATTGTTTTAGCTAAAATCACACACAGTCTTATTCTCTATCATTTAGTCGTCAATGAAACAGTGACGAAAACACATGCGTAGCGGGTGTATTAAATTCTTTGTGGATACAGTGAAAGAAAAGTGGAATGCGAAAAATATTCTATGATCACCAATGCTTTTCGCGATATTCAATATGTTTTATGTTACAAAACTTTTAAGGAAAAAAATTAATATGTATTTAAAAGACATGTTGACTTTTTTTTTGGAGCATCTTCACTAAACTACACTTTCTATTTAAACTTTAAAGACAAATAACTCGGGAAATATTGGCTGCAGCCAATTTTATTTATTAAGTTTTTTTTCTTATATTTTACATTACTATTAGATAAGCTTTTTAAAAAATTCTTTTTGGAGATTTTTCACAGTTTCCTATGAAAAGTTCAGAGCCCCATAACTCGGAAAATATGGGTCGCCCCCAACTTTTTTATTTAATTTTTTTTTATTTTTTAATTTTCTATCTCATATGCTCCTTTTTATTTATTTTTAGCTGTTTTACTAAACTGCATTTGTTCCAATTATTTATTTTCTTCGATGTACTTCAGAGACGAATGCGACAACTTTTCTCACACATACAACTATAGTTTTATTTTTGACACCACTGGTTTACATATACAAGAGCATACTAACATTTACAAATGTGAAACAGAACATGTGTTGAGTAAATCTCGATTAATGCTAGGAACACAACTGGGACGAACGACGAATTTTTCGGTGCGAACTTTCGTCATAAAAAATAAAACACATTTGTGCATATGAAAATGAACACAACACCGCCGTACAACGAAATTCGTCGTGCGTGACGAATTCTGAGATAGATTTATTTCTAATTTGTACGCCGACGAACGACGAAAAAACAATTTTCTCTCTCTCACTCTCTGTCTTTGTACACACAACAACCAAATTTATCAAATATAAGAGAGGAATTCGCTGAGTAAATTCGTCGTTGTTGTGCTTCACACGACGAATTTACGCAGCGAACTCTTATCGACGAATTCGTCGACGTGTTCCTAGCATAAGTTCATGCAAAAATAATATGCTTTTAAAGATCAGTGTTGCCAGTTGTAGGAAAAAGGAAAATACTAGAATAATCGCCGAAAAGAAGTTTTTAATCACTCTCACTAATAAAAACTAAATTTAATTTAGAGCTCAATTAAATTTAGAGCTCAATTAAATTTAGTTTTTATTAGTGAGAGTGATCTACAACTGCGGTAAAATATTTCATTTAGATGAAAGTATTTAATTTTATACTATCTTTCGCTTTCACGAAATGGATTACTTATAAACATAAGTTAAATGTACATATAATTATCTTTCTTTTAAATGCAATATTATTGTTGTTTAAAATTTCGTATTTTTACATTAGGGTGATAATATTTTTTTTTTTTTTTTCATATACATATTTATTTATTGTATCTTCAAAAATGAACTAACAATAAGTAATCAAATCTTAAATCTAAATATAATTATTAGGCCCGACCAATATCGGACATAAGCTTAGTGATAGTTATAAATAATACATAAGTAGTGATAATATTATTGTTTGAGTTTTATTACAAATATTAATTTCAAAAATAGTTTTTAGGTATATTTTTGCTTGGAAGTATATAAATAGTTATTTTCGCTTGGAAACGAGTACTTTTGTTGTGTTTTATTTAATTTTTTTCACACAACTAATAAACTATTAGGCTGGGTTTACATATGTGTTTCATGTGCCACACAAGTGTAAAAAAACGTAACCACTAATTACTAATGCAAAACTGTTTGATTCAAACATGTATTTATTAAGTTAAATAGTTCCATACATAGCTAATAGACAATTTTATAGAATCCAACATGATTGGAAATTGTTTAAATCAATAAATACATGTCTGAATCAAACAGTTTTTCATTATTAATTAGTTGGTTACGCTTTTTTGGGCAAATAGCACACAAGAAATGCCAGATGTAAACTCAGCCTTATTAACTGGTTAAGTTCTTATCTATTTAATTAAAAATGTATAACTTCCCAGCTGCTGGATCGATTTTCTTCAAACAGTGCTTACGAGGGCGGTTCGGAAACTTCTTAGCCTATCAATGAAAGAGAATAGTTAGTTTTTCAAAAATATTTTTATTTTTCAATATAATCTCCTGAAACTGCAATATACTTAGTCCAACGCTTTTCTAGCAATTCTATCCCTTGATTAAAATAGTTTTCCTCAAGGTCTTCAAAATAGTGGTTTACAACTGTAATTGCATCTTCATTTGAGGTAAAACGCTTGCCAGCAAGGAATTTTTTTAGATTTGGGAACAGGTAAAAGTCACTGGGAGCCAAATCAGGAGAATAAGGTGGGTAGTCAAGCAACTCGTACTTTAGTTCGTTGATTTTAGCCATTGTTAAAACACTCTTGTGCGCTGGTGCGTTGTCTTGATGAAAAATTATATTTTTGTGTTGTAAGCCAGGACGTTTTTCTCGAATTTGTACATTTAATTCATCCAAAAGGTTGCAATAGTACTCTGAATTTATTGTTTTACCCTTTTGCAGATAGTCAATCAATAAAATACCTTTGAAGTCCAAAAAACCGTTGCGATAACCTTACCAGCCGACTGAATTGTTTTTGCCTTCTTTGGGGCACTTCCTCCAGCTTCTGTCCATTGTTTGGATTGTTCTTTTGTCTCTGGAGTATAGTGGTGGATCCAGGTCTCATCAACAGTTATGAAACGACGCTTAAAATCCATTTTATTTCGCTTAAAACGATCCAAACAAGCTTGAGAAATGTTCATTCTTATGCGTTTTTGGTCGATTGTTAACAAATGCGGCACCCATCTTGCAGAAAGCTTTTTCATCTGTAGTTCTTCATGCAAAATTAAATGGACTCGATCATTTGAGATGCCCATGATATTAGCTATTTCACGCACTTTTATTCGTCGATCATTTAATACCATATCATGCACTTTGGCTACAATTTCTGTTGTTGTTGCTGTTTTTGGACGTCCACTACGTGGTTCATCTTCAATGCTTGTACGACCACGTTTAAATTCAGCAACCCAATTTTTTACTGTTGCATATGAAGGAGCACTTTCACCTAACACATTCACCATATCATTATGAATTTCTTGTCCCGATAAACCTTTTTTATGTAAATATTTAATGACACCACGCATTTCTAATTTTTCCATTTTTAAAAAATCGCGGATGCGTCTTTTGTGAACACCTCTTTCTATATGAAGGAGTTGCCAGATCGAAACAAAATTTAACATGTGTACATAGCAGAGATGGAAGTTTCCAAAACACTTAACTTTTTTCTGCTTATACCGCGCTTTTTGTGCTAGGCTAAGAAGTTTCCGAACCGCCCTCGTACAACACTCCCGATAAAGTCACCTTTCAAGCAATAACAAACTAAATGGAAATTGGTACAGACGTTTTGGTTTCCAAATTCTTCTAAAATTTCATCTGCACTAAAGATATCTAGGGATAACATCGCATGCTCTACTAACCGTCAAAACCGTTTTTAAAATATTGCAAGATGACAATGACAAACCCGATGTATCCACGAAGAAAACATCCAAGCCTCCACCAATCTATTTCAGAGAAAAAAAAAACTCAAACGCTTTTATTAAAAAATTAATATCGGTATTAGGTTAGGTTAGCAGGCTGCTGGTAAGGAAGGGTGAAATTAACGAGTCCAGCTCACTTGGCACTGTGGGCGAAATGGTCGATCTAGCGTCGTTTAATTCAATTTTCAAAGTGTTTAATTGCGCCAAAAATTGTGTCTCAATCGATTACTAATATACCACTGAACTTATATATCGATTCTTTTTTGATTGCCATGATCTAGTTGCGCAGCTGTGAGCTGTCAAACACAAAATATGTTTCAGGCGGTGCTTCAATAAGCTTTAACACGTGTTTTCTTTGCATTGCCAAATGTTCTCTAAATTTACATTTGTCTCAATTAAGTGGAAGAAAAGTGGTTTTATTTATAGTTAGAGGTATGTATTAACTAAAAAAAATTTTGTTTGTGACCTGTGTTTAAGTGTTGTAGAAAAAAATAGAGTTAAAGTTGACTATACCACTAAATGCTTGAAAAAAGCCAAAATAAGACTTCCGTGGAACAGAACTTCTGATATTAGTGGGTATTGGGGCTAGAATATTTTTTTTTAATTACTATGTTGTCTTGTGATTGTAAAATATCCCAGTCATTTGCTACTTTATGCTACTTTACATGATATTGCATTTTTTAGGAGCAATGTCGGTGCTCAGACGAGAAGTTTATTTACTATGGCGCAACGAGCCTGTGGCTACTAAAAATTTTTCTGCCGCTGAGAGTCATATATTTCATAATAAAATTAATATCAACATGTATAATGCTAATGAAATCCTTGTAATAAGCAAAAAAAAATTTAAATTTTGTAGCACAATTGGTTCAGAAATGGAAATTCAAGCATAGAATCAGCCACAAATTTGAAGAAAACAACACGGAGTGGTTAGACGGCCAACTTTTATTAGTTGATCCACTGACTAATCGTGGGAGACCCGATTAGATGTTCGACGAATGTTCCAACAAAACGAAATTAAGTAAATAATTAGTGTTTTTTATGGGAATTGTTAAAATTTAAGTTTAAAATTTTTAAACGCACTAATAATCCCAAATTATTATTTTACTTATTAAGTAAAATATTTTTTATTAAAAATACGTTGAAATTGATTATTGAGGGGTTTAGCTGGATCCTATGCGCATTTCACTGTTGCTAATGCAGATCATCAGGGAACCTTTACCCAAATTTCTTAGAACAACTAGAGTTATTATATTATAAACTTTCATTTAAACAAATGAGAAGCCTAACAACAAATAACAAAGTTGAAACAAGAACTCAATAATCAACATGTTTTTTTATTTTCTTACTTTACCATTGCTACATTGGCTGACTTTTTTTCAGCTTCAAATTGTAGTTGTTAAATAAATGTAAATAACAACAACAGCTATTAAAGAATAGAGTGTTGCCACACAAGTATTTTTGACCGGGTCCAGTCAACTTAATAACACTGTGCTACAAAAGTTGAGAAAAAAAATATTCAGGGATTCTAATGTACCAATTCTGTTTTGTTGGAGTCCATGGATGACGAAAATACCGTTGGTTTTTTTTAGGTCACTTCATAAAGTGATTTTATAACGGTAAATGTAGTGAAAAACGGGGTTTCTTAGCTTTTCAGTTTTAAACAGTTGTAACTTCTTTGTTTCCCAACGGATTTCTTTTAACTTTTCGTTGGTTAAAAGGCTCGAATATTATCTTTCAATAAAGATATAGTTTTTGTAAATCGACTAAGAAATGGCCAAGTTACAGTCGTTGAAGTGTACAAAAAACCAATTAAAAAAGTATTCTTTTGTTTTCTTCAGGCTATAAGTTGCTTATGAGTTACAAAAGAATACTTTTTAATGGATTTTTTGTACACTTCAACGACTGTAACTTAGCCATTTCTTAGTCGATTTACAAAAAATATATCTTTATTGAAAGATAATATTCGATTCTTTTCACCAACGAAAAGTTAAAAGAAATCCGTTGGGAAACAAAGAAGTTACAACTGAAAATCTAAGAAACCCCGTTTTTCACTACATTTACCGTTATAAAATCAGTTTATGAAGTGACCAAAAAAAACCAACGGTATTTTCGTCATCCATGGACTACAACAAAATAGAATTGGTACATGAGAATCCCTGAATATTTTTTGTGTATCACAGTGTAATTAGTGTTTTTTATGGGAATTGTTAAAATTTAAGTTTAAAATTTTTAAAGGCACTAATAATCCCAAATTATTATTTTAAGACGCGCCACAAAATTTTGTTAAAAAATATTAATAATCATGTTTTACCTATTTTTTATGGTTTCAAAGTTATTCAGAATTTAAAAAAGAAAAGTTTTTTTATGCAAAAATCGCGTAATTTTTTTACATAAAAATTACAATAAAAAAATCAGAAACTCTCAAGTTTCATATATTTTACATTTTTCTTAAAACCACATATTCTAGGAATAAAACAAGCTATAAAACGTGAAAATCCAGCAATAAATCTTGATTTTATTCACAATTTAAAGCAGGTACCTAAAAATGGAAAAATGTGTGTAATGCATTAAATGCAGTCACATTTACATCTGGCAGTGATGGGAAAGTTGGTACGATCGTACTTTTTTTGATACTGTTTGACATGAAAAAGTACCGTAGTACTCCCCTAAGATATTTGATACTCTCACGGGCAACTTAGAAATGCAGTCAGAAGACTCGCGCATGCATATATTTTGCCAAGAATTAAATTGTTTTTTCGACAAATAGAAAGAAGCTTTATTAGTAAAGATCTTTTAGAAAAGTGTATCCACAATTAAATATCAATATCAATATTTCATTCAATGATATTTTATGTGGCACAGAAGTTAATCTATTGAAACAACTGTTTTAAATCAGTTTAAAGAAAATTTTAAAAAGTTTATATTAAGTTCTAAGGGCAAAAGTGGACTTTGACAATAAAATGTTAGTTTGGTTTAGTAAGTTTCACCCTGAAAGTATTTTATCTGTTAAACCAATATCATTATACCACTTTTAATTAAAATGTTCCCAGGGAAAAGAAAAAAAAGAAAAGAAAAATAATTTGAAATATTAACAACCAATATAGAGCACTGGCTTATATAAAAACGCATTAGATGAATACATGTTTCCTGATATATCGAGAGTAGCTTACGGAATTTTATCCATGCCTCACTCCGCTGTAAATGTCGAAAGGATTTTCTTTTACCAAAATTTCATGAAAACAAAATATAAATTAACAGCCATCGTATTCTGTAACTCGCTAGAGCTAAATATCTATCGCTTAGAATCCATAAAATCAATTTGTCGATTTTCGGCTACGAATGCAATTTTCAAACGGGTATTGATAAATCAGGTAATGGCTTAAAAATGTAATTCGCCGAAATTTTATTGCTTTATGTCATCGCCAAAAATTTAAAATTTTCTATTTGTTCAGCATTTTAGCGGTCGAATTTAGCTTTAGCTTTAGCGAGCTATGGAATACGGAGGCAAGCTTTATGTTCCAACAGTATTAAGTCTAATCCAGGCTACACCTATTTGTATATTTGTACCTATGTGTTCCTTTTTTTTGTAAATGAATTTCTTATAATTTTTTGTTAATAAAATTTAAATAAGAAATATTATAATTTTTGGTACTCTCGGGATCAAAAAAGTACTAAAAAAAATTTGTTTTTGATACCGAAATGCAAATCTCATTTCCCATCACTGACATCTGGTAATGCTATTGAAAGGGCATTGCGGGCAGGTAACAGAACTTTAAATTGTGAATAAAATCAAGATTTATTGCTGGATTTTCACGTTTTATAGCTTGTTTTATTCCTAGGATATGTAGTTTTAAGAAAAATTTAAAAAATATGAAAGTTTTGAGTTTCTGATTTTTTTATTGTAATTTTCATGTAAAAAAATTACGCGATTTTTGCATAAAAAAAACTTTTTTCTTTTTTAAATTCTGAATAACTTCGAAACCATAAAAAATAGGTAAAACATGATTGTTAATATTTTTTAACAAAATTTTGTGGCGCGTCTTTTGGTTTATTATTTATTAAAATCGAAATAGCGGTTTTCGAGTTATAGTAAAATATATTAGTATGGCCGACTAATTTAGGGGCCAAAATTAGCCACGCCCATAAAAAAAAATCTCTACGTGATAGAGCAAAACTGACAGCAGATTTGAATTTAACGCATCGAAATCCATATAGTCCGCGTTATTTTATCTAAAGGACAGCCAAAAAATGTTATTTTGTTGTACAGTGTTATTAACTTGACTGCACCCGGTCAAAAATACTTGTGTGGCAACACTCTATTCTTTAATAGCTGTTGTTGTTATTTACATTTATTTTACAACTACAATTTGAAGCTGAAAAAAAGTCAGCCAATGTAGCAATGGTAAAGTAAGAAAATAAAAAAACATGTTGATTATTGAGTTCTTGTTTCAACTTTGTTATTTCCCAGCAAAAAATTTTCGAAATTTTGTAATGGGTAGTACTCTTTTAATGGCTTACAAAGTAATGACTCATACTTATTTATGTAATTATTTTATGTGCATAATAATGACTGCCCTGTAATGAATAAAATAAGAACTTATTTATATCATTACGTGAAAGTACTTATTGTAGTGCTTTCCAGTTAATAAGGAAATATATCTAGAGAAAAATTAATTGATTGTGAAAATTATTTTAATTAGAAAAACTTGCAAATTAATTTAGAATAAGTTTAAGCAAAATTTAATCTATAAGGTTTTGCATATTTGTAAGCAAAAAATAACCCATTAAATTTTGAGTACTTTTAGGCAATCAGTAATATATTAACTTTTGCATGTTTGTAGGCAAAAAGTATAGGGTACCGCATACTTTTTGAACTTCTCAAACAAAAATAATGGGTTATTCAGTCAAATTGTAAGTACTTACGACTGAGGAGTACATACACTTTTTGGCATTCTAGTAGGCAAAGTTTTTTGCTGGGTTGTTGTTAGGCTTCTCATTTGTTTAAATGAAAGTTTATAATATAATAACTCTAGTTGTTCTAAGAAATTTGGGTAAAGGTTCCCTGATGATCTGCATTAGCAACAGTGAAATGCGCATAGGATCCAGCTAAACCCCTCAATAATCAATTTCAATGTATTTTTAATAAAAAATATTTTACTTAATAAGTAAAATAATAATTTGGGATTATTAGTGCGTTTAAAAATTTTAGAAATTAAGTGAAGTTTCCCAAATTGTTAAGGAAACACCTCACAGTGAGCTCGTACTAGCTACAACGAGCAATTTATACAAAGAACATTGTGTACCTTGCACTTGTGATTCATCTCGTAGTTCCGAATCGGAATGTGCATTATAATTTCATTTTTGTTATGAAAACAACTGAAATATATGAAGACTGAATAAGGCCAAAAATAGTTATTTCAAAGTTTTAAACAAAAAAATAAATAAATAAATGTTTAAAAAAAAGTTGTTCATATTAAAAGTTTAATATATTTTTAGTCCAAAAGAATGTGAAGCATTAAATATATTAAGTAATTAATTAAATATATTAGCTTTATCATGTTTTCCTGAATGAAATAAAAAATGTCTAATTTATGAAAAAAATTGCAACTTTCACAACAAAATATTTATATATATTTAAAAAATAATTTTTTTATTTAATATTGTAGCTTAATCTATTTTCAACTAAAAAAAATATTACACAAACAAAAAATTTTTTCCCTAAGCGCTATTAATTAAACGCCGCTAGATGAGCCTTTTCGCCCACTGTGCTTGGGTCCAATACAATGACCCCTTTGTGCTACCTGTTAGTTAAAGAGAAGATAGTGGGAGACGGTGATAGGTAAGGGATAGTGATAGAGAAGACAGGTGGTAAAGGAAGAGATAGAGGAAAGCTTCATTATTTTACAACTTTGCTCTTTGCACGGTTTTTGATAATGCAGTGCTGCAGCGCCATCTGGTGTCAAATGAGGCATACTAAATTATGAAGCTGTGTTTAGTAGCCGTTTTAATGGTTATATTACTTCGCCGATGATTCTCCTACACAACGAAGGAGGGCACTCTGATGTTACATTAGGATTAGTATCTGATGAAGTCGGTATAGTTTTTAGTGACCATTGGCTTATGCCTGCATCACTAGAACTTTTCCCACAACAACTGATATTGGTCATTGGTGAGAATAAATTTCACATTGTTTCAATAAAACGTGGTAGCATTGATGAAACGAAAATTCAAATTTATGAAGAAAAAGATTTTCGCAAAATGGTTTCAGAATTTGAAAAAAGTAAACCAAATTTCTACACATACCTGCTGAAGAGTGCTAAAGGTAGATTCAGTTGTTGCTCCCGATGAAATAAAAGATGCATTCGTCCTCCAGGGATTTAAGGTAAAAAATGTATCGAACATAACAAATAAGGAAAAGATCCCCCAACCGCTATTTCGCGTTGAACTTGAGCCAAATGATATACATAAAATTGGACAAAATTAAACCCATCCAATATATAATTTAAAATATCTCTTATATCGAACAATAACAGTTGAAGAACCACACGTTAAATATATGTTTCTGGAACGCAAACGGCGTTCGCCAACATAAAAATGAACTTGAGCACTTCCTCACGGAAAAAAATATTGATATAATGTCGATCTCAGAGACTTATTAGACTTCGAGAAGCCTTTTTAAAATTTATGGCTACACCTTATATGATTCAAAGGACCCGATAGGAAGAGCATGCTGTGAATCAGCAATTTTAATTAAGTCAACCATTATATTATTGACAATATTTGTGAAGAACATCTACAAGCAACGAATATTTGTGTTGAAAATGTTTGCACAAATTTTGTCATATCATCAATTTACTCCCCTCCCAGATTCGCAATTACTGAGAATCAATTCGAAAATTTCTATAAATCTCTTGGCCCTTGTTGCGTAGCAGCTGGCGACTATAATGCTAAATATATTACACCCAGAGAGGTCGAGCATTGTTGAACACAATTTCAAAAATTGGCTTGGGCGTCATTTCGAGGGGGAAGCCCACTTACTGGCCTACTGACATAAATAAAATTCTGGATGTTATAGATTTTGGCGTCATGAAGAACATTTCTAGGGAATTAATTAACGTTGAAGCTTCTCTAGATCTCTCGTCCGATCACTCTCCCACGATCGTTACAATCTGTAGCCCACAGAGAAGTGATTTACCTCACTCGTATGTGAAGATGAGCAGTCGTGTAAATTGGCTACGATTCAAAAAATATCTTAGTAGTCATTGCACGGAAAACATTACGCTAAGAACACCCGAGCATATTGAAGCTAACATCGCCAACCTTAACGAAATGATTACACAGGCTGCTGAACATGCTACTACTTCACGCTGCTAGAAAGCTGAAAACCCCCGTTGAGTTTAAACCACCTCTGCGCACATATACCGGAGGTTGGGCAATAAGCGATACTGAAAAAGGTAACATATTTGAAATCATTTAAAATACGTATTTACCCCAAACATATGCACTGGTGTTGCTGATTTGCCGAGTGTAGTTGCTCTACCCCCGCGACCCATAAAGTTTAAGATGCGCGATGTACAAAAGCTAATTGCTGAACTTCATCCGAAGAAAGCTCCTGGTATTGATGGAATTAGTAACAAGATGCTGATGAACTTGCCTCATATTGCAATAAGAATCCTGCTATTTATTTTTAATGCCATTTTACGAATGCAGTATTTTCCACATAATTGGAAACTTGCCAAGATTAAAATGATACCGAAGCCGGGCAAAGATCTTACCAAGGCTGAGTCATATAGGCATTTAAGCTTACTATCAATAATCTCAAAGCTTTTCGAAAAGCTGTGTCCACAATTTTAGCTGATAATGGGTGCATCCCGGACCATCAATTTGGATTTAGAAGTCAGCATAGCACAATTGAGCAAACGCATAGATTGGTTCAAGTTATAAAGAGGGCTTTTGAAGAAAATAAGCAAAGACTATAAATATATAAAGATGTTCTACGTCCATACATTGTACTGCCAGTGCTTAATTTGCTGGTGGATTTACTACTAAATCCATTTGTTTCAAAGAGAGTAATTTATTTTCTCAGAGCACTTATTATTCTCAAGTCTTCGCTATTCATCTGCATACGCATGCATGTGTGTGTGCCTTTGCATGCGTAAGTATGAATGGATGTGTGTATTTAATTTAAAGCAAAGAAAAAATTTACACAAACAAAAAGAACTTGTGTTTTCGCACATATGCATAAGTGTATGGACATAAGCTACATAAAATTTAATGTTACCGATTGTCTATTTATAGGGCAAAAATATGTATTTTATTGTTGTACTTTTGCAAATACATGGATTCGCACCGAATATAAATTTACTTATTTAATTTAAATATAAGTCCAAACGAAAAACATTTTGCAAAATGCTCCTAAAGATAAATAGAGGGACAAATGCGCGTTGGGAAGAGCATGAGATAAGCTTTTCTCAAAGTATATTTTAAAGATCAACCTCCACATACTTGTTCTTAAGAAATATATTGAAATTGAACCTTCAGAGTCCTTCATCCTTTAGTGGATGGAGTAGCATTAAAAATTTGCAGCCAGGTAACAATTCATGTATATACAATGCGCTCACAGAAACTGTGAAAAAGATGCAACCTTTTGAAAAAGAATGCATTTTAATTTTTGATGAAGTATCTATAAGAAAAAAATTTACTTATAATAAATGTGCAGATGTTATAGATGGAGTTGTCGATTTAGGATATGAACGAGTGAATCAAATGGGGTCCCAAGTTTGCGTTTTTATGATAAGAGGAGTTGTAAAAAGTTGGAAGTTCGTTTTAAACTATTTTGTTACTTCCAGTTCAATAAAAGGTGATGTACTAAAAAAACTTGTGGAGTCAAACTTTGACATTTTAAGAGAAATGGGACTAAATGTGCGTGGGCTTACGTGTGATCAAGGACCCAATAATAGAAAATGCTATGATATGCTAGGCGGATCTTGTGAAAAACCTTATTTTATTTATAAAAATGCAAAAATTTACCTGATGTACGACGTACCCCATATTTTCAAATCCATAACAAATGCTTTCATCAAAGCCGATTTTAAAACACTGCATGACGTAGCGCGATTCGACGTTGTTAGAGAAATATTCGAGTTGGAGTATGGAAAAGTAACCAAAATGACAAAATTAACAACGGTGCACATAAACCCAAATAATTTTCAGAAGATGCGTGTTGGCCTAGCTGTCCAAACTTTAAGCAATTCAGTTGCTGCTGCAATCCAATCTGTAAATGAAAATCGCCAGTTTACACGAAGTTCCGCAACAATAGCCACTTCAACGTGCTCTTTTATAAAAAAACTCGATAGCTATTTTGATTGCTTAAACAGCATGTATTTTAACGATGCAAAGCCCCTGAAGCGTGGCCTGAAGCCGAAAAGCACAACTTGGTAATTACTCGAAGAGCTAATTACCTATATGAAACAGGTTGAATACGCAGGAAATAAAATATTTTCAATTGATGGCCTAATTCAAACTACGAGAGCTATTTTATCGTTATCGTGAATTGTTTGCGGAAAACTCAAATTTGATATGCATTTTAACGAGCCATTTTAATCAAGATCCATTGGAAAACTTGTTTTCATATATACCTACGTCCCAAGGGCGGACACTGCAAAAATCCTTCGGTCTATGAATTAAATGTCGCAGTAGCTAAACTGCTATCTCTTAAAATAACGCAATTTAGTACCTCTTCAAATTGTGCAAACGACGATGCGATATTTTTACCTATTGAGTTCCAAACAATTTTAGAAGATACTCAAAGAAGTCGAAGTACAGCAGAAAGTAGTCGCACACCTGACGTTAATGTAACAAACATATTCGATGAAAATGAAGATTATTTTAATGAAGATGCAGATTGTTTTAACTCTAATAATGTTCCAATAGAGTTAACATCAAGCCGATATTTTGTTGGTTATATATGTAGCTCAACGAATTACTTGCGCTAAATGTCGTGTGGATATAATTAAACCAGCACAAGTTTTGTAATATCCTTCAGAAATGTTTGTTCATGCTAAAAATTATGATAAAGAAACAGATAATACAGTGGAATCTCCCTTAACGGACACTTCCTATAGGCGGACACTCCCTGTAGACGGACACTTTTGACAGGTCCCAGCAGCGCTCCATTTAAATGTTTAGTTTTCTCTTGACCGGACAGTTCCCTTGTACGGACACATTTCAATGGTCCCTTCAGTGTCCGCTCAATAGAGATTCCACTGTAATTGAAATATATAATTGATATACATATAATTGAAATTTCTAAATAAAATAATTATAGTTTGGTGCGAATCAACTTATTTTTAATTTTACAACAATAAAACACGTATTTTTACCCTACAATAACACAATCGGTCGCATTTGATTTTCATGATTTATTTGCACATGAATATATCAAAACAAGAAACTTCTTTTAGTTATTTCATATTTTTGCTCCTACTTGACTGCGCTTTAAACAAGAAATATAACACACACACAACTAAATTTCTCTATAAGCTTCAATTATGTGTGTGCATACATTGTATGCCATACAACATTACTACATACATATTTATATAAGTGTGAATGCTCAAAAATTTTGTGCTCTCTTTGTGGTTTCGTTCAAATAACAAACAATTTATTTTTCCCTTGTTACTTCCCCCACAGCATCTATAAACACAAAAAATTTTAGTTTTCATTTAATGTTCTACGTGGAACATCTTTATATATTTATAGTCTTTGAAATAAGTATTGTTCTGCCCTTTTTATTGATGCTTCTCAGGCATTTGACAAAGTATGGCACGAAGGCCTATTTTTAAAATTGAAGACATATTTGCCAATAAATATAGAAAAACTTTTGGAAAGTTATATTGTTGATAGGAAGATTACTGTTGTGGAAGGAGACTTCATGAGTGTGCCCGAATCTATATCTTCTGGTGTGCCACAGGGTAGTATTTTGGGGCCAGTCTTGTATTTAATAAATACTTGTGATATGCCTGTGAGCAATAACATCCACACTTCTACATTTGCCGATGATACAGCCTGTATGAGTATGCACAAAAACCCTGATGAGGCATCCCGCAATCTCTAAGCACACATTACTTAGCTTGAAATATGCTTGAACTTATGGAGAATTAAAGTAAATGAACAAAAGTTTGTTCATATAACGTTTACCCTAAGAAAAGATACCTGTTCCCCCATTCGAATCAATAATCAAAATATTCCTCAACATTCTTAAGTGAAATACCTTGGCATACATCTTGATCGAAGGCTTACATGGCAACATCATATTGACGCTAAACTAATTCAAATGAAACTTAAGTTAATTCAAATACATTGGTTGATTGGCAGAAATTCAACACTCAGTCTTGACTGCAAACTTTTGATATACAAGTCGCTTTTGAAGCCAATATGGTGCTACGGAATTCAGCTATGTGGCACTGCTTCAGCTTCAAATGTGGATAGAATCCAACAACGGCAAAATAAAATTTTACCGTTAATAACATCGGCTCCATGGTACATCAAAAATTCAAATATACATCGTGATTTAAATATGCCACTAGTGACTAAAGAAATCGCAAAATACGCAGGTAAATATTTAACAAAACTCGAGTCACATCCTAATCCGCTTGCTCGTAATATCCTGAACTTTACTGGACACATCCGCTTAAAAAAGAGGGACACAAGGGCCCTAATACTCAGCACCCCAAATGATACTTCTTGAAAATAATTATTGTGCTTAATACGAAATTTATGTATTATTAATTACTATCACTAAACTAAGTTTATGTCGGATACTGGTCGGGCCTAATAATTATATTTTAGTCTCTTTGTTATTTTGGCCAGTATTTAGGTTTAAGTTGATTTCCTTTTAAGCTAATTGGGCCTAATATTTCAATGCAAATAAAAATCCATTTATTTACAGTTTTTCCCGACGTTTCGTAGATTTTTTGTCTACTTTTTCAAGGGATCGTCTATTTAAATAATAAAAAACAATTATAAAAAACAATTTCGCATTGAGTCATTTTAACTTACAATTCATGGAATAATTAATTACATAGGTACATATACATATTTTACATATTGAATAACAATACTCAACATTAAAACATATATAAACAAATATAACATTTTTTAAACACAACTTAACTTAATATCACAGATCTGTTTCGTTTAAAGCTACTTTGTAGTTTGTGTTTATGTTTGCTGTATCTTCTTTTAGATTCATTGTTTTGTTTATTTTTTGCTGTATTCTTAATGTTTCAATAGTGTATCTTTTTCTTTCCATTTTTTCTATATCCAAAATTTTAACTCCTTCGAAGTCAGCTGAGTGTCCAGTTTGTAATACATGTTGTGCTAGTGCTGTTGTTTCCTTCTTTTTTACTATGTCCATTTTGTGTTCTCCCATTCTTGTATCTAAACTTCTCTTTGTTGTGCCAATGTATATTAGATCACAGTTTTCGTCGTTTTTCCCTTTACATTGTATTTCGTATATGACATTTTTTTGTTTATTTTTCTCAACCCGCGTTTTTGTTTTTGTAAATATTGAGTTTAAAGTTCTGTTTGGTTTATAAGCAAAACAAGCATTTGCTATTTTTATTGTTTTTCTTATGTTATTGTTGTCAGTAAGGTTGGGGACATATGATACACTGAAAAATTTTTTGTCTTCTTTTGGTGAGGTATTTGTTTGTTGTGAGTTATTTTTAAGTTGTTGTTTAATGCTTTCAATAAGTAAGTTTATCAAGTTTGTAGGAAAACTGTTTTTCTTTAAAATTTGGAATATAATTTTAATGTTTTTGCTGTGAAATTGTCTGTCGCTGATACTAAGCACTCTGTTTATAAAACTTTTTGCGGTGTTAATTATTTGACTTTTTGGCTGTGTTGTTTAAAAATTCATTATTCTACCAGACAGTTCTCGTGGTACCTTCATAGCGAACAGTCGAATAGCGGAATTTTACTTACTTACCAAACAAACAAAAATTACATATACAAAAAAAAATATTAGTAGTACATATTATTCGTAATAGGTACATACATACTGTCTTTAATAAATAAGCTTTCTGCTTTGCTAATATTTTTTACATAGTAAAAATAACAAAAACAAAAAAACCGCAAAAAAACTTAAACAAGTGATATTGAGGAATACCTCAAAGTCAAACAAACAATCATAAATAACAAAAACAAAAAATACCGAAAATAAAAAAAAACATAAACGAATAACCCTTGAGGAATTCTTTGTATGAATTCCTCAAATACAGAAAAACTTGAAGTGAGTTCTAACGGCAGAAATGCTTATTTTACTGTGAGTTCTGAAACTCTGAATGAAAAAAATATAAAAAATAAATCTGATGAAAATCTTTTGTTAACGGCAACGCCAATTTTTCGTCAGCGATCAACTTCGCTTTGTCCAATGCCTAATAGTAATGATGCATTAACATTACAGTTGCCCAGTACTTCTTCATTTAAGTCAGTAATATCATCCCCTTCAGGCTCGTGTTTATCACTTAACAAAGTTATCACTACAGATAACAGCGGCTCGAAACTCAAGGTACAAGTTGGAATGGACAGATACATTACAATTTTAAAGCGCGGGCGAAGCCCGAGTTCTTCAAAAATCTCATCTGCTCCAAAAGTGTCTAAGGATAACAGCGCAGCCTCAACTAATCGCCAAAACCGCTTTAAAATTTTTCAAGATGACAACGACAAACCCGAGGTATCCTCGAACAAAACATCCAAGCCGCCACCAATCTATTTGAGACAAAAAAATTCAAATGCCCTTATTAAAAAATTAATTTCGGTCATTGGTGAGAATAAATTTCACATTGTTCCAATAAAACGTGGCAACATCGATGAAACTAAAATCCAAATTTATGACGAAAAAGATTTCCGCAAAATGGTTGCTGAATTTGAAAAAAGTAAAACAAGCTTCTACACATACCAGCTTAAGAGCGCTAAAGGCATGCAGATCGTATTGAAGGGCATAGATTCTTATGTTGTCCCCGAAGAAATAAAAGATGCACTCGTCCTCCAGGGGTTCAAGGTAAAAAATGTGTCCAATATAATAAATAGAGAAAAGATTCCCCAACCCCTATTTCGTGTTGAACTAGAACCTAATGATATAAAATTGAAAAAAAATGAGACGCATCCAATTTATAATTTAAAATACCTCTTGTACCGAAAAATCACAGTTGAAGAGCCACATAAGCGTTCAGGTCCTGAACAGTGCCATAATTGCCAAGAATATGGCCATACAAAAACATACTGCAATTTACCTACTGTTTGTGTTGTGTGCGGCGAATTATACGGCACTGCTAGCTGCAACAAACCAAAAGATCAAAGTGATAAAAAGTGCAGTAATTGTGGAGGTAATCACACCGCTAACTACAGAGGTTGTCGTGTGTACTCTTTTGTAAAGAAGACTATGGTGCAAAAACCTAAATTAGCTCCAGCTCAATCAGCAAACGTTTACTCTGCCACTTTTCTGCAAATGAGCCAACCAGTTACTTCCCGTGTATCGTATGCAGATGCTGCTAAGGCTAGTTCTATTCCGACACAAAATGTTTCACCGCAAAATAATTCTACAAATACAAACTCAAACTTTAATTATAATCGCCTTGAAGCCACTATTGAAAATCTTGTGCAAACTATAAACAATTTTACAACAAATATGACTACCATGATGCAAGAAATGTTGCGAATGCAGAATACTCTGCTTCAAGCAATACTTAATAAGCCATGAACACGTTAACAATATGTTTCTGGAACGCAAACGGCATTCGCCAACATAAAAATGAACTTGAGCACTTCCTCACGGAAAAAAATATTGATATAATGTTAGTATCTGAGACTCATTTGACTTCGAGAAGTCTTTTTAAAATTTATGGCTACACTATATATGATACAAAGGACCCTAGAGGAAGGGCTTGCGGTGGATCAGCAATTCTAATAAAGTCAAGACTCAAGCACTATGTTCTTGATAACATTTGTGAAGAATACCTACAAGCAACAAATATTGGCATTGAAAGTTTTTGTTCAAATTTCGTTATATCATCAATTTACTCCCCTCCCAGATTTTCAATCACTGAGAATCAATATGAGGATTTCTACAAATCTCTTGGACCTTGTTTTGTAGCAGCTGGAGACTACAATGCGAAACATACGTTCTGGGGTTCGCGCCTTGTTACACCCAGAGGTCGAGCATTGTTCAACACTATTTCAAAAATGGGCTTGGATGTCATTTCGAGTGGGGAGCCCACTTATTGGCCTACTGACATACAAAAAATTCCGGACGTTATAGATTTTGGCGTCATAAAAAATATCTCTAGGGATTTAATTCAAGTTCAAGCTTCTCTTGATCTCTCGTCCGATCACTCCCCGACGATCATCACAATTTGTAGCCCATTAAGAAGTAACTTACCTGACCCATATGTGAAGATGATCAATCGTGTAAATTGGCTGGGGTTCAAAAAATATCTCAGCAGTCATTGTACGGAAAACATTACGCTTAGAACACCCGATGATATTGAATCGAACATTGCCAATCTCAGCGAGAATATTAAACAGGCTGCTGAACATGCCACTATCTCCCATCCGCAGATTGGGTTTAATAAAATTTATTCTACAGACATTGAACGTCTCGTACGTGAAAAAAGAAGGGCTAGAAGGGAATGGCAACAGCACAGATCACCACAAAATAAAATCAGATTTAAAGAGTGCACTAAACGAATCCAAGAGTTGCTTGCATCTGAAAAAATTGCATCTCTTAAAAATTATCTGGAGGGTCTTGATGTTACACCGGCGTCTAATTACTCCTTGTGGCGCGCTGCCAGAAAGCTTAAAACACCCGTTGAGTATAAGCCACCTCTACGCACATCTACCGGAGATTGGGCAAGAAGCGATACTGAAAAAGGTAAAATATTTGCTGAGCACTTAAAATCCGTTTTTACGCCAAATATATGTACTGGTGTTGCTGATTTGCCGAATATAGTCGCTCTACCCCCTCAACACATAAAGTTTAAGACGCGTGATTTACAAAAATTAATTGCCGAACTCAACCCGAAGAAAGCTCCGGGTATTGATGGAATTAGTAATCAGATGCTGATGAACTTGCCTCGTATTGCAATGAGAATCCTGTTATTCATATTTAATGCTATTTTACGACTGGAGTATTATCCACACAACTGGAAACTTGCCAAGGTTAAAATGATTCCAAAGCCGGGCAAAGATATAACAAAGGCTGAGTCATATAGGCCAATAAGTCTACTATCTACAATGTCAAAGCTTTTCGAAAAACTGCTCAAAACAAAATTGTCCCCAATTCTAATTAGTAGTGGGTGCATACCAGACCATCAATTTGGTTTTAGAAGTCAGCATAGCACCATTGAACAAACTCACAGATTAGTTCAATTTATAAGAAGAACTTTTGAGGGAAAAAAGTATTGTTCTGCGCTGTTTATTGACGTTTCCCAGGCATTTGATAAAGTGTGGCATGAAGGCCTTATTTTAAAATTGAAGACTTACTTACCAATAAACATTTTAAATCTTTTGGAAAGTTACATTATTTCCCGTAAGTTCACTGTTGCGGAAGGAGACTTTACAAGTAGGCCTGAAACAATTTCATCTGGTGTGCCACAGGGGAGTATTTAATTTATACTTGCGATATGCCTGTGAGCAGTAGTATCCATACTTCCACATTTGCCGTCGATACAGCCTGCCTTAGTATGCATGAAAACCCTGATGAGGCATCCCGCAAACTCCAGGAACACATTAGCCAGATGGAGCTTTGGTTAAACTTATGGAGAATCAAGGTAAATGAACAAAAGTGTGTTCAAGTAACATTTACTTTACGAAGAGATACTTGTTCCCCCATTCGGATTAACAATCAAGTTGTTTCTCAACATTCACATGTGAAATATCTTGGTATACACCTTGATCGACGACTTACATGGAAACACCACATTGATTCTAAGTTAACTCAAATGAAACTTAAACTAACTCAGGTACATTGGCTGATTGGTCGAAATTCAACACTTAGCCTAGACTGTAAACTTTTAATATACAAGTCGCTTTTAAAGCCAATATGGTGCTACGGAATTCAACTATGGGGCACTGCTTCAGCTTCAAATGTAGAGAAAATTCAACGCAGGCAAAATAAAATTTTACGCATGATAACATCGGCTCCATGGTACATCAAAAATTCAAATATACATCGTGATTTGAATATGCCACTAGTGACTGAAGAAATTGCAAAATACGCTGGCAAATATTTAACAAAACTCGAGTCACGTCCTAATCCGCTTGCCCGTAATATTTTGAACTTTACTGGACACATCCGCCTAAAAAAGAGGGACACAATGGCTCTTATTCACAGCACTCCAGATGGGACTTCTTGAAAATACTTTTATTTTTTTTTTTTCCTTTTGATTATCACTACTTACATATGTATTATATATAACTACTACTAAGCTTATGTCCGACATTGGTCGGCCCTAATTATATTTTTTAGATTTAAGATTTGAATACTTATTGTTAGTTCATATATGAAGATACAATAAATAAAAATTCATGCATAAATAAAAAAAAAAAAAAAAAAAAATTTATTAATAATTTCATCAATTTTACTTAAATTATAGTCAATTTATTATGAATTTTAGTGAAATTTAGTCAATTTATTTTGTCATTTTAGTGAAATTTAGTCAATTTATTTTGTCATTTTAGTGAAATTTAGTCAATTTTACATAAACTTTATTGAATTCTAGTCAATTTATTTTGTAATTTTAGTCAATTTATTTTGCATTTTAGTGAATTTTATTGAGAATTTTTGTTTCTTTTAATAATTTAACATCAATTTTAGTTAAATTTCATCAATTTATTGTGAATTTTTCCGAGGGAATTTCGCATTCAATCACTGCTTCATCGTATGCAGTTCTAGCTATTTCCCATAAAAGTTTTAATTCATCACTAGTCACTTCCAGTGTATATACGTGATGATCTGCATCATGAACCCTTTGAAATCTTCCTTCAAATTTATAAATGGCATCTGAAGCCCGTATAAAGTTTTCAAGAGATTTTTTCATTTTGGCAAGTAAATTAAATTATTAAAATCAACTGTTTAATCAAAAACTATACGTAGTCAAATCCACCGACAATAGGGTGAATATCAATGAAGTATCAATATGTACGCAATTAATAATCCTTAAATAATTAGAGCTGAAATCCTCTTTTCTTTTGTTCGGATTGGGAATACTGTACTATCTTGTAGTTATTAATTCACAAAATAACACCGCTTGTTGCTAAATCTCCACACATAGATACATATAATCACATATATATGTACTAATCTATATACATATATGTATATATTCTAATGCTTTAATTTTATTAAATTTTTATTTAAATAAATTATTGCTGTCTGTCCACGTAAACAACCTCAGCTTTGAATAAAATAGTATCGACCACTAATAATTTGCACAGGGATTCAGGGAAATAATTTATTCACAATATCTATGAATATCCCGATCAATAACCACTTGTTTTTTCTTTTAAGAAACATACACACATTTACACGTACATATGTATGTACAGTGGCTCACAGCTTATTTCGTGTGAGACAATATTTTTACTTTTTATTGAAAAAAAAAACAACAACAATGCAATGTAACAAAAAAATGTTTTTGCATTTTATTTTTTGTTCACTTCTTCGTGTAATAAGACAAAAAAAAATTAAAAATATTATCATAGAAGAAAAAATATAGCAACAACAAAGCCACTTGCAAAATCTACGTCACAGCTTATTTCGTGTGTTTGAATTAACCGTTATTTTACAGTTTTATATGACTTCAATTGATTTATAATATATTTTGTACTTGCTGAATTTGCTATTAGAAATTATTTCAGTTGTTATTTTAGTGGCTATCAGGATGGGACGACGCACTTCAATTGAAAGGCGTGAAATCGTAATTAAGCACTTTAAAGAGGGCAAAACTCAAAAGGAAATCGCTGAAATTGTGGATTTGAGCGCTTCAACAGTCCAATATATTATACAGCGCTTCGTACGCGAGAATCGCATTGCAGATAAGGGTAGAAATGCTCCCAATAAGATCTTTAATGAAGCTGATGAAAGGTGGATTATAAGAAGAGTTAAGCAGGATCCAAAAATAAGTGCACCCTATTTAGCTGCGGAAGCGGAAAAGTACATTGGAAAAAGGAGCAACCCTGAAACCATCCGCAGAATTCTTCGGAAGAATGATTTTCACGGTCGAACGGCTCGAAATAAGCCATTTATAAGCGCAAAGAATAAAAAGGTTAGAATACAGTTCGCAACAGAATACCTCGGAAAGCCAGACTCGTTCTGGGATACCGTTATTTTCTCTGATGAGAGTAAATATAACCTATTTGGGTCTGACGGAAAGATTTGCGTGTGGAGGAAACCAAATACAGAGCTCCAAATTCAAAATTTACGTGGTACTGTAAAGCATGGCGGTGGTCATGTGATGGTTTGGGGGTGCATGTCAGCATCAGGAGTTGGAAGTTTGCACTTTATTGACGGGAATATGGATAAAATTCAATACCTAAATATTTTGAAGGCAAATTTACTTCAGAGTGCCGAGAAATTGGGCATGAGATAATTTCAACTTCTATCAAGACAACGACCGACCGACACAAGTCGGCTGTAGTCAAAACATGGTTGATTTGGAATTGTCCACATGTGCTCCAAACGCCACCCCAATCACCAGACATAAATGTAATTGAAAATTTATGGCATTTGCTGGAAACAAAAATCAGACTTCACAACATATCCAACGTAAACGACCTAAAGGAGGCCCTAAAAACTGAATGGTATAAGATTTCCCCGGATTACACGAAAAAATTGGTCTCTTCGATGAATTCTCGTTTAAGAAGTGTGATTAAGAAAAAAGGTTATCCCACTAAATATTAATTGACCTTTTTTATTTTCAAATAAGAATTGTTTTTAAATTTAGTATGTACATACATTTATACACGAAATAAGCTGTGACTTTGATTTTGTATGAATTTTTGTTTTTGTTGTTTTTGTTTGTTTTAAAAAAATTTTCAAATATTGTTTTGGTCTTTTTACACGAAGAAGTGAACGAAGAATAAAATGCAAAAACTTTTTTTGTTAAATTCAATTTTGTTTTATTTATTTTTTTAATAAGAAGTAAAAATTTTGTCTCACACGAAATAAGCTGTGAGTCACTGTATGTACATTAAATAATTTATGTATGTATGTTTATACACTTGTTTATTTCAATATCTGTTCAAACAAATCACTTTTTTAAACCAATTTACTAACCTATTTTATGTATGTTGAGTTTTCAAATATGTTGCGTAGATTTCCTTGTAAAGGTAGAGCGATGAAATTCTTGCTGTTTTATCCGGTTCGTAAGGACCACTGCACAGTGGGGACTTTTGCAAAATAAATGGTAATAAATCTGGAACTTCTAAACTACTGATTGGATTTATATGAAACTTGGAATATCTGTAGAGGAGGACTTAAGCTTTATAACAAATGACTTGGCAGCCATCTGGCTTAAGCTGGAAAGGAGTTACAGTGGGCCTAAGTTGACAACATGGGACTCAAAAAAAATTCTGAGGCTTGTAACTTTTAGAAAAGTTATCCGATTTTTATGAGATAAAGCGTTTTGATCTAATCTCACAATTTTAAAGAAATAATGTCCGTAGATGTGTTTTGGTATCTCTCATAACTTAGAAGATATTTGACTTTTAACAAAAAAAAATTTTTTTTTGCCTTGACTTGTTTTAGTATTTCACCTACAACTTTTTTGTCTATTATTGGAATTTAAATTAAAAGACAGCATTAAATTTCAGATAAAATTTTAAATAAAAATATGTAAAAAACTTATTAATATCTGCAGTCGTAAAATCGGGAAAAGGCAAAGAATTCAAAACTTTAAAATTTTCCTGAAAAAGGTATGCTTTTTTAAGAAAAAGTATCTTCATTATTTTCAATTTTGTGAAAAACTTTGTTTAACACGTGCACTTTTAAACCACATAGCTAAAAATAATCTATTCAGAATATGCTAAAAGCTAATTATTTTGTATTTTGGGCATGCACCCTACATTCAGCAGTGTCCGAAAATCGCTAATTTTAAAAATATTTTTTGTACTTATGCGTTTATAAAAAGTTGTGACGGTTGATTTTGAAAGTTTTAACTATAGCATTTAATTGTTAAGATAGTTTGCAACATGTTTAACTTAAGTTTTTGACAGCCTTTTCATAAATGCGAAAATACGCGCAAATTTTCTGAAAAAGTCAAAATTTTGGATAAATTTTGTTTTGTGCCATAAAAAATATATATTAAAATAATTTTCTTTTCTTATGTTGGCCTTTTTGACTTCTATATAAGTCTTTCTACTTCACCTGAAAAAATTATTCCAATATAATAAACTGATCTCGAGATATTCCGATTGTAGGGTGCAACTCAAAAAATATGTAGAATGCGCTTAACTTTTTTCCCTTTATTCACACATCAGCTGTTTAAAACTTTTATGAATTCTGAAATTCAACCTAAATAGAAAAACAAAAATAAATTTAGAATGTTATCCAATAAGTCTATCACCCTTATCGTGGTTGGCGTTTTCGTGGCGAAAACTAGGCGTTTTTATAAAATGGTATCGTGGTTGGCAAAAACGCCAGTAAATGCGACACTTTTATGAAATCTATTACAAGTAAGTCGATTAAATAGTACCGCGTTTGGCGTTTTTGCCTGTCAAAAGTGGCGAAAACAGTCGTTAAGATTTTTGTTGCCGCCATTGCAGAAAAAGTAATCAAAATCAAAAAATCATTTGCATACTTTGTTAATTTTGTCGTTTATAATATACATTTTAGTACAAAAATAAGTAAAGCTTAAATAAAATAAACGTGAAACAAGAATGGAACGAAATTGCTGTGATTTAAATAGTATTGGACCTCCATTCCGCAATGATGAGGGTTGGATGAAAGTTTGTGGAAATTCATCTCGGACAAAGCTCACTATACATGGCTTCAATACATTTGTGAAACGGATAACTCACCACGGACTGACAAATATTTACAAAAAATCTCATTTCCAACACTTTTTGGGTAACTGCCTTTGGCAAGTATCCTCATTGTTGCTGATAGTTTCAACAATTTTGATAGACCAGAGTTAGTTCTTCTTTGGGGGTTGTTTAATTTGGGTGATATTTTTTTTAATACATAATTAAAACCATTCTTATTTAATCTAATATAAGTAATGAATCTGGGAAAAAGTATTTGTTTATGTAATAAATTAAAAAAAACAAATGTAAACTTACTTTCTGTTTGATAGGAAAAATATGTATGTATGTATATTGTTTTTTTAAAATATTAGATTCTTTTGTATCACACATTTCTTCGTCTTCAGAAGACGAATAAAAGCACACACTTAATGTTATTAATTATAAAAACGAACTATTTTCAAAAATTAACAAATAATTAATTTATTTATTGTTTTGAACCTTCTACGACAGGTGTTCTTTTTGACACTTGTCATAACAGGATGTTTCATAATCAAATAAAATAGAGTCATCTATTACAATATGACTCCTTTACAAAATAGTTTTAGGCGAAAATTTTACACGATACCACTATAATAAAAAATCGACTACAAATACGCCAGTCGTCGAAATACGCCTACGCCAAACACGATAAGGGTGTATGTATATTTTTCGCAATTAAAAATATTTTTGGTAATTATACCATATGATTTTCTATGTAAGTGTAGTTAATGCTAATAACAGGTAAGCATTTAACGAATAACACCACACATTTTTAATGGATTAAAAAAAGGTTTTCGCGCATTATTTTACTGCGGCATCGGGAGGTGCTACCTGATTATGCTACTACTTAAAATAAATAACACTTCACAGTACCAGGTAACTAGACAAAACTAGCAAAGTTGCTTATAAAGTATGCTGTATTGTATAAACAATTTGAAAGGTTTTATTTGTATGTATTGTTTTTTATTATTATTTACCAATATATAATCTATTTAATATTACGCGATAACTAAGAAAAACTTTTTAAAACTATATAAAGTATTTATTTTTAAATTACATATTTTAGCTATGTTAATTACCATCATTTTACGATTTATTTATTTCAATTATTTTTAAGAAAACGATATGAAATATCGAAGGTTAAGGGGTTATTTATTTTAACTGCTTCACTGTCGTCTTTCACTATTTCTTTAGTTATCTTTGGTAACCTTTCAATCATATTGAATCTGGATCTGAGGATAACAATAAGTGAAGCATTAAATCATAATTTTCTGCTAATTTTGAACACTTTCGACTATTAAATAATCTGTACTGCTTTACATCTCTGTTCTTATAAAAGAACCCTATACTATACTATACTATTTAAATCACAGCAATTTCGTTCCAGTCTTGTTTCACGTATATTTTATTTAAGCTTTACTTATTTTTGTACTAAAATGTATATTATAAACGACAAAATTAACAAAGTATGCAAATGATTTTTTGATTTTGATTACTTTTTCTGCAATGGCGGCAACAAAAATCTTAACGACTGTTTTCGCCACTTTTGACAGGCAAAAACGCCAAACGCGGTACTATTTAATCGACTTACTTGTAATAGATTTCATAAAAGTGTCGCATTTACTGGCGTTTTTGCCAACCACGATACCATTTTATAAAAACGCCTAGTTTTCGCCACGAAAACGCCAACCACGATAAGGGTGATAGACTTATTGGATAACATTCTAAATTTATTTTTGTTTTTCTATTTAGGTTGAATTTCAGAATTCATAAAAGTTTTAAACAGCTGATGTGTGAATAAAGGGAAAAAAGTTAAGCGCATTCTACATATTTTTTGAGTTGCACCCTACAATCGGAATATCTCGAGATCAGTTTATTATATTGGAATAATTTTTTCAGGTGAAGTAGAAAGACTTATATAGAAGTCAAAAAGGCCAACATAAGAAAAGAAAATTATTTTAATATATATTTTTTATGGCACAAAACAAAATTTATCCAAAATTTTGACTTTTTCAGAAAATTTGCGCGTATTTTCGCATTTATGAAAAGGCTGTCAAAAACTTAAGTTAAACATGTTGCAAACTATCTTAACAATTAAATGCTATAGTTAAAACTTTCAAAATCAACCGTCACAACTTTTTATAAACGCATAAGTACAAAAAATATTTTTAAAATTAGCGATTTTCGGACACTGCTGAATGTAGGGTGCATGCCCAAAATACAAAATAATTAGCTTTTAGCATATTCTGAATAGATTATTTTTAGCTATGTGGTTTAAAAGTGCACGTGTTAAACAAAGTTTTTCACAAAATTGAAAATAATGAAGATACTTTTTCTTAAAAAAGCATACCTTTTTCAGGAAAATTTTAAAGTTTTGAATTCTTTGCCTTTTCCCGATTTTACGACTGCAGATATTAATAAGTTTTTTACATATTTTTATTTAAAATTTTATCTGAAATTTAATGCTGTCTTTTAATTTAAATTCCAATAATAGACAAAAAAGTTGTAGGTGAAATACTAAAACAAGTCAAGGCAAAAAAAAATTTTTTTTTGTTAAAAGTCAAATATCTTCTAAGTTATGAGAGATACCAAAACACATCTACGGACATTATTTCTTTAAAATTGTGAGATTATATCAAAACGCTTTATCTCATAAAAATCGGATAACTTTTCTAAAAGTTACAAGCCCCAGAATTTTTTTTGAGTCCCATGTTGTCAACTTAGGCCCACTGTAAGTCCTGTCCAGCTTAAGCCAGATGGCTGCCAAGTCCTTTGTTATAAAGCTTAAGTCCTCCTCTACAGATATTCCAAGTTTCATATAAATCCAATCAGTAGTTTAGAAGTTCCAGATTTATTACCATTTATTTTGCAAAAGCCCCCACTGTGCACTGTTTCGGCGTATATCCGACGAGGTTTAAATAAACAAATAAAACAAACAAGAATTAATATTTTGTAATAAATTTGAGACAAAATCTCACTTTATTTACCTTGTAAGAGGATTTATAATTGCACGTAGTGCATCGTTGACTTCTAAAAGACGACTAGTAATTTATAGATAAACATATAACTAATCAAATTTGGCAAAACAATGCTTAAATACAGTTAGCGGTTTACTCGTTGAAATACTTATGAAAGGTTTCCAACAAGGTTGAAAGAAAAATACTTTAAATTTGCATTAAGCACTGAGAGAAAACTATTAACCGAAACGAAGAAGTTGTACTTAAACAATAATTGATAATTATCAAACTTCGTTTTTTTTCAAATGTATTCTCTGAACCGTATTTACCGCGTAAACACAGGATTGATTTTAAATGCATTATCGGGTATCTTTTGTATTCCAAGTGAAATTAAAAAACATGCGGAATTACCAAAGAATTGTTGTTGGAAATATGTATTTGTAACAATACTATGGCAATTCCGACCAATTTAGTTTTACTTCGAATACAGAACAGACTTATATATATGGGTATGTTCCTAAATGCATCACTGCGCTGCAAATGGAAATTTAAATGTTCTGAACTGGTTCTCTGTAATAGATAACGCACAAATAAATCTCAAATATGGTGTACAAACATGATTACTACTAAAACAGATTATCAGCAAACTTGTATTGCATTTTAAATAAAAGTTTGCACGTATGATGCAGAGCAGTGATGCATTTACGAACAAATAAATTTTTTTAGAATCTTACCCTGATTTCCAGAAGATCCCGCCGATATAGAGCTCGATGATGTCGAAGTTGTAGTTAAGACATGAAGCTTTCCGTCTGGCATTTGAATTAATTGCTGAGCTGGACTAAGACCACGTACACTTACCTTTCCATCTGGGCCCCTGATAATTTGAACTTTGTGTTGTTGTGGAGCTATAGAGCTAGGTGAAGCAACATTGCTAACTGTTTGAGCTACACTTTGAGAAGCTGCCTGCAAATGATGTTGCTTTAAATTATTTGAACTCTGGTTATTTCCTGCAATAGTTGTAGTTGGATTTGCTATTGCAATATTCTGTTTTGCAAGTGGTGATGCAACAGTTTGTTGAATTATTCTTGTGGTGCCATCTGGATTTTTAACAATAACTCGTCGACTTCCAATTATTTGGCTTTTGACTTAAAAAAAAGAACGTAACATTTAATAGGAAAAAAATTAATACTTTTATTCACCTTGTGTGGATGTTTTATTTAACTCGCAAACTTTTTTTTGTGAACTGGTAGATGCTCTTTGAGTTCGTATCTGCTGTTCTGTTTTTTCCTTTACGTCATCATTTACATTTTTCGAATTTGACAAATTTTTGCTCAAGTTACTTAGAGTAGTATTTACACTAGACGACGAAGAATCGTTTTGACGCTGCTGTGTAACAGAACGTGTTGTTGCTGTTAGTTTTGCTTTTTCAATTTTTTCTCCAATTAATTTAATTTCCCACAACTCAAGTTTGTCCTCTTCCACCCACTCTTCAGATATTTGGGGTTCAGTTGGTTGTGGCGATTCAGCACGTTTTCTTTTGCGTAAACCAGATCTTATTGATGTCACTTCTGTTTACAACATACATAAGTTATTATTATATGATTTATTAAGGGCCCGATTATGGTTTACAACAGTTATTTTAATGTTGTAATTTTCAAATTGCGATTACGGTTTACAACATGTGTTCTTATGTGTTGTTAGAACTGTGAAAAACTGACAACTGCTCATTAGGTGTTGTCTTGTTGTCGTTGAAGAAAAATTTGTAGGTATACATATGTAAATGCTTTTGCATAGTGTTTATAACTGCAATTTAAAATATTTCTTAAAAAAATAAAAAGCGAAATGACACGCTTGGAAAGAAATTTATAAAAAAAATATAAATTAAATAAAAAATCGTATAAATTGATAAAGACAAAATTTGATCTCTAAACTCTAATTGAGAAAAAGAGAATGCACACATCTTTTTAACATATTTGGTCCAACGTGTTAAGAATTTATTGTAACTACATGTACATTTTTTTTTGTAATACTTCAACTTCTTAAATTCTCCTAATTTTTTTTGTTTGTTTATTTAATATACATATTTGCATGAATTAAAAGCAATGAATGTATTAAAGCAATACAAAATATTTACTTCTTTAAAAATGTATTTAAGTACATACTAATCTATTTCATAACCATCATAAAAAAATTATCGACTTTAACATCCATTATTATAATTTTTTCTTCTACAACATACATACATATTAAAGGATCTTTTAATTGTTTTTCTTTTGAACTTCATCTTTTAAGCACTCAGCTTTGCATATTTATGTACATACCTACTACAATTAAAATACAACTGTGTGACATACACAACACCTAGATGTTGTAAACTATAATCGCAAAAAAGGATTAATGTTGTGTTGTAGCCGAAACAACACAACATTTTTGTGTTGTAAACCATAATCGGGGCATAAGTTAAAAGTCAATTAATTTTATTTTTCTTACCTCTGATGGTTTTTGGAAGTTCTAATGGGATAAGAACTTTGCGACGCAAATATTGTGTTCTTTCGCCATATCTACCCGATATTCTTTGTTTTAATAGCTCCAAAGTAACAATTTCGTTCTCAGTATTTACTTGATGCTTTCCATCAGTAGAAAGTGGTTTGACAATCATATCATCCCACCGAAGACAACACCACAAAATACGAAGTTGAAGTGCGATGGCGGACAGAGCAGAAACGTTAATTGTACGATATGACCAACATGTCTTAAAAAGAGGTCTGGAGCATTGATAAGGCCATACCAATTGATTATTTTTGGCTAAATGATGAAACCCACTTGCCGGTATTTTTCCGCCAACTCTTGCTATTCGCATTAGTTCGTAGCGGGGAAGAATGAATAGGCTCTTTTTTAGTTTGTGCGTTAAGAAGCTAGATATCAATGGAAATTTCGAATATGGTCGGATATTTTTGACTGTATCTTTAGAGTCCACAATTTCTCCACTTTGTTTTTCTATTTTATTGGGGTTTATTTTTGTTATATCTGACACTAAGTATATACGACCTTTTGTACAAGTTGCGGAATAGATACGTTCCTTTCCGTTGGAAAAATATTCTTTTTCAGTTTTTGCAATGTCTTCACGTTTAGCATTACGTTGATGAATTGGAAATCGTCGATTTTGTTTCTTTTGTGTGACATCTGTTGTTAATGATTGATCCAGAACATCCTTGGTGCCAATATAAGCTTTATTCCTAGATTTTGCATTTCTTTTACACCTTCTAGATAGATACTGTTCTGAAAACTCCTGACATGATTCCGAGTTCTCGGCTACAGCTGCCAAAGAGCCATCATTTGCTGTTTCGGAACTTTCGATTTCTACGTTACTGCAAACATCTAGATTATCCACAAAGTCTAATTTTTCCTCTCCATCAAATACGCTTGTACTATTATCAGTAGATTCAAATTCCGATTTTATACAACTATCTAAAGGTAGCGAATGATCCTCTTTCAACGAGTAGCAATCCACCAAAAGTTTATCATCAAATTGGATTGCAGCATTTCGTGCATGTTCCCAATCACTCATTAAATCTTTTGGAATATCATCCAACTTATAGTCTTCCGTATAATCTAAAGATGTAGAAGTTAAAGTATCTTTTTTTCCTTCGGTTAACTTTTGCTCTAGAATAGAAGGTTTTTTAACTGCACCTAAAATTGCTGCTACAGTTTCTTTCGATCCTTTCCCAGCACTATGAGCTTTTCGCAACAAAAGTAGCAATTCTTTCTTAGCCCTGGCTTTTTGTAAACATAACGGCGAATAACATGTATTTTGGGTAATTTGAGATACAGCATTAGAGTTTGTATTACATTCTTTAGTATAACAACGGTATTGTTTAGCAAAACGGTTAAGTTGGCTGAACTGTAAGCGAACACTCTGAATTCTTTTTGCCAATGAATTCACAAGGTCTAAATTAACACTTGCGTTGCTATTTTGCGACACGCCAGACTTTGAAGTTTCCACTAAACGCAACAAACGTCTTTCTAAAAATGTTGGCCGTATTAGCTGACTACCATTGCCTGCCGAAAACGAATCATTTGCCTCATGCTCCCCTGATTCTTCAATTTTTATACTCATTTGTTCTTCCGCCTCTTTCAGACGCACACGTCTAGACAAAAGGTCATCCAGACAGCTCTTTTTTGCAATTTTTGGGTATAAAAGTCTTCCACCCATTGAAAGGGATTTTGATACATTTATTATCCCGATATTTTTGACATTTATTTTTTTTACTTTAACATTTTTGTATTTTTTTAGGTAATTATAATTGTATCCTTGAACAAAATCATTTTCACATTGCAATATAAATTTATATGTACGTGGATCCACTATAATGATTTCATCGACGTCTGCGCCATTGGTATAATGAACGCTAAATTTAGAAGGTAACATTGCCTGCCCTCGTATAATGGAACGAGTAATGCGTCCACAACGCCTACTTGTTGACAACCACATCCAGCCCCACTGTCCATGAACACGATATTCTTCCCCTTTTTGTTTCCATACCTGGTGTTTCAGTCCAAGTGTATACTTAATATAATTGAAAGCTAATCGGTTACGTTCTTCTTCATCGTCTCGTTCCCGTTTTTCGCGCTTTTCAGTTTTTTTACGATCTTCGCGTTCGGCAGCTGTAATCCGACGCAATGAAATGTGGCCCAATTGTTCATGCCACACATTTGCAAACACAACATTTTTTATTGATGATTGAAAAAGCAACAACGCTAAAGCGAAGTCTGATGGTGTACGACAAGACATAACGGCAGAAGTCCAAAGCTTCTTTAATGTATTCCAGTTTGGGTTTAAAAAAGAGTTTACAATATTTTGTTCAAAAGAAAGCATTGTTTGCCGTAATGTTGTAATTATGTTATCTGCAATACCCATTGTTATGCCCATCCATTTGAATTCTGATGCTGTTGTAAGTGAAAACTTGTGAGATAAATGGCGACGTTTGTCCCTCTCTTCGTTCCGCTGAGGTTTATTTAAAGCTATAGTATTTGATGTGTACTGATTCACATAATTTTTAAAATTATTTTCCATTCCCAGCCTAAAATAAAGTGTACCATTTGATAACTGTAAAGTTTTTTGTCTAGTTATTATTTTATTTTCTGGTAATTTAGATTCAATATCATCTTCAAGACCATTATCACCTTCCACATCTTTCTCAATATGTGTCTTATCATTTTTGGTTAACTGATCGTTTTCCATTTCAATATATGACTTTTTATTGTGCTTGTATTCATTTGTAAGAGTTTCGGTTATTTTCAGTTGTTTCAAAATTTCATCTTTTAATTCCATAAGCTGTGAATAAAGTCTTGATTCCAAATCATTACCATTAAGCAAACTAAGCAACAAAAGAAATTTTGCTGCAGAACTGTAGTACCATACGCCATCACTATTATGGTCTTCCACAAATATTCTTCGTGCAATAAACCAAAATTTTCTACCGTGTCTATCCAACCCTAATGCATCATGGCGTATGAGTACGCCCTCTTTTTCTTGCGGCAAAATGCAATCTACTACACCAGATACTTTGTGGGCTTTACATATTCCGCACTGCCAATCCTCAGTGGGTACATCTAACATGGGAGGTTCTACACACTCCAAGTGATAAACAGCAGGGCATGTTTCACAGCACAATAAGTCCCCCAACCTATGACAGACGCGACAATGATCATCATAATGTATTGGCCCTTCTTGTAGCATTACATCACGAATTGAATTAGTTGTAAGAAATTGGTCTGTTAAAAATTGCAACACTCTAACACGGTCTAACACTCCGGTGTATGGATATTCTCCAGCGCAGAGAATTTTATAAACGTCACGATCGAACGAATCATCACTTTCAACATAACTTCTCAACACTTCCGGCCAAGTGATTGAATCAATTAAATATAGGCTTATATTGACCGTATCTTTTTGATCCAATGGACTAAAATGTGTTCCCTGTATATCCTCTTCCCGAAGTATTGCTTTCAATAGCATTATATGTACATCAGTTAATAAGGCGCTTTGTTCTTCGCAAACTAACGCAGCGCAAAAGTCTTCAAAACGAAATGGTGACAGACGAACCAAATGGCGAAATCTTCTTAAAACCTCATAGACGCTAACAGCATTTAATACATGTTTACTATCTATTAATAAATCATGAGATGATTCTGGAAGATTCAAAGCTTCAAATTCTCTATCTTGTAACCAAATGGGGTCCGGACTAGGCGGTCGATGTGGTCTCCCGACTCCAGGTTGAGTAAAACTGCAAACTGAAAATTCTGATTCACTGTCATTTCCACCATCAATACTCTCCTCTTCTGAATTTGAAATTAAAATATCTTCTTCATCACTTTTTTCTGTTGAGTCCCCAAAATCTGAGCCGTAATGATATTCCGATTCATAACCTACAAGAAAAAAATTAAATAAATATTAAGCAACTTACTCAACAATAAAGACAAAAAAATCACTCAAATTGCAAGGAAATCGTATTCTAGGGATCAAAATAAGAAACTTTGCCGAAGGAACCATACCTCTAATATGTATTTTGATGTCCCGACTTTTGATCAGAAGGGTCAAATTTTTAAAAATCTCACTTTAACCCATTTAGAGTTCATCAATCGAGTTAAAATGTATAACCGACCCCCACTAATTTTGGAGGGCCGACCAACCTATGCCAGTGGCACAACCCCCGGAACGACCCCTGGCGGTTTCCCATACAAACATTTCTAAAAATCAAAATTTTTTGCACTTTACAAGAAAAAATCAGCGAAATGGCTATTTTTATTATTTTATTTTTTTCGTTAGAAATTTATTTAGTCAGAACTAGGGATGGGCAAATGAAGAAAATGTATCGATATATATCGTATAGATGTTTTTGAACAGTATCGATATAATTTTTTGAAAACATCGATATTTCGATATATCGATATCTTTTTTGCATCAATTTCGAATGCACAATAACTTACTTTAAGAAAATAGAAAAGATCTTTTTATGTAAAGTAATACGTAACCTACTGTAGCTCCTTAAGACTTCATTAGTCTTTACTTTCTGTTGCTGCTCTGTGCTGTGCTGTGCCGTTCTGTTTCAAAATTTTAATAGTTACTTTTTCTGTAATAAATAATCAGCTGTTTCGGACCAGAATGGTCACAGTTTTCCACTAAAGTGATGAGTTTTGCATCGTCCATTGTTATTAGAGTTTTTCTTTTCCCGGACTTTTTCATTTCCCGGGAAAGTGGGAACAACTTTTCGGTTTTTAACGTTTATAAACACATGTCAAAAAAATAATACAATATCAGTTCCCGGGCGTAATTGTTGTAACATTTAAGCTATAGTTCTACCATCGCATTCATAAAGTGAATAACGACATGCATCGAGGAATGTGTACGCAACATAACAGAATTAAGGAGAGAAAAACTAATGGCTTATATGTATATGAATTTTATAAACCAAAAAGAGTCAGCTGATTCGTAACAGAACGGAAAGTAAAAACAAATTCTGCCTTTAGGCTTATACCCACACAATCCAAAAAGTCACCTGCCTTAGTTGGGTCACAGTTAAAAAACGGCTATAGCTCTTAAAAGTATCGAAACCCGATACTCGTAAATAAGAATCGATGTATCGATATATAGGTTTTTGAAATATCGGCGATATATATCGATATTTATTTTCTCAAATATCGATATTTCGATATATCGATATATTTTGCCCATCCCTAGTCAGAACATACATATGTAAATGAAACAAGAATCTTGTGTTATTTTTCGGTTAAATACTGGTAATCCCTGATAGCTAGGTAATAAAATATATCAAGGCGCATTTATTAGGTGGCAGCACTACAACAGGTGACTAATATAGGTATAAGCCTAAAAACATGCCTTTATTTGAGTATCCATAAACATTTCCTATAATAAACATACCGATGCTACCCTGCACAGTGGGGACTTTTGCAAAATAAATGGTAATAAATCTGGAACTTCTAAACTACTGATTGGATTTATATTAAACTTCGAACATCCGTAGAGGAGGACTCAGGTTTTATAACAGATTTCTTGGCAGCCGTCTGGCTTAAGCTGGAAAGGAGTTACAGTGGGCCTAAGTTGACAACATGGGACTCAAAAAAAATTCTGAGGATTGTAACTTTTAGAAAAATTATCCGATTTTTATGAGATAAAGCGTTTTGATCTAAGCTCAACATTTTTAATAAATAATGTCCGTAGATGTGTTATCGTATCTCGCATAACTTAGAAGATATTTGACTTTTAACAAAAAAAAATTTTTTTTTGCCTTGACTTTTTTTAGTATTTCACCTAGAACTTTTTAGTCAATTGTTGGATTTTAAATTAAAAGACAACATTAAATTTCCGATCAAATTTTAAATAAAAATATTTAAAAAACTTATTAATATATGCAGTCGTGAAATCGGGAAAAGGCAAAGAATTCAAAGTTTTAAAATTTTTCTGAAAAAGGCACGTTTTTTTAAGAAAAAGTATCTTCATTATTTTCAATTTTGTGAAAAACTTTGTTTAACACATGCACTTTTAAACCACATAGCGCTAAAAAGAATCTATTCAGAATATGCTAAGAGCCAATTATTTTGTATTTTGGGCATGCACCCTACACTCAGCAGTGTCCGAAAATTGCCAATTTTAAATTTTTTTTGTGCTTATGCGCTTATAAAAAGCTGTGATGGTATATTTTGAAAGTTCTAACTATATCATTTAATTGTTAGGATAGTTTGCAACATGTTAAACTTAAATTTTTAACAGCCTTTTCATAAATGCGAACATGCGCGCAAATTTTCTGAAAAAAGTGAAAATTTTGGAAAAATTTTGTTTTGTACCATAAAAAATATATATAAAAATAATTTTCTTTTCTTATGTTGGCATTTTTAGCTTTCATATGAGTCTTTTTACTTTGCCTGAAAATATTATTCAAATATAATTAACTGATCTAGAGATATTCCGATTGTAGGGTGCAATTCAACAAATATGTAGAATGTGCTTAACTTTTTTTTCCCTTTATTCACACATCAGCTGTTTAAAACTTTTATGAATTCTGAAATTCAACCTAAATAGAAAAACAAAAATAAATTTAGAATGTTATTAGCATTAACTACACTTACATAGAAAATCATATGGTATAATTACCATAAATATTTTTCGCAAGTGTAGTTAATGCTAATAACAGGTAACCATTTAACGAATAACAACACACATTTTTAATGGATTAAAAAAAGGTTTTCGCGCGTTATTTTACAGCGGCATCGGGAGGTGCTACCTGATTATGCTACTACTTAAAATAAATAACAGTTCACAGTCCAAGTTGAAATTAATGGGCTTCCATTCTAATTTCCTGGTATGGATTAAGTCCTATTTATCCAATAGAATTTGCTCTGTGAGTATTGAAGGTTTTAGATCTAACACTTATCTGCAAACGTCGGGTGTACCCCAGGGAAACATACTTGTTCCATTGTTATTTAACTTGTTCATTAATGACATTGGTAGCTGTTGGGTAAAATCGAGGTATCTTTTATATGCCGACGATTTGAAATTCTTTATGAAATTGGAATCAATTAATGATGCGTATATTCTGCAAATTCAGATTGAGATCTAAGTGATTTGTGCCGGCTTAAATGTCTGAGTCTGTGGCGTGTGCGAATGTACAGGCCTGAAACCTCGGTGAATTAGTCGGTGTAAACCGGGGGTACAGCGCTGTAAAATGCAGGGTTGCAGAAGAAAGTAAGCAACAAAAGAAGAGGAAAGAAAGTAAAAGATGGCTGGAGAGCGGGAAGCTAGAACATTCGATGGAATAAAAAAAAGATGGCTGAAGAAAATGGAGAAAAAGTCTTCGTTGCGTGTGTTTAGTTGAATAGAGGAGAGTTGAAAAAGTGTGCTCGAGGCAGAAGGATGAAAATTTAATTTTTTGGAATAGAAAGGAATTGAACAAAAAAAAAAAGTGTCGACAGTGAAAAATGGCTTTCTTAAATAAGCAATAAACTAATATTTTAACATAAAAAAATTAAGAAAACACTGAAAAGTTTACCAAGAACTTTTAAATTAGTGTATAGAATCGAAGTTTTTGTTTCGTTTTGTGATGGAAAATATTTTTTGTGTATAACAAAATTTCGTAAAAACTTTCCAACCATACAATTGATGAGCAAGAGGAGTGTAAATTTTTTACTTGTATTTCAACGAAAAATTAATAAGCCAACTACTACTATTCAACTAAAAAGTTTTTTTAAAATTAGAATTTGAAAGTAAAAAAAAAAAGAAATTGGAAAAGGATAAATTTAACGCCATGAGTTAAAAAAAATCAGGAGGAGATGTGTGTTAATGTCTTAAAGATTAGTTACCATTAAACACCAACTTAGAAAATAAAAAAAAGATCAAGAGCGCCCAATATGTCTTCAGCAACTTTAACATTGCCATCACCAACATCTTCATCTGTTTTAAGTGCATCTAAATCGAGTGAGAATTCGAATATAACATCGCAAGCCGTATTAACAAAATACCTACAAACTATTTAATAAAATACCTAAAAACTAGTTAACAAAATACCTAAAAAACTATTAATAAAATACCTAAAAACTAGTTAACAAAATAACTAAAAACCATTTAATAAAATACCTAAAAACTATTTAATAAAATACCTAAAAACTAGTTAACAAAATACCTACAAACTATTTAACAAAATACGTAAAAACTAGTTAACGAAGCACCTCAAGCAAGCGAACAAAGCGAGCGATAACAACAGAGGAGATAGATGTGAATATATATGAACCTCGAAACTATATCCACAACTAAGCAACCACTGCCGAAATTCGGAAGGTGACGGAGAGGTATCAATTCCAGTCAGCCAAGAACCTCTGAACCCAGCCGATCGTGAAAACCGCACCTAGCCTTGAAAAGCTGCTAAACACCAAGCCGAGAAGTGCGAAGGGTAAACAACAGTCTCATACATCGGGGGAGTTTCTAGAATGCGCGTCGTCCTCAGACGGCGCGAGGTATCATAGTTTCCGACACGGACATCTGACGCACGGAACCAGACATCAATATTCATATATGTTCATATATTAATATATTTTATATACTTCTTTATATATATATATATATATATATATATCTATATATATATGTTTATATATTTTTTTTTTATTTAAAACAAAAATTTTCTTCGTTAGGGAAAACACCCAAGTATATTAATTTTTTTTGTTGTTGTTGTAAAGTCTGTAGTGTTGGTAGGGTGAGCTCAACCTAGCTAGCTTCTAGTACACGAGGGCCTTCGCCCGAGAACTAGGTGTTTGCCTTAACGTTAAACAAATAAGAAAGATATATACATATATATACAGGGACAGCTGAAGGCGACGGTTTAGGCGACATAACACTTAGGGCATAATAATATTTGTATTTAATTTTAAAATTTTTGAACTTAGTTTTGAAACTGTTATTAATTACACTATGATACAAAAAAAAAATATTCAGGGATTCTAATGTACCAATTCAATTTTGTTGGAGTCCATGGATGACGAAAATACCGTTGGTTTTTTTAGGTCACTTCATAAAGTGATTTTATAACGGTAAATGTAGTGAAAAACGGGGTTTCAGTTTTAAACAGGTGTAACTTCTTTGTTTCCCAACGGATTTCTTTTAACTTTCCGTTGGTGTAAAGGACCGAATATTATCTTTCAACCAAGATATATTTTTTGAAAATCGACTCACAAATGGCTAAGTTACAGTCGTTGAAGTGTAGAAAAAACCCATTGAAAAAGTATTCTTTTGTTTTCCTCAGGCCATAAGTTGCTTATGAGTTACAAAAGAATACTTTTTTAATGGGTTTTTTCTACACTTCAACGACTGTAACTTAGCCATTTGTGAGTCGATTTTCAAAAAATATATCTTGGTTGAAAGATAATATTCGGTCCTTTACACCAACGGAAAGTTAAAAGAAATCCGTTAGGAAACAAAGAAGTTACACCTGTTTAAAACTGAAACCCCGTTTTTCACTACATTTACCGTTATAAAATCACTTTATGAAGTGACCTAAAAAAACCAACGGTATTTTCGTCATCCATGGACTCCAACAAAATCGAATTGGTACATTAGAATCCCTGAATATTTTTTTTTTTTTTTTGTATCACAGTGTTATTATAGGGTTCCCTATATAGGAACAAATCGATTTAATGAATCATTTAAAAAAAAAGGAAAAATATATCTATATATAATTTTAAATATTAAGAGTTATTAGCTGTTGAATCGTTAATAAAAAGAAATTGTATAATGAAATTTAATAATTGAGAAATTTGAGTTTGAACGAATATGAAAATTGCTAGTGAATAAGCTAGTGAATATGTCTTAGGAAGGTGGTAGGTATTGGTGAGTGATACAAGTTTGGGATGACTTAACAAAATTGGCCTCAAGTCATCAAGGAGGATTTTCCCTATTGGTAAAGGGGGAATTCCTATGGGGAGGGAAGCAAGACATGGCACAACATCAGCCAACAGTGAGGTGAGAGAGAAGAAGTTAGTGGGTAAGTGGTGTTCTCTTTTGGTTAAGATAAGTAGAGGCAGTTGAAAACTAGTATAGTAGTTAATAATTCATTCGGGCTCTCATAATAAAAAAGAAAAAAAAAAAACCTATTTTGCTTGGGTTACATCTTCCAGCTGGCATGATATACTTTTATTGTTGCTGAGTAAAGGTGCAGAGAGGTTGGCAAGATCCTACCCCAAGACGGCGAGCTTCAGCCGGAGCAAACGCCTGCATGCCAGCGCAGCCAACAATCTGGCCACACATTAACACTTCGTTGTTTTATTTTACGACGAACAGCTGCTACTACAATAAAATGGCGCCCAACGTGGGGCCCGAATGAGTTATTTAATCAGTTCTTTTAAAAATATTTGATTTTAATTTTTTATACGTGTTCGGTCATAATGGTTTTGTGGGCCGTTAGTGAAAGTCCGTGTCTAGTCAATCAAGTCCTCGACGCGTTGCGACATTAATTGGTTACATGGCAATTGTGTCACGAGCGTATCGTTTTATAGCAAATTACATGTAATAGTCTTTCCCATCAGCCCTCGTATAGTTGATTTTCAGCAGACTGTAAGTCCCGAGAAGTCAAATTCATAATTCTTCCGCGTTGCGACAGTCTGGTGGAGAGGGATTTGCGTGGGTGGAGATTTGTTAAGTTTTATTTTGTTCACTGCACGTGAGACAGGTTTTGTTAGAGCCACTTGCTTGAAGCCTTAGCTACATCCTGTAGTATCAAAATGAATCCCATCTAATTGTTATTTTTCTTTTGAAATTCCATAGTTAAATCCAGTTTTTAAAGATACAGTATCGAAAATATACACCCCAGGGCAAGTAAAAAGTTTTTGCTTGTGCTGAGCTTGAGAGTGGGAGTCCCGGCATCTTAGGGCAGAAGCCTTGATGTTGCGTAGCATCATCTTCAGCGCAGCTTCATTAGGGATAAAACTGAATCCATCATCGTTACAGGACAGCAGCGTACTCGCGAAACCAGAAAAAAAACATTTTGTAGTATTCTTTCTCTCATCTCAACATAATCACAACCGCTGTATAGGCTTAACATTTGTATAATTCTAAGTCAGGCAGTGTTTTCACTCATCAATTTTACCACCTGAAAGTCCTATGACATATCGCTTGTACATATTCTAAATCAAAAGTTTTTATAGGAAGTTTTTCGTTGTTGAGGGCAGCGTTAGTTTTCTATTAATATTTTTTATATTTTTTTTTTTTGGAATTGGATTACCGCAGTCGATTTGGCGGAAAGCAATATATAAAATAAATTTTTTTTTATTAAATGAATATTCCTAAATATATGCATATTTATAGATACGTTTAAACATACTGTTTTTTTTCCTTTTTGAGTCATAAAATTTTACGTGGAATTTACATACGCTCGGCCATCTTCACTTTGTCCAGCTGTACATATTTGAGAATTTATTTCGAACATTTTTAATTATATATATACTGTTAAACTTTCGGCGGAAATCGGATATCTTTTGAGGCTGTCTGAATAGGGAATGGTACTGACGCGCTCCGTCAGAATTCGGTTAACTGAAGCAGGTTTTGACGTAGATAATATTTTCGGCATGGAGTCCGTACCTAGCACCACAGTGGGGACAGTCGTTTCCACCAGCACTCCTGCGACGTCGGTCCAAAGGGCAGACCCAGCTATAGTGACTGCCTCGGCAGATGTTGCATCGTCAGTACAGCAGTTTATGTCAATAGCACACGATCGCTCGTTGCGTTCACAAGAGGGTAACCTTTCCAGTAGTTCAATTTCGTCACCAGAATTCAGTAGCATAACCGCTAGAAATGTTCAGCAACAGTTTCGTACCAACAGGCCCGCTACACAGGGTTCACAGCAAGTCAGTCAAGTCGGTCTAGGTGGCGATATAGTAGGATTTATACGGGGTGAATTGTCTCGACAAATGCAAGATTTACAATTAAACTTACGAGAAGAACTAGCACAAGTAATAGGTAGCGTAGTCGAGCAACAAGTGCGTTCAACAGCACCTCAGCTAGCACCGTTAGCTCCGCCAGTATACTCAACCGCTCCGACACAAGCACCACCCGTAGGTGGTAATAATATCGTAATTTCAAGCTCTCAAAACTTATTCCCAAGCATACATAATTTTAATAGTCAGCGGCCACTTGCGAGCCACCAAGCGACAGTTAATTCTTGGCACGAGCAAGCGTCTATACACAACTTTACACCGCGGGTAGGTTCAACGTTACCCCGATTGCCAGATCATGGGCTCTTCAATCGTTTTAACACACCAGCTTCGGCCGGCGACTTTAGGTCACAACCACAAGGTGGGCCAACAGATTATTTTAACCTGTCGCGAAACCAATATCAGAAAGTCGATCTCTCCAAGTGGGGAATAAAATTTGATGGCACGTCGAAGTCGATGAGCGCTGAAGATTTTATTTTCCGCATCGAATTTTTAAGACAAGAGTATAACGTAACGTTCGATGACGTACGCCGTAGTTTCCACTCATTGCTCGAAGGCCAGGCCTTGGAGTGGTTTTGGAACCTAATGAAACTAAACCCAGCTCAATCATGGGAGGAACTAGTAGCAGCTTTCCTAACCCAATTTAGACGTTTTGAAAACGAGTTTCAGCTGCAAAAGCGGATTATGGATCGACGTCAAGGGGGCCAGGAATCCTTCGAGGATTACTTCAATGCTGTGCTAAGTCTTCGTAATCAGCAAAGAATTCCATACTCAGAGCGAGACCTAATCGAAATCATGAGAGGTAATTTAAAACCAGCGCTATCCCATTTATTGTTTTCTGCCAGAATCGAAAGCTTGAATGACTTTTGCCAACAAGCGAAAAGGGCCGAGAGTCTTATAGCGAGCCAAAGGACACAATACCCTCCACGTCCCTATGTTCCCCCAGGGTTCATGAACTAGACGCAGAGGAGGAGCGGTGTGAAGAAAATTACAACCTAGAGGCAATAGCTACCAGTAGTCGTTATGTCTGCTGGAATTGTAAACAAGCAGGCCATGGGTACATGGATTGTCCTTCACCTCACCGTAGAGTGTTCTGTTTCAAATGCGGGCGAGATAATGTGGTTACTCCTCAGTGTCCCCGTTGCCAGGGAAACCAGCTTATGAACCAGCCTCAAACTGGGCAGGCTCGTTCGACCCAAACGTAGACCCAGTGGTAGACAATATACTCCTAAGCAAATCTCAACAAACCATAAAAATTTTAGTTAACAATAATAGAAAAGACGTAAATTTAGTAGAGCAGAAGGTGGGACCAATTAAGCCCTTACATTTAAGAGTTAAAGAGTACAGAGAAGCAAAAACTAGAATTTTTGGAGAATTACCCAACAGAATTAAAAAGGCTAGAGAAAGGTACAAGCGTAGAAAAAGGATAAGAAACGAAATTATGGCGGCGACTCTTCACGAGGGAAAAGATCAGCGAATCTATGCCAACATATCAATCAATGGTTATGAAGTATTTGGACTATTAGACAGTGGAGCTACGATCACTTGCTTAGGCAAGGACTGTATGCAACTAGTAGAAAAAACGGGACTTAAGGTCCATGCTTATTTTGCTTTTATAAAGACGGCAGATGGCAGTCCTCATAGGATAACGGGTAGAGTAAAAGCTACAATAAGCCTGAATGACATATCGGAGGAAATTACCTTTTATCTGGTACCCACGCTGAACCGTTCGTTATTTTTAGGAATCGATTTTATGCGCAGGTTTGGTTTAATTGCTAATGTGAGCAGCCTGGCTACAAATGGCGTCAGCTTATGTCCGGAAGTGCAAAACGGAGAAGATGAACCAAATATGCATAGTTTGACACCGTATCAGCGTGAGTGCCTGGAAAAGGTGGTAGCCACCTTTCCTTGTTATTCTAAAAAAGGCCTTGGTAAAACCCAACTCGAAGGTCATTCAATCGACACTCGGGATGCGGCTCCGGTGAAGGACAGGCACTATCCGGTCTCACCGGCTGTGCAGAAGTTGATGTACGCCGAGCTGGATAGGATGCTTGACCTTGGGGTCATTGAGCCCAGTGAGAGTCCTTGGAGTCATCCGGTTACTCTGGTCCGTAAGGGCGAGAAGAACCGCTTGTGCCTGGACGCTCGTAAGCTCAATGCACTCACGGTCAAGGACGCCTACCCTCTGCCGCATATCGACGGTCTGCTTAGCCGGTTTGGAGATACGTTCTTTATATCCAGCGTGGATTTAAAGGACGCGTTCTGGCAAATACCATTAGATGCACCCAGTAGAGAAAAAACTGCATTCACGGTGCCAGGGAGGCCACTTTACCATTTTACGGTAATGCCTTTTGGGTTGTGTAATGCAGCCCAAAGGTTGTGCCGTTTAATGGATAAGGTGATTCCTGCTGCACTTCGGGAGAGTTTTTGTCTATCTGGATGATCTTTTGGTAGTGTCACCGGATTTTGAAATTCACTTGGAGTTGCTGAAACGAGTGTCCAGTTGTTTGGATCGAGCGGGTTTAACGATAAACGTGGTAAAATCCAGATTTTGCTTCAATGAGCTGCCATACTTAGGGTATATTGTAGGAGGCGGAAAGTTAAAGCCCGACGTGAGTAAAGTAGAAACAATTGTAAAGTACCCTTACCCAAAAACTCCCAAGCAGGTCCGTAGTTTCATGGATGCCACTGGCTGGTACCGACGCTTCATACCTGACTTTGCCACAATTTCAGAACCTATATTCAACACCCTCAAACAAGGAAAACCTTTCGATTTTCCGGAAGAAGCCAAAATTGCATTTGATAAATTGAAAACCGCCCTCACAACCAGCCCAGTACTTGTCCACCCAGATTTCTCTAAACACTTTTACGTGCAATGTGACGCCTCAGACATAGGCATCGGAGCCCTATTGTTTCAGAAAGATGAGGTTGGCGGTGAACACCCAATTGCCTTTTTTTCCCATAAACTTACGTCAGCTCAGCGGAACTACTCCGTTACCGAGAGAGAGTGCCTGGCAGTAGTGTTAGCCATTAAGAAATTTAGACCTTATATTGAGTTAATGCCATTTTCAGTCATTACCGATCATAGCAGTCTTAAATGGCTTATGACGCAAAAAGACCTGACCGGTCGCTTAGGCCGCTGGAGCCTACATCTGCAAGCATACTCTTTTACGGTGGAACACAGGCCAGGATCTAAAAATATAGTACCAGACACGCTCTCTCGCTACAACATGGAAGCATTATCTGTAGACATAAACAATTTGATAAATCCAGATTCAGATGCTTTTAAAACAGACGCATATCTCGACTTAATAGCTCAAGCAACGCAAAATTCGGCTCAACTTCCTGATGTAAAAGTGTTAGACAACCGGGTGTATAAGCGCACCGTACCGTACAACGGGGAGACATTATGCGAAGATTTCTCCGGGAAATTGTGGGTGCCACTTGAACTAACAAATGGTTTGATTGAAAACGCACACAATCCACCGAAGGCATCTCATGGTGGAATCGGTAAAACACTCAGTAGAATACGCGAATATTTTTATTGGCCCAATATAAATGCACAGGTCCGAAGTTTTGTAAAAAATTGTCAGGTGTGTAAAGAGACGAAACCAACAAACTTAATTTTACGTCCACCAATGGGAAGTGAAACGCTGACTGAAAGTCCGTTCCAGCGTATTTTCATAGACTTTTTGGGACCATACCCTAGATCCAAGCTAGGAAATTGCTATATATTCATAGTTTTAGATCACCTTACAAAATACGTTCTTTTAAAAGCCATGAGTAAGGCCAGTAGTAAACAGGTAGTGAAGTTTCTAATATCGGAAGTCTTCCACAAGTTCGGGAGACCAGAAGTTATAGTATCTGACAACGGGAAGCAATTCGTAAGTAGAGATTTTGCTGACACTGTAAATACTTTCGGAATCAAACATGTCAGAACCGCGACTCATGCACCCCAGGCTAACGCCTCAGAAAGGGTGAATCAGTCTATCTTGTCCGCAATCCGATCCTATTTACGAGAAGACCAAGGTGACTGGGACAAGCATTTATCGGAGATCGAGTGTTCGTTAAGATCCTCAGTGCATAGCTCAATAGGGGTTACACCCTATTTTGCCCTCTTTGGAGTAAATATGATGGCCCATGGCAGCGTCTATAAGCTGGCCAGAAAATTGCAAGCTCTCAATGATCCCGAAACAAATATTTTGCCAAAATCGACACGTATCGATCTCATGCGACAGGGTATAAAGGAAAATCTCCACAAGAAGCGAGAAAACGTACAACACTAGATGCAGGCAAGTCAAGTTTACCCCAGGTCAAAAAGTCTATCGTAGGAATTTTCAGCAAAGTGTATTTAAGAACAAGTATAACGCCAAACTTGGAAAGAAATTTGTAAAGTGTAGGATTGTTCGACCCATAGGTAATAGCCTGTATGAAGTGGAAAATCTTCAGGGGAAATTGCTGGGGGTATTCATGCCAAGGACCTAAAGCAGTGACTTGGGTATTCTTGGTGTACTTAGTCCCAGTTTTTCCGCCTTACGTCTTCAAGGGCGGCAGAACTTATAACATTTTTCTTTATTTTGGTTAACATAAACCGTTGGAGAAGTATGGTCATGCATAGGTTTGCGTACAACATATTCGGTACTCATTTCTTTATTAGTAGTTGGTTTATCCGAATCGCAGGGTGTAATTCATGCCAAAAGATTAGGTCCTGAAAGCTGGCTTGATCAGCACTCGGTCGCAGTACCCGTTAATAAGTTAGCTTTTGCAGTTTTTTTTTGAAACATTGTCCTGGAGTGACTAGCTACCGTTTTTATTTAAATCCCTTAAAAAAGTCACGTTTAATACCTAGTGGTAAATCTGATACAGAGAATAGAGTTTTGAAAGATATTTGTCAGCCGACAATAAACAGTCTCCCCTTCGAGCAATGTGTTAAGAAATGTGTTACTCCTAAAGAGGCGCCCTTTTTTCCCCCCCATTTTCCCGTTCCGACGCGGAACACGAGAAATGGTTGGGTTTGTGGCGTGTGCGAATGTACAGGCCTGAAACCTCGGTGAATTAGTCGGTGTAAACCGAGGGTACAGCGCTGTAAAATGCAGGGTTGCAGAAGTAAGCAACAAAAGAAGAGGAAAGAAAGTAAAAGATGGCTGGAGAGCGGGAAGCTAGAACATTCGATGGAATAAAAAAAAGATGGCTGAAGAAAAAGAAGAAAATGGAGAAAAAGTCTTCGTTGCGTGTGTTTAGTTGAATAGAGGAGAGTTGAAAAAGTGTGCTCGAGGCAGAAGGATGAAAATTTAATTTTTTGGAATAGAAAGGAATTGAACAAAAAAAAAAAAGTGTCGACAGTGAAAAATGGCTTTCTTAAATAAGCAATAAACTAATATTTTAACATAAAAAAATTAAGAAAACACTGAAAAGTTTACCAAGAACTTTTAAATTAGTGTATAGAATCGAAGTTTTTGTTTCGTTTTGTGATGGAAAATATTTTTTGTGTATAACAAAATTTCGTAAAAACTTTCCAACCATACAATTGATGAGCAAGAGGAGTGTAAATTTTTTACTTGTATTTCAACGAAAAATTAATAAGCCAACTACTACTATTCAACTAAAAAGTTTTTTTAAAATTAGAATTTGAAAGTAAAAAAAAAAAAGAAATTGGAAAAGGATAAATTTAACGCCATGAGTTAAAAAAATCAGGAGGAGATGTGTGTTAATGTCTTAAAGATTAGTTACCATTAAACACCAACTTAGAAAATAAAAAAAAGATCAAGAGCGCCCAATATGTCTTCAGCAACTTTAACATTGCCATCACCAACATCTTCATCTGTTTTAAGTGCATCTAAATCGAGTGAGAATTCGAATATAACATCGCAAGCCGTATTAACAAAATACCTACAAACTATTTAATAAAATACCTAAAAACTAGTTAACAAAATACCTAAAAAACTATTAATAAAATACCTAAAAACTAGTTAACAAAATAACTAAAAACCATTTAATAAAATACCTAAAAACTATTTAATAAAATACCTAAAAACTAGTTAACAAAATACCTACAAACTATTTAACAAAATACGTAAAAACTAGTTAACGAAGCACCTCAAGCAAGCGAACAAAGCGAGCGATAACAACAGAGGAGATAGATGTGAATATATATGAACCTCGAAACTATATCCACAACTAAGCAACCACTGCCGAAATTCGGAAGGTGACGGAGAGGTATCAATTCCAGTCAGCCAAGAACCTCTGAACCCAGCCGATCGTGAAAACCACACCTAGCCTTGAAAAGCTGCTAAACACCAAGCCGAGAAGTGCGAAGGGTAAACAACAGTCTCATACATCGGGGGAGTTTCTAGAATGCGCGTCGTCCTCAGACGGCGCGAGGTATCATAGTTTCCGACACGGACATCTGACGCACGGAACCAGACATCAATATTCATATATATTCATATATTAATATATTTTATATACTTCTTTATATATATATATATCTATATATATATGTTTATATATTTTTTTTGGTATTTAAAACAAAAATTTTCTTCGTTAGGGAAAACACCCAAGTATATTAATTTTTTTTGTTGTTGTTGTAAAGTCTGTAGTGTTTGTAGGGTGAGCTCAACCTAGCTAGCTTCTAGTACACGAGGGCCTTCGCCCGAGAACTAGGTGTTTGCCTTAACGTTAAACAAATAAGAAAGATATATACATATATATACAGGGACAGCTGAAGGCGACGGTTTAGGCGACATAACACTTAGGGCATAATAATATTTGTATTTAATTTTAAAATTTTTGAACTTAGTTTTGAAACTGTTATTAATTATTATAGGGTTCCCTATATAGGAACAAATCGATTTAATGAATCATTTAAAAAAAAAGGAAAAATATATCTATATATAATTTTAAATATTAAGAGTTATTAGCTGTTGAATCGTTAATAAAAAGAAATTGTATAATGAAATTTAATAATTGAGAAATTTGAGTTTGAACGAATATGAAAATTGCTAGTGAATAAGCTAGTGAATATGTCTTAGGAAGGTGGTAGGTATTGGTGAGTGATACAAGTTTGGGATGACTTAACAAAATTGGCCTCAAGTCATCAAGGAGGATTTTCCCTATTGGTAAAGGGGGAATTCCTATGGGGAGGGAAGCAAGACATGGCACAACATCAGCCAACAGTGAGGTGAGAGAGAAGAAGTTAGTGGGTAAGTGGTGTTCTCTTTTGGTTAAGATAAGTAGAGGCAGTTGAAAACTAGTATAGTAGTTAATAATTCATTCGGGCTCTCATAATAAAAAAGAAAAAAAAACGTTCTATTTTGCTTGGGTTACATCTTCCAAGGCAGCTGTCATGATATACTTTTATTGTAGCTGAGTAAAGGTGCAGAGAGGTTGGCAAGATCCTACCCCAAGACGGCGAGCTTCAGCCGGAGCAAACGCCTGCATGCCAGCGCAGCCAACAATCTGGCCACACATTAACACTTCGTTGTTTTATTTTACGACGAACAGCTGCTACTACAATAAGTTTAAACGTTAATAAATGTTTACATGTCTCCTTCCATAGGTCTCTGACTCCCACTGTGGTTGTCTTTAATATTAATGGTATAAATTTGAACACGTCAAACTCGAAGTTGGACTTAGGGGTGATGTTTGACAGCTCGTTGTCTTTTGCAGCTCATATTGATTACATACTTCTCAAGGCATATAAAATGTTTGGTTTCTTGAAAAGAAGTTGTTGTGAATTCGTTGACCCATATACAATCAAGCATATCTATACATCGTTCGTAAGATTTAAGTTAGAATATGCTTGTTATTTGGAGTCCTCACGTATTTAATCTGACTTCTCGTGTTGAAAGACTTCAACGTATTTTTATCAAATTTGCCTCACGCTCGTTACCTTACTTATCTTCCGTTCCGTATGAGTCTAAATGCTTGTTTATAGGCTTACGTACTATTACGTAGAATAGTTCAATCGGCACTCTTTGTGTATGATATTATCAATGGTTCTATTGATTACCCTGATTTGCTTTATATGGTACCGTTTTATATACCTCCTAGAAATCTTAGGTTGGCCAAGCTATTTGATGTACCCTTGCATAGGACTAATTATGCACGTAATGGTACTTTAACACGTGCCTTTGTTCAGCTCAATGAGATTAACTTCAATTTACAAAAAGTTTCTCGATCTTTTATTGAATACGGCACTGAGAAATCTGAGTTTAAACTCCTACTTTTTAGTGTAATAAAATAACTGTTTTAATATAAAATTAGCTGTGATTTATAAACTGTAAGTTAATTTTGTATATATGTATGTAGGTTTTACACATACTTTATTGTTAATTTAGATATTTATACAATATAATTATAGGTATTCTGTTATCTTAATATGTAAGGATTTTTTGTCCATAGACTGAAATAAATAAATAAAAAGCATCAGTAAATAATGCAAAGGCTTGACATGCGGAGGTTAGACGTTTACAGTGGACTATTAACACAAATGTAAACAGTACAACACATTATAAACCAATGGATTTAATATTTGGTTTTGCTATCCGGGATATCAGTGGCAATAAAATTCTTGCTGCTCTTCATGATGATATGATTCCTGATGAAATGCTTATATCTACAAAACGAAAAGACGCAATTAAGAATATCGAGTTTGCTCGGAAAGTTTGGAAAGCTCGTTTTGATGCCAAGAACAAAATGCCTCATAAATATGATGAAGGTGATTTAGTTTTAATTGAAAGTCCTCTTCCGAGTACAGGCGAATCCCGAAAACTGGATGCAAAGTATCGTGGTCATATCTTGCGATATGATCGGTATGTCGTTAGTGACATCAGTAGATTAAAATTGAAACAACGGTCTTTCGAAACTGTTGCAAGCAGCGATTAGATGAAACCATGGTGTGCACTTTTCCCTGAAATTGATAGCTATGGTGATGATGACAATGGGGACGAAAGTGATTTAAACATCGGGACGAGTTTAGAGCCAGGAAGGGCCGAGTTGTCATAAATATTTTTATTGTTTACTTTGTTATACCACTGTCTTAAAAGATTTTATTAATAGAAGATAGTTACCTTTGATAATTGTAGAATATGAAAATTATTTCTATTAGAGGATTCTGGAATTAGTTGTCATTAAATAAACATTCATTATTTTTTATTATCTGGAGTTCTCGTTGTACCTTCATAATGAACAGACGTAATAGCTTAATTTTTCTTACATACAAACTAAACAAAAAAAAATCATACAAAAAAAATATTCTTAGTACATATTAACTTTGATAGATAAGCTTTTTTTTTTGCTTTGCTAATATTTTTACATATAACATATAGAAATAACAAAAACAAAAAAAAAAACCGTAAACAAAAAACACACAAAGTACCTTTGAGGAATACTCCACATGACAAAAGGAAAAAAATTGTGAAGTGAGTTCTAACGGCAGAAATACCTATTTTACTGTGAGTTCTGATGCTCATAATGATAACAATAAAAATAAAAAATCTGATAATAGACTTGCTGTGAGTTCTGAAGCTCTTAATAAAAATCCAAAATCTGATAGACTTTTTCTAACAGCAAATAGTGCTGGGATACTATCGATAATATCGATAGTTTTAAAATATCGAAAATATCGATAGGAAAAAATATCGATATCGATATTATTGAAAATGCAGTTTTGAAAACGTGAGGTATTATACAATTTTTTTAACTGACATCAGCACAATTTTTCAAAAGCTGTCACCTTAAATAATGTTCGTAGATACATATTCATACATATTAAAATAAACATAAGACCACAAACTTTCAACAAAGTGATAAAAAAAACTTCCTTGACTTGATGAAAAATTAGTTGTATTTTTCTCTCTCAACTACAAGCATTCAGTCGATAGTAATATCGATAGTATCGATAGTGAAATCTGATCTATCGATAGATATCGATAGTAGAAAATATCGATAGTATCCCAGCACTAACGACAAAACCACAGTTTCGTCAGCGATCAACTTCGCTTTGTCCAATGCCAACTAGTGAATCGTTGACATTATTGCCTAGTACTTCTATATTTAACTCAGCGATATCATCCGCTTCGGGCTCGGGGTCATCACTTAAACAAGTTGTCACTGAAGATAACAGTAGTTCAAAACCAAAGGTACAAGTAGGAATGGACAGATATATAACTGTTTTAAAGCGCGGGCGAAGCCCAAATTCTACTAAAATTGGATCCGCCCCAACATTTTGTAACAGGGTGGCAACCCTGTTACAAATGGGGGATTTTGGGGATTTTTTTTTGCTAAGATTTTCTTGGCTATGTGTGTGTGTGTGTGACTTTGATTCTTTGTTTATGTGTATGTATGTATACTTGTGTGTACAGCTTTTGTTGTTATTGAGGAGAAGCGTTGTGCTTACAGTGTATGGATGTATGCATGTATATATGTATATGTGGGTGTGTGTGTATGTGTGTGTGTGTATGAGTATGCGTTTTTGTATTTACTTATATGTTTGATGGTGTCCAATACTTTTGTTGTAGTGGAAGACAATTATTATACCCATTAGGAAATGTTGATGGTGAAAATGTGCTGACTAGCTTTTGACTAGCTTGTCACCTGTACTACTCTATAATTATTCCCCATACAATACTTTGAACCCCTACTATTAAAAATACAATTCACTAGGTAGTGACTACGTAGTTCTTATGGGAATATGGAGACATACTAACCAGATAGTTCGTTACTGGTACAGTTCTATAACTTACGTACATACAAATGTATGTATATTGACAAGTTATTGTCAATTCCACCTCTCTCCTTCTTTTATACTGACGGATAGAAGAAAACTTATTATACCAAAGTTGTAACTAGAATTTTAGGGTTGACACAAAGACAGTTGCTCCCAGTCTGACTGCAGGGTAGTTACAAGGGATCTGTGTATTTGTGTGTATGTAGTGATTGTTATTTGATAGTCTTTGGGTAGCTGTTTTTAGTTATCGTTGGTATGCTTATTTAGGGTTATTGTATTGCATTTATGTTTGCGATCTCTGGGGAAATAATCTAATAGCTACAGAGAGTGGCAACCCTGTTGTAGATGGAAATGGATAGGGAATGTATTTGGTAATGCATCTATATGTTGCTGTATTAATGTATGTGATCGTATCTATTTTTACTTTGAAGAATATCATTGCTTGTGTGTATTGTTTGACCATCGAGAGTTTTTGATACATATTTACAAATGAATGTGTATATGTTTTCTAGGATATTTGCTATTCTTATCGAGATAGAAAATATTGTGTTGGCATAGGTTTTATATATACAAGTGAATTTCAGATGTTAAATGTTTTGAATCCAATCAGGTTGATAAGCAGATTTTTTGAATAGGGGTAATGATATTTTTATTTCAGAATATTACACTTTAATGTAACAATTATAGGAAATAGCTTTAGGAGCAATACAGCAAAAATTTTACTCATACCTTTGTATTACAAACTGATGCTAGAGATTTTGTTCGGGCTGTGTATATGAATTTCACCAATCTCGCAACACCAACAGAGAATTGTGGAAATGTGTATGTGTGTGTGTGTGTGTGAATTTCACCATATATCGTAATACCAACAGAGAATTGTGGAAATGTGTGCGTGTGTGTGTGTGTGTGTGTATGAATTTCACCATATATCGTAATACCAACAGAGAATTGTGGAAATGTGTATGTGTGTGTGTGTGTATGAATTTCATCATATGTCGTAATAAATTAGATTTTGATGACTACTACGCGATTCTCATATAAAGTATATAAGTAGAAGAAATAATGTAGATTGTCATCAGTCTGCTTTGATATCTCAACAAGTGACAACCTATTTTCTCATCCAAAATTTCTAAAGTGTTTGAAATCCAAAAACTATAAAAGTGCTAGTACTAATTAAATAAATTGTTTATAACTAAAATAAATTGTTTATAAATAAAATAATTAAATAAATTATTTATAAATAAAATAATTATATTAATTAATAAACAAAAATATATAAAATGAATACTAAAAGTTGTGCAATCTGCAATAAAGTCTTTATGACTCAAACAAAACTAAATCAGCATATGGAAACGCACTCATATGGAACTAGTACGCTTGATCTTCAAAAAAAATATTGTGAGGATTGTGATGAGATGATCCCATCAAATGGTTATATGGCTCATGTCCGAACCACAAAACATAAAAACAGTTGTCACCTAGAACAGATTGGAGATCTTCTCACTAAAAGAGCGAGCAACTTCAATGGGAGGATCGAGACATATATCCTCCTCAACAAAAATGAGGGTGTTATGTTTCCGGAGCAGTTTCTGAAATCCGCCAAGAACTATACTACAACAGCTAATTGAATGTAGTAGGATACATACTACATTTAAATTTAATATGGAGCTCATATGCGATTATATGAAGACGGTGAATGATCAGATGAATGTTTCCCAACTGGTACATATTTCAAAAATGATGTTGGTAACTTTGTCTGATGACATAGAGGATATGTACAAGAAACAGGCCGAGGAGCTAATAGCTAAAATGGAAGAATTTCAAGAGAGGGATAGCGGATGGACCTTAATTTCAATGAATTCCCTTGAAGTTAATATAAACAAGGCGTCCATAATAAGAGGATCGAGTTTTATCCCTCTCCCAAAAAATATTGCAGTGAAATGTGCATGCATAAATGTCGAGAACAATGATATTTATTGCTTTAAATGGTGTATCATTGCGGCTTTGAACACAAATAGCACTTTAGATCGAAGACAACAGAAAAACTATAGAAACTATAATATAGCAAACATTTCTGATGAGAATATTAGTATAGGGGCAATTGTATTAAATTTCGAAGGCCTAGAGTTTCCACTCCCATTGAAGCAGATTAACCAATTCGAACGTCAAAATAATATGAGCATCAATGTATTTGGTCACAATGGAACATCGCTTATAGGACCATACTACATAACAAAAGGAGAACAACATGTTCATATTAATCTGTTATTGCTCCAGTCCGATGAAAACTTCCACTATGTGCTCATCACGGATATATCAAAGTAAGTTTCATTTGTGCATTTAAGAGAAATATGTTTTCATATCTATTTAAAAAGTTACTTCTTATTGGTATATTTATTTATTTCTTATTTTAATTTCCTCTTTTCCTTAGACTCCTTCGTTCCAGAATAACATCTCACGTAAATAAGATACATATTTGCAACACCTGCCTATTTTATACACATGATGATTATGTGTATAATCACCACAAAAATGTTTGTGGGAAAAAAGTAATCAGAATGCCCGAAGATGAATCTATCATCAAGTTTCAAAACTACTACAAACAGTTAGATGTACCATTTGTGATCTACGCAGACTTTGAATCTATTTTAGAAAAAGTTGATGACCCCGTAAGTAAAAGCACTACAAATGTACAGAAACATCATGCGTGTGCATTCGCTTATTTTATTAATTGTAGCTTTAAGATAGAAAATAATTTATATAGACACAATTTTTTTTGGTGAAGATTCGGCGAACATATTTATCAAAAAAATAGTTGAAGATTGTACAGACATTTATCTAAATTATTTACTTAAAGTTAAGAAAATGTTCATGACCCCAATAGAAATAGCTCAATATAATAATGCACAAAATTGTCATATATGTAAGAAAATATTAAATAATGATAAAGTTAGAGATCATTGTCATCTTACGGGTAATTATCGTGGGGCAGCTCATAGCGAATGTAATTTGAATTATAAAACACCTCATTTTATACCGGTTATCTTGCATAATCTTTCTGCATATGATATACACTTATTTTTCAAAGAACTTTCTACTATAAAATATTCCACAATAAAAGTGATTCCCCAGAACGCAGAGCGTTATATTTCTCTTTCAATTTTCATCAGATTAGATGAAAAGCGTGGATTCGAAATAAGATTTATAGACTCGTTTAGCTTTATGGCTACGAGCTTAGATACACTGGCGAAAAATCTTGATTGCAATGATTTTAATACTATTCGATCATGTTTCGCTGATGAAGCTCATTTCAACCTGATTAGAAGAAAGGGTGTATTTCCGTACTCTTACATGGATTCCATGACTAAGGAAATTAAACTACCTAGTAGAGAAGATTTCTTCTTGTATAATGAAATTTAATAATTGAGAAATTTGAGTTTGAACGAATATGAAAATTGCTAGTGAATAAGCTAGTGAATATGTCTTAGGAAGGTGGTAGGTATTGGTGAGTGATACAAGTTTGGGATGACTTAACAAAATTGGCCTCAAGTCATCAAGGAGGATTTTCCCTATTGGTAAAGGGGGAATTCCTATGGGGAGGGAAGCAAGACATGGCACAACATCAGCCAACAGTGAGGTGAGAGAGAAGAAGTTAGTGGGTAAGTGGTGTTCTCTTTTGGTTAAGATAAGTAGAGGCAGTTGAAAACTAGTATAGTAGTTAATAATTCATTCGGGCTCTCATAATAAAAAAGAAAAAAAAACGTTCTATTTTGCTTGGGTTACATCTTCCAAGGCAGCTGTCATGATATACTTTTATTGTAGCTGAGTAAAGGTGCAGAGAGGTTGGCAAGATCCTACCCCAAGACGGCGAGCTTCAGCCGGAGCAAACGCCTGCATGCCAGCGCAGCCAACAATCTGGCCACACATTAACACTTCGTTGTTTTATTTTACGACGAACAGCTGCTACTACAATAAGTTTAAACGTTAATAAATGTTTACATGTCTCCTTCCATAGGTCTCTGACTCCCACTGTGGTTGTCTTTAATATTAATGGTATAAATTTGAACACGTCAACCTGCAACCCTGTTACAAATGGGGGATTTTGGGGATTTTTTTTTGCTAAGATTTTCTTGGCTATGTGTGTGTGTGTGTGACTTTGATTCTTTGTTTATGTGTATGTATGTATACTTGTGTGTACAGCTTTTGTTGTTATTGAGGAGAAGCGTTGTGCTTACAGTGTATGGATGTATGCATGTATATATGTATATGTGGGTGTGTGTGTATGTGTGTGTGTGTATGAGTATGCGTTTTTGTATTTACTTATATGTTTGATGGTGTCCAATACTTTTGTTGTAGTGGAAGACAATTATTATACCCATTAGGAAATGTTGATGGTGAAAATGTGCTGACTAGCTTTTGACTAGCTTGTCACCTGTACTACTCTATAATTATTCCCCATACAATACTTTGAACCCCTACTATTAAAAATACAATTCACTAGGTAGTGACTACGTAGTTCTTATGGGAATATGGAGACATACTAACCAGATAGTTCGTTACTGGTACAGTTCTATAACTTACGTACATACAAATGTATGTATATTGACAAGTTATTGTCAATTCCACCTCTCTCCTTCTTTTATACTGACGGATAGAAGAAAACTTATTATACCAAAGTTGTAACTAGAATTTTAGGGTTGACACAAAGACAGTTGCTCCCAGTCTGACTGCAGGGTAGTTACAAGGGATCTGTGTATTTGTGTGTATGTAGTGATTGTTATTTGATAGTCTTTGGGTAGCTGTTTTTAGTTATCGTTGGTATGCTTATTTAGGGTTATTGTATTGCATTTATGTTTGCGATCTCTGGGGAAATAATCTAATAGCTACAGAGAGTGGCAACCCTGTTGTAGATGGAAATGGATAGGGAATGTATTTGGTAATGCATCTATATGTTGCTGTATTAATGTATGTGATCGTATCTATTTTTACTTTGAAGAATATCATTGCTTGTGTGTATTGTTTGACCATCGAGAGTTTTTGATACATATTTACAAATGAATGTGTATATGTTTTCTAGGATATTTGCTATTCTTATCGAGATAGAAAATATTGTGTTGGCATAGGTTTTATATATACAAGTGAATTTCAGATGTTAAATGTTTTGAATCCAATCAGGTTGATAAGCAGATTTTTTGAATAGGGGTAATGATATTTTTATTTCAGAATATTACACTTTAATGTAACAATTATAGGAAATAGCTTTAGGAGCAATACAGCAAAAATTTTACTCATACCTTTGTATTACAAACTGATGCTAGAGATTTTGTTCGGGCTGTGTATATGAATTTCACCAATCTCGCAACACCAACAGAGAATTGTGGAAATGTGTATGTGTGTGTGTGTGTGTGAATTTCACCATATATCGTAATACCAACAGAGAATTGTGGAAATGTGTGCGTGTGTGTGTGTGTGTGTGTATGAATTTCACCATATATCGTAATACCAACAGAGAATTGTGGAAATGTGTATGTGTGTGTGTGTGTATGAATTTCATCATATGTCGTAATAAATTAGATTTTGATGACTACTACGCGATTCTCATATAAAGTATATAAGTAGAAGAAATAATGTAGATTGTCATCAGTCTGCTTTGATATCTCAACAAGTGACAACCTATTTTCTCATCCAAAATTTCTAAAGTGTTTGAAATCCAAAAACTATAAAAGTGCTAGTACTAATTAAATAAATTGTTTATAACTAAAATAAATTGTTTATAAATAAAATAATTAAATAAATTATTTATAAATAAAATAATTATATTAATTAATAAACAAAAATATATAAAATGAATACTAAAAGTTGTGCAATCTGCAATAAAGTCTTTATGACTCAAACAAAACTAAATCAGCATATGGAAACGCACTCATATGGAACTAGTACGCTTGATCTTCAAAAAAAATATTGTGAGGATTGTGATGAGATGATCCCATCAAATGGTTATATGGCTCATGTCCGAACCACAAAACATAAAAACAGTTGTCACCTAGAACAGATTGGAGATCTTCTCACTAAAAGAGCGAGCAACTTCAATGGGAGGATCGAGACATATATCCTCCTCAACAAAAATGAGGGTGTTATGTTTCCGGAGCAGTTTCTGAAATCCGCCAAGAACTATACTACAACAGCTAATTGAATGTAGTAGGATACATACTACATTTAAATTTAATATGGAGCTCATATGCGATTATATGAAGACGGTGAATGATCAGATGAATGTTTCCCAACTGGTACATATTTCAAAAATGATGTTGGTAACTTTGTCTGATGACATAGAGGATATGTACAAGAAACAGGCCGAGGAGCTAATAGCTAAAATGGAAGAATTTCAAGAGAGGGATAGCGGATGGACCTTAATTTCAATGAATTCCCTTGAAGTTAATATAAACAAGGCGTCCATAATAAGAGGATCGAGTTTTATCCCTCTCCCAAAAAATATTGCAGTGAAATGTGCATGCATAAATGTCGAGAACAATGATATTTATTGCTTTAAATGGTGTATCATTGCGGCTTTGAACACAAATAGCACTTTAGATCGAAGACAACAGAAAAACTATAGAAACTATAATATAGCAAACATTTCTGATGAGAATATTAGTATAGGGGCAATTGTATTAAATTTCGAAGGCCTAGAGTTTCCACTCCCATTGAAGCAGATTAACCAATTCGAACGTCAAAATAATATGAGCATCAATGTATTTGGTCACAATGGAACATCGCTTATAGGACCATACTACATAACAAAAGGAGAACAACATGTTCATATTAATCTGTTATTGCTCCAGTCCGATGAAAACTTCCACTATGTGCTCATCACGGATATATCAAAGTAAGTTTCATTTGTGCATTTAAGAGAAATATGTTTTCATATCTATTTAAAAAGTTACTTCTTATTGGTATATTTATTTATTTCTTATTTTAATTTCCTCTTTTCCTTAGACTCCTTCGTTCCAGAATAACATCTCACGTAAATAAGATACATATTTGCAACACCTGCCTATTTTATACACATGATGATTATGTGTATAATCACCACAAAAATGTTTGTGGGAAAAAAGTAATCAGAATGCCCGAAGATGAATCTATCATCAAGTTTCAAAACTACTACAAACAGTTAGATGTACCATTTGTGATCTACGCAGACTTTGAATCTATTTTAGAAAAAGTTGATGACCCCGTAAGTAAAAGCACTACAAATGTACAGAAACATCATGCGTGTGCATTCGCTTATTTTATTAATTGTAGCTTTAAGATAGAAAATAATTTATATAGACACAATTTTTTTTGGTGAAGATTCGGCGAACATATTTATCAAAAAAATAGTTGAAGATTGTACAGACATTTATCTAAATTATTTACTTAAAGTTAAGAAAATGTTCATGACCCCAATAGAAATAGCTCAATATAATAATGCACAAAATTGTCATATATGTAAGAAAATATTAAATAATGATAAAGTTAGAGATCATTGTCATCTTACGGGTAATTATCGTGGGGCAGCTCATAGCGAATGTAATTTGAATTATAAAACACCTCATTTTATACCGGTTATCTTGCATAATCTTTCTGCATATGATATACACTTATTTTTCAAAGAACTTTCTACTATAAAATATTCCACAATAAAAGTGATTCCCCAGAACGCAGAGCGTTATATTTCTCTTTCAATTTTCATCAGATTAGATGAAAAGCGTGGATTCGAAATAAGATTTATAGACTCGTTTAGCTTTATGGCTACGAGCTTAGATACACTGGCGAAAAATCTTGATTGCAATGATTTTAATACTATTCGATCATGTTTCGCTGATGAAGCTCATTTCAACCTGATTAGAAGAAAGGGTGTATTTCCGTACTCTTACATGGATTCCATGACTAAGGAAATTAAACTACCTAGTAGAGAAGATTTCTTCAATATTCTAACGAATGAAGAATGTGATGTAGTCGAGTATGAACATGCTCAAAAAATATGGAGAGAGTTTAACTGTAAAACCCTCCTTGACTATACTGAACTCTATTTAAATACAGATGTTCTTCTTTTAACCGACGTGTTTGAAAATTTTAGGAAAATTTGTAAAGATATATACAATTTGGACCCCTGCCACTATTATACAGCACCAGGCTTATCTTGGGATGCAATGTTGAAAACCACAGAAGTTTCACTCGAACTGTTCACTGATTCCGAAATGTATATGTTTATGCAAAACGGAATAAGAGGTGGACTAGTTCAATGCTCGCAAAGATATTCGAAGGCGAATAATAAGTATTTAGAAGATTTTGATGCATCAAAATCATCGGAATTTCTTGTATATTTAGACGCTAACAATTTGTATGGATGGGCGATGTCGGAATATCTTCCTTGCGGTGAATTTGAGTGGGTATGTGATACTGATTTTGATGTTAAAAAAATTTCTGATACTGCAGAGTATGGGTACATTTTAGAAGTGGATATAGACTATCCTGATTCAACGCATGATCTACATAATGATTTGCCATTTTGTCCTCAAAATAAGCCCGTGGGGGGATCCAAAATCAAAAAATTTGTTGCAGACTTACACTCTAAAACAAATTACACCATACACAAGCCATTTCAAATGGCCTCATCATAAAACAAATCTATAGAATACTCAGATTTAAGCAATCCCCTTGGCTTAAAAAATATATTGACTTAAACACATTTCATAGGAGGGTGGCGTTGGCTGAAGTAGTTAGCACGTTGACTACAAAACCGAAGGTCCTGGGTTCAATCCCTGTATTCGACAGTCATTAAATAACAACACCACGCATTTTTCTGTTGTGCATTAGTGTCCCTTTGTATTGTATTGTTGTTGTAGGAAAGTTCAAGTGATGAAGGCATAGTCACTGGTCACTGATCTATACCGTCTTCAGCAGATACTAACCTAATGCAGAGCGCCCTCCTTCGTTGTGTAGCAAAATCATTGGCGAAGTAAAATAATCAATAAAATGGCTACAAGACACAGCTTCAAAAAATTAATACGCCTCATTTAACATCAGAGAGGCGCTGCAACACTGCATTAGTAAAAACGTGCGAAAAAGCAGAGTTGTAAAAGAATGAAGCTTTCCTCTATCTCTTCCTTCACCACCTGTCTTCTCTCACCTAGTAATAGTAGTAGGCATTAATTGCCTGAGTGTTACTTCTCTTTAAAAAAAAAAAAAAAAAAAAAAAAAAAAAAATTATTTTGAAAAAGATTTCTTCAAACTTTTAAACAATGCTGTTTACGGGAAGAAAATGGAAAACATTGAAAAACGTAGGGACATTAGAATTACTTCATCTTGGGAAACAACAAACAGGAATCATTTGGGGCTCAGAGCATTAATTGCGAAACCAAATTTTATACAGTTAACAAAATTTTCTGACGATATGTATGCGGTAGAGTTAGAAAAAATGGAACCACTATATGATAAACCTATATATGTTGGTTTCACAGTACTGGAGTTATCCAAGTGGAGAAGGTATGACTTCCATTATGGCTTCATGAAGCCTAAATTTGGAGAGAACATTTCTTTCAACTATATGGATACTGACTCATTTATTTATTCAATTAAAACTGATGATTTTTACGATGACATCCGTAATGATATTAGTTTGAATTTTGATACGTCAGAATATCCTATAGATAACCAATTTCGTTTACCGCTACTCAATAAGAAGGTTTTGGGAATGATGAAAGATGAAAACAATGGGGATATAATGACAGAGTTTGTTGGTTTAAGAGCAAAAATGTATTCTCTGTCGACTCTTCGCTCGGAAGCTGTTAAAAAATCTAAAGGGGTCAAAAAGTCTGTAATTAAAAAGTTGTCCATTAATGATTACAAAAGTTGTTTATTTGAATCCAAAATTATCTCGGATGAAATGTTTTTGTTTAGATCTAAAACACATCAACTATATACCCAAAAACTACATAAAATAGCACTTAGCTTTTCTGATGATAAAAGAAATATAATGAAAGATAAAATTAAAACGCCCTCTTGGGGACATTACATAGACCGAAACAATGGATGTAGAATAGAATGCTTCCTGCTAAATTACATGTAAGATGACAAAGACAATTTAATTTTGTACTAATTGTATTTATTTGTTAATGTATTTCTTTAATTATTTACTTATTTGCTTATTATTTAATTTATTTATTTATTATTTCTTTAATTATTTATTAATTTAGATATTATTTACTTATTTGTTTATTAATTAATTTATGTATTTATTATTTATTTATTTGTTTATTAATTTATTTCTTTATTTATTTATTGTTTATATATTTGTTTATGAATTTATCTATTAATTTTAGTATTTTATTCACACAAAAACATGTAAAATTTTAATGGTTTAAAACTTTTATCTTTTTACCTACACCTAAATTATTTGTAAATTAAAATCAAATGTTCGATTAATTATCTTTTTTCTTTTTATATCTATATATTTTTATTTATACATAGAGTTAAATTTGTATTAGTACTAAGATTTTTAAGAAAAATGTTAAATAAAATATTGAAAAAATATTAAAATATGTAAATGGTTTTTTATTTCAGCTTAAGTTTACTAAATATAAATTGTAACTACAAATGTCTACATTTTTATATTTTGTTTCTCTATTGACTTTACTTCGCTAGATCAAAAATTTTTCTTTTTTGTTTTCATATCACTTAAACATACGCAGTCTTGTTATCTTTGAGAGGTCCCACACAAGAGGAATTAAATTTCACAATATTATAAAATTCCATTAATCTCATTAGATATTTTCTTGTCAACACCAACTGTTTTAAAATTTTCTCATCCATGTTTAATAATAGCAAATGAGAGGTATCAGCTATTAGATCAGGTATCAGATATCAGATCAGCTTATCAGGAGCTGGTCTGGTTTTCAGATCAGCTTTTCAGGACCTGGTCTGGTTTTCAGATCAGCTTTTCAGGATCTGGTCTGGTTTTCAGATCAGCTTTTCAGGACCTGGTCTGGTTTTCAGATCAGCTTTTCAGGACCTCGTCTGGTTTTCAGATCAGCTTTTCAGGACCTGGTCTGGTTTTCAGATCAGCTTTTCAGGACCTGGTCTGGTTTTCAGATCAGCTTATCTGCACCTGGTCTGGTTTTTAGATCAGCTTATCAGGTAGCTGGTCTGGTTTTCAGATCAGGTTATCTGATTCAGATTGAGTTATCAGTTTACAATTAGCTAGTCATTTATAAAATTTATATGAATGAAGTTTCAGGTCAGATGAAATAACTAAAGTCAATCTCTTACAAGCAGTAATTTATATAGTTATGAAATAGTCAAATTGTTTTCTAAAACGAACATTATTTAATTTATCATCAAAAATCCATATTTATCCTTCCAACACTATACAAATTTCTTGAAACTTTTCAAAATTCATATTAATCACAACATGATCCCTATAGACGAGCTTAATATTTTTCTCATCTTGCTTAAACATTATAATAACATTTGCATTGTCTCTTGTTAAATGCTTACAGCCGTATTCATAAAAATTTTAAAAAGCATTTTGAATGTTGTTTAAGCAAAATTCGCTAAATTTTAGCTTAAAAACGTTTTTAATTTAAACCTTGTTTAATTCACCAAATCCTAAAAATTAACTGCACCCATACTTAAAATAATTTTGAGTTGACGTCGTAATTTTGCTTCATGTTTATTTGCATTTTTAACTTTGCCCATATGTATGTATGTATGTATGCATGTATGTATGTATTTATGTATGTATTAGGAATTATACTAGAAGTTGGGCACAAGTAGAATGAGTCATCATTCTTCTGTCGCCCCATACAAAAATATACACGTACATATGTATGTATATTATTCTGCTTTGCACATGCAGCATCAGCAAATATCATACTTGAAATTCTTTAAGCTTCATTACGAGAAAAAATAAATGTATAATATAGTATTCTTTTAATTATGAAATTAACTTCTTCAGATATTCATATTTGACTTGATATAGATAATTTTAGTATAAATATATGTTTTTACACCTGAGATAGTAGTAGGGAACTGGGGCTCCTGGCGTAGATTAAAGTTTTAAAGTTTAATTACCCATACCTCCGACAAAGGACCCCTCCACAAATTATTACAAACCCTCAATTCCCTGACAGACTCGAATTCCCATAGACAGACAGACATCAACAAATTTTTCGTCGGCTTTAGAAACATTTTATTTTCACGTTTTTCCCGTCCACATTATGAAAAATCAATTTCATTATTTTCCGTTGGCATTATGAAAAATCATTTTCATAATTTTGAAGTCGGCATTACAAAAATATCTATGTTCACGTTTTTACCGTCCACCTTAGGAAAAATCATTTTCATAATTTTTCCGTCGGCATTATTAAAAATATTTATTTTCACGTTTTGCCCGTCAGATTTACATAAATATTTATTTTCACGTTTTTACAGTCCACCTTACGAAAAATCATTTTCACATAAAACGGACTTATTGATCCACCCTCGTATGTACTAAGGAAAAAAAAACAAACAAAAAAGTTAATGTAAACAAAAAAAACAAAAAACAAAAGTTGGACGGACTTATTGATCCACCCTCGTAGGGTATCAAATTTCACAAATTTCCAAGAATTTTAAAATTTGGGTAATTAAAATTTTAAAATTTCAAAAGTTTAATTGCCCCCCGAGCCCCAATTCCCTACTACTATCTCAGGTGTAAAAACATATACTTATACTAAAATTATCTATAGATATCAAGTCAAATATGAATATCTGAAGAAGTTAATTTCATAATTAAAAGAATACTATATTATACATTTATTTTTTCTCGTAATGAAGCTTAAAGAATTTCAAGTATGATATTTGCTGATGCTGCATGTGCAAAGCAGAATAAAGCTGGATTCACCCATTGTTTCGGAACAAAATTTTTGTCCGGACAAAATTTTTTTTATATGTAGTTTGACGTTTCTCTTTTTGAGAGAGAGAGAGAAGAAGAGAACAAATTTTGTTCGGAACATTTTCTACTTGAATTGGTTTAATTTTAATTTTTGTCCGGACAAAATCGAACTGAGCTGCCAACTTTTTTAATTTTCCAGCCAAAGTTGAACTGAGCTGCCACATAATGTTATATGAATAATAAAAGCACAGAGTGTACTTGTATTTATTACAATAGAAGTAAAGAAAAATTAAGAAAAACATATCCAAATGTATGGAGTTGAACGAAACCATTGCAGTAAACAATTAAAAAGATGTGTATGACACAGCAAATTGTAATCATTTGCCGCTGTGCTGCCACTTGCAAAATTAATTCGCATCCTTTACACACGTATTTCATATGGTAGCCAGTGTGACCAGATTTTAAAATAATATTAAGCTAAATCACGTTTGAAAAAAAGCTAAAATAAGCTAAAAAGTTACATTTTAGGCTAGAAAATAAAGCTAAACTCTTTTCCACTTCTTTGATCACTTTTCAATAGTTTCTTATTGCTAAACTAACGTTAAATATTACACAAACATATTTTTTTTATTATACGTATAGAATATTGCTTAATGAAATTATTTATTAATTATTATATTTTAGATTCAATGAAGAACAAAACAAAAACTTCCCCAAAATAATCTTAAAAAGTTTTTAAAAATGTAAAAACATTTATACTAAAATACGAAAGGTTTTTAAGTGAATTAATGCTATTGCAGGTAAAGCATGGATCACACTATCTGCACAATGTACCGAGTTTCGTCAGATCAGTGAAATAGTCATAAGTAAAGATTTTGCTCTAATTTATCGACTACTTGAAATACAAGGACACAATTGCGCCACACTGCATTGGTAATAAGCCCATATAGACTTATTCCAGAATTAATTGAGGAATAATGCCATTTTGGCTTATTACTTATGACTTTATTGAGGTGGCCCGATGAAAATCGGTACATAGTGTTATCCAGGCTTAAGGCTATTTCAGGTTTTTGTTTTAAGTTAATTGATGCCGCTGAATGAACGTTCAACTCAAGTCAAATAATTTTATACCCAAAAAACTCAAAAAGTGTTTTGGCCACTAATATGAATTTAACTTTTTCCATTGGAATTCTAACCATTCTGCCATTATCTACTATTTTTCTTCTTTCCATTTCTGTTATAAAATTGTCGTATAATTTACATTTTGTATTTTTTGTAAACTATTTTACAATGCTAAAAAATTATAATTTTTATGAGTTGTTTATGTTTTTAATATATTTTTAGAGAACACGCAATTTAGACTAAAAAAAGGCTAAAAAAGCTAAATGAGTTTTTAAAAAAAGCTAAAAAATAAGCTAAGAGCTAAATGAAAATTTTAAGGCTAAATCTGAAACAAATAAGCTAAATTTAGCTCAAAATAAGCTAATATGGTCACGCTGATGGTAGCTTTGATTTTCCAGACAAAATGTTCGAAATGGATGAATCGTCTTGCAAAAAACTCTCAGTAAAAAAAATTTTCTCCAAACAAAACTTTTGTTCCGAAACAATGGGTGAATTCACCTTAATATACATACATATGTACGTGTATATTTTTGTATGGGACGACAGAAGAATGATGACTCATTCTACTTGTGCCCAACTTCTAGTATAATTCCTAATACATACATAAATACATACATACATGCATGCATACATACATACATATAGGCAAAGTTAAAAATGCAAATAAACATGAAGCAAAGGGTACGTTCGTAAATGCTGCAAATTTATGCATCAATGCGGCAGTTCTGCCAGGTTTTACTGCGTATGCGTGATTATCTGCTGCACATGCTTTGCAACTGCTCAACTTCTGTGCTCAGTTGACATTTTTGAACAAACTGCAAACAATTTTAAAATTGGCAAGTAATTTTATTTAAGAAAGTAGTGACAATTTTCTTTTAAATTATAGTAAGCAAAAAATTTAAATGAAAATCAAAGCGACAATTTCTTATGAGAACAGCATTGGCCTTAAAAAGAATACAACTAAAAAAAAAAAATTCCTTTGAAATAATAAAAAACTACCAAGATTATGTGTTTCAAAGTTATTTTCGAGTTTATCAATCTCCTTTCTTGGTAAGATTCGAAACATGTAATTTAAACATCAAAATACATAGATATATTCAACTTATTGTTCCACTGCAAACTCTTGCATATTAAAATAATTTACTGCGCTATTTGCACATATTTGCGGCAGGTATGCATTAAAAATGCTTTAAAAAACGTTTGACTCTAAACAGTGCTGCCAAGTTATGCATTTTTGAACGTTAGATGTTCGTGATGCTGCAGACGTGCACTGGAAATGCTTTTACGAACGTACCCAAAATTACAACGTCAACTCAAAATTATTTTAAGTATGGGTGCAGTTAATTTTTAGGATTTGGTGAATTAAACAAGGTTTAAATTAAAAAACGTTTTTAAGCTAAAATTTAGCGAATTTTGCTTAAACAACATTCAAAATGCTTACGGCTGTAAGCATTTAACAAGAGACAATGCAAATGTTATTATAATGTTTAAGCAAGATGAGAAAAATATTAAGCTCGTCTATAGGGATCATGTTGTGAGTAATATGAATTTTGAAAAGTTTCAAGAAATTTGTATAGTGTTGGAAGGATAAATATGGATTTTTGATGATAAATTAAATGATGTTCGTTTTAGAAAACAATTTGACTATTTCATAACTATATAAATTACTGCTTATAAGAGATTGACTTTAGTTATTTCATCTGACCTGAAACTTCATTCATATAAATTTTATAAATGACTAGCTAATTGTAAAATGATAACTCAATCTGAATCAGATAACCTGATCTGAAAACCAGACCAGCTACCTGATAAGCTGATCTAAAAACCAGACCAGGTGCAGATAAGCTGATCTGAAAACCAGACCAGGTCCTGAAAAGCTGATCTGAAAACCAGACCAGGTCCTGAAAAGCTGATCTGAAAACCAGACCAGGTCCTGAAAAGCTGATCTGAAAACCAGACCAGGTCCTGAAAATCTGATCTGAAAACCAGACCAGATCCTGAAAAGCTGATCTGAAAACCAGACCAGGTCCTGAAAAGCTGATCTGAAAACCAGACCAGCTCCTGATAAGCTGATCTGATATCTGATACCTGATCTAATAGCTGATACCTCTTATTTGCTATTATTAAACATGGATGAGAAAATTTTAAAACAGTTGGTGTTGACAAGAAAATATCTAATGAGATTTAATGGAATTTTATAATATTGTGAAATTTAATTCCTCTTGTGTGGGAGCTCTCAAAGATAACAAGACTGCGTATGTTTAAGTGATATGAAAACAAAAAAGAAAAATTTTTGATCTAGCGAAGTAAAGTCAATAGAGAAACAAAATATAAAAATGTAGACATTTGTAGTTACAATTTATATTTAGTAAACTTAAGCTGAAATAAAAAACCATTTACATATTTTAATATTTTTTCAATATTTTATTTAACATTTTTCTTAAAAATCTTAGTACTAATACAAATTTAACTCTATGTATAAATAAAAATATATAGATATAAAAAGAAAAAAGATCATTAATCGAACATTTGATTTTAATTTACAAATAATTTAGGTGTAGGTAAAAAGACAAAAGTTTTAAACCATTAAAATTTTACATGTTTTTGTGTGAATAAAATACTAAAATTAATAGATAAATTCATAAACAAATATATAAACAATAAATAAATTAATAAATAAATAAAGAAATAAATTAATAAACAAATAAATAAATAATAAATACATAAATTAATTAATAAACAAATAAGTAAATAATATCTAAATTAATAAATAATTAAAGAAATAATAAATAAATAAATTAAATAATAAGCAAATAAGTAAATAATTAAAGAAATACATTAACAAATAAATACAATTAGTACAAAATTAAATTGTCTTTGTCATCTTACATGTAATTTAGCAGGAAGCATTCTATTCTACATCCATTGTTTCATTGTTTCGGTCTATGTAATGTCCCCAAGAGGGCGTTTTAATTTTATCTTTCATTATATTTCTTTTATCATCAGAAAAGCTAAGTGCTATTTTATGTAGTTTTTGGGTATATAGTTGATGTGTTTTAGATCTAAACAAAAACATTTCATCCGAGATAATTTTGGATTCAAATAAACAACTTTTGTAATCATTAATGGACAACTTTTTAATTACAGACTTTTTGACCCCTTTAGATTTTTTAACAGCTTCCGAGCGAAGAGTCGACAGAGAATACATTTTTGCTCTTAAACCAACAAACTCTGTCATTATATCCCCATTGTTTTCATCTTTCATCATTCCCAAAACCTTCTTATTGAGTAGCGGTAAACGAAATTGGTTATCTATAGGATATTCTGACGTATCAAAATTCAAACTAATATCATTACGGAAGTCATCGTAAAAATCATCAGTTTTAATTGAATAAATAAATGAGTCAGTATCCATATAGTTGAAAGAAATGTTCTCTCCAAATTTAGGCTTCATGAAGCCATAATGGAAGTCATACATTCCCCACTTGGATAACTCCAGTACTGTGAAACCAACATATATAGGTTTATCATATAGTGGTTCCATTTTTTCTAACTCTACCGCATACATATCGTCAGAAAATTTTGTTAACTGTATAAAATTTGGTTTCGCAATTAATGCTCTGAGCCCCAAATGATTCCTGTTTGTTGTTTCCCAAGATGAAGTAATTCTAATGTCCCTACGTTTTTCAATGTTTTCCATTTTCTTCCCGTAAACAGCATTGTTTAAAAGTTTGAAGAAATCTTTTTCAAAATATTTTTTTTTTTTTTTTTTTTTTTTTTTTTTTTTTAAAGAGAAGTAACACTCAGGCAATTAATGCCTACTACTATTACTAGGTGAGAGAAGACAGGTGGTGAAGGAAGAGATAGAGGAAAGCTTCATTCTTTTACAACTCTGCTTTTTCGCACGTTTTTACTAATGCAGTGTTGCAGCGCCTCTCTGATGTTAAATGAGGCGTATTAATTTTTTGAAGCTGTGTCTTGTAGCCATTTTATTGATTATTTTACTTCGCCAATGATTTTGCTACACAACGAAGGAGGGCGCTCTGCATTAGGTTAGTATCTGCTGAAGACGGTATAGATCAGTGACCAGTGACTATGCCTTCATCACTTGAACTTTCCTACAACAACAATACAATACAAAGGGACACTAATGCACAACAGAAAAATGCGTGGTGTTGTTATTTAATGACTGTCGAATACAGGGATTGAACCCAGGACCTTCGGTTTTGTAGTCAACGTGCTAACTACTTCAGCCAACGCCACCCTCCTATGAAATGTGTTTAAGTCAATATATTTTTTAAGCCAAGGGGATTGCTTAAATCTGAGTATTCTATAGATTTGTTTTATGATGAGGCCATTTGAAATGGCTTGTGTATGGTGTAATTTGTTTTAGAGTGTAAGTCTGCAACAAATTTTTTGATTTTGGATCCCCCCACGGGCTTATTTTGAGGACAAAATGGCAAATCATTATGTAGATCATGCGTTGAATCAGGATAGTCTATATCCACTTCTAAAATGTACCCATACTCTGCAGTATCAGAAATTTTTTTAACATCAAAATCAGTATCACATACCCACTCAAATTCACCGCAAGGAAGATATTCCGACATCGCCCATCCATACAAATTGTTAGCGTCTAAATATACAAGAAATTCCGATGGTTTTGATGCATCAAAATCTTCAAAATACTTATTATTCGCCTTCGAATATCTTTGCGAGCATTGAACTAGTCCACCTCTTATTCCGTTTTGCATAAACATATACATTTCGGAATCAGTGAACAGTTCGAGTGAAACTTCTGTGGTTTTCAACATTGCATCCCAAGATAAGCCTGGTGCTGTATAATAGTGGCAGGGGTCCAAATCGTATATATCTTTACAAATTTTCCTAAAATTTTCAAACACGTCGGTTAAAAGAAGAACATCTGTATTTAAATAGAGTTCAGTATAGTCAAGGAGGGTTTTACAGTTAAACTCTCTCCATATTTTTTGAGCATGTTCATACTCGACTACATCACATTCTTCATTCGTTAGAATATTGAAGAAATCTTCTCTACTAGGGAGTTTAATTTCCTTAAACTTAGTCATGGAATCCATGTAAGAGTACGGAAATACACCCTTTCTTCTAATCAGGTTGAAATGAGCTTCATCAGCGAAACATGATCGAATAGTATTAAAATCATTGCAATCAAGATTTTTCGCCAGTGTATCTAAGCTCGTAGCCATAAATCTAAACGAGTCTATAAATCTTATTTCGAATCCACGCTTTTCATCTAATCTGATGAAAATTGAAAGAGAAATATAACGCTCTGCGTTCTGGGGAATCACTTTTATTGTGGAATATTTTATAGTAGAAAGTTCTTTGAAAAATAAGTGTATATCATATGCAGAAAGATTATGCAAGATAACCGGTATAAAATAAGGTGTTTTATAATTCAAATTACATTCGCTATGAGCTGCCCCACGATAATTACCCGTAAGATGACAATGATCTCTAACTTTATCATTATTTAATATTTCCTTACATATATGACAATTTTGTGCATTATTATATTGAGCTATTTCTATTGGGGTCATGAACATTTTCTTAACTTTAAGTAAATAATTTAGATAAATGTCTGTACAATCTTCAACTATTTTTTTGATAAATATGTTCGCCGAATCTTCACCAAAAAAAATTGTGTCTATATAAATTATTTTCTATCTTAAAGCTACAATTAATAAAATAAGCGAATGCACACGCATGATGTTTCTGTACATTTGTAGTGCTTTTACTTACGGGGTCATCAACTTTTTCTAAAATAGATTCAAAGTCTGCGTAGATCACAAATGGTACATCTAACTGTTTGTAGTAGTTTTGAAACTTGATGATAGATTCATCTTCGGGCATTCTGATTACTTTTTTCCCACAAACATTTTTGTGGTGATTATACACATAATCATCATGTGTATAAAATAGGCAGGTGTTGCAAATATGTATCTTATTTACGTGAGATGTTATGCTGGAACGAAGGAGTCTAAGGAAAAGAGGAAATTAAAATAAGAAATAAATAAATATACCAATAAGAAGTAACTTTTTAAATAGATATGAAAACATATTTCTCTTAAATGCACAAATGAAACTTACTTTGATATATCCGTGATGAGCACATAGTGGAAGTTTTCATCGGACTGGAGCAATAACAGATTAATATGAACATGTTGTTCTCCTTTTGTTATGTAGTATGGTCCTATAAGCGATGTTCCATTGTGACCAAATACATTGATGCTCATATTATTTTGACGTTCGAATTGTTTAATCTGCTTCAATGGGAGTGGAAACTCTAGGCCTTCGAAATTTAATACAATTGCCCCTATACTAATATTCTCATCAGAAATGTTTGCTATATTATAGTTTCTATAGTTTTTCTGTTGTCTTCGATCTAAAGTGCTATTTGTGTTCAAAGCCGCAATGATACACCATTTAAAGCAATAAATATCATTGTTCTCGACATTTATGCATGCACATTTCACTGCAATATTTTTTGGGAGAGGGATAAAACTCGATCCTCTTATTATGGACGCCTTGTTTATATTAACTTCAAGGGAATTCATTGAAATTAAGGTCCATCCGCTATCCCTCTCTTGAAATTCTTCCATTTTAGCTATTAGCTCCTCGGCCTGTTTCTTGTACATATCCTCTATGTCATCAGACAAAGTTACCAACATCATTTTTGAAATATGTACCAGTTGGGAAACATTCATCTGATCATTCACCGTCTTCATATAATCGCATATGAGCTCCATATTAAATTTAAATGTAGTATGTATCCTACTACATTCAATTAGCTGTTGTAGTATAGTTCTTGGCGGATTTCAGAAACTGCTCCGGAAACATAACACCCTCATTTTTGTTGAGGAGGATATATGTCTCGATCCTCCCATTGAAGTTGCTCGCTCTTTTAGTGAGAAGATCTCCAATCTGTTCTAGGTGACAACTGTTTTTATGTTTTGTGGTTCGGACATGAGCCATATAACCATTTGATGGGATCATCTCATCACAATCCTCACAATATTTTTTTTGAAGATCAAGCGTACTAGTTCCATATGAGTGCGTTTCCATATGCTGATTTAGTTTTGTTTGAGTCATAAAGACTTTATTGCAGATTGCACAACTTTTAGTATTAATTTTATATATTTTTGTTTATTAATTAATATACCCCCATGTTCTGAAAATCACGGTGATTCCAAATCACGTGATTTCAAAAGTAAACTATTAATATCTGACTTGGTAATGGGATTTTATTGCGTTTTAATTTTTTTTCATTTATAATAGCATATTTTCTTCCAACTTCCAAAGCTATAAAACGTAAAATTTACAAAAGCAATGATTTAGCTTTTATTAATTTTTAGAAATCACCGTGATTTGCAGAACAGGCCCAATAATTATTTTATTTATAAATAATTTATTTAATTATTTTATTTATAAACAATTTATTTAATTAGTACTAGCACTTTTATATTTTTTGGATTTCAAACACTTTAGAAATTTTGGATGAGAAAATAGGTTGTCACTTGTTGAGATATCAAAGCAGACTGATGACAATCTACATTATTTCTTCTACTTATATACTTTATATGAGAATCGCGTAGTAGTCATCAAAATCTAATTTATTACGACATATGATGAAATTCATACACACACACACACACACACACATACACATTTCCACAATTCTCTGTTGGTATTACGATATATGGTGAAATTCATACACACACACACACACACACACGCACACATTTCTACAATTCTCTGTTGGTATTACGATATATGGTGAAATTCACACACACACACACACACACATACACATTTCCACAATTCTCTGTTGGTGTTACGGTATATGGTGAAATTCATATACACAGCAACACCCCGAACAAAATCTCTAGCATCAGTTTGTAATACAAAGGTATGAGTAAAATTTTTGCTGTATTGCTCCTAAAGCTATTTCCTATAATTGTTACATTAAAGTGTAATATTCTGAAATAAAAATATCATTACCCCTATTCAAAAAATCTGCTTATCAACCTGATTGGATTCAAAACATTTAACATCTGAAATTCACTTGTATATATAAAACCTATGCCAACACAATATTTTCTATCTCGATAAGAATAGCAAATATCCTAGAAAACATATACACATTCATTTGTAAATATGTATCAAAAACTCTCGATGGTCAAACAATACACACAAGCAATGATATTCTTCAAAGTAAAAATAGATACGATCACATACATTAATACAGCAACATATAGATGCATTACCAAATACATTCCCTATCCATTTCCATCTACAACAGGGTTGCCACTCTCTGTAGCTATTAGATTATTTCCCCAGAGATCGCAAACATAAATGCAATACAATAACCCTAAATAAGCATACCAACGATAACTAAAATCAGCTACCCAAAGACTATCAAATAACAATCACTACATACACACAAATACACAGATCCCTTGTAACTACCTTGCAGTAAGACTGGGAGCAACTGTCTTTGTGTCAACCCTAAAATTCTAGTTACAACTTTGGTATAATAAGTTTCTTCTATCCGTCAGTATAAAAGGAGAGAGGTGGAATTGACAATAACTTGTCAATATACATACATTTGTATGTACGTAAGTTATAGAACTGTACCAGTAACTAACTATCTGGTTAGTATGTCTCCATATTCCCATAAGAACTACGTAGTCACTACCTAGTGAATTGTATTTTTAATAGTAGGGTTTCAACGTATTGTATGGGGAATAATTATAGAGTAGTACAGGTGACAAGCTAGTCAAAAGCTAGTCAGCACATTTTCACCATCAACATTTCCTAATGGGTATAATAATTGTCTTCCACTACAACAAAAGTATTGGACACCATCAAACATATAAGTAAATACAAAAACGCATACTCATACACACACACACATACACATACTCACACACACCCACATATACATATATACATGCATACATCCATACACTGTAAGCACAACGCTTCTCCTCAATAACAACAAAAGCTGTACACACAAGTATACATACATACACATAAACAAAGAATCAAAGTCACACACACACACATAGCCAAGAAAATCTTAGCAAAAAAAATCCCCAAAATCCCCCATTTGTAACAGGGTTGCCACCCTTTTTGATTTTTCCCGGTTTTGAATTCCCAAAACATGTCGTCCGCCACCATTACTAATATACTAAACGACAAGCCAGCTGCATCATCGCAAAAGTCTTTTCAGCCACCACCTATTTATCTGAGAGAAAAAAATTCTAACGCGCTTCTAAAAAATCTACTGTTGACCATTGGTGAAAATACTTTTCACATCATTCCAATTAAACGAGGTAATATTGATGAAACTAAAATCCAAATATATAATGAAAAAGATTTCCGAAAAATTTTTAGTGAGTTTGAAAAAAATAAAACAAATTTTTATACATATCAACTTAAGAGTGCTAAAGGCCTACAAATAGTATTAAAGGGCATAGATTCATATGTTGAGCCTGAAGAAGTAAAATGTGCACTTATCGAACAAGGATTTAAAGTAAAAAGTGTTACCAATATAATCAATAGAGAGAAGTTTCCCCAGCCTCTATTTCGTGTTGAACTGGAGCCGAATGATATACAGTTAAAGAAAAATGAGACGCACCCAATTTATAGTCTAAAATACCTTTTACACCGAAAAATCACAGTTGAAGAGCCACGTAAGCGTTCAGGTCCCGTACAGTGCCATAATTGCCAAGAATATGGCCACACAAAAACCTACTGCAAATTACCTACAGTTTGTGTTATCTGCGGTGAATTGCATGGTACTGCTAACTGTACCAAGCCAAAAGTACAAGCTGAAAAAAATGCAGTAATTGTGGAGAAAATCACACCGCTAATTACAGAGGATGCCCTGTATATTCTTTCGTTAAATAGGCTATGGGTCAAAAACCTAAATTAGCTCCAGTTCAATCAGCAAATGCTTACTCCGCCACTCTTCCTCAAACTAGCCAACTAGTTACTTCACGTGTATCGTATGCCGATGCTGCTAAGACTAGTTCTATTCCCACACAAAATGTTCCACCGCCAAGTAATTCAACGAATGCAAACTCAAGCTTTAACTTTAGTCGCCTTGAAGCTACTATTGAGAATCTGGTGCTGACTATTAATAGTTTTACAACAAATATGACTAGCATGATGCAAGAAATGCTGAGAATGCAGAATACACTGCTTCAGGCATTAGTTAAGAAGCCATGAACACGTTAAAAATATGTTTCTGGAACGCAAACGGCATTCGCCAACATAAAAATGAACTTGAGCACTTCCTCACGGAAAAAAATATTGATATAATGTTGGTCTCAGAGACTTATTTGACTTCGAGAAGCCTTTTTAAAATTTCCGGCTACACCTTATATGATTCAAAGGACCCGAGAGGAAGAGCATGCGGTGGATCAGCAATTCTAATAAAGTCTAGACTTAAACATTATATTATTGACAACATTTGTGAGGAATATCTACAAGCAACGAATATTTGTGTTGAAAATGTTTGCACAAATTTTGCGATATCATCAATTTACTCCCCTCCCAGATTCGCAATTACTGAGAATCAATACGAGGATTTCTATAAATCTCTTAGCCCTTGTTTCGTAGCAGCTGGCGACTATAATGCCAAACATACGTTCTGGGGTTCTCGTCATATTACACCCAGAGGTCGAGCTTTGTTCAACACAATTTCAAAAATGGGCTTGGACGTCATTTCGAGTGGGGAGCCTACTTACTGGCCTACTGACATAAATAAAATTCCGGATGTTATAGATTTTGGCGTCATGAAGAATATTTCTAGGGAATTAATTAACGTTGAAGCTTCTCTAGATCTCTCGTCCGATCACTCTCCCACGATCGTTACAATCTGTAGCCCACAGAGAAGTGATTTACCTCACTCGTATGTGAAGTTGATCAGTCGTGAAAATTGGCTGCGATTAAAAAAATATCTTAGTAGTCATTGCACGGAAAACATTACGCTAAGAACACCCGAGGATATTGAAGCTAACATCGCCAACATTAACGAAATGATTACACAGGCTGCTGGACATGCTACTACCTCCCATCCGCAGACTGGATTTAATAAAAGTTATTCTACCGATATTGAACGTGCCTTATGTGAAAAAAGAAGAGCTAGAAGGGAATGGCAACAGCACAGATCACCACTACTTAAAATCAGATTTAAAGAGTGCACTAAACGACTCCAAGAGTTACTTGCAATTGAAAAAACTGCATCTCTTGAAAATTATCTGGAAGGTCTTGATGTCACACCAGCATCTAATTACTCTTTGTGGCGCGCTGCTAGAAAGCTGAAAACCCCCGTTGAGCTTAAACCACCTCTACCGGAGGTTGGGCAAGAAGCGATACTGAAAAAGGTAACATATTTGCTAATCATTTAAAATACGTATTTACCCCAAACACATGTATTGGTGTTGCTGATTTGCCAAGTGTAGTTGCGCTACCCCCGCGACCCATAAAGTTTAAGATGCGCGATGTACAAAAACTAATTGCTGAACTTAATCCGAAGAAAGATGCTGACGAACTTGCCTCATATTGCAATAAGAATCCTGCTATTTATTTTTAATGCCATTTTGCGAATGCAGTATTTTCCACATAACTGGAAACTTGCCAAGATTAAAATGATTCCAAAGCCAGGCAAAGATCTTACCAAGGCTGAGTCATATAGGCCTATAAGCTTACTATCAACAATTTCAAAGCTTTTCGAAAAGCTGCTCATGACTAAATTGTCCACAATTTTAGCTGATAGTGGGTGCATCCCGGACCACCAATTTGGCTTTAGAAGTCAGCATACACTGAAAAAAGAGTTTTACATAAATTCAACGAACATACATTCTTTGATTTGGATTCATTAAAATTCAACGTATTATACGTTGATTCAAAAAAAATATTCATTGAAATTCAAAGTAAAATTTTATGTAGATATGAACTGAACGTTGAAACCATTCTTTAATATTATTCGTTGAATTTAACAACGAACTAGTTTTTTGATTTAACGTATAATACGTTGAATTTAAGGAACACCTTCATTCTTCTAAATAAAAGAAAACAGCTTACTAAATTTCAAGAAAGTGTACTTTGATTCAAGGAACCCATTCATTGATTTTAAGTAATGTACGTTGAATTTGACTTAAAGAAGACGAAGAAGATATTTTATTCAAGGAACCCGTTCATTGATTTTAAGTAATGTACGTTAAATTTAACTTAAGGAAGAAGAAGAATATGTTTTATTCAATGAACGAGTACTTTGATTCAAGGAACCACCACTTGAATTTTTGGTTTGCTTGGTTAAATTCAACGTACTAGTTCCTTGTTTTATAACGGGAAAAAGACATACTAAAAGGAAAAAACTAAACACAAAGCAATCAGTTATTATTCTTCGTTTACCAAATAAGTTTGTGCACAACTAAAAAAGAAAATTTGGAATAAAAAAAAGTCTGAAAAAGTAAGTAATTAATAAAGAAGTGATTATAAGTAATTTTAAAGAGCAAAATGCATTGTTTTCATTGCAAAAAGAAATATAGTTGTATAAATATATTAATTCGTCATATAAGAAAATCCCACGAGTTTAATGTTATGAATATAATTGTGCATTAGTTCAATCAAATCAAAAACTGAGGGACATGATTCAGTTTGAACATTATTTGAAGGAATGGCGTAAGTCCCACTCAATAAGTCTTCAAGATCTTGGTGCTGATCCAGCGAAGACTTTGTCGCAATGCTCATTAAACTCTACGTCTGTAGCAAGTCCAAGGGAAACCAAACAACAAGGTCAGCACAAGTAACGGATTACTATAATGAGAATTCTCGTTTATTAATTGATATTATTTGTCACTTTTTGAAGAAAATTCTTTGCATATGTCGCTGTCAACAAGCTATAAGCTGGAAGAGGAGATAATACTTCGTTTTCCCACTGAGAAATTACAGTACTATCGTACTTCTAAGCGAGGTAAAATGTATATGAAGTATTGTAATTCCAAATGTAGCAGACATACTAAGAAAAAGAAAATCAGTTCCAGATGCACCTATTCCTGACATTACTGGTTCCAACTCCCAAGTTTTATGTAAGTATAGTAGTATATATATATATATATATATATATATATATATATATATATATATATAGTTTTATGATAGTATTATTTTACATAAATATTTATGTATGTTAATTTTAAAGATTCAGAGAGTAACGCAGAGGATTGTATTAAAAGCCTCAGATATGACAATTTGAGTGCAGACGAATTCGACAGCAATTGGCAAGCATGCACCAATTTCAGAATTAATGAAATAAACCAAGCTTCCACTTTAGCCGATGTTTTTAAAAGATGGCCTGAATATAAAAAACCGAGTGGATTCCGATATGTGAGTATATAAATATTTACTGTTTTATACTTTAGTATTTATTGCAAAATAAATATTTGTATTAAGATTATCAAAGCTTAAGGTCTGGTTCATAAATCAAATAAATAAAGTTTTTTGCTATTTGCGGATTTATGAATTAAACCTGAAGCTTGAACATTCTTCATAAAAAAATTAATGAAAAGGTCGAAAGAACTCCGATTGTCCGGGCCGCACGGGACCAAAAAAGACGATTAATTGACTTCCGTATAATCCAGGTTCAAGTCGCAGAGCAATGACGGTAAATGCAATTTATTACTACTCACAACTTGTTTATCTACAATTTATGTTAGTTTTTTATTTTTTTAGACAATGCTGCTGTAAAACTGATGTGGTGTCTTCATGGATACTTCATACCTACAATAAAGGTTACAACAAATAACAACAAAAAAACCTTTATCAAATACACAATGAAAAATTCTCAGGATGCGCTTATGTTTGTTGGGAATAGCACACAAGAAGTAAGCGAATATGTTAATAACTTAGCGTCTAAAGAAGTATTCGTTCAACCCTTCATTCTAGCTATTGGAACTAAGAACTTTACCTCATTCGAAATTTTTTTAGTTTATTTAGACGGAATATCTTTCCAATTTAGCTCTTTTTTGAGGAACTTAGATATATGTTTTAAATGCTTTCATTTATTTAATTTAGAGTATCCTCCAGCCTGAATTCAATTTTGGCAATTTATTGAGTGTTATTTTTATGGTTTTGTAAATACAAACAAAACACCTTCAAGAGTTTCTATAATGGCAGAACAACTCAAAGAAACCAAATAAATTTACTTAAGTTTGTTTTATTGTAAGTAAACATTAATTTATAAATAAATTATAAGTTAACGTTCTAATTTATAAAAATTATTAAGGCTTTATAAAGTTTTTATAATACGGATTTTCATACTAAGCCTTTATTAAGCCTTAATAATTTTTATAAATAAGGCAATAATTATTTTGAAGACTGTAATATTACAACCAAATTTTTTATGTACAAACATATATAAACATACATATATATAAGTAAGTAACTTATAATATAAATTTTTAAATAAAATACTCAATATAATACGAACATACCTATTATTATATTTATTTAAAGTGAAATTTTGAATGTATAGGTGCATTGGGTCAAGGAACAAATTCATAAAATTCAATAAATAGGTTCATTGGGTCAAGGAATAGGTTTCTTAAATTCAAGGAACTATTTCATTAAATTCAAAGTATGTATACGTTGGGTCAAGGAATATATTCATAAAAATCAATGAATGCATTCATTAGGTCAAGGAACAAGTTTCTTAAATTCAAGGAACTATTTCCTTAAATTCAAAGTATAAATACGTTGGGTCAAGTAATAAGTTCATTCCATTCAATATATAGGTTTAATGAATTTACGTAAGGTTTCAACGTATGGATTCTTAACTTCAACGAACTGGGGCGTTGAATTCAACAAGTCAAGGATTGGCATACGCTGAATTCAATGAACATGTTCCTTAGGTGAAAAATAAGGAATAAATTCGTTGAATCAACGAATTTTTTCCTTGTTTTTATGTACCTTTTTGGTTCAGTGTAGCACTATTGAGCAAACGCTTTGGTTCAAGTTGTAAGGAGGACATTTGAAGAAAAAAAGTATTGTTCTGCCCTTTTTATTGATGTTTCTCAGGCATTTGATAAAGTATGGCACGAAGGCCTAGTTTTAAAATTGAAGACATACCTACCAATAAACATACAAAAGCTTTTGGAAAGTTATATTGTTGATAGGAAATTTACCGTTGTGGAAGGAGACTTCATGAGTGTACCCGAGTCTATATCTTCTGGTGTGCCACAGGGTAGTATTCTGGGGCCAGTCTTGTATCTAATATATACTTGTGATATGCCTGTGAGCAATAACATACACACTTCTATATTTGCCGATGATACAGCCTGTTTGAGTATTCACAAGAACCCTGATGAGGCATCCCGCAATCTCCAAGCACACATTACCCAGCTTGAAATATGGTTGAATTTATGGAGAATAAAAGTAAATGAACAAAAGTGTGTTCATATAACGTTTACCCTAAGAAAAGATACCTGTTCCCCAACATTCTCAAGTGAAATACCTTGGAGTACACCTTGATCGAAGGCTTACATAGAAATATCATATTGACTCTAAGTTAACCCAAATGAAACTTAAATTAACTCAAATATATTGGTTAATTGGCAGAAATTCAACACTCAGTCTAGACTGCAAACTTTTGATATACAAGTCGCTTTTGAAGCCAATATGGTGCTACGAAATTCAGCTGTGGCACTGCTTCAGCTTCAAATGTGGATAGAATCCAACGACGGCAAAATAAAATTTTACGGTTAATAACATCGGCTCCATGGTACATCAAAAATTCAAATATACATCGTGATTTAAATATGCCACTAATGACTGAAGAAATCGCAAAATACGCAAAATATTTAACAAAACTCGAGTCACATCCTGATCCGCTTGCTCGTAATATCTTGAACTTTACTGGACACATCCACTTAAAAAAGAGGGACACAAGGGACCTAATACTCAGCACCCTTCTTGAAAATAATTTTCATTTCATTTCATTTATTTTCAATTCAGTAATAATAAATCCTATAAGGCCGAACAATTTATTACATTAGGGTGGCACACAGAAAAACTACATCTTATTAAAAAAATATTAATACCAGAGAAAAAAATAAAACAAAAAAGAATAAAGAGTAGAACTTCAATTTCATAAGTTCCAAGAATATTAAAAAACTAATATATGAAAATACTATGTACATAAATATGTAAAATAATATATGATTTCGTTACATTTCATTACATTTCATGGGTCCCCAGCCGTTTACATAATAATTAAAGTTAGAAAAAAAGAATAGTTAAAATAATAATAACTAGGTCTAACTAAGCGGTGGTCTGCATGCTTGACAGATTCAAAAGATGTTCTAGTAGTTTTTGGCGATAAGTATACGTCGTTAACTGGAAGTTACTGCTTAATACGAAATTAATGTATTATTAATTACTATCACTAAGTTTATGTCCGATACTGGTCGGGCCTAATAATTATATTTAGATTTAAGATTTGAATACTTATTGTTAGTTCATATTTGAAGATACAATAAATAAATATATGTATGTGTGTAAAAAAAAAATAGTGTTTTTATGGGAATTGATAAAATTTAAGTTTAAAATTTTTTAAACGCACTAATAATGCCAAATTATTATTTTACTTATTAAGTAAAATATTTTGTATTAAAAATACATTGAAATTGATTATTGAGGGTTTTAGCTGGATCCTATGTGCATTTCACTGTTGCTAATGCAGATCATCAGGGAACCTTTACCCAAATTTCTTAGAACAACTAGAGTCATTATATTATAAACTTTCATTTAAAGAAATGAGAAGCCTAACAACAAATAACAAAGTTGAAACAAGAACTCAATAATCAACATGTTTTTTTATTTTCTTACTTTACCATTGCTACATTGGCTGACTTTTTTTCAGCTTCAAATTGTAGTTGTAAGAGTATGTAAAAGAAAATAAATGTAAATAACAACAACAGCTATTAAAGAATAGAGTGTTGCCACACAAGTATTTTTGACCGGGTGCAGTCAAGTTAATAATTTTAACAATTCCCATAAAAAACACTAATTATTAACTTGACTGCACCCGGTCAAAAATACTTGTGTGGCAACACTCTATTCTTTAATAACAAAAGTTGCTACAAAAGTTGAGAAAAAAAATATTCAGGGATTCTAATGTACCAATTCTGTTTTGTTGGAGTCCATGGATGACGAAAATATCGTTGGTTTTTTTAGGTCACTTCATAAAGTGATTTTATAACGGTAAATGTAGGCCACTAATGTTTAAATATGATTTCGGGCATGTGGCCGCCGCGGCTGGCTCGAATAAAGTCAATTCTACAGGTCCAATTTTCAACCACTTTTTCGAGCATATGGGGCCGTATGTTGGCAATAACGCCACGAATGTTGGCTTCCAAGTCTCCTAACGTTTCTGGTTTGTTGGCGTAGACGAGCGACTTCACATATCCCCAAAGAAAATAATCCAATGGTGTCAAATCACACGATCTTGGTGGCCAATTGACAGGTCCATTCCGCGAAATTATGCGCTCATCGAATGTTTCCTTCAATAAATCGATTGTGACGTGCCCTGTGTGGCATGTAGCGCCGTCTTGTTGGAACCACAACTCATCCACATTCATGCCATCCAATTCGGGAACAAAATAGTCGGTTATCATGGCTCTATACGGTGGCACGGTGGCGAATCGATTCATTCGGGTCCTCTTCAACACTTTGCTCTACAGCGGCAATTGTTTCTTCGGTGCGCACTGTTCGACGTCTCTGCGGATGCGTATTATCACATATAGTAAACGTAGTGCGAAAACGATCCATGGTTAACCGAATTAATTGCTCTGATGGACGATTATGTCGACCATAAAATGGACGGAGCTTGCGGTAAACTTCGCGAACTGAACCATTATTTTCGAAATAAATTTGCACGATTTGCAAGCGTTAATCTTTTGTCAACCTGTTCTTGATGAAATGGCAAACCAAACTAAATATTAATCACTTGAAAGCTGACAAAATGCCCGCCAGTTAAAAAAGTGATGCCAACTTAAAGTTCTATACCTCAATAAAAAACACCCAATATAATTGATTGACTTTATTCTTATTCTTATTCTTATATTTAAAACAATAAACTAAAACATATACAGGGCAATTATGAATAAAACTCCCAGGGAAATTTCTCCCTTTTCCAATTAGAATTTTTTGTTTTCCCTATCACTTGCCATTAGTTGGAATTGTTCCCTGGGAAAAATTTCCCTGGGAGTTTTATTCATAATTGCCCTGATAATTAACTACTCAATTATTCAGTCCTTTTCTTTTATGACATAAAATTTTCTTATAATTGGTATCCGCAAAAAAAAATTATTCAAGAGCCCAAATAAATTAATTTCTTTCACCTATTTTAGGCATTCGAAAAAACCTTTTCTACGACTAAAGGAGCTCCCTGAGCCGAATGCAATCTACACACCACTATGCGTTTGTTCCTGTATTTATTCCGCGATTGATTTGTGCCCTTGATTTACAATATTTTTCCTAACACTTCTTATTTTGTAATATTTTATTTTTATATTTACGACTTTAGAGGGACTGATGTACTTAACAAACAAACACACAACACTCACGTAATTCTTACATTAATTTATTACACGATACACAAACACTTTTATACAATATCTTATACTAATGTGAATATATTATTTAATTTTCAAATGTTGGTAATGTTTTTGATTAAAATTTTCAATTTGTTCAGTATATTTTCTTTCCCCCTTTTTTTTATGATAATTTTTTACAAGGTTTTCTTCTACTATGGAATTATTAGGCGGTGCGTGTTTCACTTTAATTATTTTTATTAATACTTGATCACTGACGTATTTTTGCTAATTTAGCTACTTTTACTGGCCTACCTGGCTTTATCCTTGTTTTGCTTACGTCGGATGCTGAGAAGTCCTTCGCAAGTGATCGGATCTGCCAGCTACGTAAGACAGGACATTGCTTTTAGGGCTCACACTTTTTTTATTATTTATAAATTTTGATTTTACTTACGTAGGGAATAATTTTGATGATGTTTATTTTTATTTGTTTTTCCTTACTTCCTTCCTATTTGGTATTAACTAACTCCAGTTCCCAAGCTTTTTGTCCTTCCTCTGATAGGCTCTCTAATAGTTTATATGTTATTTTATTCGCAAATACACCGCACTGCACTATGTCTTTACTCTTTGCTTTCTACTGAACAACTATAATCTTTTCTTGACTATTAAATTATTTAAGTACCGCAGGCCGTTTTTACGGTATCCATTTATCTACATATTATTCCTTTATACCAGTACATAAACTTATTTTTCCCACATTTTTTCCATCTTTTCTTTACATTATATGTCGTCCCGCGATTTTTCTATTATTTCTTGTGATTGGTTTTCTCATTCCTACTGATTCTTGCCTATATATATTTTTAAACCATATCACTACCATTTAGTGTTTTTCATACGGGATTTCCCGGGAAAAATTTCCCGGGATCCCGCACATTTTCCGGGAATGAAATCCCGGGAAATTTATGCGGGAATTCCCGGGATTTTTTGATTTTGTTATGGCAACGTAATTTGTATGTACACATTCCTTGATGAGTTTCATTATTCAATTTATGAACGCGATGGTGTAATAATAAGGTGATGGCAATATCGCAATAGCTAAAGCTTTACAACATCTAAGGCCGAGTTTACATCTGGCACACATGCGTTCTGAGCTTAGATGCCTTTATTTGGAAAAAGCAGAACGCGACGTTCAAAATTTAATTATAAAACTAAAATACAGAAATGAGCAAGGAAATAAAAGAAAATTACAAATAATTACAGGTTCTCTTTGCTAAATAGTACGGTTAACAGCATTAACAGCTTATTCTGTACTAAAGTCCTATTTCCAAAGAGATATGTCCTTATGCAAAAATGATTGTTAAAGTTAAAGCATGCCATACAAAATTCGTTTGTTAAACCAACTTTAAGTTTAACAATGATTTTTTCATAAGGGGGATATTTTGTAATATTTTTTTTAATAATACTCTTATAATTACTTTTTTATAATATTGGTATCTATGTATTGGTATTATATAAAGAACGGAAAAGGTATTCTTTTTTGACTAACGTGTGTAAAGCGTTATTATTTAATCGATCTCATGAATTATAATATGTTATTTTGAAATAAATTAAATTTAAAAATATTTTGTATTGTTTTGTATTGGGCGGGAATTCCCGGGATTTTCCGGGAAACCGAAAAATCTTTCCCGCTTTCCCGGGAAATGAAAAAGTACGGGAAAAGAAAAACTCTACTACCATTAGACTTTCTTTTTATCAGGTACTCATATCTATAGAAGGCAACCGTATTTTGAAATTTATTTAATATCCTGCCAACAAAACAGTTGGGTTTTGAATGAATTGACCGACCCTGTTTTAAAAAAAACTTTACCACTACTATGTTCAGTTATGTTTACTACACTAAACACAGCCACACACACGTTTGTAAACGTCACATTCATTCATCATAATTTTATTGCTAACACATGTGCGGTAAGTATTGCAGTATTTTTTTGTTAAATTAATTCTTTCTTTACAGGTTATCCAGCTAACAACTATTCTTGGGCAACTACTGGTATTTGTATCAATGTTTAATTTTACTTTATTTTTCTCTCTATCACATAACTAATTTATTTCTTTTTCCATTGCAGGTCACTCCTAAAACATGCATGCTGTTGCGAACTACAATTTGTGCCAGGGACTCGGGCTGGGTTTTGGCGACCCTTAAATAATATTATGTCCCTCCCTATTACTTTATATGTTATGTTAAGGGACTCGAGGCCGTAGGTTTTGATTTGGTCCTCCTCCCGACTGTTTCCCTAAGGTCCGTCCACGCCAAATTTTTTTTTTCGTTTTGTCTGGTTATTTTGCTAATACTGAGCCCGCAACAAAACTCCGATTTCATTTGCGATAGCCAAGGGAAGCGGTGTGCGGGTAAGATGGAACACCCCCATCACTAGCCCAACGTGGGGACTCCCACACCCTGTCGTCTCAAAGCCGGGCCTTACATTATAGATGGCGAAGATGAAACTACCCTTGCTATATTTCGGAATTGGTTATACCGTGCTATGAACACTTATCTTACGGGAAGTATACCTTAAGATATATTCTGTAATTACTTTACTTTGTGGTTCCCTTCCACATTTCTTTCAGAATTTCGCACTTTGTTCTAAATGGCTTCTGGACCACTGCAATCACCTTACCAGTATGTTCTCACTAATTAAATAAATTATATGGCCTAACCTATATCACAGCTGTTTACTATCCTATTATTGCGCGTTTTATGGGATATAATGGATCACATCGCTTTATTTTAATATCACAGATAAATTAATTTGTCAACGACTAATAAAGGTACTTATGAACTCATTCTTTATACCATTACATTTACGTCATGTTCTTATACATTGTAAGCAGCCTACGCTTTAATATCTTTGGCGTGGTATGTACCAAGTGGCTTCCCTTGAAGGGATTCTAATTCATACATATTTTTTCCTACAGACTTGACTATTCTACACTTAAGAAATTTTTACAAAACTTGGAGTTAATATTTTTACTAAAGTTGCTTAGAATATTATTTCTCCTATACACTTCTTGTCCGGGTAGGAATATTACGCCTCTGTTGTACCTTTCCGCGCTTCGTTCGTAAGCCTTATTCATATTTTGTTTCATTTTTTCTCTGATAATTTCCATTCTGTCGTTTCTGTTCATATTTATGATTTCATGATCTGTGAGTGATCCAAGTTTTCTTCCTAATTTATAGTCTGCGCCGCTACTATACATGTGATAACCAAAAAGTGCAAAAAATGGTGTTACACCGGTAGCTGAATGAACTGAATTTCGCAGAGCGCATTCATTTTCTGGTAAATATAAGTCCCAATCGCGATGATCTTTATCTAGATATGATCGAATAGCGGACAAAACCGATTGGTTCACTCGTTCACTAGCATTGCTTTGGGGAGAATACACAGCTGTTTTCAAATGATGTATTTTATACGATTTCATCACGTTTTCAAAACTTTTGGCTGCAAATTGGCTGCCATTATCACTATGTATTATTTCTGGCACTCAAAATGTATTAAAAATGTCATGTACTAGAAAATCGATTACGTTACTTGTGGAAGCCTCTTTCATTGCCTTCAAGCAAGTAAATTTTGAAAAATGATCAACGACAATAAAAATGTAACAATTTCCTTTTTTTGATCGCGGGTATTTTCCCATGAAATCGATATACAACTTCTGAAATGGTCTTTCTGTTTTAACCTGCTGGCCAATATCTGGTCGCAGATTTATATTACAAGGCTTGGCCTCTTTGCAAACTTGGCAGTTAGCGATAAAATGTTTAACCTCTATTGACATTTTTGGCCAATAAAAGTGCCTTTTCAGACGCTCAAGAGTCTTGGCGATTCCACCATGTGCCGCTGTTGGGGTTGAGTGTGCTTTTTCTATTATCGGCTGAGTAATGGTATCGGGAATCCACAGTTTCCATTGGTTCATCTCTTCGAGTTGATGTAGGCCCGTCTTCTTATAAATCAGCCCATCTTCTACCTTTAAGTCAGGTAACATTGTAGCATTCTGATTAATGTGTGTTATTAAATTCAAATATTCTTCGCTTTCGAATTCGGTAGTTTGAAATCCTAATAAGTCTTCGATATCTATTTCCTCTACTTCTATTCTATTTGGTAATCGTGACAACATGTCGGCTACAATGTTATCGGATCCTTTTCTATGTTCTATTTGGAAATCAAACGATTGCAATTGCAAAGACCATCTGGCTAGTCTTCCCGTCAAATCCTTAGCTGACATTAACCACTTTAAGCTTGCGTGGTCTGTTATAATGGTGAAAGGCATCATCTCGACATATTGTCTAAACTTTTTTACCGCCATGACTGCCGCCAGACACTCTTTCTCTGTGACTGTATAATTTCTTTGACATGCGTTTAATTTTTGCGAATAAAAGGCAATCGGATGCTCTCCATTTTCTCCACTTATTTGATACAGGACTGCTCCAATGCCGTAATCACATGCGTCGCATTGTATATAGAATCTTTTTGTAAAATCCGCGTGACGTAAGACAGGGGCTGACGTTAAGGCTTTTTTTAAGTTTTCAAATGCTATTATTGCTTCAGAACTCATTTGAAATTTACCGAATTTTTTTTAGAGTATCTGTTAATGGAGCTGATATTACAGAAAATTTTTTTATAAAGCGGCGGTACCAGCCGGCCGTTCCTATAAAACTTCGCACTTCTCGTGGCGTTTTGGGTAACCTTATTTCTTTAATGGCTTGTACCTTATCTGGGTCTGTTTTTAACATACCGCCTCCTACAATAAATCCTAAATATTTAAGGCGTTGGAAGCAAAATTGAGACTTGCTGAGTCCAATTGTTAAATTAGCCTTTTTCAAACATTTTGCTACTTCTTCAAGCAACCATAAGTGTTTCTCAAATTCATTTGCTATTATTAAGAGGTCGTCAAGATAGACAAATACGTTAGTAGTATGTTTACGTTCCCTCTGGGCCACTTTTTCCATACAAAATGTTGGCTCATGCCATAACCCAGTAAACACACAATTGAGTGTGTGATTGTGTGTAAGATTGTTAGTTGGGTAATTGCATGAGTAAGATAGAATAAGTTAGGTGGTGGCGTTTGTGGTTGGTGATGAGTGCGTCAGGCTGGGTGGTGGGTTGATAATTTTTTTAGAAATTGTTTTTGAGGTTTTTTGTTTATGAGTTGTATTTTTGATAAGGTTTGCAGTTGTGATATTTGTGTAAAAATAAATGTAGGTGTTGTTGTGTGGTTTTAGTTTCACATATTTTTTAAAACAATAAAAATTAATCATAAATGTAAAAAATAGAACTTTAACTTTTAAGTCTAGTTTTTAGGTTTTGTGACTGTTTTATTTGTAGGTTGAAAACAATTTTTCTATATTTATATACTAAAAACCATCAGATATTGGTTTTATAAGAAATTGAAATTGTTAATAAATGGAATTATATCTTGTGTGGTAAATTCAAATGGATTATATTTATTTTTATTTTGGTAACGGAAATAGAGGTAAAGTATGTATTTTTGTATTTACTTGTGTGTCTGCCGGTGTCCGATACTTTTGTTGTAGTGTCAGACAATCATTATACCCAATAGGAAATGTTGATGGTGAAAATGTGCTGACTAGCTTGTCACCAGTACTACTCTATAATTATTCCCCATACAATACTTTGAAACCCTACTAATAAAAATACAATTCACCAGGTAGTGACTACGTAGTTCTTATGGAAATATGGAGACATACTAACCAGACAGTTAGTTACTGTTACATTTCTATAATTTATGTACATACAAATGTGTGTATATTGACAAGTTATTGTAAATTCCACCTCTCTCCTTCTTTTATACTGACGGATAGAAGAAAACTTATTATACCAAAGTTGTAACTAGAATTTTAGTGTTGACACAAAGACACTTGCTCCGAGGCTGACTGCAGGGTAGTTACAAGGGATCTGTGTATATGTGTGTATGTAGTGATTGTTATTTGATAGTCTTTGGGTAGCTGTTTTGAGTTATCGTTGGTATGCTTATGTAGGGTTATTGTATTGCATTTATGTTTGCGATCTCTGGGGAAATAATCTAATAGCTACAGAGAGTGGCAACCCTGTTGTGAATGGAAGTGGGTAGGGAATGTATTTGGTAATGTATGTATATGTTGTTGTATTAATGTATGTGATCATATCTATTTTTACTTTGAAGAATATTATTGCTTGTGTGTATTGTTTAGCCTTCGAGAGGTTTTCATACATATTTACAAATGAATGTGTATATGTTTTCTAGGCTATTGACGTTGCTATTCCTATGGAGATAGAAAATATTGTGTTGACATATGGTTTATATGTACAAGTGAATTTCACTTGTTAAATATTTTGAATCAAATCAGGTTGATAAGCAGATTTTTTTAATAGGGGTAATGATATTTTTATTTCAGTATATTTTACTTTAATGTAGCAATTATAGGAAATAGCTTTTGAAGACATACACCAAAACTTATAGAAGCATCTACTTTTACGTGTCCCGATTTTTCTCGTACCTTTGTATTACAAACTGATGCTAGAGTTTGTTTTGGGTGTTGCGGTGTATATGAATTTCATCATATATCGTAATACCATCAGATAAATTAGATTTGACAACTACTACATGATTTCATATCAATTGTGGGAATTTGTATGTGTGTGTGTGTGTGTGTGTATGTGAGTATGTATGACTGTGTGTGTGGGTATGAATTTCATAATATTATAAAATTTCATTATGTATGTTTGTGTTTGTGTATTACGTCATCACCTCTTTGTGTGTCATGCCAGACATTTGGACATATGATATATTAGCATATATCAGAACTTTTTTTTATCCTAGTATGTTTTTATACTTAAGACTGCTTTATATTTTCTCATTCTTAAAATTGTCAAGCGTTAAAGTCTGCCTGTGAAATTTTTTTTTATATAACAGATTTTGTTTATTTAACTACGTCCGGCTTCTTTGGCTGAACGTCTTTTCATACGATCATGGGAATTTATAGTTTCTCTGTCCATAATAAGTTCGTTTAGCTTTGGCATGTGCTTTGAATGTAAGTGTGATTGTCAAGATCTAATAAATACTTGAGTATTGATAAGAAATTTGATATTATGTGTACATACATATCTACAAATTGATTTTATGTATGTATGTACATATGTACATACAAATAAGTGTTTGACTCCGTGTTTGAATACATTTTTTTTGTTTTTGTTGTTGTTGTAAATATTCGCCTGGTTTTTTATGTATAGATGTGAAATATCTTCATAGTTTTTTTATTTGAAATTAAAAACGTTGTTTCAATTTTTATCTGTATTTACTTAAAAGTTTGTGAGGATTTTCTGTTTTAAGTAAAACTGAATTCCTTAAGATACATACTTTAGAGTAATAGTAACTATAATAGAAATATTTCCTATATTTAATTTACATTTGTTTAAAGTTGATGCAACTTATATTCATTCTTAGAAATACTTTGATATAAATTTTTTCCAGCTGTAGTAGGCTTTTTTCATCACCTTTTACATTTATTTTTGAACATCTTGCATTGCATTTTATATATTTATAAACATTTTTAAATGAAACTGATCCAGCAGTCCAGCTTATGTAACGATAGTTTTTTGTTAGCCAGCTTGCTTCTTTTTTTATTTTTTATTGATTATTGAGTTTCATAATGAAATTATTATATTCTTAATTGTTTAAAACAATCGCTTCTTCTTTTCCAAAGAAATTATTTGAATTACTTTTGAAACCTTACGCGACTATAAAAATTATGTTATTTTTCATATTGCTTAATTTATAAGACTTTTAGAATTTGACCTTTGAAAGGTATATACATATTCTAGTATATGATCATGAATAAGAATACAGTAAGCTGATTTCTTTGCTTACTATTTCAAATTAAAATTTTATTCAATTGTCCCGCTATTGAATAAAAGGAGCTTTTATCTTAAACTCTGGTATAGGTAGAAACGCTTGAGATTCTTTCATATACTACCTTTGCTGGAATCTTAGATACATATAATAACTATATAGAATTGCATTACGTTTATTTTTAAATTTTATGTTAGGATCATCATCATATGGATATGAGACTGAGCTTAAATGTACTTTTAAATTAGTTAATTCATGAGGAACAATCTTATTTTCTTCTTGAATAGCGATCAACAGAAAACGAAGTCGTTTTCTTACAATTTAGGTCTTACCTCTCAACTGCTCCTCTAGTATACAAAATGACTTTGTATGTCAGCATTTTTGTCTACTCTTTGTCAGCGTTATTGATAATTAAATTTTAAACTTTTTATTCTTCAAATTGTGGTACTTCATACTGATAATATCTTTAAGTACATTAATAATGTACGACTATATGTTTATTTTATGACGGGTGAGCGCCTATGGCTTTTATTTGATGTTCTGGATGAAATGTTTTTTTTCTCATTTTATTAAAGTTTAGCGTATTGCGTATATATTTCTAATATATTTAAGTGAGCTTTTTGTACCTGTCAGACAGAGTGTACGTATCAGTTGGTCAGTCAGTCTCTCTTTTTATTAATTTTTTTTCTAATGTGTCACTATTATTTTTCAGATTTTACTACTTAAAATAGAAAATATTTATATAATTTTAAAAGTATTAATATATACATACATATAGGTAAATATATGTATGTACGTAGAAATTAGTTCATATACAACGAAATACATCTTTAATAATCAACTATTCTAGAAAATCGATCTAAAATAACACATTTACCTCCATCATCAATTCACCGTCAGTGTTTTCATAAAGTGTTAGAAACATTGGAATATCTATGTTTGGGAGAATTTTTACTTCAAGTGTTTCTATATAAGATTTGGTGTTTGACCCCTTAACGTTATTGTGGTTAACGTAGGCTGCGTTGTATCGCATTCAGATGTAATCATTTCTCACTTAGAAAAGGTCCTCATCACCATCAATCATACCTGTATACAATTCATTCATGAGTTGAGTTGATCCAGATACAATTGCTGTCTACAAATTAATGATTAGAAAATAGCTTTCTCATCACCTTCTAACAAGTTTAATATTTTGCTAGCATGCATGCTTTAGCATGCTTCTATCGATAGTGACGCGAGAGTCCGACATTTAGTGCTGTTTTAATTAAAAATCTATACTATTAGAGTTACGAATTCACTCTTTTGAATTTTTAACAAAGTAGATACATATCTATTTCATTTGCCACAAAGTCTTAAAATTTCTGTCCTTATAAAAGTATGACGTGAGGAATTTTTTTTAAATTATACATGCTTCGACATGCTTCCAATATTTTGTTCGGTAAATTTATTTAATATTCATACAGATGCAGATATAAAGTAAGATCTGTTTACATTCCATTTTACAATTTGTGCATGCTTCAGCATGATTCTAGTTGAAGTCTGTATTTATTTAGTAAGTTTGTTTGATACCCATTCATACACATGTACATTGTTAAAGATTGGATATCAAAGTACAATTTCCTTAATTTATCTTATTTAGAAATGAACAGAGTGAATATCTATTATAATAACCATATTCACATTTTAAAATTTTGTGTGCTAGAGTTTTCGAAATGGAAAATGTACACCTTTTACTATAAAAAGTGATAATATGATGTGTTGCTGAATATTGCACTGTGTTATAGTTCATTTTGAACTCTTAAGTTTTCACAATATTTCATACAGACCATCAAGTTTAGAGAATTCCAATACATTAGACTAATTATCTTCCCTGAGACCTAACATTTCTAATCAATCTTTCAAAAAACTAATACAAACTAGATTTTTCCTTTTTAATTTTATTTATATTTTCATTAAATTTCATCATTTTGTACATCTTCAAATTACTGTATACTATATTTTGCACCTTTTTCTCATTCGTTGAGTTAACTTTAATCGCAAATATTTTAATGATGAGATGAACTTTTCTATTGTAGGCATTAAGTAAATCTTTATGTATATCAATCCACTTATATGAACCATTATAGCTAAATTCTTAACACATAATTCCTTTTAATGATCTATTAAATCATTCTACTATTGATGCTTTCATATTAAGTAATTTTTAATCTTCTATTTATGCATGAATTTTGCAGTGTTTATTAAAAAATTCTTTACCATCATCTATTTGTAAGTTTTTTTTGGTACTCGTACCATTTCAAAAATATTTTCCATTGCCTTGGTTTTTTCGAGTGCAGCTTTTATTTTCAACAATACTCATCATATAAACTTTAAGAATGTGTCAGTTACAGTCTACAAAAATCAATAATTTCTATTTTCTGTAGAATAGCTACCCACTTCACCTAAATCAGATCCATAAAAGATCATCTATTCCATTCATTACATCACTACAATACACACCCCATTTTATAACTAAATGCATTTAATAAATATTGTTAAGAGTTTAAAACCAACATTTTTATGCTAATACTGGTTTTAAACACTTAAAGCATACTTTGTTTTGACTATGTTCATGCACCAATATTTAGGAAAGGTGTTTCATAAATATTGTTCCATACTCATAGTCAAAACAACATAAAAATACCTTGGTACGAAATTTTGATGAGTCATCAAACGTTAGCTCAAAAATAAATCATAGTTCCCTTCTATCAATTTCTATTCGTGCAAGAATAGAGATGGTCTGTCAAATTGCGAAAAAAAATAAATAAAAAAAATAATAATAATGTTATGATTGACTGGCTAGAAAGTTTTGATGGAGTAAAACTTGAAAACATCTTCATATTTATACTCAAAATCTCTCTAAAAACATAAATATGAATACCTGTAGAAATTTATTTCATTAATGAAAGACATGAGTATTACACATTTACAGATAATGAATCTGTTATTTCTTTTAAGAAAGCTAGAAGTAATATCAATATGGTATTTAACCATGTTGTGTGTGAGAAGCATATTTTTGTATGGGGTGAGATAAGAATGTTGATGCATTCTACTAATGTCAAACTTATACTAAAATCACTAAATATTTGATAGGACATAATCATAATGTAGTTAGAATGTTTAAGTACGATGAGAAAAATATAAATCATGATGGAATTAAAAATATGGAATTTTGATTATAAGGAAAGATACTGAATTAAGTGATGATCGTCATAGAAAACAATTTGACTACATAACAGTATAGTTTTTCACATTTTATCTGGCCTTAAACTTCATTCATCTAAATGTTATAAATGTTCCGCTACTTGTAAACTGATGACCCAATTTGAAACAGATAATCTGATCTGAAAATCTTAACTGCTCCTGATAACCTGATCTGTTTTACAGATCAGCTGCCTGACTACCTGATCTGAAAACTAGACCAACTCCTGATATGCTGATCTAAAAACCAGACCAGGTTCTGATAAGCTGATCTGAAAACCAGACCAGGTCCTGATAAGCTGATCTGAAAACCAGATCAGGTCCTGATAAGCTGATCTGAAAACCAGACCAGGTCCTAAAAAGCTGATCTGGAAACCAGACTAGCTCCTGATAAGCTGATCTGAAACCCAGATCAGGTCCTGATAAGCTGATCTGAAAACCAGATCAGGTCCTGATAAGCTGATCTGATAGCTGATACCTGATCTAATAGCTGATACCTCTTATTTACTATTATTAAACATGGATGAGAAAATTTTAAAACAGTTGGTGTTGATAAGAAGTGTCTTGAAGAAAAAGCATCGTAGTATAAAAACTGGTGAAATAGATACACGTGAACAACTAAGAGATATATTTGATCCTATAACAGAATCTCTCAAAGAATTCATAAATAGTTGTAAAAATATTGAAAGAATATACAAGAAAGAACAAAGTAAAAACAATATAGAACCTGAAAATAATATAGGTATTAAAGCCTCAGAAACCATCAGTCGAGATAGAGAGAAGTTAAAGAAACTTTTAAAAGGAACAATATTTGATAATACCATCTTATTTAATGATGTTAATACTGAGAATGATTATGACGATGAAGAAGAAGATGATTTTTACTCACAGCCTTCCAACACCGAAGATGCTTATATTGAGTTATTAGTCTTGGAAGGAAGAAATGAATTAGATACAAACTATGGCTCACCTAAAGATTTCAATAATGAAAGGAAATTTGTTGATATAAATCTAAAACTGAATAAAGATAAAATACAAGTTGATGGTCAAATAAGGGGTTTAACAGTGGGTTTATTTTCTTTAATGATTGATAAAACGTGAAAATACTATGACAAATTTGATTTTGAAAACTAAATAAAATATATAATTTCTACCAATGCATACATACAGAATCATCAGCATTCACTGACGGAGAATAATGTTATCAGTAAATTTTTCTATTAATTTGCATTTGAATATATCCTTGAATTATATTAATGCCTTAAGCTTTATTAGTAATTCATCCTTTAGTTTCTCGATTTGAGTTTCTAGAAAAATTTACTGATAACATTATTCTCCGTCAGTGAATGCTGATGATTCTGTATGTATGCATTGGTAGAAATTATATATTTTATTTAGTTTTCAAAATCAAATTTGTCATAGTATTTTCACGTTTTATCAATCATTAAAGAAAATAAACCCACTGTTAAACCCCTTATTTGACCATCAACTTGTATTTTATCTTTATTCAGTTTTAGATTTATATCAACAAATTTCCTTTCATTATTGAAATCTTTAGGTGAGCCATAGTTTGTATCTAATTCATTTCTTCCTTCCAAGACTAATAACTCAATATAAGCATCTTCGGTGTTGGAAGGCTGTGAGTAAAAATCATCTTCTTCTTCATCGTCATAATCATTCTCAGTATTAACATCATTAAATAAGATGGTATTATCAAATATTGTTCCTTTTAAAAGTTTCTTTAACTTCTCTCTATCTCGACTGATGGTTTCTGAGGCTTTAATACCTATATTATTTTCAGGTTCTATATTGTTTTACTTTGTTCTTTCTTGTATATTCTTTCAATATTTTTACAACTATTTATGAATTCTTTGAGAGATTCTGTTATAGGATCAAATATATCTCTTAGTTGTTCACGTGTATCTATTTCACCAGTTTTTATACTACGATGCTTTTTCTTCAAGACACTTCTTATCAACACCAACTGTTTTAAAATTTTCTCATCCATGTTTAATAATAGTAAATAAGAGGTATCAGCTATTAGATCAGGTATCACCTATTAGATCAGGTATCAGCTATCAGATCAGCTTATCAGGACCTGATCTGGTTTTCAGATCAGCTTATCAGGACCTGATCTGGGTTTCAGATCAGCTTATCAGGAGCTAGTCTGGTTTCCAGATCAGCTTTTTAGGACCTGGTCTGGTTTTCAGATCAGCTTATCAGGACCTGATCTGGTTTTCAGATCAGCTTATCAGGACCTGGTCTGGTTTTCAGATCAGCTTATCAGAACCTGGTCTGGTTTTTAGATCAGCATATCAGGAGTTGGTCTAGTTTTCAGATCAGGTAGTCAGGCAGCTGATCTGTAAAACAGATCAGGTTATCAGGAGCAGTTAAGATTTTCAGATCAGATTATCTGTTTCAAATTGGGTCATCAGTTTACAAGTAGCGGAACATTTATAACATTTAGATGAATGAAGTTTAAGGCCAGATAAAATGTGAAAAACTATACTGTTATGTAGTCAAATTGTTTTCTATGACGATCATCACTTAATTCAGTATCTTTCCTTATAATCAAAATTCCATATTTTTAATTCCATCATGATTTATATTTTTCTCATCGTACTTAAACATTCTAACTACATTATGATTATGTCCTATCAAATATTTAGTGATTTTAGTATAAGTTTGACATTAGTAGAATGCATCAACATTCTTATCTCACCCCATACAAAAATATGCTTCTCACACACAACATGGTTAAATACCATATTGATATTACTTCTAGCTTTCTTAAAAGAAATAACAGATTCATTATCTGTAAATGTGTAATACTCATGTCTTTCATTAATGAAATAAATTTCTACAGGTATTCATATTTATGTTTTTAGAGAGATTTTGAGTATAAATATGAAGATGTTTTCAAGTTTTACTCCATCAAAACTTTCTAGCCAGTCAATCATAACATTATTATTATTTTTTTTATTTATTTTTTTTCGCAATTTGACAGACCATCTCTATTCTTGCACGAATAGAAATTGATAGAAGGGAACTATGATTTATTTTTGAGCTAACGTTTGATGACTCATCAAAATTTCGTACCAAGGTATTTTTATGTTGTTTTGACTATGAGTATGGAACAATATTTATGAAACACCTTTCCTAAATATTGGTGCATGAACATAGTCAAAACAAAGTATGCTTTAAGTGTTTAAAACCAGTATTAGCATAAAAATGTTGGTTTTAAACTCTTAACAATATTTATTAAATGCATTTAGTTATAAAATGGGGTGTGTATTGTAGTGATGTAATGAATGGAATAGATGATCTTTTATGGATCTGATTTAGGTGAAGTGGGTAGCTATTCTACAGAAAATAGAAATTATTGATTTTTGTAGACTGTAACTGACACATTCTTAAAGTTTATATGATGAGTATTGTTGAAAATAAAAGCTGCACTCGAAAAAACCAAGGCAATGGAAAATATTTTTGAAATGGTACGAGTACCAAAAAAAACTTACAAATAGATGATGGTAAAGAATTTTTTAATAAACACTGCAAAATTCATGCATAAATAGAAGATTAAAAATTACTTAATATGAAAGCATCAATAGTAGAATGATTTAATAGATCATTAAAAGGAATTATGTGTTAAGAATTTAGCTATAATGGTTCATATAAGTGGATTGATATACATAAAGATTTACTTAATGCCTACAATAGAAAAGTTCATCTCATCATTAAAATATTTGCGATTAAAGTTAACTCAACGAATGAGAAAAAGGTGCAAAATATAGTATACAGTAATTTGAAGATGTACAAAATGATGAAATTTAATGAAAATATAAATAAAATTAAAAAGGAAAAATCTAGTTTGTATTAGTTTTTTGAAAGATTGATTAGAAATGTTAGGTCTCAGGGAAGATAATTAGTCTAATGTATTGGAATTCTCTAAACTTGATGGTCTGTATGAAATATTGTGAAAACTTAAGAGTTCAAAATGAACTATAACACAGTGCAATATTCAGCAACACATCATATTATCACTTTTTATAGTAAAAGGTGTACATTTTCCATTTCGAAAACTCTAGCACACAAAATTTTAAAATGTGAATATGGTTATTATAATAGATATTCACTCTGTTCATTTCTAAATAAGATAAATTAAGGAAATTGTACTTTGATATCCAATCTTTAACAATGTACATGTGTATGAATGGGTATCAAACAAACTTACTAAATAAATACAGACTTCAACTAGAATCATGCTGAAGCATGCACAAATTGTAAAATGGAATGTAAACAGATCTTACTTTATATCTGCATCTGTATGAATATTAAATAAATTTACCGAACAAAATATTGGAAGCATGTCGAAGCATGTATAATTTAAAAAAAATTCCTCACGTCATACTTTTATAAGGACAGAAATTTTAAGACTTTGTGGCAAATGAAATAGATATGTATCTACTTTGTTAAAAATTCAAAAGAGTGAATTCGTAACTCTAATAGTATAGATTTTTAATTAAAACAGCACTAAATGTCGGACTCTCGCGTCACTATCGATAGAAGCATGCTAAAGCATGCATGCTAGCAAAATATTAAACTTGTTAGAAGGTGATGAGAAAGCTATTTTCTAATCATTAATTTGTAGACAGCAATTGTATCTGGATCAACTCAACTCATGAATGAATTGTATACAGGTATGATTGATGGTGATGAGGACCTTTTCTAAGTGAGAAATGATTACATCTGAATGCGATACAACGCAGCCTACGTTAACCACAATAACGTTAAGGGGTCAAACACCAAATCTTATATAGAAACACTTGAAGTAAAAATTCTCCCAAACATAGATATTCCAATGTTTCTAACACTTTATGAAAACACTGACGGTGAATTGATGATGGAGGTAAATGTGTTATTTTAGATCGATTTTCTAGAATAGTTGATTATTAAAGATGTATTTCGTTGTATATGAACTAATTTCTACGTACATACATATATTTACCTATATGTATGTATATATTAATACTTTTAAAATTATATAAATATTTTCTATTTTAAGTAGTAAAATCTGAAAAATAATAGTGACACATTAGAAAAAAAATTAATAAAAAGAGAGACTGACTGACCAACTGATACGTACACTCTGTCTGACAGGTACAAAAAGCTCACTTAAATATATTAGAAATATATACGCAATACGCTAAACTTTAATAAAATGAGAAAAAAAAACATTTCATCCAGAACATCAAATAAAAGCCATAGGCGCTCACCCGTCATAAAATAAACATATAGTCGTACATTATTAATGTACTTAAAGATATTATCAGTATGAAGTACCACAATTTGAAGAATAAAAAGTTTAAAATTTAATTATCAATAACGCTGACAAAGAGTAGACAAAAATGCTGACATACAAAGTCATTTTGTATACTAGAGGAGCAGTTGAGAGGTAAGACCTAAATTGTAAGAAAACGACTTCGTTTTCTGTTGATCGCTATTCAAGAAGAAAATAAGATTGTTCCTCATGAATTAACTAATTTAAAAGTACATTTAAGCTCAGTCTCATATCCATATGATGATGATCCTAACATAAAATTTAAAAATAAACGTAATGCAATTCTATATAGTTATTATATGTATCTAAGATTCCAGCAAAGGTAGTATATGAAAGAATCTCAAGCGTTTCTACCTATACCAGAGTTTAAGATAAAAGCTCCTTTTATTCAATAGCGGGACAATTGAATAAAATTTTAATTTGAAATAGTAAGCAAAGAAATCAGCTTACTGTATTCTTATTCATGATCATATACTAGAATATGTATATACCTTTCAAAGGTCAAATTCTAAAAGTCTTATAAATTAAGCAATATGAAAAATAACATAATTTTTATAGTCGCGTAAGGTTTCAAAAGTAATTCAAATAATTTCTTTGGAAAAGAAGAAGCGATTGTTTTAAACAATTAAGAATATAATAATTTCATTATGAAACTCAATAATCAATAAAAAATAAAAAAAGAAGCAAGCTGGCTAACAAAAAACTATCGTTACATAAGCTGGACTGCTGGATCAGTTTCATTTAAAAATGTTTATAAATATATAAAATGCAATGCAAGATGTTCAAAAATAAATGTAAAAGGTGATGAAAAAAGCCTACTACAGCTGGAAAAAATTTATATCAAAGTATTTCTAAGAATGAATATAAGTTGCATCAACTTTAAACAAATGTAAATTAAATATAGGAAATATTTCTATTATAGTTACTATTACTCTAAAGTATGTATCTTAAGGAATTCAGTTTTACTTAAAACAGAAAATCCTCACAAACTTTTAAGTAAATACAGATAAAAATTGAAACAACGTTTTTAATTTCAAATAAAAAAACTATGAAGATATTTCACATCTATACATAAAAAACCAGGCGAATATTTACAACAACAACAAAAACAAAAAAAATGTATTCAAACACGGAGTCAAACACTTATTTGTATGTACATATGTACATACACACATAAAATCAATTTGTAGATATGTATGTACACATAATATCAAATTTCTTATCAATACTCAAGTATTTATTAGATCTTGACAATCACACTTACATTCAAAGCACATGCCAAAGCTAAACGAACTTATTATGGACAGAGAAACTATAAATTCCCATGATCGTATGAAAAGACGTTCAGCCAAAGAAGCCGGACGTAGTTAAATAAACAAAATCTGTTATATAAAAAAAAATTTCACAGGCAGACTTTAACGCTTGACAATTTTAAGAATGAGAAAATATAAAGCAGTCTTAAGTATAAAAACATACTAGGATAAAAAAAAGTTCTGATATATGCTAATATATCATATGTCCAAATGTCTGGCATGACACACAAAGAGGTGATGACGTAATACACAAACACAAACATACATAATGAAATTTTATAATATTATGAAATTCATACCCACACACACAGTCATACATACTCACATACACACACACACACACACACACATACAAATTCCCACAATTGATATGAAATCATGTAGTAGTTGTCAAATCTAATTTATCTGATGGTATTACGATATATGATGAAATTCATATACACCGCAACACCCAAAACAAACTCTAGCATCAGTTTGTAATACAAAGGTACGAGAAAAATCGGGACACGTAAAAGTAGATGCTTCTATAAGTTTTGGTGTATGTCTTCAAAAGCTATTTCCTATAATTGCTACATTAAAGTAAAATATACTGAAATAAAAATATCATTACCCCTATTAAAAAAATCTGCTTATCAACCTGATTTGATTCAAAATATTTAACAAGTGAAATTCACTTGTACATATAAACCATATGTCAACACAATATTTTCTATCTCCATAGGAATAGCAACGTCAATAGCCTAGAAAACATATACACATTCATTTGTAAATATGTATGAAAACCTCTCGAAGGCTAAACAATACACACAAGCAATAATATTCTTCAAAGTAAAAATAGATATGATCACATACATTAATACAACAACATATACATACATTACCAAATACATTCCCTACCCACTTCCATTCACAACAGGGTTGCCACTCTCTGTAGCTATTAGATTATTTCCCCAGAGATCGCAAACATAAATGCAATACAATAACCCTACATAAGCATACCAACGATAACTCAAAACAGCTACCCAAAGACTATCAAATAACAATCACTACATACACACATATACACAGATCCCTTGTAACTACCCTGCAGTCAGCCTCGGAGCAAGTGTCTTTGTGTCAACACTAAAATTCTAGTTACAACTTTGGTATAATAAGTTTTCTTCTATCCGTCAGTATAAAAGAAGGAGAGAGGTGGAATTTACAATAACTTGTCAATATACACACATTTGTATGTACATAAATTATAGAAATGTAACAGTAACTAACTGTCTGGTTAGTATGTCTCCATATTTCCATAAGAACTACGTAGTCACTACCTGGTGAATTGTATTTTTATTAGTAGGGTTTCAAAGTATTGTATGGGGAATAATTATAGAGTAGTACTGGTGACAAGCTAGTCAGCACATTTTCACCATCAACATTTCCTATTGGGTATAATGATTGTCTGACACTACAACAAAAGTATCGGACACCGGCAGACACACAAGTAAATACAAAAATACATACTTTACCTCTATTTCCGTTACCAAAATAAAAATAAATATAATCCATTTGAATTTACCACACAAGATATAATTCCATTTATTAACAATTTCAATTTCTTATAAAACCAATATCTGATGGTTTTTAGTATATAAATATAGAAAAATTGTTTTCAACCTACAAATAAAACAGTCACAAAACCTAAAAACTAGACTTAAAAGTTAAAGTTCTATTTTTTACATTTATGATTAATTTTTATTGTTTTAAAAAATATGTGAAACTAAAACCACACAACAACACCTACATTTATTTTTACACAAATATCACAACTGCAAACCTTATCAAAAATACAACTCATAAACAAAAAACCTCAAAAACAATTTCTAAAAAAATTATCAACCCACCACCCAGCCTGACGCACTCATCACCAACCACAAACGCCACCACCTAACTTATTCTATCTTACTCATGCAATTACCCAACTAACAATCTTACACACAATCACACACTCAATTGTGTGTTTACTGGGTTATGGCATGAGCCAACATTTTGTATGGAAAAAGTGGCCCAGAGGGAACGTAAACATACTACTTACGTTGTCTTTTGGATGTTGGGGAACTACCTTGTCCATTAACCTGCACAATCGTTGAGCCGCGTTGCAAAGGCCAAACGGCATAACTCTTCTGAATTGGTATAAAGGCCTACCTGCGACAGTAAAAGCTGTGTAAGGTTTACTCTTTTCGTCTAACTCGATTTGCCAAAAGGCATATTTTAAATCAACGCTGCTGATAAAATACGTTTCATCAATTCTACTTAAGATGCCATCGATATTTTGTAATGGGTATGCGTCCTTAATTGTAAGTTTATTTAGCTTCCTATCATCTAAGCAGAATCTGTTTTTGCCTGGTTTTTTTACTATCGTCGTTCGGTTGCTCCAAGGACTATCACTAGGCTCTATTACATTTAACTCCAACATTTTGTCTATTTCTACATAGGTTATGGCTTGTACAGCGGGCGATATTGGGTAGTATTTATCTTTTATTGGTTCTGCGCCTTCTACTAATTTTATTGAGTGTTTTTCCAGGGTGGTTTTACCTAGGCCGTTAGCTTCAAAAGTGTTGAATTTTTTTATCACTTCATCTAATTTTTGCTTTTGATCTTTACTTAATATATGCGGTTCTAGTTTATGCTCGTTTTTGTCATCTGCAAAATCTTCTAATGCTTTACCCAATTCGATTTCCTCAGAGCAAATTATTTCGGGGGCTATATTAAAAATCCGCCAGAAATCTATACCTAAGTACAAAGATTGTTCCAAATCGGGACAAAGATACAGAAATAGGTGTTTTTCCTGATCTTTGTAACTAATTGATACTTTTATTTTTCCCAATATTCTATGGTGCTGACCACTGGCGGTCTTCACATTGTTGAATATTGGGTATATTTGTATCCCTAATTCTTCTACTACCTCTCTACAACCTTTACCTAAAAGACTTACAGATGCACCGCTATCTAGTAAACCTGATATTAATTTACCTTCGATATAAACTTCTTCATATACTCTAGGGTCTGATTCATTTTTTCCTGCTCTATCTACAGATTCTATTATTAATCTTTTTGCTATTCGTTTTTTCTTATAGTTTTCTCTAATTTTCAGAATACGTTGAGACACGGGCTTAGGTATTTTCTCCGTATTAAATATTCGAGAACGCACATAGTTGTAATACTGCTGTCTCATGTTAAGTGGTATATGGTGCCTCATTTGTGGTACATAATTGGATATATCTTCAATGGTTTTTATCTCTACGGTGTTGCTATATGGCGTTGAGTTTTTCAGTTGTTTTTTCTGGGGTTTTTCGATGGACGTGGTCCCCCTGTCAGTCCCACGTCCCTTGCTCTGTTTTCCTGTTGACAATCTGGACATTTCGGAGCTATAACATTTTCCTTGCCGCATCGGTAGCAAAATAAGGTTCTTTCAGCCGCATCACAATCTCGAAAGCCATGTCCCTGTGCTTTGCAATTCCAGCAGATTAGTTGTTTCTGTTGAATCATTTTAATTGCCTCCACTTGCTCGATTGATAAGTTATTATCCTCTGGCTCATGGACATAGACCTCACTAACCGCTCTTAGTGGACGTGGTGGTGGAACCATGTTCCTCGCTTCCCACCTTGGAAAATTTCTTTCTGCTTCTAAACACTCAATCCTTAATTGCTCGACGGATGATACTGAAATCGGGTAGACGATTTTGGCCACACTCTCTTTGACGTTTCTCTTCAGTATTTTGATCATGTCGTATTCTGAAATAGATTGTAATAATCTCGATCGGAGTTTACACATACTGTGGAAAAATGAATCTAATGATTCGTTCGGCTGCTGCTTTCTCTCAACTAAATCTCTCATAATCTCAAAGTTAGATATGTTTGTTTGATATTGGTTTAATAATTCATTCCTAAACGTTGGCCATTGTAGACTACGGCGTGGGCGGACTAAAAGCCAGTACCAATCCTTAGCTGGACCAGTGACGAGTAAATGAAAATCTCTTAGTATTTCATCCCAACTAATACCGTAATGTGCTTGAAGGTGTTCTATTCTAAAAATAAAATCTTCTACGCTCATGTGTGCATTATTGCCATTGAATACTATCCCCCATTTATCGACTTGTATATTAATTTTACCATCGTTTCGACTACCAAAATTGTTCCTTCTATTCACTGTGGGATCAGAATCTAGTGCATATAATCCGTGACTTGGTTGGTTGTTTCCCATCGGCACTGCACTGTCATTATTCCTATAATATTCCGGTGCTGTTAGACTTTGAACAAATTGCGTTGATCTCTCTGGGTCGATATTTATATTACTTGTATTTATTCCCCTTTCTCTGTTACCATAAGAAACATAGTTATCTCTTGTTTGATTTGCCATGAATTGCTCTGAATTGACGGCGCTCGGGGTTCTTGCACTATTTGCCGACAATTCCTTAACTATTTTGGTTAATTCTTCTATTGATTTTCTTATATCATTGATTTCATTTTCAGCTATTTGATTACTTCCTTCATCTGGACCTCTTTGAGCATTTACCGTTTCACTTCTTATAGTATTGCTCTCTTCAGTTGCCGTAGGTCTATTGGACGCACTTGCCGATTGACCTAGGGCTGCACTAGTCGATGGACCTTGTTCTACACTAATCACCTCATTGGATGTCTGGTTAACTATTTTCTGCGCTTGAGCTCTAGTGATTGTCGCAGACAAATCTCGAATGCTGCCGTTATCATTGGTTGCCATTTTTGATTTTTCGCTATGTTTTCTTAATTTTGGTTGAACTTCTAGTGAATTACTTAAATTGCTTTGTACTAAACGCCCTTTTAAATTTTTATTTTGAAAACTTTTACTCATATCTTACTGTTCAAATCTATTCCTGATGACTTATGGCAAAAGTACCCTTTTCTAAACGTTTCAACTTTACACTCTTTAAATAAAATTTCTGCTTTAAATGAATGATTCTCAAATACAATGTTTATGTGTTCACGCAGAAGGACGCATCAACTTTTCTATTTGTTGACGTTATGATGGCCAATATTTTTACTTACAATCTAATATATTTAACCCCAATTTTGTCCCTAAATCTGCTATTTTAGTATGGTTGAATATAAATTTCCTGGATCAGCCAGTAATTAGGTGATACTACAAAAAAAAATTGCCTATATAAAAAAAAATAACTAAACTACTTAAACTACACGTAGTGGCAAAGAAACAAATGAATAACTTGAATAAAAAAAATTACGGTTGATTCTACAGAGGGCACTTATTAATATATAAATGATACGATTAATAATAATAATATAATTAGTACAAAAAAATAGTAATATTTAATTATAAACTAAATTAGTTTTATATTATAAAAGAACAGTTTGTTAACGACTTAATTACACGTAGGATAAGTTATTTAAATTTTTCGTTCACTAATACAGCAAACAATTTAATAAAAAGTTTTAAACGCAACTACTATGAATAAGGTTTATAGATTACATTATAGGGATTGTTGATTTCAGGGCGGTATCGACGATTGACTTTTTTTTTTTTTTTTTACTCTCTATACTAGAGATCTTCCATGTTCCATAAATCATATTTACACAAAACGTATTCATAATAAAATCTAACCTTTTTATTTGTGCTCCTACAACTATTACTTCTTAATTATAGGAGGCCAGATCGTATTTCGGATCGACACACAGACCTCAAGTGATGCACTTGATCGGATATCGCTCCTCTTACTGCTCCACAAATAAAAATTCAGACGGAAACTACATTAAATCAATTACATATTGCGATTTATGGCGTACATTTAGAATGTTTTTTTCACCATCTAAGAACTATCCATAATTTCGCTTGATTTGGTCGTATATATTCAGCGATTCTTAAATCCAGAAAAAACTTATTCGCACAACAGACTTTTTAGGTATGACTAAAAACGGATACGATATAATTTTTCCCTTTTTCAGTTACTCACTAATATGTACGTCGGGCTATTGTTAAATTATTAGTCTATTGCTTAGTGTTTAGATCTTCTACACTATTCTAGTTACTTATTTCATTTTAGATTGGGCGCCATTATCTGTTACGTGACCCATACCGGTCAGAGGACCCAGCTAGCTATGTCGGCTTTTCTCATGGGGGTGTTCTCAACCCTGGAATTGACCCGGGTACGCAACACGATAAACAAGAACAAATTACTACACACAAAATGGACTCTACAACAAATGGAACATTTCTGGAAAGATGGAGATAGTTGTTGATCTCCAGTCGCCCTTCCCTACCTTGTCTGTAATGTATCCTCTTTATACCATTTTCAACAGACCCCATCAACCGCTTTTCGTCGCACTCTTTCGTCAACAACCCCCCTAAATTATCTATTCAATATTTTCCATATTTTATTTAATAATATTCTATTTAATTAAATATTCATGTCTTATATCTACTTTATTTATAATTGATTGACTTTATTCTTATTCTTATATCTCTTTACATATTAAAACAATAAACTAAAACATATAATTAACTACTCAATTATTCAGCCCTTTTCTTTTATGACATAAAATTTTCTTATAATTGGTATCCGCAAAAAAAATTATTCAAGAGCCCAAATAAATTAATTTCTTTCACCTATTTTAGGCATTCGAAAAAACCTTTTCTACGACTAAAGGAGCTCCCTGAGCCGAATGCAATCTACACACCACTATGCGTTTGTTCCTGTATTTATTCCGCGATTGATTTGTGCCCTTGATTTACAATATTTTTCCTAACACTTCTTTTTTTGTAATATTTTATTTTTATATTTACGACTTTAGAGGCACTGATGTACTTAACAAACAAACACATAACACTCACGTAATTCTTACATTAATTTATTACACGATACACAAACACTTTTATACAATATCTTATACTAATGTGAATATATTATTTAATTTTCAAATGTTGGTAAAAAGGGTTATTATAATTTTTTTTATGAATGTTTTTGATTAAAATTTTCAATTTGTTCAGTATATTTTCTTTCCCCCTTTTTTTATGATAATTTTTTACAAGGTTTTCTTCTACTATGGAAATATTATTAGGCGGTGCGTGTTTCACTTTAATTATTTTTATTAATACTTGATCACTGACGTATTTTTGCTAATTTAGCTACTTTTACTGGCCTACCTGGCTTTATCCTTCTTTTGCTTACGTCGGATGCTGAGAAGTCCTTCGCAAGTGATCGGATCTGCCAGCTACGTAAGACAGGACATTGCTTTTAGGGCTCACACTTTTTTTATTATTTATAAATTTTGATTTTACTTACGTAGGGAATAATTTTGATGATGTTTATTTTTATTTGTTTTTCCTTACTTCTTTCCTATTTGGTATTAACCAACTCCAGTTCCCAAGCTTTTTGTCCTTCCTCTGATAGGCTCTCTAATAGTTTATATGTTATTTTATTCGCAAATACACCGCACTGCACTATGTCTTTACTATTTGCTTTCTACTGAACAACTATAATCTTTTCTTGACTATTAAATTATTTAAGTACCGCAGGCCGTTTTTACGGTATCCATTTATCTACATATTATTCCTTTATACCAGTACATAAACTTATTTTTCCCACATTTTTTCCATCTTTTCTTTACATTATATGTCGTCCCGCGATTTTTCTATTATTTCTTGTGATTGGTTTTCTCATTCCTACTGATTCTCTTGCCTATATATATATTTAAACCATATCACTACCATTAGACTTTCTTTTTATCAGGTACTCATATCTATAGAAGGCAACCGTATTTTGAAATTTATTTAATATCCTGCCAACAAAACAGTTGGGTTTTGAATGAATTGACCGACCCTGTTTTTAAAAAAAACTTTACCACTGCTATGTTCAGTTATGTTTACTACACTAAACACAGCCACACACACGTTTGTAAACGTCACATTCATTCATCATAATTTTATTGCTAACACATGTGCGGTAAGTATTGCAGTATTTTTTTATTAAATTAATTCTTTCTTTACAGGTTATCCAGCTAACAACTATTCTTGGGCAACTACTGGTATTTGTATCAATGTTTAATTTTACTTTATTTTTCTCTCTATCACATAACTAATTTATTTCTTTTTCCATTGCAGGTCACTCCTAAAACATGCATGCTGTTGCGAACTACAATTTGTGCCAGGGACTCGGGCTGGGTTTTGGCGACCCTTAAATAATATTATGCCCCTCCCTATTACTTTATATGTTATGTTAAGGGACTCGAGGCCGTAGGTTTTGATTTGGTCCTCCTCCCGACTGTTTCCCTAAGGTCCGTCCACGCCAAAATTTTTTTTCGTTTTGTCTGGTTATTTTGCTAATACTGAGCCCGCAACAAACAACACTGTTGGCAAGACAAACAATTGAAACAAGTGCTGTTTAGCGTTTGTTTTAGAATATTTCGCTGTAGTAAAGCAGTTGAAAAATCTCTCATGTGCTGAAAGGTCTTATAAATGGTCTTGTGCAGGATATTATTGACTACGTCATTCTCGTCTCATTCTCATGAGAAATATATGAGAAAATTTATTAAGCTGCAAAACAAAAACTTCACAGTGTGGACACGAATTCAGTTTTAAAAGAGAAATTAAAAATGCTTCGCAGCAAATGTTTCACGGTATGGACGAGGACTAAATATCAGCAGGGTTGTCAATTTTTTCCGACCTATTTCCCCAATTTGATTTTAAAAATCGCCAAAATTGATTTTATGTGGTTTTTCTTAATATATATTTAATAATAAATTTATTTTATATAACAATTTTTTTAATATAAATTTTTAAAAAATAATCGTATAAAAATTCACCAGCAAATCGCCAAAAGGAGAAATAACATCGCCAAAATTTTTTTATTTATTTTATTGAATTCAAAACGCATTACTAATTAATTAATATAAGAAAAATCATCAAAATCAAATTGCTTTAACCGGGTATGTTCTGTATTCCACACCTTTTAATTTCACTTGGAATACAGAACATACCCGAATATCTTGCAGACGAGTTTTGTTTGGTAGGATTTATTTTTGAAACTACTCCTTTAACAAACTAATTTTCAAATTCAATTTTGTTCAAAAATAGCCATTAAATCGCCAACAAATTTATTTATCGCCACAAAAATAGCCATGTCGCCAAATCAAAAATTTAGTCGCCAAACGTTGAAAAATCCCCGTATCTGACAACCCTGAATATCAGTTCTATGCATAATTCGGGCTAGATGATAAATGTTGAAATCAATTTTATTATTATTATGAAAACTAAAGGTGTTTTAAAATGAACATTGGAGTTATTTTTTTACTGAAAATAACAAACAAAAAAATAAAATGTCAGTCACTTATTTCAGAACATTTTACTTAACTGTAATTTTTTAATTATATGAGTACATATTCTTGTTCTTTTATATTCTTCAGTATGTAGTTTTCCATTAGAGGCTATTTTATTTAAATAAAAATACATAATACAAAAACCTTTTATTCTATTTTGACAAAAAATTCTGTAACTCGAAGTCTCCGTAAGTCGAAGTTTTTTTTGGGTTAATGGTGATTCGAGTTATGGAAGTTCGACTGTATTTGTTACAAAAATTTTATTTTTAGTAAAAAGTATTTTCTTTCACAATGTTGTTTGTTGCCGGTTTCAAATTACTTTTTTTGTAGTGAAATTGGACTGCAAAACACTTCAATTCGTTTGAAACAAACTGAAAATGAAATTTTACTTTTTAAATCACTTTTACGAAATTGAGAACACAAACCAAGAGAAAATTTCGCTTTCATTTCATTTTACGAATGCCTAGCAGTTTTCTTGCCTAATAACGTTTTCCTGCACTGCCGGCCTTTGGCCGGGCTTAAGGTGTTTGCCATGGTGTTTGCCTACATGGTGCAGCCTAATATTTTCTGCCTTGCAAAGTTTTCCTGTATAATAGCAATTTTGTGCACTGCCGGCCTTTGGCCGGGCTTAAGGATTTTCTCCATCATGGTGTTTCCCTACATGGCGCAACGTAATAAATATTTAATGCCTTGCAAAGTTTTTCTGCTTAATAACGTTTTTGTACACTGGCAGCCTTTGGCCGGGATTAAGGATTTTCTCCACCATGGTGTTTACCGACACGGCGCAGCCTAATAAAGATTTTCTGCCTTGCAAAGTTTTCCTGCACTGCCTGCCTTCGGCCGGGCTTAAGGATTTTCTCCACTATGGTGTTTCCCTACACGGCGCAGCCTAATAAAGATTTTCTGCCTTGCAAAGTTTTCCTGTATAATAACCAGGGACAGAGGTTTCATGCAAATGCATGTATTTTCCCTTACCCTTGATAATAGCAAGAACGAAATATGTGTCTGTACTAAACAATGAATTTGCGTTAAAATGGCATCGATTTGTTAGTGCATATTTTGCATATAAAATATGCATATTTGCTGAAAATGCATATTTTTGCATAATTTGGTCATAAATGCATATTTTTGCCTCATATTTTGGTATGAGTTCTCGTTGTACCTTCATAGTGAACAACCGTGTTAGCGGTGCTTTTTTTTACATACATACTAAACAACAAAAATACATAAAAATATTCGTAATACATATTTGACTTTAATAAATAAGCTTTATTTGCTTTGCCTATATTTTTTTACATAGAAATAACAAAAAAAAAAAACGTAAAGTACCCTTGAAAAATACTCTATATGAGTACCTCAAAAGAAAAAAAATTGTGAAGTGAGTTCTAACGGCAGGAATGCCTATTTTAATGTGAGTTCTGAAACTCTTAATGAAAACATTAAAAACACAAAATCAAATGATAGCCTTTTTCTAACGGAAAATCCACTTTTTTGTCAGCGATCAACTTCGCTTTCTCCAATGCCAACTAGTGAATCGTAAAACATTACAATTGTCTAGCATTTCTTCATTTAAGTCAGCGATATCATCCGCTACGGGCTCGCGTTCGTCACTTAACCAAGTTATCAATACAGATAACAATAGTTCAAAACCAAAGGTACAAGTAGGAATGGACAGATATATAACTGTTTTAAAGCGCGGGCGAAGCCCGAATTCTACTAAAATTGGATCTGCCCCAAAGATGTCTAGGGATAAAAGCGCATCTTCTATCAATCGTCAAAATCGTTTTTCATTATTGCAAGACAAAAACGACAAGCCCGCTGCATCATCGCAAAAGTCTTTTAAGCCACCACCTATCTATCTGAGACAAACAAATTCTGACGCGCTTTTAAAAAAACTACTGTCGACCATTGGTGAAAATACTTTTCACATTATTCCAATTAAACGAGGTAATATTGACTAAAATCCATATATATTTTTTTATTTTTTTTAATACATGATTTTTATTTATTTGTTCGGGTCTGTTCTGCAAATCACTACATGCCAAATCACGGTGATTTGTAAAAATTAATAAAAGCTAAATCATTGCTTTTGTATATTTTACGCTTTATAGCTTTGGAAGTTGGAAGAAAATATGCTATTATAAATGAAAAATACTTAAAACGCAATAAAATCCCATTACCAAGTCAGCTATTAACAGTTTACTTTTGAAATCACGTGATTTGAAATCACCGTGATTTTCAGAACAGGGGGGGTTATTTTGTTATTTGTTTATTTATTTGCATTTTATAATATTCTTCGTATTTAGATTTGACTTATAAAGTTTTAAGAGTTTAGGGACGATGTTCCTTTTCTACTTAGAAATTTATTTATAATATTAATATTTTTATTTTATTTAACTTAATATACAGTAAGGGACAAAATTGTTCACAGAATAGTAGTTATTAAGAATATGTTGAATTATATTATTGTAGATATTATTTTATTTGAATATTATATACTTTTTGTAATTCATAGGCAATGATATGATAGAAAACACTTTAACTTAAAAATATTTTATTTTATAAAAAATAAAAAAATATTTTTTTAGAGTGTAGGTGTGAACAATTATGACTCTCGTAGAAGCACCATACTAATTTAGCTGTTAATACTTTGTATGTTTACCACGAGCGGCTTCAACAGTGTTTATCCTTCTGGGCATACTTTCCACAAGATTTGTAAGAACAGCTTTAACAATATCTTCCCAAGCTTCAATGGCGTGATCACAAAGCTCATCCAAAGTACTAGGTGGTTCTTTTTTAGAAAATATTCTCCTATTTAATATTGACCACAGGTGTTCAACCGTGTTCAAATCAAGCGATTGAGGAGGCCAATCTAAAATCTTAATCCCATTGCTAACAAGCAACTCCTAAGTAATTTTAGCCGTGTGTTTAGGGTCGTTATCTTGCATAAAGATGTCGCTCTGACCAGGTCCCAAACCAAATATATCCAGACTTTGGAGATATGATTCTTTCAGAATGGTTGTGTAGTCAGTAGCACAAGTTTTACCTTTTATTCGTCGAAGAATTTCAAGCTAATTACCACGAAAACAACCCCAAGATATCAGTGAACCACCTCCAAATTTTAATGTGCTGCATATTTTGCGCTCTTTAACACAAACACTTTTATCTACCCATGTCCACTCCCGTCCGTCTGATCCTATTTTGTTGATTTTGAACTCATCTGACCACGTAACGCGTTTCCAGTCTTCTATAGTAAAATTTTCATATTTTTTGCAAAGGCTAATCTTTTTTTTTTAGATTTTTTTCACTTAAAAATGGTTTTTTAGCCTTGGTTATAGAAACGAATCCAGGTGCTCGTAAATTCCTCCGAACTGTTTTAGCGCTAACATCTATATAATACTCTTCTTGAAGATTTTTTTGCCTCAACAGCTGTATTAACCGCTCCTGTTGTGATCATTCGCTTAGCTACGCAGATACCAGCAGGTGAAAGTTTCTTTAGGCGATCTGTTTTGTTGCTTAAGATATTGAAATCACTTTATTTTTCTATTTTATTTACTAATCCAACTGAAATTTTATAATTTTGGGCAGTTGTATGATATGTGAGCCCTTCAGTTAAATCTTTGATGATATTTTTCTTCAAAGAAGCTTTCACAGGTATTGTCATTAAAAAAATTTTAAATCTAAGCACACTATTATTTTAGATTTAGTTTAAAAACAATTTTAGACATATTTTACTTACTTAAGACCGAATCCACAGAAAATCAATTAAGAGTAATTAAAAAGTTACTAATTTTATGTATACCTTATTTTATAAGGGACAAAAATGTTCACACACGTATTTTCTTTTTTCACTTTATAATAAATAGAAACATAACGGTATTTCCGAAATAGATATGTCATACAACATTGAACAACATGCCACTCAATATGTACAATTCTAAGAGTTGACAGATGTATTATGAACAAATATTTTTTGTATAGAATATGTTTTCATTTTTTCTGTGAACAATTTTGTCCCTTACTGTAAGTAGTGATAATCAAAAGGAAAAAATATAAAAAATAAAAGTATTTTCAGGAAGTCCCATCTGGATTGCTGTGAATAAGAGCCCTTGTGTCCCTCTTTTTTAGGCGGATGTGTCCAGTAAAGTTCAAAATATTACGAGCAAGCGGATTAGGATGTGACTCGGCTTTTGTTAAATATTTGCCTGCGTATTTTGCAATTTCTTCAGTCACTAGTGGCATATTTAAATCACGATGTATATTTGAATTTTTTATATACCATGGAGCCGATGTTATTAACCGTAAAATTTTGTTTTGCCTTCGTTGGATTCTCTCGACATTAGAAGCTGAAGCAGTACCCCATAGCGGAATTCCGTAGCACCATATAGGTTTTAAGAGCGACTTTTATATTAAAAGCTTACAATCTAGGGTCAGGGTGGAATTTCTACCAACCAGCCAATGTATCTGAGTTAATTTTAGTTTCATTTGGGTTAACTTAGAGTCAATGTGGTATTTCCATGTCAGCCTTCGATCAAGATGTATACTAATGTATTTCACATGTAAGTTTTGAGGAACAATTTGATTATTGATTGTAATGGGGGAACAAGTGTCTTTTCTTAAGGTAAATGTTACCTGAGCACACTTCTGTTCGTTTACCTTTATTCTCCACATGTTTAACCATAGTTCTAGCTGAGTAATATGTTGCTGAAAATATCGGGAAGCCTCGTGAGGGTTTTCGTGCATACTAAGACAGGCTGTATCATCGGCATACGTAGATGTATGGATATTGCTGCTCAAAGGCATATCACAAGTATAAATCAAATATAAAACTGGCCCCAGTATACTCCCCTGTGGCACACCGGACGAGATTATTTCAGGCGTACTCATAAAGTCTCCTTCCACAACAGTGAACTTCCGGGCTATAATGTAACTTTCCAGCAGATTTAGAATGTTTATTGGTAGGTAAGTCTTTAATTTTAAAATTAGGCCTTCATGCCACACTTTATCAAATGCCTGAGAAACGTCAATGAACGCGCAGAACAATACTTTTCTTCTTCAAAAATTTTTCGTATAAATTGAACCAATCTATGAGTTTGTTCAATGGTGCTATGCTGACTTCTAAATCCAAATTGATGATCCGCTATGCACTCATTATCAGTTAGAATTGGGGACAATTTTATCATGAGTCACTTTTCAAAGAGCTTTGACATTGTTGAAAGTAAACTTATTGGCCTATATGACTCAGCTTTGGTAAGATCTTTGCCCGGCTTTGTAATCATTTTAACCTTGGCAAGCTTCCAGCTGTTTGGATAATACTTCCGCCGTAAAATAGCATTAAAAATGAATAACAGGATTCTAATAGCTATACGAGGCAACTTCTCCAACATCTGGTTACTAATTCCATCAATACCCGGAGATTTTTTCGGGTTGAGTTCTGCAATTATTTTTTGTACATCACGCGTCTTAAATTTTATTGGTCGAGGGGGTAGCGCAACTACATTTGGCAAATCAACAGCACCAGAACATGTGTTTGGGGTGAATACGGATTTTAAATGCTCACCAAATATTTTACCTTTTTCAGTATCGCTTCTTGCCCAACCTCCTGTAGATGTGCGCAGAGGTGGTTTAAACTCAACTGGTGTTTTAAGCTTTCTAGCAGCGCCTCACAAAGAGTAATTAGATGCTGGTGTGACATCAAGACCTTCCAAATAATTTTTAAGAGATGCAGTTTTTTCAAATGCAAGCAACTCTTGGAGTCGTTTAGTACACTCTTGTAATCTGATTTTAAGTTGGGGTGATCTTTCCTGTTGCCATTCTCTTCTAGCTCTTCTTTTTTCACTTACGAGACGTTCAATATCCGTAGAATAAATTCTATTTACCCTAGTCTGCGGATGGGAGGTAGTGGCATGTTCAGCAGCCTGTTTAATATTTTCATTAACGTTGGCAATGTTAGATTCAATATCATCAGGTGTTCTTAGCGTAATATTTTCCGTGCAATGACTACTAAGATATTTTTTAAATCCCAGCCAATTAACACGATTTATCAAATTCGCATATGGGTGAGGTAAGTCACTTCTTAATGGACTACAAATTGTAATGATCGTGGGAGAGTGATCGGACGAGAGAACTAGAGAAGCTTCAATTTGAATTAAATCCCTAGATATTTTTCATGACGCCAAAATCTATAAAATCCGGAATTTTATGTATGTCAGTAGGCCAATAAGTGGGCTCCCCACTCGAAATGACATCCAAGCCCATTTTGGAAATTGTATTGAACAACGCTCGACCTCTGGGTGTAATAAGACGCGAACCCCAGAACGTGTGTTTAGCATTATAGTCGCCAGCTGCTACGAAACAAGGGCCCAGAGATTTGTAAAAATCCTCGTATTGATCCTCAGTAATTGCGAATCTAGGAGGAGAGTAAATTGATGATATGACAAAATTAGTGCAAACATTTTCGACACAAATATTCGTTGCTTGTAAATGTTCTTCAGAAATGTTGTCAATAATATAATGCTTGAGTCTTGACTTTATTAAAATTGCTGATCCACCGCATGCTCTTCCTCTCGGGTCCTTTGAATCATATAAGGTGTAGCCATAAATTTTAAAAAGGCTTCTCGAAGTAAAATGAGTCTCAGAGACCAACATTATATCAATATTTTTTTCCGTGAGGAAGTGCTCAAGGTCTGTTTTATGTTGGCGAATGCCGTTTGCGTTCCAAAAACATATTTTTAACGTGTTCATGGTTTGTTAACTAAAGCTTGAAGCAATGTATTCTGCATTCGCAGCATTTCTTGCATCATGCTAGTCATATTTGTTGTAAAATTATTTATAGTTTGCACCAGATTATCAATAGTAGCTTCAAGGCGATTGAAATTAAAGTTCGAGTTTGTATTTGTTGAATTATTTGGTGGTGAAACATTTTGTGTATGAATAGAATTTGTCTTAGCAGCATCGGCATACGATACACGGGAACTAACTGGTTGGCTCACTTGCGCAATAGTGGCTGATAAAGCTTTTGCTGATTGGGCTGGGGCCAATTTAGGTGTTTGCCTCATAGTCTGTTTGACAGAGTACACAGGACAACCTCTGTAGTTAGCAGTGTGATTACCTCCACAATTACTGCATTTTTTGTCACTTTGATCTTTTGGTTTATTGCAACTAGCAGTGCCGTGTAATTCGCCGCACACAACACAAACAGTAGGTAATTTGCAGTAAGTTTTAGTATGGCCATATTCTTGACAATTATGGCACTGTACGGGTCCTGAACGCTTGTGTGGGTCTTCAACGGTTATTTTTCGATATAAGATATATCTTAAAATATATATTGGATGGGTCTCATTTTTTTCAATTTTATATCATTTGGCTCAAGTTCAACGCGAAATAGAGGTTGAAGGATCTTTTCCCTATTTATTATGTTAGATACATTTTTTACTTTAAAACCCTGGAGGACGAGAGCATCTGTTACTTCTTCAAGAGCAACATAGGAATCTATGCCCTTCAACACAATCTGCATACCTTTAGCACTCTTGAGCTGATATGTGTAGAAATTTGTTTTACTTTTTTCAAATTCAGAAACCATTTTGCGAAAACCTTTTTCTTCATAAATTTGAATTTTCGTTTTATCAATATTACCACCTTTTATTGGAACAATGTGAAATTTATTCTCACCAATGACCGAAATTAAATTTTTAATAAGAGCGTTTGAGTTTTTTTCTCTTAAATATATTGGTGGCGGCTTGGAGGTTTTATTCGCAGATTCAGCGGGTTTGTCATTGTCATCTAGCAATATTTTAATACGGTTTTGCCGATTAGTAGAGGATGCGCTGTTATCCCTAGACATCTTTGGAGCAGATGCAATTTTAGTAGAATTTGGGCTTCGCCCGCGCTTTAAAATTGTAATGTATCTGTCCATTCCGACTTGGACCTTGGGTTTTGAGCTGCTCTTATCTTCAGTGACAACTTGGTTAAGTGATGACCACGAGCCCGAAGCGGATGATATCGCTGAGTTAAGTGTAGAAGTGCGAGGCAACTGTAATTTCAACGATTCACTAGTTGGCATTGGACAAAGCGAATTTGATCGCTGACGATCAAATATATGATGAAAAAGATTTCCGAAAAATTGTTAGTGAATTTGAAAAAAAAATAAAACAAATGTTTACACATATCAACTTAAGAGTGCTATAGGCCTACAGATAGTATTAAAGTGCATATATTCATATGTTGAGCCCGAAGAAGTAAAATGTGCATTTATCGAACAAGGATTTAAGGTAAAAAATGTTACCAATATAATCAATAGCGAGAAGATTCCCCAGCCTTTATTTCGTGTTGAACTGGAGCCGAATGATATACAGTTAAAAAAACGAGACGCAACCAATTTATAGTCTAAAATACATCTTACACCGAAAAATCACAGTTGAAGAGCCTTGTAAGCGTTCAGGTCCCGTACAGTGCCATAATTGCCAAGAATATGGCCATACAAAAACATACTGCAAATTACCTACAGTTTGTGTTATCTGCGGTGAATTGCATGGTACTGCTAACTGTACTAAGCCAAAAGTTCAAGCAGAAAAAAAAATTCAGTAATTGTGGAGGTAATCACACCGCTAACTACAGAGGATGCCCTGTATGTATATTCTTTCGTTAAACAGGCTATGGGTCAAAAACCTAAATTAGCTCCAGTTCAATCAGCAAATGCTTACTCTTCCTCAAACTAGCCAACTAGTTACTTCACGTGTATCGTATGCCGATGCTGCTAAGACTAGTTCTATTCCCACACAAAATGTTCCACCGCCAAGTAATTCAACGAATGCAAACTCTAGCTTTAACTTTCGTCGTCTTGAAGCTACCATTGAGAATCTGGTGCTAGCTATAAACAACTTTACAACAAATATGACTAGCATGATGCAAGAAATGCTGAGAATGCAAATACTCTGGTTCAAGCATTAGTCAACAAACCATGAACACGTTAAAACTATGTTTCTGGAACGCAAACGGCATTCGCCAACATAAAAATGAACTTGAGCACTTCCTCACGGAAAAAAATATTGATATAATGTTGGTCTCTGAGACTCACTTGACTTCGAGAAGCTGCTTTAAAATAAATGGTTACACTCTATATGATTCAAAGGACCCGAGAGGGAGAGCATGCGGTGCATCAGCAATTCTAATTAAGTCAAGACTCAAGCACTATATCCTTGAGAACGTTAGTGAAGAATATATGCAAGCTACGAATATTTTCGTAGAAAATTTTTGTGCGAATTTCGTGATATCATCAATTTACTCACCTCCCAGATTTTCAGTTACCGAAGATCAGTATGAGAAGTTCTACAAATCGCTTGGATCTTGTTTCGTGGCAGCTGGTGACTACAATGCAAAACATACGTACTGGGCCTCGCGTCTTGTTACACCTAGAGGTAGAGCATTGTTTAATACAATTTCAAAAATGGACTTAGATGTCATTTCGAGTGGGGAGCCTACTTACTGGCCTACTGACGTAAGAAAAATTCCAGATGTTATAGATTTTGGCGTCACGAAAAATATCCATAGGGACTTAATTCACGTAGAGGGCTCTCTAGATCTGTCCTCCGATCACTCACCCACAATAGTTACAATTTTCAACCCACTAAGGAGTGACTTAACTAACTCATATGTGAAAACGATTAATAGGGTCAACTGGCTAGGATTCAAAAAATATATTAGTAGTCACTGCGTAGAAAACATTCAGCTAAGATCATCTGATGATATTGAACTTAATATTGCCAATCTTAACGAAAATATTAAACAGGCTGCTGAACATGCCACTACATCCTATTCGCAGACTGGCTTTGATAGAATTTATTCTACGGAAATTGAACGTCTAGTATGGGAAAAAAGGAGATCTAGAAGAGAATGGCAACAACACAGATCACCCCTAAATAAAATCAGACTTAAAGAATGTAGTGAACGACTCAAAGAGCTGCTATCGTCGGAAAAGACTGCATTACTGGAAAAGTATTTAGAAGGTCTTGATGTAAAGTCAACATCTAATTACTCTTTACGGCGCGCTACTAGAAATCTTAAAATACCCGTTGATCTTAAATCACCACTGCGTACTTCGACCGGAGGCTGGGCAAGAAGCGATAGTGAGAAAGGTAACTTATTTTCTGAGCTTTTAAAGTCTGTATTCACTCCCAATTCATGTACGGGTGCTGCCGGATTACCAAGTGTAGTATCTCTACCCCCTCGTCCCTTAAGGTTTAAGATGCGTGAACTACAAAAAATAGTTGCTGAACTCGACCCGAAGAAAGCTCCAGGTATTGATGGCATTAGTAACAAGATGCTGATGAACTTGCCTCATATTGCAACAAGAATCTTGCTATTTATTTTTAATGCCATTTTACCAAAGCAGTATTTTCCACATAACTGGAAACTTGCCAAGATTAAAATGATTCCAAAGCCAGGCAAAGATCTTACCAAGGCTGAGTCATAAGGGCCAATAAGCTTACTATCAAAGCTTTTTGAAAAGCTGCTCATGACTAAAATGTCCAAAATTTTAGCTGATAATTGGTGCATACCGGACCATCAATTTGGCTTTAGAAGTCAGCATAGCACTATTAGCAAACGCATAGATTGGTTCAAGTTGTAAGGAGGACTTTTGAAGAAAAGAAGTATTGTTCTGCCCTTTTTATTGATGTTTCTCAGGTATTTGATAAAGTATGGCACGAAGGCCTAGTTTTAAAATTGAAGACATACCTACCAATAAACATACAAAAGCTTTTGGAAAGTTATATTGTTAATAGGAAGTTTACTGTTGTGGAAGGAGACTTCATGAGTGTACCCGAATCTACACTAATGGCAAAAACTAAAGCAACTGAGCTAGTATTATGACAATTCCGTACCTATATTATAAAAGAAAGTATTTAAATAGGTTTAGCTGTTCCTATTACAAACTTTTAGCGCTATATTAGCCTATTACCACCAATTTTTTTTTTTTATTTAATTTAGTTAGAAAAAAAATTAACACGAAAATAAAAATAATTCTTATTTGCATGGCAGAAACTAAAACAACTCACATCAACTTATTAACATTTTAAAATCTATTTTAATAATTAATGGCATATCCATTATTTTTCAAAACAGCAGCGCATCTTCTGAGCATTGAGGTGATTAATTGATCAACTTCGCTATTTCTTTCTGTCGACCATATCCCATAAGTTCTCTATAGGGTTTAAATCAGATTAGGCTGGCAACTTAAGTAAATTAATATTTTGATCTTGAATCCAGGACTTAACAAGTTGTGAAGTATGCTTTTGATTGTTATCGTGCTGAAAGATCCATCCGGCAGGCATTTTATCACTTGCAAACGGAAACATGACAGTTTCTAAAATGTTTTTGTAGAGGTAGCGGTTCATGGTTTCTTTAATTTCATGCAGAGACCCAATACATTGAGTAAAAACACCTCCACACTACAGGGAGACAGGGATTTGAAGGTAAGACCGTGATCCAGAAAAACTGCAAAAAGCATGTATTTCCCCCCAAAGTACCGCCAGGCAAGAAAAGCGTTTGCGAAGGAAAATTTTCATTGGAGTTTTGAAGAATGGCGAAAAATATTATTTTCTGATTAACTAAATTTAACCTTAAAGGATCCGTCTCAAAAAAATAAAGCCACGACCTCGAAGTATTATACTTATTGTATTGTACGAACTGTTAAGCATGGTGGTGGAAATGTCATAGTGTGGATGTGTTTTTCACTCAATGGTATCGGGTCTCGGAAATCGGTCATGAAATTAGTGAAACCATGGACCGCTACCTCTACAAAAACATTTCAGAAACTGTCATGTTTCTCTTTTGCAAAAAATAAAATGCCTGTCCAATCAGCTGATTGAGGGATATGGGGGTCGACGATTCTGTTTCTGTGAAATCGTGACAATGAAAAATAAAATATCACTTCATTGAAAATGCGATTCTGATTTTAGTTTTTATGAGAACTACCTGTCAAGTGAAGTGAATATGATAAATTTTTTATCACTTCATTTTTATCATAAATTCAGAATCGACCCCATGGTCGACAGTAAGATAAAGCGGGACCATGGGTCGAATAATTGAAGGGCTTAATTTTGTAAAACAAAACGCCAAAAATTTAAAAATTTTGTATAGAAAAAATTAAAATTACAAAAACAAAATATATACAAAATTTGTCAACGCTAAGCGTTGTTTTTTACAAAATCAGGCCCGACATTTTTTCCTAGAAAGAAAAGAAGCCCAAGAAAGCATTTTTAAAAGCGAAATTGATCAATTAATCACCTCAATGCTCAGAAGATGCGCTGCTGTTTTAAAAATAATGGATATGCCATTAATTATTAAAAAAGATTTAAAAATGTTGTCACACACACATCGACAATAACTTGGATTGTGCTTACAACGTGTTGCGAACATCTTAGTGCGAGCAGTCTGTGAGCGAACATTAAACGAAACGGTTGTGCTTTAGTTATTGTCCGAAATAATCAGTAATTAATATAACAACAAAATAAACTTTAATAAAAAAACGGTCGTATTTTAATTTCTTTTAAGTCCCTTAGAAAGTGCTATCTGACATTTATTCAGAAGTGGGATAGTGCCTATATCCTAAAACGTCTACGTTGTGAAAGTTTATACGGAATAAATAATTCTTCACAGGACAACAAATTAGAGATGCCTAATTTAAATACGATGAGGCTTGATGCACTACGTGAAAGGTGCAGAAAGGCTGGCTTGCCTACGTCCGGAAAGCGGAAAGATTTGATGGAACGATTAAGCGATCAACATGATGATGACCAGTTTCAGAGTTTCCAGGGGCCACCCGAATTGTGTCTTTCAAAAAGACTTGATCTCCTGGAAAAGACATTGGACGATATACGAAAATCTAAATTTGTCCCCTCAACGATGTCGTCACCAAAACAAAGCGTTGTGAGTGTACAAACTACGCAGGCAACGAATGCTTTTAATCAGTATACATGTTCTGAGAATACAACACAACAATACATTTTCAATAGAAGCAATAGCTTTAATGCGAATGTTTCCAATGAACACACATATTCTCGCCAACATACACAACCAACAGACACTCCATCAACATCATACAATGTGCCATTTCAACATGCTGCATCAACACATGTTAATATAAACCAGTGGTGTCAAAAATAAAACTATACATAGTTGTATGTGTGAGAAAAGTTGTCTCATTCGTCTCTGAAGTACATAGGAAAAAATAAATATTTGGAACAAATGAAGTTTAGTAAGGCGGCTAAAAATAAATAAAAAGGAGCCTATGTGATAGAAAATAAAAAATAAGATGAAAAAATTAAATAAAAGAGTTGGCGGCGACCCATATTTTTCAAGTTATCGGTATCTGAACTTTTCAGAGGAAAGTCTGAAAAAACTAAAAAAAAAATTTTTTTAAATAGCTTAACAGGTAGTAATGTGAAAAATAAGAAAAAAACTTAAGGAAAAAAATTTGCTGCAACCCATATTTCCCGAGTTATTGGTCTTTAAAGTTTAAATAGAAAGTGCAGTTTACTGAAAATGCTCAAAAAAAAAAAGTCAAAATATCTTTTAAATACATATTAATTTCTTTCCTTATAGGCTTTTTACACTGACGCACATCTAACATCTACCATCAATTTGAGAAAATGTTAACATCTTCCCATAAGAAATACACAGTACTAAAAACCAACATCTTTCTACATCTTTAAAAGATGTTCCTATCTCATTTTGTTTCATCTAACATCTTTCGTTAATTTTAGTGCCATCACTAGCAAAACAGCATTGTTGTGTCAAAAACAGCGTTGCCACTTTCTGTGTAAACGCAGTGCAAAATATGTGATAATAAAGTTCTTTGCACTATTTTTGCACCATAAATTTTTTGTGTAATTGTGCACTATTTGACTTAAATGGCATTTACATTTATATTTTTAAAGCGATAACAGCATAAGTCGACTTAAGACAAAATCGAGTTATATGTGCTACAAAATTCTACAGACGAAACTTCATGGCTGCAGGAAATCCCCATGTCTCTAACGAAGTTTATTATAAAGATATAAACAAAACAATATTCCTGTAAGTCTTAATAAAAGTCTAATAATATTTTTAATAAGGACCAAATTATATTAACCATGTTTAGAAGATTTGCTAAGAAATCTTGGATCCTACTATAAACGAAATGCAAACTCCCAGAATTTTTACGATATTTTCCACTAGAGTGCCATTAAATATTATCACCTATTATATAAAGAAGTATTAAGATTATATTGAAAATTGGCAGTTTTTGAAATAAATACTGTTTCGAGACACACAAATGTAATGTATAAAGATTTTAGTAACTTTTATATTGAAATAATTAGACAAATTAAAAAAATAATCTTTCATGATGACCTTTATAATTTTATTGATGTAGTACAACCAAAATTTGTACAATCATTGAAATGAAAACCAATTTTCATTTGTTAAGCCAAATTACACTGTACAACAGCCATAATAGCCTTTAGATAAAAGTATGCGGACTATATGGATTTCGATGCGTTAAATTCAAATCTGCTTTCAGTTTTTCTCTATCACGTAGATATTTTTTTATGGGCGTGGCTAATTTTGGCCCCTAAATTAGTCGGCCATACTAATATATTTTACTATAACTCGAAAACCGCTATTTCGATTTTAATAAATAATAAACCAAAAGACGCGCCACAAAATTTTGTTAAAAAAATTAATAATCATTTTTACCTATCTTTTATGGTTTCGGAGTTATTCAGAATTTAAAAGAGAAAAAAGTTTTTTTTATGCAAAAATCGCGCATTTTTTTACATGAAAATTGCAATAAAAAAATCAAAAACTCAAAAGTTTCATATTTTTAAAATTTTTCTTAAAACCACATATCCTAGGAATAAAACAAGCTATAAAACGTGAAAATCCAGCAATAAATCTTGATTTAATTCACAATTTTTGGATTATTATTTATTAAAATCGAAATAGCGGTTTTCGAGTTATAGTAAAATATATTAGTATGGCCGACTAATTTAGGGGCCAAAATTAGCCACGCCCATAAAAAAAATCCCTACGTGATAGAGAAAAACTGACAGCAGATTTGAATTTAACGCATCGAAATCCATATAGTCCGCATACTTTTATCTAAAGGCTATTTTGGCTGTTGTACAGTGTTATTAATGTTACATCAAATCCAATTTTTTATAATTTCCTTAACAAAACCTATGTAGTGTGTGTTGTCTTTTTGACAACTGAGATGATGGTAGACGTTAGATGTTGTCAATGTAAACCCATGTTTCACATTTTTTACATCTTCCGTGCGTTTCACTGAAATGTGTGTCAGTGTAAAAAGCCTATTAAACGTTTTACAACATCAAACACATTGAATATCGCGAAAAGCATTGGCGATCATAGAATGTTCTTCGCACACCGCTTCTTTTCTTTCACTGTATATATAAACAAATTAATACACCCGCTACGCATGTGTTCTCGTCGCTGTCTCATCGACGACTAAATGAAAGAGAATAAGAATGTGTGATTTTATCTACCACAATTGTGCTATGAAACTGACATCAATGATATAAACCCATACATACTAGACTTGGGTCGAACTCGTTCACTAGTTCATTTTTGCCACAAACCAATGATCAAACCTATGTAATTTAAATGGGTTTGATCATTGGTTTGTGGCTAGACTTGTGTCCAACAGTTCATTTTGAACTAGTTCGTTCAGTTGGACTAGACTTGGGTCGAACTAGTTCACTAGTTCATTTTTGCCACAAACCTATGATCAAACCCATGTAATTTAAATGGGTTTGATCATTGGTTTGTGGCAAAAATGAACTAGTGAACGAGTTCGACCCAAGTCTATCTCACAACAACCGTCATGCAACTAGACTTGGGTCGAACTCGTTCACTAGTTCATTTTTGCCACAAACCAATGATCAAACCCATTTAAATTACATGGGTTTGATCATTGGTTTGTGGCAAAAATGAACTAGTGAACGAGTTCGACCCAAGTCTACATGCAACTCGCTGTATCAACATGCTAAGCAACCAGCAACATCGCAACATGTTAATATAAATTCTGATGTATCTGCACTCACCAACATTTACCAACAACCGACACTAGCAGAAAATGTTTATGGGATGTCAAATGTCTCTAACAACTTAACGCATTTTAGTGTTTCGCAACAACCATCATATTCAAGAGCAATGTTAAACAAAAATATCCATTATGCTAACCCAACGTTTCAAAGCGAACGTGTTGATCAACATAGCAATATTAATCAACACAATAACAATCAACGAAATGGTAGTGGAGGTCATATTAATTACGGTCCTCAATCTTATTTGCACAATATGCCACAACGTCATGTTACTTTTACGGCACCGCCTGAAGTTCCCAGCGGCACAACGACACCGACTATCAATTATCGACATTTTGGTAATGATAATAGCTGTTATTCAAATGTGCGGAATGTGGTTTCGCTACTCCCATTTTTCGACCCGGCATCTGAAAAGTTGCTGGACGCTAGACAATTTATCCACCGCTTGGAGATATTGAAGACTTCTTATCATTGGAGCGATCATATATTTATCTTTGCTGTTCAACAGAAGATGCAGGGTGCTGCCAAGTACTGGGTAGATTCTCTTCAAGAAGTTTTTATCTCATGGCCTGATTTCGTTTCAAAATTCTTAAAATGATTTTCCAAAAGTAACTAATGAAGCAGATGTTCACGTAGGCATGTCACGCATGAAACGGAATGACAACGAATCCCCGCAAGAATATTATTACAAAATGCTTGCCTACGGAATATATCTCTGAACAAGCTATATGCAGACAGATTATTAACGGAATCAACCATAGTGATCTTAGAAAGAAGATTTCTAATGACTATGCGTCTTGTAATAAGCTTTTATATGACATAACAATAATTTGTCTACACAATGATATAGCTAAGATTGCTCAGCCTGTTTCCAAATACAACAAGGCTGTGACAAAGGGAAAACCCACGACTATTCCTACAACGTATAATAAAACAGGTAATTTGAAATGTTTTAATTGTAACAAAACGGGCCATTTTTCCAATAAGTGCCCAAATCCCCAACGTAAACTTCGATGCGAAATTTGCAAACGTACAACACATCAAGCTGAAAACTGTCCTCAAAGGAAACCCGATGCTCGAATCAACAAAGTAGACGATGAGGAGCACCGTCAACGTTCCCCTGACCTCATCAAGACGGTCAAAGTCGACGCAACATTTACTAACTGTTTTATAACGCAAGTCATTTTCTAAACACATAGGAGAACTGGACAAATGCTTTGCAGTGCTCAATGGATTTGCTGGTGGTAAATTCCAGTGTGATGAAAAGGCCAATACAAATATCCTCATGGATGGTTTTAATTTTAATGTCGATTTGCTGGTGGTACCAGATGAACTAATCTCCGAGAACGTACTTCTTGGTCGTGATGTCTTATGTCAGGAAGGCAAAAGGTTTATAATTGAAGAGGATGACTGCTGGTTCGAAAACGTTTTAGCAATATCGACAGGGGAAAATATTTCGAACGGTGGCCGGAATCAACTACAAGGATTAATTTCAAAACACTCTCACGGGTTCGCAGCGACCGCAAATGAATTGGGAAAGTGCAACATCGTTCAAATGGACATAGAGCTCACCACAGATGAACCTGTTAACGTAAGACCGTATCGCATTCCTTTCGCTAGAAGACCTGTTGTCGGAAAACTGGTAAGTGAACTATTAGAAAGTGACATTATCCGACCATCAACATCGCCGTATGCCTCTGGTATCGTGCTGGTACAGAAGAAAAACGGTGAATATCGACTCTATGTAGATTATAGAGCCCTTAATCGTATCACCAAGAAGACACCTTTTCCAATGCCAAATCTTGATCAACAATTTGCTCAGCTGGCAGGAAACAAATTTTTCACGTCTTTGGACCTTAGAATGGGCTACCATCAAATCGAAATGTCTGAAAGGTCCAAACCATATACAGCTTTTGTAACCACAGATGGGCACTACGAGTATAACAGAATGCCGTTTGGACTCGTTAATGCCCCGGCAGTTTTTCAAAGTGCCATGAATCAACTTATAGCTCGTATGCAGCCTGGGGAGGTTTTGGCATACCTCGACGACGTAATTATTCCCAGCAAAACATTACATTTAGCGAAGGTATTCGAAAGCCGGATAAGTTTCTAAACGTTTTGAAAGAGTCTGGTCTCACTGCGGCTAGATAAGTGCAAATTCTTGATGACAGAAATATCTCATCTTGGTCATGTTGTAAATGAGCATGGTATAACACCAGGCGACGAAAAGGTAAATGCCATACGCAACTTTAAATGCCCAACCAATGTGTCGGAAATCCGAAGATTCCTTGGGCTAACCGGGTTTTTCCGAAAGTTTGTGAAGGACTATTCCCTAATTTCCAAACCGCTCACGATGCTGCTGAAAAGCAATCAAACCTTTGTATGGGAAGAAAGCCAACAAAAATCTTATGACGAGCTGATCAACATTCTAGTTAACAAACCTGTTCTAGCTTTATACGACGTTGCAAATCATCAGGTGCACACGGATGCCAGTGCTGTTGGCATAGCGGGTATTTTACTTCAATCAACCGATGAAATAAATTGGCGACCAGTATTCTACTACAGCAGACAGTGCACACCAGCAGAGTCCATGTACCACAGCTACGAGTTAGAAATGCTAGCTGTGGTTGAGTCAATAGAACGATTTCGAGTGTATATTCTCGGAAAACATTTTAAGTTGCTTACCGATTGTTCAGCCATTGCTAAGGCTAACGTAAATAGAGCTAGTACCGAAAGTTGCCCGATGGTTCTTAAAAATTATGGACTACGATTGTGAGATAGTTCAGCGACAAGGAACTCGAATGGCTCATGTGGACGCCCTAAGTCGTTCCCCAGATTCACAAACCATCGCATACGAACTCAGCGACCACATTTTGAAGGTTAATCTAGACCATGAAGACTGGTTATTAACGATGCAGTTGCAGGACACCGCCCTAAAAGAAATTGTCGCCGTCCTACATAATGGAAACTCGCCACAAGCGACACAAATTAAGTCCGAATATACTCTACTAAAAAACCGCTTATATCGAAAGTGCGAATCAGGACCACGTTTCGTTGTACCAAAATCGGTAAGATGGCGTATAGTGAAGTTATGCCACGACGATATGGGTCATTTTGGTCTTGAAAAGACAATTCAACGTATAAGTCAGCATTTTTGGTTTCCGAAAATTCGGAAATATGTAAAGGACTACATAGCATCATGTGTGAACTGTTGCTTCAACAAAGCGAAGGCTGGCAAGACCGAAGGTTGTCTGTACGTGAGTGACTTGGAACCAATACCATTCCGAAAAATACACATTGACCATTTAGGTCCATTTATTAAAAGTAAACGTGGGAATAGTTACATCCTGGCTGTTTCTGACGCCTTTAGCAAATACTTAATCGTAAAGGCGGTTAAAACGACTAAAACTCAACCCGTAATAAGTGCGCTAAACGAAGTCACCAGCTACTTTGGTCTACCCAAGGTGATCATCACTGACAGAGGAACAGCGTTTTCGTCAAAAATGTTTGAGGACTACTGTTACCAAAACAACATTCATCATGTTAGTACAGCAGTTCGTACACCTCGCGCTAATGGCCAAGTTGAGAGGGCAAATCAAATAATTCTCAACTATTTACGAACATCCACTAAAACTGACAAAGATTGGGACCTGAAATTGAGAGAACTCCAGTGGACCGTTAACTCTCAGAAAAACAGCACCTCCGGTTTCACTCCCAATGAATTGGTCTTTAGAGTTTCGGCTGATTGATATTGTTCAAACTAAAATAGTCGCCGCTATCAACGACGACACCATAAACGCCCGTGACAAGGTCCGTGTTTGTGAAAAACGCATAGACGCAATTTCCAACGCCGCTAAGGAAAAACAAAGGTGGAAGACAAGATTTGACGAAAAGCATGCTAAGCCAACGGTATACAACGAAGGCGATTTAATTGTTTTGGCAAACGAAGCCCCTGTCACGGACGAGTCACGAAAGCTGGAACCGAAGTATAAAGGTCCGTACATGGTCACCCGACCACTGGGTAAGGATAGATACCTGATAGAGGACATTCCGGGTATGCAGGTTTCCACACGCAAATTCAGCTCCGTATATTCATCTGACAAAATACAACGGTGGTGCCAAAGCTCCCCTATATTGGACGACGAAGAAGGGCCCGAGGTCGAGCCACCGTCAGGAACGGCCGAGCTGTCACACACACATCGACAATAACTTGGATTGTGCTTACAACGTGTTGCGAACATCTTAGTGCGAGCAGTCTGTGAGCGAACATTAAACGAAACGGTTGTGCTTTAGTTATTGTCCGAAATAATCAGTAATTAATATAACAACAAAATAAACTTTAATAATAAAAACGGTCGTATTTTAATTTCTTTTAAGTCCCTTAGAAAGTGCTATCTGACAATGTTAATAAGTTGATGTGAGTTGCTTTAGTTTCTGCCATGCACATATGAATTATTTTTATTTTCGTGTTAATTTTTTTTCTAACTAAATTAAATTTTAAAAAAATTTGGTGGTAAAAGGTTAATATTGCGCTAAAAGTTTGTAATAGGAACTGCTAAACCTATTTAAATACTTTTTTTATAATACTGGTACGGAATTGCAATAATACTAGCTCAGTTGCTTTAGTTTTTGCCACTACACCATTTTTCATTGAAATTGAGAAAATTCAAGATAATATTGAGAAAATTCCAATTGAAATTGAGAATTTCAATTTGAAATTGAGAAAATTCCAAACGAAAATGAGAATTTCAATTTGAAATTGAGAAAATTTCAAATGAAAATGAGAATTTCAATTTGAAATTAAGAAATTTCCAAATGTAAATGAGATTTTCAATTTAAAATTGAGAAAATTCCAAATGAAATTGAGAATTTCAATTTGAAATTGAGAAAATTTTAAATTAAGCTGGAATTCAGAAAATTTATTTATTAGACATCTTTTTAATAAGTATATGTACATATATGATTAAAAAAAATATATAGCTACGAGTATGTATTATTGCCCAAAAGGCATATCCTCCAGATCCATGACAGACACTTCCTACAAGCCGACACCCCCTTTAGACGGATACTTTTGACAGGTCCCGGCAGCGCTCCATTTAAATGTTTAGTTTTCTCTTGACCGGACAGTCCCCTTGTACGGACACATTTCAATGGTCCCTTCAGTATCCGTTCAAGAGAGATTCCACTGTATACATATGTATATGTAGACATACATACATATATCAATTTTCATTAAGTATTTCTTAATGTTAAAAAAATAAGTTGAAAATCTCATTTTTATTTGGAATTTTCCCAATTTTAAATTAAAATTTCTCATTTTCATTTGGCATTTTCTCATTTTCATTTGGAATTTTCTCAATTTAAAATTGAAATTCTCAATTTCAACAGGAATTTTCTCAATGTCAAATTGAAATTCTCAATTTCAACTGGAATTTTCTCAATTTCAAATAGAAATTCTAAATTTCATTTGGAATTTTCTCAATTTTAAATTGAAAATCTCATTTACATTTGGAAATTTCATAACTTCAAATTAAAATTCTTATTTTTAATTGGAATTTTCTCAATTTCAAAATGAAATTCTCATTTTCATTTGGAAATTTCTCAATTTCATTTGGAATTTTCTCAATTTAAATGAAAAATGGTGTAGTGTATATCTTCTGGTGTGCCACAGGGTAGTATTCTCGGGCCAGTCTTGTATCTAATATATATGTACTTGTGATATGCCTGTGAGCAATAACATCCACACTTCTACACTTGCCGATGATACAGCCTGTATGAGTATTCACAAAAACCCTGATGAGGCATCCCGCAATCTCCAAGCACACATTACCCAGCTTGAAATATGGTTGAACTTATGGAGAATTAAGGTAAATGAACAAAAGTGAGTTCATATAACGTTTACCCTAAGAAAATATACCTGTTCCCCATTCGAATCAACAATCAAAATATTACTCAACATTCTCAAGTGAAATACCTTGGCATACACCTTGATCGAAGGCTTACATGGAAATATCATATTGACTCTAAGTTAACCCAAATGAAACTTAATTTAATTCAAATATATTGGTTAATTGGCAGAAATTCAACACTCAGCCTAGACTGCAAACTTTTGATATACAAATCGCTTTTGAAACCAATATGGTGCTATGGAATTCAGCTATGGGGCACTGCTTCAGCTTCAAATATTGAGAAAATCCAACGAAGGCAAAACAAAATTTTAAGTTTGATAACATCGGCTCCATTGTACATTAAAAATTCAAATATACATCGTGATTTAAATATGCCACTAGTGACTGAAGAAATTGCAAAATACGCAGGCAAATATTTAATTAAACTCGAGTCACATCCTAATTTGCTTGCCCGTAATATTTTTAACTTTACTGGGCACATCCGCCTAAAAAAGAGGGACACAAGGCTCTTATACTCTACACTCCAGATGGGACTGCTTAAAAATACTTATTTTTTTCCTTTTTGATTATCACTACTTATGTATTATTTATAACTATCACTAAGTTTATGTCCGATACTGGTCGGGCCTCATAATTATATTTAGATTTAAGATTTGATTACTTATTGATAGTTGATTTTTGAAGATACAATAAATAAATATATACAGTACTGTGCAAAACAAAAGCAACAAACTCCGCAAAAATAAATGGAGACGATTATTTCAGAATATACATCATATGCAACAAAAACTCTGAGAATTTATTTGTATTTATATGCCCTATGTATCGTATTGAATAAAATCTTTCTTAAAAAAACTGGGGTTTCGAAAGTTATAGAAAATAGTGCAGACTTTGATATGAAGCTGTGCATAACAAAAGCAACAAATTAATCCTTTTTGTATAATCTTTAGTTTTTTCAAAATACGTGGATATCAACGTGGATAAATTCTCAAATATTATTTATTATGCATTAAGGAATACATTTTGGCTAAGTTAATGGAATTTTGAAGTGTTCGTTGCAATTTAGGATCCATTTTCCGAAAAAACTCCTTCGGATTCTTGCCAAGAGGTTTGCAATGGCGATCGAGAAAGCTGCGTTTGTCGGTAAAGCGAGGATTGGAATTAAATTAATGTTCCTGACTTTTTTTCCAACCTCCAAGTATGTTATGGAATACTACCGCATTGAAACACCCATAAAAGAGTCATATTCCACCCGAAATGCCAAATAATTTTTATTTCAAGGATATTTTTTTTTTTACAAATTTTTGGGAATGGTCTAACTTTATACGTCGGAAAATAAGACATTAAAATCACCTAACCGCTGTTATGCTTAAAACTCATTTTAACATTTCGTGGCGAAAACGGTTTGCTAGGCAAGCGCCGCATTGAAGAGATGATATACCAATTCCATATATGGAACTTGAATTCTTCAATAAAAACATCGGTTTCCCATTTTATTAGGATTCAATTACGGTGTGTACTACTGAACTCCGTTTTAAGCAAAAAAACAATAAAATTGTATGAACTAAATACAAGATTTACCTGGATTTTTTTTAAGTATCTATCTCTTGGTCAACTATAGTATTTTCTTAGTATGTAACTTTTTCAATTGCCTTCCCTGGCACGGTTTCGAGTTGTACAATAATGCACACTCTAATTTCGAGATATTATAACATCACTAGAAACAGCAAACGAGCTTTTGGATTATTTGAAATGCATTTTTCTATGATAACCTGCGGAAGTTTTTCGTGGTGGTACCCGAAACTGATCAATACGTAATTATTATGCCGACCTATCCATCAGCAAACTAGAAATATATTTTTATTACACTTTTAAACAAGTAACAGCCGCTTATCTAATGTTTTTAGATTAATTTTTTAAATATTAGAAAGTTCAGCAATACCTACTCTTCCCCATTCTTGCTAAATCAAGCAGCACCAATAACATTGAGAAATGCATTTTAATATTTAATATAAGGACCAGGGCTGCCGTTTTTGGTTATTTCTAACCAAAAGTGGTTACTTTTTTCTTTAATGTGGAGATGTGAATATTTTTCTCATTTTGGTTATTTTTTTGCCAAAATAATGATACACATGTACATATTTTTTATGTTATACTTTTTAAATTTTTATGTTCTTAAATTTTTAGTATTGCTACCAAAGCAACTGAAAATAAAACAGCTGTGACTAAAATCGCTATTGCAGCCACCTGTTATGAATTCGCCTTGATTGCTACTCACTTGCTTACAATACTTTTACAACACTGTCAACAGCTTTTAAATTTACTAAATGATCGCAACTCTGTACTACAGAAATTACATGTCTTTTGTAATGGCGGCAACATTCAATTAAAAGATTTTACAAAGTAAATTTATATAAAGAATATGCACGTAAGTTGTTGTTTGTGTAAAAATACTGTTCGGCTGTCAAATAAAAAAAAATAAACGTGTGAAAACAAAATTCAACAATAAAATGGAAAACTAAACGAGAAACAATTAATCAGCTGCCGACTGGTATGTACCTTACAAATGAGCATTGAACTATCAGCTTCATGTACCTTGATTTCTTGTTGTAGTGCGGCACAAAGTGTATGCATTTTAAATGTTATTTAATAAAAATACTACATATTGAAATTTGGTTATTTTTTTCTCATTTGGTAACTTTTAAAGCGAATTTTGATTGTAAAAATTTTTTGGTTGTGGCAGCACTGATAAGGACTAATAAGTACTGTTAAGCATGTTGGACTTTGGAATTATAGGGATATATCAAAGAGTTTTTTGGTAATTATGACATTTTCCATTTTGTTGCTATTGTTCTGCACAATCTCGATACATGGGTTTGAGAATATTAGTTATTTTATTTTTCAGGAAATATCAATATTAAAAAATTAAAATACGAATTCGTTTTCTAGTATGAATGCCTACAAAAGTTTGTGAAAAGAGCTGCTTGAAATAATCAAATGTCTAAAATATTTAAATTTTAAGTCAAATAGGGTTTTTGTTGCTTTTGTTCTGCACAGTACTGTACGTATATGAAAACAAATATATATATTTTGGTATAATGGTTTTATATCATATTATGTGAAAAATTTAAATTTGATAAAATATTATTGTTGACAAATTATTAATGCATGACAATTTGGCTTAAATTAAGTTTAGTGACATAACTCCAAAATTAATAAAAGTTTGGTATCCGATAGAAAATTAAAAAATAAAAAGAAAGGGTGTGTTCGTAAATGCATCACTGCTCTGCATCATACGTGCAAACTTTTATTTAAAATGCAATACAAGTTCGCTGATAATCTGTTTTAGTAGTAATTATGTTTGTACACCATATTTGACATTTATATGTGCGTTATCTACTTCAGTGAACCAGTTTAGAACATTTAAATTTCCATTTGCAGCGCAGTGATGCATTTACGAACGCACCCAAAGTCTTAAAAAAGCCTTAGTTTCCGAGTTATGGGCCTTTGAAGTTCTAGTATGAAATTGTGATTATACGTAATATTTCCCCAACGAATGTCTTCAATATTAGTATCATTTAAAAGCTTTGGATAATATCTTTCAGGAGAAAATCTTTATTAGGCTGCGCCGTCTCGGGAAACACCATGGTGGAGAAAATCCTTAAGCCCGGTCGAAGGCCTGCAGTTCAGAAAATCGTTATTAGACGGAACAAATGCAGTTTAGCGAAGCAGCTCCAATCAAAGTTGAAAATAAAAGTCAATGCAGGAATAAAAGACGAGGCAGCCTTCTTCAATAAATGAGTACATAGGCCATCAAAATCATATTTGAGTGAGATCTTAGCCTGAATGATTGCTTCACGTTAAGTTAGTATGAGTCCCTGAAGTAGAAATGTTATCTCCAGGTGGTTCGAAGTTAGATTTAAAAAATGATGCAAACATATTAACGGCCTCTTCGCAAGAGTTAGAAACTATCCCATCCAGCTGAACTGTCGAAGGAATATCAGACGATTGTTTCTTAGATTTTATGTAAGACCAGAATGACTTAGGGTTACTTTTTATCTCCTGTTCCTTAGATAAGAGAAATTGTTTATAAAGAAATTTATTCAAGAAGTTGAATTCACGGCGGTAGTGAAACAACTTGGCTTCAGATTCAGAATCACCCATATCTATAAATTTCCTATGAAATTTATTACGCAAATTCTTTAGATTTTTGAAACCCCTAGTGTACCATGGTAGTTTATAAGGCTTCTCATTCTTACTTGGAATATTATTACAGCAGATATCAGGCACTTTCTGTAGAAATAAATCATAACATTCATTAGTATTTAACTTATCAAACGAATCAGTCCAGTTTATAGCCTCAAACAAGGAATTAAGCACATCAAAATTACATAAGTTAAAGTTAAAGTCATTAGCAATTGCCGATTGAGAATATTTGAAAAATGTTATGTTATCAATTTCAATAACCAGAGGTTTGTGATGAATATTAGGTTGAGAAATCCACAGTAAAGGAACATAAATTTTGTATTTAAGAAATTCAGATAAAAATATAAGATCTAGAAAACGATTTAATAGATTGGAAAAATTATTAATTTGACGCAGATTAAGAGAAAATAAACTATCAATAAGATTAATTTCATGACTATGGTTTACGTTGCAAGGCGTTAGTAATGAGCCGTCAGATAACATTGACCAAGAGATATTTTTTAAATTGAAGTCGCCAAGTACACAAAGACTGTCATTTACTGCGAAGTTCTCACCTATAGATAAAATGTTAGAAATATGAGCATCATATAAACAATCAGAGCTATTAGGCGGAATATAAGATGCACATACCAGAAAAGAACAGCTTACATTAGATATGGATACAATTATTTGGTCCACCAAACCATTAAGATCATTAATACAGCACAGAAAGGACTTAAATCGGGTTTTCACTGCAACTAAAACACCTCCACCTAATAAGAGGCCAGTGGAGAATGGATCCCTATCTTTACGGTAAACATTCCAAAGATTGGGGTCAAAATATTCAGCATTGGAAAAATCACTGTTCAACCAGGTTTCAACTAACACGAAAACATCAAAATCGCATTGCGAGGAAAAATCATAGACTATCTTAGACTTGGATCGCATACCAGAGAAAATAGATTTTTAAACCATTACATCCATTAGCTAGTGTTGCTGCGATAGCGGCGTTCGATCTCGAAAATTTACAAAAGGCCGAGCTTTGATATCAGCTGGCCAAATTTCAGGCTTTAAGATCTTGGCATAAAGTCCATCAGTAGATAAATCAACACCATTTTTAACCAACTTAAAACAGGCCATTTGGGACTTGCTGACGTTCGCAGTTTTTTCAATATAATTTAAAATTTGATCCTCTGTAACGGTTGGTTTGAATGACGATATGAGAATCCATTTTTTATTAGAAACAACATCCAAATTATTAGATAAATTGGCGCCATAAATCACAGGGCCTTTATTAAAATTACGCTTGCTATTACTGGTACGTGCGGGTGTATGTTTGTTGACAGTGTGTGTAGATGTATGTGTATTTACAACGGGATTGCGTGACGAATGCGGTGGTGAATACGAAACAGACAAAGCAGACTGCTTATTTACATTAATGCTATGTTTAGACGACGAGTTGAATCACCTGCTTCGCTCTCTGAATCATGTTTATGAATCATGCTGTTTAGACTATGCATTGGTGCTTCGTGTGCAGCGTGCCAATTTAGTGCTTTTCGTACTAGATTTAGAGTTTTTTAATTCATAACAGTGCGGAATTTTTCAACTTGTTGCTTAAAAAAAGGCACTAAATTGGTGCTTTTCACCTTTGATTTTAGTGCGTTTTACAAATCTACTAAATATTAATCTGTGAAAGCGTGGTGGTTTTATTTTCACTTTTCAAAAACTATCTGATTTCACCCCTTTTAGACATGCAAAGTTTCCTTTGCAGAATGTTAATTCAGCTTGGTGAAATACAAAGGAAGAAAAACTTTCATAGTGTGAAAAAAGAATATATTTTTAGAAATTACAGAGGATACCATGCACGTTATAAAATAGTTTAATTACAATAATCTAATCACTAACCACTGAGGGAAGCAATGTATTGCTTTCTTGATAACGAAAGCTTCCAAAAATACTTCTGAAAAGTACTAACGTAAGGCTCTCTAACAAAGTGGACAAAAGTAAAAAAATGTAAACCAGTAACTTTTGCATCTGAGTACATAAAAACTACACATTATTACTTTTGTAAATGGAATTAGTAAGGCAAAAAATGAATATATTTTTGGAAACTGAATGCATTGCTTCTAGCTGGCTTACTAAAACTCTTCTGGGAAGCAGTAATTTTTGCTGGGATGGTGAAATTGAAGAAATAGAACGAAGTATTGGAAATTTAAGGATAAATAAATGGAAAAATTTGCTCAGAACTGATAAATTTTGGATTGATGTTCATAATTCTAGAAATTCAACTGATCATAATATATTTCTAATACTGTCAATATTTCCTCTAGGACTATTAACATTACCATGTTCAAATGTTGAAGTAGAAATAACTTTTAGTGCTAATAACACTGTACAACAAAATAACATTTTTTGGCTGTCCTTTAGATAAAATTACGCGGACTATATGGATTTTGATGCGTTAAATTCAAATCTGCTGTCAGTTTTTCTCTATCACGTAGAGATTTTTTATGGGCGTGGCTAATTTTGGCCCCTAAATTAGTCGGCCATACTAATATATTTTACTATAACTCGAAAACCGCTATTTCGATTTTAATAAATAATATACCAAAAGACGCGCCACAAAATTCTGTTAAAAAATGTTACTAATCATTATTTACCTATCTTTTATGGTTTGGGAGTTATTCAGAATTTAAAAGGGAAAAAAGTTTTTTTATGCAAAAATCGCGTAATTTTTTTACATGAAAATTGCAATAAAAAAATCAGAAACTCAAAAGTTTCATATTTTTTAAATTTTTCTTAAAACCACATATCCTAGGAATAAAACAAGCTATAAAACAGCAATAAATCTAAAATAAACCTAAAAATGGAAAAATGTGTGTAATGCATTAAATGCAATCACATTTACATCTGGCAGTGATGGGAAAGTTGGTACGATCGTACTTTTTTTGATACTATTTGACATGAAAAAGTACCGTAGTACTCCCCTAAGAAATTTGATACTCTCACGGGTAACTTAGAAATGCAGTCAGAAGACTCGCGCATGCATATTTTTTGGCAAGAATTAAATTGTTTTTTCGACAAATAGAACGAAGCTTTATTAGTAAAGATCTTTTAGAAAAGTGTAACCACAATTAAATATCAATGAAAACCATATTTCATTCAATGATATTTTATGTGGCACAGAAGTTAATCTATTGAAACAACTGGTTTAAATCAGTTTAAAGAAAATTTTAAAAAGTTTATATTAAGTTCTAAGGGCAAAAGTGGACTTTGACAATAAAATGTTAGTTTGGTTTAGTAAGTTTCCCCCTGAAAGTATTTTATCTGTTAAACCAATATCATTATACCACTTTTAATTAAAATGTTCCCAGGGAAAAGAAAAAAAAGAAAAGAAAAATAATTTGAAATATTAACAACCTATATAGAGCATTGGCTTATATAAAAACGCATTAGATGAATACATGTTTCCTGATATATCGAGAGTAGCTTATGGAATTTTATCCATGCCTCACTCCGCTGTAAATGTCGAAAGGATTTTCTCTTACCAAAATTTCATGAAAACAAAATATAAATTAACAGCCATCGTATTCTGTAACTCGCTAAAGCTAAATCTCTATCGCTAAAAATCCATAAAATCAATTTGTCGATTTTCGGCTACGAATGCAATTTTCAAACGGGTATTGATAAATCAGGTAATGGCTTAAAAATGTAATTCGCCGAAATTTTATTGCTTTATGTCATCGCCAAAAATTTAAAATTTTTTATTTGTTCAGCATTTTAGCGGTCGAATTTAGCTTAAGCTTTAGCGAGCTATGGAATACGGGGGCAAGCTTTATGTTCCAACAGTATTAAGTCTAATCCAGGCTACACCTATTTGTATATTTGTACCTATGTGTTCCTTTTTTTGTAAATGAATTTCTTATAATTTTTTGTTAATAAAATTTAAATAGGAAATATTATAATTTTTGGTACTCTCGGGATCAAAAAAGTACTAAAAAAATTTGTTTTTGATACCGAAATGCAAATCTCATTTCCCATCACTGACATCTGGTAATGCTATTGAAAGGGCATTGAGGGCAGGTAACAGAACTTTAAATTGTGAATAAAATCAAGATTTATTGCTGGATTTTCACGTTTTATAGCTTGTTTTATTCCTAGGATATGTGGTTTTAAGAAAAATGTAAAAAATATGAAACTTTTGAGTTTCTGATTTTTTTATTGCAATTTTCATGTAAAAAAATTACGCGATTTTTGCATAAAAAAAACTTTTTTCTCTTTTAAATTCGGAATAACTCCGAAACCATAAAAGATAGGTAAAAAATGATTATTAATTTTTTTTAACAAAATTTTGTGGCGCGTCTTTTGGTTTATTATCTATTAAAATCGAAATAGCGGTTTTCGAGTTATAGTAAAATATATTAGTATGGCCAACTAATTTAGGGGCCAAAATTAGCCACGCCCATAAAAAAATCTCTACGTGATAGAGAAAAACTGACAGCAGATTTGAATTTAACGCATCGAAATCCATATAGTCCGCATAATTTTATCTAAAGGCTATTTTGGCTGTTGTACAGTGTAACTATTTTAAAAGTAAGTTAGAAAAACAATAATTTTATAAATCAAATTGTTTCATTCATATAAAATACGGTCTAAAAAGAAAAGGCTAATGTTGTTCAGAATGTAACATACTGAACCATGTTCATGTAAAAACTAATTCAGACGAAACACGTAAAAATCTAATTGTTTAATTAAAACAGTTTTATGGCCAGAGGAAAAAGATGAAACTGCATTTCTTGAAACGAGGAGTATAATTCTCGTTGATCATCTTTTGTTAAAATAGTACACCATAATTGGAGTGTCTTCCCAAATGAACTTCAATTATTTTCCTACTCATATTCTACTTATAAGCAAAATGGAAATATGGCTCGATATAATTGAAATTATTACAAAAACATATGAAATGTAGTAAATTTAAAATTGTAGTTAACTTAAATTTTTAATTTTTACTAATTCAATGCATTTATAATTAGCCATGTGGGCTTTCTCTGTATTGCAAATAAATAGATAAATACAGGGACATAACAGTTATAAGAGAAACAACAAAAAGGTTATATTTAACCATTAAAATTGATGAATTTAAATATTGGTTATAATCAACGATTATAGTAAGATATATTTCATTTTGGTTATTGTAACCAATTAAAGTGAGAAATACTTTTTTTTGGTTACGAATAACTATTATAGCAACCAAAAAAAAATTTTGGTTACCAATAACTATTATCTAAAGAATTTAAATTTTTTTGGTTATTCCTACCTAAAATACGGTAGTTTAGGTTAGGTGCAAAATACTATTTGGTACGAAAATGCAAAATTATGAGAAAATTATTCAACGGCTTCTATCTGTATCCGAAAACTATTATGTACATATGTACATATGTATATATATATTATTGTAATTTTTGCAATATGTGAAACAAAATTTTTTCGAGCATTTATCCTTTTAAAATTTTAGGGCTTTAGGATTTACATATTTGCAAATTTTAGTAAGTTTTGCGGATCAGGTAATTTCCAATAAAACTTATTGCTCTTGTGCACAATTTTAACAAATTAGGGGTGACTCAACCCATTTACACCATTGTCTGACAGAATTTTTTTTTACAGTTTTTGCCTTTTTTATAATCCTGCCGACTTTTCATTAATATCACACTTTGCTATCATTTTGATTTTAGCAAGTTATTTTAAATTTTCTTAATTTTCGCGAATTTTACCGAATTTATGGCATTCCTTATAATTTTACATAAACATTTTTAGGGCTTAAGTTTAACATTTATTAACGCACCAATAATCCCAAATTATTATTTTACTTAATTAGTAAGATAATTAATATTTTTTTATTAAAAATGGCTTGTTTGCAATTTCCGCAATTTTTGCAATAAAAGTGATTTTAAGCCAATGCCTTTTTACCATTTTACCGATTTTTAATCCATCTATCTATTTGATGTTAGCAATTTGGTGTGAATTTTATAATTGTGTAAATTTGTATGTATTTAGGTATTTGTAAGTAATTTTAGGGCTTGTTTGCAATTTTACAATTTATCGCAAATTTTCTCTAATGTCGCAATAAAAGTGATTGTTCCCAATTCTTTGTTTTTTTTTTTCATTAGTACCACACTGTGATACGCTTTTTGATGTTATCAAGTTTTTGAAAATTTTCGTCATTGTCGCAAATTTTTCCAAGTTTTTGGCATTCCTCACAACTTTAAGTTTTTTTAGATAAATTTTAACGGGTTTTTCCATTATGAAACTGTTCGCGAAATTTAGCAATTTTTTGCACATGAGATTGATTTTGATTCTTAAAATCTACTGAGTTTTTTTGTTTACAGTTTCTACGGTTTTGAAAGTTTTGTTTTTATATATTCGCATTTTTGCAAGTTTTCGAAAGTTATGGCCGTTCTATCAGTTTTGGGAGGTTTTTTCCATTAATTTAATCTCTTTCGAATTTTTTGCAATATTTAATATTTTTAGTAGAAATTTGCTAACGCAAAATACTACGTATTTAAACATAATTGGACATTTTTTCGAAAAAGAAAAGTAAAAAAGCATAGTAATTAGTTTAAATACCTGAATTATTTTTTTATGAAATTGATAAATATTTTTTATAAAATTGCCCGTTTTGTCAACTTTGTCCTTCATACCCCTTACACATCTAAAATGCCGTATTTTAGGTAGTAATAATTGCTACTTATATAACCAAAAAATTAAAATTCTTTAGATAATAGTTATTGGTAACCAAAAAATTTTTTTGGTTGCTATAATAGTTATTCGTAACCAAAAAAAAAATATTTCTCACTTAAATTGGTTACAATAACCAAAATGAAATGTCTCTTACGATAATGGTTAAAAATAACCCAATCCAAGTAAAACACATTTTACAGTAACCTTTTCATTTGAAATAAAAAAATAACAATTATTTTCGGTCCCTGGATAAATATAAAAAATAAATAAAAATATATTTATGTACATACATACATATGTACATATGTATATACGAGTACTTATTTCATTTAGTGCTTTTTTATGAACACACAGTGCTTTTTGCTCTGAAAAAGTTGGCATCACTGTTCGCGTGGCATTTTTTTATGTATGTATATTCACACAACCATACGTATCATACGCACGTATATACTAGAGATCGACCGAAGGCGTTTTTTTTTGCCGAAACCGAACTTCGGCTAAAATCCTAAACTTCGGCCAAACCGAAGCCGAATGTTTTAAATTTTAAAAATGATACTTGTTTTATATGAATTAAGAAAAAAATTTGCTTTTTTGAGATCACTGAAATAGCTGTAATATCTATTGGATACATAACAAGAAAAATAAAACTATTTTGCAATTTCTAGATTGCTTTTTCATATGATCACTCACAAGAACGTCCAAGTAAAAGAAAATAGAAAGCAACAGGGTTGTATTTCAAAGCAACCCTTTCAAAACGTTAAACACAATAGAAAAATAATGTTATTTTTCAAGCTTGGAATGAAAAATATTCGGCTTCGGCTAATCGGCCGATTTTTGCCGTAGGCCGAATGTTGGCCGATTACCAATTTTTGGCCGAAGGCCGAAGCCGATTAATCGGTCGAACTCTAGTATATACATGCATACACATAAGCATACATACTTTACATAGATTCCACTCATGCGAAATCTTGTTTTTGAAGGCATCTCTATATTTTCTTCTTATTTTTCCTTTTTATATTATTCATAACTTAATTAAATTTATTTGTATTAAACTCACATCTATGATTTTTTTGGTCGGTTTTTATTTATTTACAAACACACACATACACATATACCTATTTTGTCTTGATAGCTAGTTCAGATAAAGTGGCGATTAATTGCGATAAAAGTTAGAGAAGATACCAATTTTACGTGCTTCGCAAGTAGATTCATATTGAATCTACTTGATTCGCTCTCATAATTTTGTATGGCGAAGCAAGTGGATTCGGTCATGATTGGGGCGTGAAGCATGAATAGAGAGCGAAGCACGTACCGTCTAAACGTAGTATAACTGTTGAAGTATTACGGCTAGGTGAGACAATTAAATCGACAAGTGCACAAGCACCAAGCTCAACATTATTACAGACAGGAACAGGTGGTTGTTGTTGCGAGTTTGATGGAGGTAACTCAGACCCTACAATGTTTTCTTGAACCGCAGTAACTAAATCAGCATTATGCATATAATATGTACATACATAAGTACAAACAAGCAAAAAAGTGAAGCTCTGCATTAAAATTAAAAATTAATAAATGATAGTGACAAAAATAAATAAAAAGTGACCATAAAAATTGGAAATAAACAATCAGAAACTAAATAAACATAAAATAACTTGTTTAGTGAGTAAAACCCCAAAATTATGGCTGAATGCAGTAAATGCAGGTCAGCAATTAGAGGGGAAAGTGGAATTAGATGTGATGGAATATGTAATAAAATATATCATTATACGAAAAAGTGCGCGGGAATAGATCAATATTCGGCAACAATAATCGAAGAAGGCAATTTTGTTAGATATATTTGCAATGATTGTATTCAATATATTCAAAACGTAGATCTTGTGTTAAAAGACATTCAAGTCAGTATCGAGCAAAATAAACAATCATTGAAGGAATATAGATATGAATTTGGAAGATCATTGCAGCAAAATGAAAGTGAAATAAAAACTTTACTGGAAGCTATTGAAAGGCGCTATGATGAAAGATTTAGAAAAATGGATAATATCCAGAAAATATGTGAAAAAAATATGCTAGAAGTAAAAAATCTTTTTGGAAACGTAAACGAAATTGGAAACAAACACAAAGACATGTGTGAAAAAATTGAAACAGCTAATACGAAGATGTGTAATGAAATAAAGAAAATGGTCAAAGATGCAAATGTAAAAACAAGTATACCATCATATGCGCAAACAGTTGCAAGTAATTTAGAGATGCCAGATGTGTCGAAAAATGTCCCCTTAATTATCAAACCAAAAGAGAAACAAAGTATTGAAAAAACTAAAGCGGAACTAAATAAAAAAATTGATCCAATTAATTTTAAAATAACGAATGTTGAAAATAGGAAAAATGGTACGTTAGTAATTCAAAGTGAAAACATCGAAGAAAGAGAAAAAATTAAGGAAGCAATACAGAGCGAAATAAGTGAAAATTACGAAGTAAAAGTTCCGAAAGAAATAGAGATGCAAATTGTAATTACAGATATGAATTTTAAAATGCCAGAAAAAGATTTAATAGATAGGCTAAAAAGACAGAATCAAGTGCTTAAACATAGTGAAATAGAAGTAATAAAAATGTATGAAACAAAAAAATATAATAAAACAATTTTTAATGCAAAACTAAAGATCGATAACGAATCATATAGAAATGTTATAGCGGGTCAGAAACTTAATATCGGATGGGATAGATGCAGAGTTTACGATGGTACAATGGTGATTCAATGTCTTAGATGTCTTGGATACAACCACAAAGCATCAGAATGCAAAAATGAAGAAGTATGCTTCAAATGTCATGGCAATCATAAGAGCAGAGAATGTAACAAAGAAGAAACAAATAAGTGTGTTAATTGCATTAAAGAAAATAAAAGGCTCAATTTAGATCTTGATGAAAATCACAGCACGTATTACCGTGAGTGTCCAGTATACCAGAACAAGCTCAAATTAAAAAAGAAGAGGCTAGGCTTAGTTGCCTAGCAACCAAGGAACATACGAGGCATATATACTAATATACAAGGACTCACAAACAATTACAACCAACTTGAAATAATTGTAGAAACAAATAAGCCAGAATTCATTATACTCTCGGAAACGCATTTAACACAAGACGTGACGGAAGAAGAAACGCATCTAAGAGGTTACAATCAATTTTCAACAATATCAAATTCAACAAGGACTGGTGGAGTTATAATATATATAAAAAAGAATTATGATTATGAGAAAAATCTTTGAAAAAATAATCGAGTCAAAAATATGGATAACTGCCTGCATGGCAAAATATAATAACAACAAATTTCTAGTTATAGCTATTTATAGATCTCCAAGTAGTGCTGAAAACGAGTTTGTGGCAGCCTTTGATGAAGTATTAGAAGAAGTAAGTGATGTAAACTGTGATATAATAATAGCTGGTGATTTCAATATAGACTGGAGTAAGGAAGGATTTTATAAAAGCAAAATTAATTGTTTATTGGACGATAACGGTCTTAAGCAAATAGTGAATGACTTTACAAGAATAACACAGAGCTCAAAAACATTAATTGATTACATTATAATAAATAGTAGGAATATAACGGCTAACATTAATATATCAAGCAAAATATCGGATCATGAAGCAATTGACATAATAATAGATAAAGCAGAGTACAATTCTAATGAAAAAAATTATAAAGAAGTTGAAATATTTAAATATAATAGATCTCAATATAACAGAGAAATTATGAGCATACAACAAATAAATAAGAATAACAATTTAAACAGCAACGTAAATCTGTTTGATGAATATTTGGAAAATGGAGTTAAAAAACTTAGAAGAACGATTAAAGAAAACTATAAATGTAATTGGTTTAATGAGGAGCTAAGATGCTTAAAAAGATAGAAAATTAGTAAATATCAAATAGCGAAAATACAGAACACTAATGAAAAATGTGTGTAATGCATTAAATGCAATCACATTTACATCTGGCAGTGATGGGAAAGTTGGTACGATCGTACTTTTTTTGATACTATTTGACATGAAAAAGTACCGTAGTACTCCCCTAAGAAATTTGATACTCTCACGGGTAACTTAGAAATGCAGTCAGAAGACTCGCGCATGCATATTTTTTGGCAAGAATTAAATTGTTTTTTCGACAAATAGAACGAAGCTTTATTAGTAAAGATCTTTTAGAAAAGTGTAACCACAATTAAATATCAATGAAAACCATATTTCATTCAATGATATTTTATGTGGCACAGAAGTTAATCTATTGAAACAACTGGTTTAAATCAGTTTAAAGAAAATTTTAAAAAGTTTATATTAAGTTCTAAGGGCAAAAGTGGACTTTGACAATAAAATGTTAGTTTGGTTTAGTAAGTTTCCCCCTGAAAGTATTTTATCTGTTAAACCAATATCATTATACCACTTTTAATTAAAATGTTCCCAGGGAAAAGAAAAAAAAGAAAAGAAAAATAATTTGAAATATTAACAACCTATATAGAGCATTGGCTTATATAAAAACGCATTAGATGAATACATGTTTCCTGATATATCGAGAGTAGCTTATGGAATTTTATCCATGCCTCACTCCGCTGTAAATGTCGAAAGGATTTTCTCTTACCAAAATTTCATGAAAACAAAATATAAATTAACAGCCATCGTATTCTGTAACTCGCTAAAGCTAAATCTCTATCGCTAAAAATCCATAAAATCAATTTGTCGATTTTCGGCTACGAATGCAATTTTCAAACGGGTATTGATAAATCAGGTAATGGCTTAAAAATGTAATTCGCCGAAATTTTATTGCTTTATGTCATCGCCAAAAATTTAAAATTTTTTATTTGTTCAGCATTTTAGCGGTCGAATTTAGCTTAAGCTTTAGCGAGCTATGGAATACGGGGGCAAGCTTTATGTTCCAACAGTATTAAGTCTAATCCAGGCTACACCTATTTGTATATTTGTACCTATGTGTTCCTTTTTTTGTAAATGAATTTCTTATAATTTTTTGTTAATAAAATTTAAATAGGAAATATTATAATTTTTGGTACTCTCGGGATCAAAAAAGTACTAAAAAAATTTGTTTTTGATACCGAAATGCAAATCTCATTTCCCATCACTGACATCTGGTAATGCTATTGAAAGGGCATTGAGGGCAGGTAACAGAACTTTAAATTGTGAATAAAATCAAGATTTATTGCTGGATTTTCACGTTTTATAGCTTGTTTTATTCCTAGGATATGTGGTTTTAAGAAAAATGTAAAAAATATGAAACTTTTGAGTTTCTGATTTTTTTATTGCAATTTTCATGTAAAAAAATTACGCGATTTTTGCATAAAAAAAACTTTTTTCTCTTTTAAATTCGGAATAACTCCGAAACCATAAAAGATAGGTAAAAAATGATTATTAATTTTTTTTAACAAAATTTTGTGGCGCGTCTTTTGGTTTATTATCTATTAAAATCGAAATAGCGGTTTTCGAGTTATAGTAAAATATATTAGTATGGCCAACTAATTTAGGGGCCAAAATTAGCCACGCCCATAAAAAAATCTCTACGTGATAGAGAAAAACTGACAGCAGATTTGAATTTAACGCATCGAAATCCATATAGTCCGCATAATTTTATCTAAAGGCTATTTTGGCTGTTGTACAGTGTAACTATTTTAAAAGTAAGTTAGAAAAACAATAATTTTATAAATCAAATTGTTTCATTCATATAAAATACGGTCTAAAAAGAAAAGGCTAATGTTGTTCAGAATGTAACATACTGAACCATGTTCATGTAAAAACTAATTCAGACGAAACACGTAAAAATCTAATTGTTTAATTAAAACAGTTTTATGGCCAGAGGAAAAAGATGAAACTGCATTTCTTGAAACGAGGAGTATAATTCTCGTTGATCATCTTTTGTTAAAATAGTACACCATAATTGGAGTGTCTTCCCAAATGAACTTCAATTATTTTCCTACTCATATTCTACTTATAAGCAAAATGGAAATATGGCTCGATATAATTGAAATTATTACAAAAACATATGAAATGTAGTAAATTTAAAATTGTAGTTAACTTAAATTTTTAATTTTTACTAATTCAATGCATTTATAATTAGCCATGTGGGCTTTCTCTGTATTGCAAATAAATAGATAAATACAGGGACATAACAGTTATAAGAGAAACAACAAAAAGGTTATATTTAACCATTAAAATTGATGAATTTAAATATTGGTTATAATCAACGATTATAGTAAGATATATTTCATTTTGGTTATTGTAACCAATTAAAGTGAGAAATACTTTTTTTTGGTTACGAATAACTATTATAGCAACCAAAAAAAAATTTTGGTTACCAATAACTATTATCTAAAGAATTTAAATTTTTTTGGTTATTCCTACCTAAAATACGGTAGTTTAGGTTAGGTGCAAAATACTATTTGGTACGAAAATGCAAAATTATGAGAAAATTATTCAACGGCTTCTATCTGTATCCGAAAACTATTATGTACATATGTACATATGTATATATATATTATTGTAATTTTTGCAATATGTGAAACAAAATTTTTTCGAGCATTTATCCTTTTAAAATTTTAGGGCTTTAGGATTTACATATTTGCAAATTTTAGTAAGTTTTGCGGATCAGGTAATTTCCAATAAAACTTATTGCTCTTGTGCACAATTTTAACAAATTAGGGGTGACTCAACCCATTTACACCATTGTCTGACAGAATTTTTTTTTACAGTTTTTGCCTTTTTTATAATCCTGCCGACTTTTCATTAATATCACACTTTGCTATCATTTTGATTTTAGCAAGTTATTTTAAATTTTCTTAATTTTCGCGAATTTTACCGAATTTATGGCATTCCTTATAATTTTACATAAACATTTTTAGGGCTTAAGTTTAACATTTATTAACGCACCAATAATCCCAAATTATTATTTTACTTAATTAGTAAGATAATTAATATTTTTTTATTAAAAATGGCTTGTTTGCAATTTCCGCAATTTTTGCAATAAAAGTGATTTTAAGCCAATGCCTTTTTACCATTTTACCGATTTTTAATCCATCTATCTATTTGATGTTAGCAATTTGGTGTGAATTTTATAATTGTGTAAATTTGTATGTATTTAGGTATTTGTAAGTAATTTTAGGGCTTGTTTGCAATTTTACAATTTATCGCAAATTTTCTCTAATGTCGCAATAAAAGTGATTGTTCCCAATTCTTTGTTTTTTTTTCATTAGTACCACACTGTGATACGCTTTTTGATGTTATCAAGTTTTTGAAAATTTTCGTCATTGTCGCAAATTTTTCCAAGTTTTTGGCATTCCTCACAACTTTAAGTTTTTTTAGATAAATTTTAACGGGTTTTTCCATTATGAAACTGTTCGCGAAATTTAGCAATTTTTTGCACATGAGATTGATTTTGATTCTTAAAATCTACTGAGTTTTTTTGTTTACAGTTTCTACGGTTTTGAAAGTTTTGTTTTTATATATTCGCATTTTTGCAAGTTTTCGAAAGTTATGGCCGTTCTATCAGTTTTGGGAGGTTTTTTCCATTAATTTAATCCCTTTCGAATTTTTTGCAATATTTAATATTTTTAGTAGAAATTTGCTAACGCAAAATACTACGTATTTAAACATAATTGGACATTTTTTCGAAAAAGAAAAGTAAAAAAGCATAGTAATTAGTTTAAATACCTGAATTATTTTTTTATGAAATTGATAAATATTTTTTATAAAATTGCCCGTTTTGTCAACTTTGTCCTTCATACCCCTTACACATCTAAAATGCCGTATTTTAGATAGTAATAATTGCTACTTATATAACCAAAAAATTAAAATTCTTTAGATAATAGTTATTGGTAACCAAAAAATTTTTTTGGTTGCTATAATAGTTATTCGTAACCAAAAAAAAATATTTCTCACTTAAATTGGTTACAATAACCAAAATGAAATGTCTCTTACGATAATGGATAATTGGATAAGGCCAAAAGCGGTACTAGGAAATCTCTGGACTATCTGGATAAGATGGCCAAGAGAGATCCGAAACTGTACACGGCAAAGGAGAGACATCTGGTCAGGAAGCACAGGCAGGACGTTAAGAAGTTCGAAAGAATTTATGGCCCTGTCAGTGTTCTCCTGGGCAGATCATCTCCTTTGGAGAAGGATGTGAGTGTGGATGGAGTCCAGGATACAACTCGCAAGGGTGTAGAGGCTGTATCGACGGGCACATCCAGCTCCAAAAACAAAATAAAGAACAAGGAGTCTGGCAGTGCATTGTTTGCCAAGGCCATCAGGTCCTCGATGGCTGAGGCTGACAAGGCACAGCCAGGTAGTAAGGGGAGGGCTGTCAAACCAGCTGTCTCTCTCAGGGACCCCCGAAAGGAGTCATCGAAGAGAGTCAGATCTGGCGATGACATACCCTCCACTTCAAAGAAAGTGAAGAAGTCGACGAGCCAGGAAGGTGACCTTCGGGTGGCTGTCATAGATAGGAATGATCCGGATGGTAGGATTAATCCTGAACTGTGGCAGCTGGTGGAAGGTAGGCTCATCGATGAAATCGGCCTAGCAGGGGTAGAAAAAGAGGAGGAATTACAATTCCATGGCGCGGACTGGGAGAGGGGTGTCAAGCTTGTTAACTGCGGCAATAGGAAATCATTTGATTTCCTTAAAACCGTCGTTGACAGGTGTGGCAACCTTCGCCCGGAGGCGAAGCTGGAGGTAATTTTAGCCTCAGATCTGCCTCTCCGGGCAGTGGTGACAGCGTGGTTTCCACCACCCGTTAGATCGATGGAAACCATTTTGTCGGTACTGGAGGCTCAGAACTCGCCTCTTAGGACAAACCAATGGAAGCCTTTGGCTTCAATGGATTGCAAAGAGAAACGCAAGAACCTGCACCACAGTGAGGCAGCCTCGGCCGAGCTAGTAGTGCACCTCAACAAGTCGCGAGTAGACGTGGCTCTTATCCAAGAACCCTGGATTAATAAAAATAGGGTTTGCGGCTTAGGAGTCACAGGCTACACATTATATGTCCCTGTCACAGAGGACAAGGTAAGAACTTGCATTTTAGCAAGGGATGGGCAAGGATTAACTTTATTTAATTCTTTCAGTAAAGGAGACCTTACGGTCGTTAATGGAGGAGCCAGGGGCAAGCAGGGGATTGTGCTTGCATCGGTCTATATGCCCTATGATGCTGTTGATCCACCGGGGGCAGGTGTGCGGGAGCTGACCGAGTATGCAAGATCGAGAAGGCTTGCATTGGTACTCGGCTGTGACGCTAATGCGCACCATAGTCAGTGGGGGAGCCGCAACATTAACAAAAGAGGTGAGTTGGTGTTTGATTTTATAACTTCTAGCAATATGTTTATTTGCAACAAGGGTAACGTACCCACGTTCAGGAATAGGGATAGGGCAGAGGTTATAGACATAACACTAACTAACAGAGATAGGAACCTGGTAGAGGACTGGATGGTAGATAAGGACTGTACGTTTTCGGACCACAGTAGGATATCATTCAGTCTAAATTTTTCAGGGGAAAGGCGTGAGCCATATAGGAATCCAAGAAGGACTGACTGGGATACCTATAGGGCCACTGTTGATATTAGGGCAAGGGAAGCTCCGCAGGGTGTGGATACACAAAGAGGAGTGGAAGAGGAGGTGGAATATTTCACTAATACTTGTAGGGATTGTTTTGAACAGTCATGTCCAGTGGTTTTCCCGGGTAAAAGAAAGCAGCCTTCGTGGTGGACCAAGGATCTAAAAGATCTGAGGTCCTCGGTTAGAAGATTGTTTAATAGGGCGAAGCTCACAGGAAGGAGTGAGGACTGGGACAATCATAAGGTATTGTATAATAAGTACAAGGGTGATCTCAAAAGGGCGAAGAGGGCCTCATGGAGGAAATACTGTGAGGAGATTGATTCCGTTAATGAGTTATCGAGGTTTCGGCGAGTATTGTCAAAGGACCCTAGGGCTCCTGGGAATATTCAAAGATTGGATGGCACATGGACGGAATCCAGCTCTGAGACACTTTCTGTTTTGATGGACACTCACTTTCCTGGCTGTAGGGAAGTAGGGGAAGAGGCAATGACGGAGGTTAACTTTAACTACTGGTCGGAACCGGGATTAGAAGGAGCAGTGGACGAAATAGTGACGTTGGAAAAGGCAATATGGGCAATAAATACATTTGAACCGTATAGATCACCGGGCCCAGATGGTATTTTTCCGGCCATGTTGCAGAACGTCCCAGAGCGCGTACAACTGTTTCTGGTGCATATCTTTAAGATCTGCTTAAGCAGGAGGTTTATACCGAAAGGCTGGAGAGAGGTTAGGGTCATCTTCATACCCAAAGCGGGTAAGGCAAGCCACTCAAAGCCGAAGGATTTCAGGCCAATCAGTCTTTCGTCGTTTCTTTTGAAAACATTAGAAAGACTGATTGATCTGCATCTAAGGAGCACAATTGACACCCACGTTATAAGTGGCGCTCAACATGCCTATCGTAAAGGCAGATCTGTTGAGAGTGCGCTTCATGACGTGGTTGGTGTTATAGAGAAAGGACTGCAGCACAAGGAATACACACTGGCTGCATTCTTAGATATTGAGGGAGCCTTTAACAACATAAGTATAGAGGCTATTAGGGAGTCACTGGAAACTCTTAGGGTTCACGGATTTCTAGTGGAGTGGATAATTATCATGCTTAAAAGCAGAATTATCAACTCAGGTATGGGAAGAGAACGCATGAGGAGATTAGTGACAAGAGGTACACCACAGGGAGGAGTTTTGTCACCTCTATTGTGGTTGTTGGCGATGAACGCAATTCTTATACGTTTTGATAGGAGCGGACGGAAGATAGTTGCATATGCGGATGACGTGGTTTTACTGGTAACGGGAAAGTTTCTGCCCGTTATCAGTGAAATCATGCAGTCGGCGTTGGGCGATCTGTCCTCCTGGGCTAGCAGTAAAGGAGTAGGAGTCAACCCAGAGAAAACTGAGCTAGTCCTCTTTACCAGGAGATACAAAATAGAAAGTTTTGTATTACCCAGGATGGGAGGGGTGGAGCTGAGACTAGCAGAGGGGGCTAAATACCTGGGTGTTTACCTAGATAGCAAGCTTTCTTGGAAAATGAACACGCAGGAAAGGCTAAGGAAAGGACTCAATGCCTACTACGCATGCAGGAACTCCATAGGAAGGAACTGGGGTCTGCAACCGAAGGTGGTAAATTGGATTTACACATCGGTTGTCAGGCCGGTTATCTCTTATGGTTGTGTGGTATGGTGGGAGGCATTGAAGAAGGAAAGTCACAGGAGATTGTTAGCTAAGGTTCAGAGATGTGCCTCGATGGGCATCACAGGTGCTCAGAGGAGCACACCTCAGGCTGCCTTGGACGTCATTCTTCATCTACTTCCTATAGAGGACTTTGTGGTGGGGACGGCGACTAGAAGTCTCCTTAGACTTGTAGAAACAGGTTTGGTGAGGACAGGAATATCAGGTCACACATCGATCTTAAATAAGATAGGTTTTGGTGATCAGGAATCCGTAACCCCAGGGTTTACGGACTATAAGGTCGCTGAGATCGATTTTGGTAAGACACCCTTAATGGTAATTCCGGATAGGGACCATTGGGTCAATTCCGATAGGCTGTATGAGGGTAGGGCAGTCTTTACAGACGGGTCAAAAATGGGGGAAGGCACAGGCGCTGGTGTCTATATCCTGGGAACGAAAATTCGTAGTTCTTTTAGACTGCCGAATGAATGCAGTGTTTTCCAGGCTGAGATCTTGGCGATCCTCAGGGCCACGGAGCTGGTGGCCGGAAATGTGGCTGAAGGTGAAAAGGTAACCTTCTACGTCGACAGCCAGGCAGCGCTAAAAGCTTTGAAAGGACACAATGTCAAATCGAAGCTTGTTAGTGACTGTAGGAAAGCCCTCAACTTGCTTATGGATAACTATAGTGTCAGACTATGTTGGGTTCCTGGTCACAGCAGTGTTGAAGGAAATGAAATTGCCGATGAGCTGGCAAGAATAGGATCAGCGTTAGACGAGGGAATGTCTGACAGATCGGTGAAATTACCGATAGGTCATTACTATAAGGAACTCAGTAATTGGGTGGAAAGCAGGACCAACAGTTCATGGCGTAGTAGGGAGGATTGTAGGGTCTCGAGGGGTTTTTGGCCAAAACTAGACTCAGGAAGATCTAAACTACTACTGGACATGAATAGGAAGGCGATGCGAACCATGATAGGCGCGTTGACAGGTCACTGCTCGGTTAGAGCAAGAACCAGCATGTGGGAAATTGGTACTCCGGATTTTTGTAGGATGTGCGGGGATGAAGAGGAACCAGAAACCATTGAACATATTATCTGTCACTGCCCGAAGCTGCAACGTCATAGGCTTAGATGGCTGAGCAGACGTTTCCATGAAAGCATCACTGATGTCGGGAAGTGTAAACTAGAGGACATCAGGGGCTTCATCATGGGGATTCGGTGGCTTAATGACGGATAATAGAGTTTCTTCTGGCTAAAAATGGGAGGGGTAAATACCAGTAATGGGCAATAGAAGGGAATCACAATGGACCCAGTTGGGTCTCCGAGTGGAGGTGCGGTAGGCACCACCCTTCCTAACCTAACCTAACCTACGATAATGGTTAAAAATAACCCAATCCAAGTAAAACACATTTTACAGTAACCTTTTAATTTGAAATAAAAAAATAACAATTATTTTCGGTCCCTGGATAAATATAAAAAATAAATAAAAATATATTTATGTACATACATACATATGTACATATGTATATACGAGTACTTATTTCATTTAGTGCTTTTTTATGAACACACAGTGCTTTTTGCTCTGAAAAAGTTGGCATCACTGTTCGCGTGGCATTTTTTTATGTATGTATATTCACACAACCATACGTATCATACGCACGTATATACTAGAGATCGACCGAAGGCGTTTTTTTTTGCCGAAACCGAACTTCGGCTAAAATCCTAAACTTCGGCCAAACCGAAGCCGAATGTTTTAAATTTTAAAAATGATACTTGTTTTATATGAATTAAGAAAAAAATTTGCTTTTTTGAGATCACTGAAATAGCTGTAATATCTATTGGATACATAACAAGAAAAATAAAACTATTTTGCAATTTCTAGATTGCTTTTTCATATGATCACTCACAAGAACGTCCAAGTAAAAGAAAATAGAAAGCAACAGGGTTGTATTTCAAAGCAACCCTTTCAAAACGTTAAACACAATAGAAAAATAATGTTATTTTTCAAGCTTGGAATGAAAAATATTCGGCTTCGGCTAATCGGCCGATTTTTGCCGTAGGCCGAATGTTGGCCGATTACCAATTTTTGGCCGAAGGCCGAAGCCGATTAATCGGTCGAACTCTAGTATATACATGCATACACATAAGCATACATACTTTACATAGATTCCACTCATGCGAAATCTTGTTTTTGAAGGCATCTCTATATTTTCTTCTTATTTTTCCTTTTTATATTATTCATAACTTAATTAAATTTATTTGTATTAAACTCACATCTATGATTTTTTGGTCGGTTTTTATTTATTTACAAACACACACATACACATATACCTATTTTGTCTTGATAGCTAGTTCAGATAAAGTGGCGATTAATTGCGATAAAAGTTAGAGAAGATACCAATTTTACGTGCTTCGCAAGTAGATTCATATTGAATCTACTTGATTCGCTCTCATAATTTTGTATGGCGAAGCAAGTGGATTCGGTCATGATTGGGGCGTGAAGCATGAATAGAGAGCGAAGCACGTACCGTCTAAACGTAGTATAACTGTTGAAGTATTACGGCTAGGTGAGACAATTAAATCGACAAGTGCACAAGCACCAAGCTCAACATTATTACAGACAGGAACAGGTGGTTGTTGTTGCGAGTTTGATGGAGGTAACTCAGACCCTACAATGTTTTCTTGAACCGCAGTAACTAAATCAGCATTATGCATATAATATGTACATACATAAGTACAAACAAGCAAAAAAGTGAAGCTCTGCATTAAAATTAAAAATTAATAAATGATAGTGACAAAAATAAATAAAAAGTGACCATAAAAATTGGAAATAAACAATCAGAAACTAAATAAACATAAAATAACTTGTTTAGTGAGTAAAACCCCAAAATTATGGCTGAATGCAGTAAATGCAGGTCAGCAATTAGAGGGGAAAGTGGAATTAGATGTGATGGAATATGTAATAAAATATATCATTATACGAAAAAGTGCGCGGGAATAGATCAATATTCGGCAACAATAATCGAAGAAGACAATTTTGTTAGATATATTTGCAATGATTGTATTCAATATATTCAAAACGTAGATCTTGTGTTAAAAGACATTCAAGTCAGTATCGAGCAAAATAAACAATCATTGAAGGAATATAGATATGAATTTGGAAGATCATTGCAGCAAAATGAAAGTGAAATAAAAACTTTACTGGAAGCTATTGAAAGGCGCTATGATGAAAGATTTAGAAAAATGGATAATATCCAGAAAATATGTGAAAAAAATATGCTAGAAGTAAAAAATCTTTTTGGAAACGTAAACGAAATTGGAAACAAACACAAAGACATGTGTGAAAAAATTGAAACAGCTAATACGAAGATGTGTAATGAAATAAAGAAAATGGTCAAAGATGCAAATGTAAAAACAAGTATACCATCATATGCGCAAACAGTTGCAAGTAATTTAGAGATGCCAGATGTGTCGAAAAATGTCCCCTTAATTATCAAACCAAAAGAGAAACAAAGTATTGAAAAAACTAAAGCGGAACTAAATAAAAAAATTGATCCAATTAATTTTAAAATAACGAATGTTGAAAATAGGAAAAATGGTACGTTAGTAATTCAAAGTGAAAACATCGAAGAAAGAGAAAAAATTAAGGAAGCAATACAGAGCGAAATAAGTGAAAATTACGAAGTAAAAGTTCCGAAAGAAATAGAGATGCAAATTGTAATTACAGATATGAATTTTAAAATGCCAGAAAAAGATTTAATAGATAGGCTAAAAAGACAGAATCAAGTGCTTAAACATAGTGAAATAGAAGTAATAAAAATGTATGAAACAAAAAAATATAATAAAACAATTTTTAATGCAAAACTAAAGATCGATAACGAATCATATAGAAATGTTATAGCGGGTCAGAAACTTAATATCGGATGGGATAGATGCAGAGTTTACGATGGTACAATGGTGATTCAATGTCTTAGATGTCTTGGATACAACCACAAAGCATCAGAATGCAAAAATGAAGAAGTATGCTTCAAATGTCATGGCAATCATAAGAGCAGAGAATGTAACAAAGAAGAAACAAATAAGTGTGTTAATTGCATTAAAGAAAATAAAAGGCTCAATTTAGATCTTGATGAAAATCACAGCACGTATTACCGTGAGTGTCCAGTATACCAGAACAAGCTCAAATTAAAAAAGAAGAGGCTAGGCTTAGTTGCCTAGCAACCAAGGAACATACGAGGCATATATACTAATATACAAGGACTCACAAACAATTACAACCAACTTGAAATAATTGTAGAAACAAATAAGCCAGAATTCATTATACTCTCGGAAACGCATTTAACACAAGACGTGACGGAAGAAGAAACGCATCTAAGAGGTTACAATCAATTTTCAACAATATCAAATTCAACAAGGACTGGTGGAGTTATAATATATATAAAAAAGAATAATGATTATGAGAAAAATCTTTGAAAAAATAATCGAGTCAAAAATATGGATAACTGCCTGCATGGCAAAATATAATAACAACAAATTTCTAGTTATAGCTATTTATAGATCTCCAAGTAGTGCTGAAAACGAGTTTGTGGCAGCCTTTGATGAAGTATTAGAAGAAGTAAGTGATGTAAACTGTGATATAATAATAGCTGGTGATTTCAATATAGACAGAGAAATTATGAGCATACAACAAATAAATAAGAATAACAATTTAAACAGCAACGTAAGTCTGTTTGATGAATATTTGGAAAATGGAGTTAAAAAACTTAGAAGAACGATTAAAGAAAACTATAAATGTAATTGGTTTAATGAGGAGCTAAGATGCTTAAAAAGATAGAAAATTAGTAAATATCAAATAGCGAAAATACAGAACACTAATGAAAAATGTGTGTAATGCATTAAATGCAATCACATTTACATCTGGCAGTGATGGGAAAGTTGGTACGATCGTACTTTTTTTGATACTATTTGACATGAAAAAGTACCGTAGTACTCCCCTAAGAAATTTGATACTCTCACGGGTAACTTAGAAATGCAGTCAGAAGACTCGCGCATGCATATTTTTTGGCAAGAATTAAATTGTTTTTTCGACAAATAGAACGAAGCTTTATTAGTAAAGATCTTTTAGAAAAGTGTAACCACAATTAAATATCAATGAAAACCATATTTCATTCAATGATATTTTATGTGGCACAGAAGTTAATCTATTGAAACAACTGGTTTAAATCAGTTTAAAGAAAATTTTAAAAAGTTTATATTAAGTTCTAAGGGCAAAAGTGGACTTTGACAATAAAATGTTAGTTTGGTTTAGTAAGTTTCCCCCTGAAAGTATTTTATCTGTTAAACCAATATCATTATACCACTTTTAATTAAAATGTTCCCAGGGAAAAGAAAAAAAAGAAAAGAAAAATAATTTGAAATATTAACAACCTATATAGAGCATTGGCTTATATAAAAACGCATTAGATGAATACATGTTTCCTGATATATCGAGAGTAGCTTATGGAATTTTATCCATGCCTCACTCCGCTGTAAATGTCGAAAGGATTTTCTCTTACCAAAATTTCATGAAAACAAAATATAAATTAACAGCCATCGTATTCTGTAACTCGCTAAAGCTAAATCTCTATCGCTAAAAATCCATAAAATCAATTTGTCGATTTTCGGCTACGAATGCAATTTTCAAACGGGTATTGATAAATCAGGTAATGGCTTAAAAATGTAATTCGCCGAAATTTTATTGCTTTATGTCATCGCCAAAAATTTAAAATTTTTTATTTGTTCAGCATTTTAGCGGTCGAATTTAGCTTAAGCTTTAGCGAGCTATGGAATACGGGGGCAAGCTTTATGTTCCAACAGTATTAAGTCTAATCCAGGCTACACCTATTTGTATATTTGTACCTATGTGTTCCTTTTTTTGTAAATGAATTTCTTATAATTTTTTGTTAATAAAATTTAAATAGGAAATATTATAATTTTTGGTACTCTCGGGATCAAAAAAGTACTAAAAAAATTTGTTTTTGATACCGAAATGCAAATCTCATTTCCCATCACTGACATCTGGTAATGCTATTGAAAGGGCATTGAGGGCAGGTAACAGAACTTTAAATTGTGAATAAAATCAAGATTTATTGCTGGATTTTCACGTTTTATAGCTTGTTTTATTCCTAGGATATGTGGTTTTAAGAAAAATGTAAAAAATATGAAACTTTTGAGTTTCTGATTTTTTTATTGCAATTTTCATGTAAAAAAATTACGCGATTTTTGCATAAAAAAAACTTTTTTCTCTTTTAAATTCGGAATAACTCCGAAACCATAAAAGATAGGTAAAAAATGATTATTAATTTTTTTTAACAAAATTTTGTGGCGCGTCTTTTGGTTTATTATCTATTAAAATCGAAATAGCGGTTTTCGAGTTATAGTAAAATATATTAGTATGGCCAACTAATTTAGGGGCCAAAATTAGCCACGCCCATAAAAAAATCTCTACGTGATAGAGAAAAACTGACAGCAGATTTGAATTTAACGCATCGAAATCCATATAGTCCGCATAATTTTATCTAAAGGCTATTTTGGCTGTTGTACAGTGTAACTATTTTAAAAGTAAGTTAGAAAAACAATAATTTTATAAATCAAATTGTTTCATTCATATAAAATACGGTCTAAAAAGAAAAGGCTAATGTTGTTCAGAATGTAACATACTGAACCATGTTCATGTAAAAACTAATTCAGACGAAACACGTAAAAATCTAATTGTTTAATTAAAACAGTTTTATGGCCAGAGGAAAAAGATGAAACTGCATTTCTTGAAACGAGGAGTATAATTCTCGTTGATCATCTTTTGTTAAAATAGTACACCATAATTGGAGTGTCTTCCCAAATGAACTTCAATTATTTTCCTACTCATATTCTACTTATAAGCAAAATGGAAATATGGCTCGATATAATTGAAATTATTACAAAAACATATGAAATGTAGTAAATTTAAAATTGTAGTTAACTTAAATTTTTAATTTTTACTAATTCAATGCATTTATAATTAGCCATGTGGGCTTTCTCTGTATTGCAAATAAATAGATAAATACAGGGACATAACAGTTATAAGAGAAACAACAAAAAGGTTATATTTAACCATTAAAATTGATGAATTTAAATATTGGTTATAATCAACGATTATAGTAAGATATATTTCATTTTGGTTATTGTAACCAATTAAAGTGAGAAATACTTTTTTTTGGTTACGAATAACTATTATAGCAACCAAAAAAAAATTTTGGTTACCAATAACTATTATCTAAAGAATTTAAATTTTTTTGGTTATTCCTACCTAAAATACGGTAGTTTAGGTTAGGTGCAAAATACTATTTGGTACGAAAATGCAAAATTATGAGAAAATTATTCAACGGCTTCTATCTGTATCCGAAAACTATTATGTACATATGTACATATGTATATATATATTATTGTAATTTTTGCAATATGTGAAACAAAATTTTTTCGAGCATTTATCCTTTTAAAATTTTAGGGCTTTAGGATTTACATATTTGCAAATTTTAGTAAGTTTTGCGGATCAGGTAATTTCCAATAAAACTTATTGCTCTTGTGCACAATTTTAACAAATTAGGGGTGACTCAACCCATTTACACCATTGTCTGACAGAATTTTTTTTTACAGTTTTTGCCTTTTTTATAATCCTGCCGACTTTTCATTAATATCACACTTTGCTATCATTTTGATTTTAGCAAGTTATTTTAAATTTTCTTAATTTTCGCGAATTTTACCGAATTTATGGCATTCCTTATAATTTTACATAAACATTTTTAGGGCTTAAGTTTAACATTTATTAACGCACCAATAATCCCAAATTATTATTTTACTTAATTAGTAAGATAATTAATATTTTTTTATTAAAAATGGCTTGTTTGCAATTTCCGCAATTTTTGCAATAAAAGTGATTTTAAGCCAATGCCTTTTTACCATTTTACCGATTTTTAATCCATCTATCTATTTGATGTTAGCAATTTGGTGTGAATTTTATAATTGTGTAAATTTGTATGTATTTAGGTATTTGTAAGTAATTTTAGGGCTTGTTTGCAATTTTACAATTTATCGCAAATTTTCTCTAATGTCGCAATAAAAGTGATTGTTCCCAATTCTTTCTTTTTTTTTCATTAGTACCACACTGTGATACGCTATTTGATGTTATCAAGTTTTTGAAAATTTTCGTCATTGTCGCAAATTTTTCCAAGTTTTTGGCATTCCTCACAACTTTAAGTTTTTTTAGATAAATTTTAACGGGTTTTTCCATTATGAAACTGTTCGCGAAATTTAGCAATTTTTTGCACATGAGATTGATTTTGATTCTTAAAATCTACTGAGTTTTTTTGTTTACAGTTTCTACGGTTTTGAAAGTTTTGTTTTTATATATTCGCATTTTTGCAAGTTTTCGAAAGTTATGGCCGTTCTATCAGTTTTGGGAGGTTTTTTCCATTAATTTAATCCCTTTCGAATTTTTTGCAATATTTAATATTTTTAGTAGAAATTTGCTAACGCAAAATACTACGTATTTAAACATAATTGGACATTTTTTCGAAAAAGAAAAGTAAAAAAGCATAGTAATTAGTTTAAATACCTGAATTATTTTTTTATGAAATTGATAAATATTTTTTATAAAATTGCCCGTTTTGTCAACTTTGTCCTTCATACCCCTTACACATCTAAAATGCCGTATTTTAGATAGTAATAATTGCTACTTATATAACCAAAAAATTAAAATTCTTTAGATAATAGTTATTGGTAACCAAAAAATTTTTTTGGTTGCTATAATAGTTATTCGTAACCAAAAAAAAATATTTCTCACTTAAATTGGTTACAATAACCAAAATGAAATGTCTCTTACGATAATGGATAATTGGATAAGGCCAAAAGCGGTACTAGGAAATCTCTGGACTATCTGGATAAGATGGCCAAGAGAGATCCGAAACTGTACACGGCAAAGGAGAGACATCTGGTCAGGAAGCACAGGCAGGACGTTAAGAAGTTCGAAAGAATTTATGGCCCTGTCAGTGTTCTCCTGGGCAGATCATCTCCTTTGGAGAAGGATGTGAGTGTGGATGGAGTCCAGGCTACAACTCGCAAGGGTGTAGAGGCTGTATCGACGGGCACATCCAGCTCCAAAAACAAAATAAAGAACAAGGAGTCTGGCAGTGCATTGTTTGCCAAGGCCATCAGGTCCTCGATGGCTGAGGCTGACAAGGCACAGCCAGGTAGTAAGGGGAGGGCTGTCAAACCAGCTGTCTCTCTCAGGGACCCCCGAAAGGAGTCATCGAAGAGAGTCAGATCTGGCGATGACATACCCTCCACTTCAAAGAAAGTGAAGAAGTCGACGAGCCAGGAAGGTGACCTTCGGGTGGCTGTCATAGATAGGAATGATCCGGATGGTAGGATTAATCCTGAACTGTGGCAGCTGGTGGAAGGTAGGCTCATCGATGAAATCGGCCTAGCAGGGGTAGAAAAAGAGGAGGAATTACAATTCCATGGCGCGGACTGGGAGAGGGGTGTCAAGCTTGTTAACTGCGGCAATAGGAAATCATTTGATTTCCTTAAAACCGTCGTTGACAGGTGTGGCAACCTTCGCCCGGAGGCGAAGCTGGAGGTAATTTTAGCCTCAGATCTGCCTCTCCGGGCAGTGGTGACAGCGTGGTTTCCACCACCCGTTAGATCGATGGAAACCATTTTGTCGGTACTGGAGGCTCAGAACTCGCCTCTCAGGACAAACCAATGGAAGCCTTTGGCTTCAATGGATTGCAAAGAGAAACGCAAGAACCTGCACCACAGTGAGGCAGCCTCGGCCGAGCTAGTAGTGCACCTCAACAAGTCGCGAGTAGACGTGGCTCTTATCCAAGAACCCTGGATTAATAAAAATAGGGTTTGCGGCTTAGGAGTCACAGGCTACACATTATATGTCCCTGTCACAGAGGACAAGGTAAGAACTTGCATTTTAGCAAGGGATGGGCAAGGATTAACTTTATTTAATTCTTTCAGTAAAGGAGACCTTACGGTCGTTAATGGAGGAGCCAGGGGCAAGCAGGGGATTGTGCTTGCATCGGTCTATATGCCCTATGATGCTGTTGATCCACCGGGGGCAGGTGTGCGGGAGCTGACCGAGTATGCAAGATCGAGAAGGCTTGCATTGGTACTCGGCTGTGACGCTAATGCGCACCATAGTCAGTGGGGGAGCCGCAACATTAACAAAAGAGGTGAGTTGGTGTTTGATTTTATAACTTCTAGCAATATGTTTATTTGCAACAAGGGTAACGTACCCACGTTCAGGAATAGGGATAGGGCAGAGGTTATAGACATAACACTAACTAACAGAGATAGGAACCTGGTAGAGGACTGGATGGTAGATAAGGACTGTACGTTTTCGGACCACAGTAGGATATCATTCAGTCTAAATTTTTCAGGGGAAAGGCGTGAGCCATATAGGAATCCAAGAAGGACTGACTGGGATACCTATAGGGCCACTGTTGATATTAGGGCAAGGGAAGCTCCGCAGGGTGTGGATACACAAAGAGGAGTGGAAGAGGAGGTGGAATATTTCACTAATACTTGTAGGGATTGTTTTGAACAGTCATGTCCAGTGGTTTTCCCGGGTAAAAGAAAGCAGCCTTCGTGGTGGACCAAGGATCTAAAAGATCTGAGGTCCTCGGTTAGAAGATTGTTTAATAGGGCGAAGCTCACAGGAAGGAGTGAGGACTGGGACAATCATAAGGTATTGTATAATAAGTACAAGGGTGATCTCAAAAGGGCGAAGAGGGCCTCATGGAGGAAATACTGTGAGGAGATTGATTCCGTTAATGAGTTATCGAGGTTTCGGCGAGTATTGTCAAAGGACCCTAGGGCTCCTGGGAATATTCAAAGATTGGATGGCACATGGACGGAATCCAGCTCTGAGACACTTTCTGTTTTGATGGACACTCACTTTCCTGGCTGTAGGGAAGTAGGGGAAGAGGCAATGACGGAGGTTAACTTTAACTACTGGTCGGAACCGGGATTAGAAGGAGCAGTGGACGAAATAGTGACGTTGGAAAAGGCAATATGGGCAATAAATACATTTGAACCGTATAGATCACCGGGCCCAGATGGTATTTTTCCGGCCATGTTGCAGAACGTCCCAGAGCGCGTACAACTGTTTCTGGTGCATATCTTTAAGATCTGCTTAAGCAGGAGGTTTATACCGAAAGGCTGGAGAGAGGTTAGGGTCATCTTCATACCCAAAGCGGGTAAGGCAAGCCACTCAAAGCCGAAGGATTTCAGGCCAATCAGTCTTTCGTCGTTTCTTTTGAAAACATTAGAAAGACTGATTGATCTGCATCTAAGGAGCACAATTGACACCCACGTTATAAGTGGCGCTCAACATGCCTATCGTAAAGGCAGATCTGTTGAGAGTGCGCTTCATGACGTGGTTGGTGTTATAGAGAAAGGACTGCAGCACAAGGAATACACACTGGCTGCATTCTTAGATATTGAGGGAGCCTTTAACAACATAAGTATAGAGGCTATTAGGGAGTCACTGGAAACTCTTAGGGTTCACGGATTTCTAGTGGAGTGGATAATTATCATGCTTAAAAGCAGAATTATCAACTCAGGTATGGGAAGAGAACGCATGAGGAGATTAGTGACAAGAGGTACACCACAGGGAGGAGTTTTGTCACCTCTATTGTGGTTGTTGGCGATGAACGCAATTCTTATACGTTTTGATAGGAGCGGACGGAAGATAGTTGCATATGCGGATGACGTGGTTTTACTGGTAACGGGAAAGTTTCTGCCCGTTATCAGTGAAATCATGCAGTCGGCGTTGGGCGATCTGTCCTCCTGGGCTAGCAGTAAAGGACTAGGAGTCAACCCAGAGAAAACTGAGCTAGTCCTCTTTACCAGGAGATACAAAATAGAAAGTTTTGTATTACCCAGGATGGGAGGGGTGGAGCTGAGACTAGCAGAGGGGGCTAAATACCTGGGTGTTTACCTAGATAGCAAGCTTTCTTGGAAAATGAACACGCAGGAAAGGCTAAGGAAAGGACTCAATGCCTACTACGCATGCAGGAACTCCATAGGAAGGAACTGGGGTCTGCAACCGAAGGTGGTAAATTGGATTTACACATCGGTTGTCAGGCCGGTTATCTCTTATGGTTGTGTGGTATGGTGGGAGGCATTGAAGAAGGAAAGTCACAGGAGATTGTTAGCTAAGGTTCAGAGATGTGCCTCGATGGGCATCACAGGTGCTCAGAGGAGCACACCTCAGGCTGCCTTGGACGTCATTCTTCATCTACTTCCTATAGAGGACTTTGTGGTGGGGACGGCGACTAGAAGTCTCCTTAGACTTGTAGAAACAGGTTTGGTGAGGACAGGAATATCAGGTCACACATCGATCTTAAATAAGATAGGTTTTGGTGATCAGGAATCCGTAACCCCAGGGTTTACGGACTATAAGGTCGCTGAGATCGATTTTGGTAAGACACCCTTAATGGTAATTCCGGATAGGGACCATTGGGTCAATTCCGATAGGCTGTATGAGGGTAGGGCAGTCTTTACAGACGGGTCAAAAATGGGGGAAGGCACAGGCGCTGGTGTCTATATCCTGGGAACGAAAATTCGTAGTTCTTTTAGACTGCCGAATGAATGCAGTGTTTTCCAGGCTGAGATCTTGGCGATCCTCAGGGCCACGGAGCTGGTGGCCGGAAATGTGGCTGAAGGTGAAAAGGTAACCTTCTACGTCGACAGCCAGGCAGCGCTAAAAGCTTTGAAAGGACACAATGTCAAATCGAAGCTTGTTAGTGACTGTAGGAAAGCCCTCAACTTGCTTATGGATAACTATAGTGTCAGACTATGTTGGGTTCCTGGTCACAGCAGTGTTGAAGGAAATGAAATTGCCGATGAGCTGGCAAGAATAGGATCAGCGTTAGACGAGGGAATGTCTGACAGATCGGTGAAATTACCGATAGGTCATTACTATAAGGAACTCAGTAATTGGGTGGAAAGCAGGACCAACAGTTCATGGCGTAGTAGGGAGGATTGTAGGGTCTCGAGGGGTTTTTGGCCAAAACTAGACTCAGGAAGATCTAAACTACTACTGGACATGAATAGGAAGGCGATGCGAACCATGATAGGCGCGTTGACAGGTCACTGCTCGGTTAGAGCAAGAACCAGCATGTGGGAAATTGGTACTCCGGATTTTTGTAGGATGTGCGGGGATGAAGAGGAACCAGAAACCATTGAACATATTATCTGTCACTGCCCGAAGCTGCAACGTCATAGGCTTAGATGGCTGAGCAGACGTTTCCATGAAAGCATCACTGATGTCGGGAAGTGTAAACTAGAGGACATCAGGGGCTTCATCATGGGGATTCGGTGGCTTAATGACGGATAATAGTTTCTTCTGGCTAAAAATGGGAGGGGTAAATACCAGTAATGGGCAATAGAAGGGAATCACAATGGACCCAGTTGGGTCTCCGAGTGGAGGTGCGGTAGGCACCACCCTTCCTAACCTAACCTAACCTACGATAATGGTTAAAAATAACCCAATCCAAGTAAAACACATTTTACAGTAACCTTTTCATTTGAAATAAAAAAATAACAATTATTTTCGGTCCCTGGATAAATATAAAAAATAAATAAAAATATATTTATGTACATACATACATATGTACATATGTATATACGAGTACTTATTTCATTTAGTGCTTTTTTATGAACACACAGTGCTTTTTGCTCTGAAAAAGTTGGCATCACTGTTCGCGTGGCATTTTTTTATGTATGTATATTCACACAACCATACGTATCATACGCACGTATATACTAGAGATCGACCGAAGGCGTTTTTTTTTTGCCGAAACCGAACTTCGGCTAAAATCCTAAACTTCGACCAAACCGAAGCCGAATGTTTTAAATTTTAAAAATGATACTTGTTTTATATGAATTAAGAAAAAAATTTGCTTTTTTGAGATCACTGAAATAGCTGTAATATCTATTGGATACATAACAAGAAAAATAAAACTATTTTGCAATTTCTAGATTGCTTTTTCATATGATCACTCACAAGAACGTCCAAGTAAAAGAAAATAGAAAGCAACAGGGTTGTATTTCAAAGCAACCCTTTCAAAACGTTAAACACAATAGAAAAATAATGTTATTTTTCAAGCTTGGAATGAAAAATATTCGGCTTCGGCTAATCGGCCGATTTTTGCCGTAGGCCGAATGTTGGCCGATTACCAATTTTTGGCCGAAGGCCGAAGCCGATTAATCGGTCGAACTCTAGTATATACATGCATACACATAAGCATACATACTTTACATAGATTCCACTCATGCGAAATCTTGTTTTTGAAGGCATCTCTATATTTTCTTCTTATTTTTCCTTTTTATATTATTCATAACTTAATTAAATTTATTTGTATTAAACTCACATCTATGATTTTTTGGTCGGTTTTTATTTATTTACAAACACACACATACACATATACCTATTTTGTCTTGATATTGAATCTACTTGATTCGCTCTCATAATTTTGTATGGCGAAGCAAGTGGATTCGGTCATGATTGGGGCGTGAAGCATGAATAGAGAGCGAAGCACGTACCGTCTAAACGTAGTATAACTGTTGAAGTATTACGGCTAGGTGAGACAATTAAATCGACAAGTGCACAAGCACCAAGCTCAACATTATTACAGACAGGAACAGGTGGTTGTTGTTGCGAGTTTGATGGAGGTAACTCAGACCCTACAATGTTTTCTTGAACCGCAGTAACTAAATCAGCATTATGCATATAATATGTACATACATAAGTACAAACAAGCAAAAAAGTGAAGCTCTGCATTAAAATTAAAAATTAATAAATGATAGTGACAAAAATAAATAAAAAGTGACCATAAAAATTGGAAATAAACAATCAGAAAACTAAATAAACATAAAATAACTTGTTTAGTGAGTAAAACCCCAAAATTATGGCTGAATGCAGTAAATGCAGGTCAGCAATTAGAGGGGAAAGTGGAATTAGATGTGATGGAATATGTAATAAAATATATCATTATACGAAAAAGTGCGCGGGAATAGATCAATATTCGGCAACAATAATCGAAGAAGACAATTTTGTTAGATATATTTGCAATGATTGTATTCAATATATTCAAAACGTAGATCTTGTGTTAAAAGACATTCAAGTCAGTATCGAGCAAAATAAACAATCATTGACGGAATATAGATATGAATTTGGAAGATCATTGCAGCAAAATGAAAGTGAAATAAAAACTTTACTGGAAGCTATTGAAAGGCGCTATGATGAAAGATTTAGAAAAATGGATAATATCCAGAAAATATGTGAAAAAAATATGCTAGAAGTAAAAAATCTTTTTGGAAACGTAAACGAAATTGGAAACAAAAACAAAGACATGTGTGAAAAAATTGAAACAGCTAATACGAAGATGTGTAATGAAATAAAGAAAATGGTCAAAGATGCAAATGTAAAAACAAGTATACCATCATATGCGCAAACAGTTGCAAGTAATTTAGAGATGCCAGATGTGTCGAAAAATGTCCCCTTAATTATCAAACCAAAAGAGAAACAAAGTATTGAAAAAACTAAAGCGGAACTAAATAAAAAAATTGATCCAATTAATTTTAAAATAACGAATGTTGAAAATAGGAAAAATGGTACGTTAGTAATTCAAAGTGAAAACATCGAAGAAAGAGAAAAAATTAAGGAAGCAATACAGAGCGAAATAAGTGAAAATTACGAAGTAAAAGTTCCGAAAGAAATAGAGATGCAAATTGTAATTACAGATATGAATTTTAAAATGCCAGAAAAAGATTTAATAGATAGGCTAAAAAGACAGAATCAAGTGCTTAAACATAGTGAAATAGAAGTAATAAAAATGTATGAAACAAAAAAATATAATAAAACAATTTTTAATGCAAAACTAAAGATCGATAACGAATCATATAGAAATGTTATAGCGGGTCAGAAACTTAATATCGGATGGTATAGATGCAGAGTTTACGATGGTACAATGGTGATTCAATGTCTTAGATGTCTTGGATACAACCACAAAGCATCAGAATGCAAAAATGAAGAAGTATGCTTCAAATGTCATGGCAATCATAAGAGCAGAGAATGTAACAAAGAAGAAACAAATAAGTGTGTTAATTGCATTAAAGAAAATAAAAGGCTCAATTTAGATCTTGATGAAAATCACAGCACGTATTACCGTGAGTGTCCAGTATACCAGAACAAGCTCAAATTAAAAAAGAAGAGGCTAGGCTTAGTTGCCTAGCAACCAAGGAACATACGAGGCATATATACTAATATACAAGGACTCACAAACAATTACAACCAACTTGAAATAATTGTAGAAACAAATAAGCCAGAATTCATTATACTCTCGGAAACGCATTTAACACAAGACGTGACGGAAGAAGAAACGCATCTAAGAGGTTACAATCAATTTTCAACAATATCAAATTCAACAAGGACTGGTGGAGTTATAATATATATAAAAAAGAATTATGATTATGAGAAAAATCTTTGAAAAAATAATCGAGTCAAAAATATGGATAACTGCCTGCATGGCAAAATATAATAACAACAAATTTCTAGTTATAGCTATTTATAGATCTCCAAGTAGTGCTGAAAACGAGTTTGTGGCAGCCTTTGATGAAGTATTAGAAGAAGTAAGTGATGTAAACTGTGATATAATAATAGCTGGTGATTTCAATATAGACTGGAGTAAGGAAGGATTTTATAAAAGCAAAATTAATTGTTTATTGGACGATAACGGTCTTAAGCAAATAGTGAATGACTTTACAAGAATAACACAGAGCTCAAAAACATTAATTGATTACATTATAATAAATAGTAGGAATATAACGGCTAACATTAATATATCAAGCAAAATATCGGATCATGAAGCAATTGACATAATAATAGATAAAGCAGAGTACAATTCTAATGAAAAAAATTATAAAGAAGTTGAAATATTTAAATATAATAGATCTCAATATAACAGAGAAATTATGAGCATACAACAAATAAATAAGAATAACAATTTAAACAGCAACGTAAATCTGTTTGATGAATATTTGGAAAATGGAGTTAAAAAACTTAGAAGAACGATTAAAGAAAACTATAAATGTAATTGGTTTAATGAGGAGCTAAGATGCTTAAAAAGATAGAAAATTAGTAAATATCAAATAGCGAAAATACAGAACACTAATGAAGCATGGCCTAGGTACAAAACAGTGCGAAATTTTTATAAAGTTAAAATTGAAAATGAAAAAAATAATTATTTAAATAATAAAATTAATAATGTCAATAATCAAAAAGAAATGTGGAGGGAAATAAAAAAGCTAATTCTAAAAAAATCTCAAAATGTAATTGAAACTGTGATATTTAATCAAATAGAATACAAGGAAAATTTTAAAATAGCTGATAATTTCAACAATTATTTTGTAAATAGTATTAAACTAATAAGGGATACAATAAATAACGTGCAATATGTCGATAATATACCTGTTATAAACGCCCGGTTCAAGTTTCGTACAATAACTTTAGATGAATTAAGAAAAATATGTAAAAATTTAAAAAACAAACCAGACTATAATAAAGTATCAAGTAGCATGATTATGAATGGTTGGAATATAGTGGGTAAATCATTGCTCAATATAATTAATAAATCGTTGGAGACGGGAGTATTCCCTGAGAATTGGAAGACATCTATGGTAACACCAATTGAAAAGGTTGCAAAAACAAGAATATGCGAAGAATTTCGACCAATAAACACCCTAAAAACATGTGAAAAAATATTAGAAAGAGTAGTAAAAGAACAATTAGAGAAATATGTAGAAAGTAACAAAATATTATCAAAATACCAATCTGGATTCAGAAAAAAGTTTTCATGCGAGACAGCAGTAAATTATTTAATAAACAGATGGAAAAGAAATGAGAAAAACAATAAGATAGTCGGAATTTTTCTGGACTTTAAAAGAGCCTTTGAAACAATTGATAGAAACATACTTCTGCAAAAACTACATAGATACGGAGTTAGAGGAACAGAACTACAATGGTTTAAATCATACTTAACAAACAGGAAGCAAATCACAAAAGTAAACAACATTAAATCTAACATAACTAACAATGATTTTGGAGTTCCACAAGGATCAATTCTGGGTGCCCTTTTATTTATTATATACATAAATGATATGCCAAACATATTGAACAAATGCGAAGTAGTATTATACGCTGATGACACACTTATTTTCACGGAAGGAGAAACTAACACCGAATGCTATCACAATCTTACACATGATATGGAAAATGTAAGCGTTTGGCTAAACATGAATAAGCTAAAACTGAACGAAAATAAAACGAAAATTATGGAATTAAATACAAACAGCAATGAAATTTTTAAAATAAATAATCAAATTATAGAGAAGGTTAATCAAATAAAATATTTAGGCTTTATTATTGATAAAGATTTAAAATTTAAAAACCATATTGATTATATTTGTAAAAAAATCGGCAAAAAAATTAGTTTTTTTAAAAGAGTCAGAAAACAGGTTTCACTTATAACCGCAATAAAGATATATAATACTATAATAAAACCACATTTCGAATACGGCTCAACAATATTATTTACATGCTGCACAACAAATCAGATTGAACGGCTTCAGAAACTACAAAATAAGGCAATGAGAACTATATTGAAGTGCAACAGATATACATCTATTCGTCTCATGCTGGAATCCTTGAAATGGCTCAACATTGAACAAAGACTAAAACTTAACACTATCACTTTCATTCAAAAAATCAGAAGCGGAGAAGCACCAGAGTACCTAACTGAACAAATAGTATATGTGAGAGAGGCTCAACCGTACAATCTAAGGAATATGGACCACTTTAGAATTGAGAGAGTATCAACAACATCGATGCAGCGATCGCTTTTTTACAAAGGTCTACACCTTTACAACTCCTTACCAAATTATGTAAAATTCGAAAATAATTCTAGTATATTTAGAAGACACATTGTTAATTTTGTAAAATTTAATTGAATAGAGAAAATGTTATAAACTAATTGTAATGGAATGTATATGAAAAGTATTGATAATACTAATAAAGAGACTACTACTATATTAGAAGTAGCCAAATTATTTCTTAATACATCCGAAAAAGACGTTTTGCTCACTTGCGCAGTTGACTCTTTAATTGTATCTTTTATAACATTGCAGATTGTTTTGTTGTTTTCTGTAATGCTGCTGCAAATTTCTTTGTTTATGTTATGGTGTTCATTTAATGCACCACATAAATGATTAATCTCTTTGAGATTTCTATCACAAGATCTTTGAACTTCATCAAGCTTTTGCAGTCTATCCACATATCTTTTTTCAATAGCTTCCAATAACTTTTTTATTTCCATTTCGTTTCAACGAGTCCTTAAACTCGCCTTTGTATTGAGCCAAATTAACACTATTTTTTTAACACCATCTTGCACTTCTGCCATTACCAAATCAACATTATGAATATATTGGAGGCAATCATCACAAAGAAACCTGATGAAACCAGTAGATTCAAGTATACCACGAGAATATTGATCTACACCAGAGCATTTTTTAGAAGAATGGTAGACTTTTTTGCAGATTCCCTCACACATTAGGCCGCTTTCACCACGAATTGCAGTTTTGCAATGATGACATTCTGCCATTTCGCAGTTATTGCACTATTTAAGCTTTTAATTATTTTAATTTATTTAAAAAATATTTATTATTTAATTTTAATTTGGGAGCGGAAAAATTTTGCTTCTTGATCACACAAGAGTTGCCAGACTCTTGAGTGAGCAGATTTCCAGATTTTTAGCCTAAAAACGCAGATTTTTCAACTCGGATTAAAGTGCATTTTCTTAAATGTTTCCTAGTACTGCTACTACTTCTTGTTTCTTTTATGTGTGAACACAGAGTTTAAAGAGTTACAATTTATGAACTTTGAAGGCATCATTACAGAAAAAGAAGAAGGAACTTTGGCAAACTTCTGGAAATGAATATCTGATATAAAACGAGCTGATTCTGATTACGATTTTGCAGCCCTAAGTTTATTCAAAATGTAATGTCTTTACCACATTTATTTCCAAATGTCGAAAGAATTTTCAATCAAGAAGAATTGTTATTTATTTGTTGGCTATATGCATTTCTTTTCTCCTTAAAAAAGAGGGATTTTCCACACACAAAGTTTACTTTGCAAGGTCTTGAGTTTGTAAAAAGAAGTTAAAAGAGATCGTATTCTATATTATTTTCTCTTCAACAAACTCAAGACTTTGCAAAGTAAACTGCGTGTAGAAAAGCTAACAAACTCATTAGTAGACTTTAACAAAGGTGACAGCTAATTGCAAAAATATAATGAGAAATTAAAAATGGATTCAAAATCGAAGATGTTATCTTGTAAATATTTTCGCTTGAAACTTTTAAGCTTGGGGTACGTTCGTAAATGCTGCAAATTTATGCATCAATGCGGCAGTTCTGCCAGGTTTTACTGCGTATGCGTGATTATCTCCTGCACATGCTTTGCAACTGCTCAACATCTGTGCTCAGTTGACATTTTTGAACAAACTGCAAAAAAATTTTAAATTGGCGGGTAATTTTATTTAAGAAAATAGTGATAATTTTCTTTTAAATTATAGTAAGCAAAAAATTTAAAAGAAAATCAAAGCGACAATTTCTTATGAGAACAGCACTGGCCTTAAAAAAAATGCAACTAAAATAAAAAAACTCCTTTGAAATAATAAAAAACTACCAAGATATGTGTTTCAAAGTTATTTTCGAGTTTATCAATCTCTTTTTTTGGTAAGATTCGAAACATGTAATTTAAACATCAAAATTCATAGATATATTCAACTTATTGTTCCACTGCAACTTCTTGCATCTGAAAATAATTTACTGCGCCATTTGCACAGATTTGCGGCAGGTATGCCGATTAAATGCATTAAAAAACGTTTGACTCTAAACAGTGCTGCCAAGTTATGCATTTTTGAACGTTAGATGTTCGTGATGCTGCAGACGTGCACTATAAATGCTTTTACGAACGTACCCTTGTTCTGCCGTATTCATAAAAAATAGTTTTAGTTTACAAAAGATTTACAAAACAAATTTTGTATAGAAATTTGTTTGTTAAACGTTTTGTAACTCAAAATCATTATTTAAATATTATCTATTATGAATGCGGACATTAAAGGCTTGTATTCATAAAGAAATAAAATATGCTTGAAAGTAATTTTAAGAAATATTTTTAAATTTATGAATATGGGTTAGGAAAAAATATTTATGTCACACATGTACATCATATTTATGTAATTCTTTTTAATAAAATATAAAAGAAATTGTTTTAAAAATTGCAAATATAAAAACCGATTTTTTTATTGAAACTAGGGTCCGTAATAACTACGAAAATTTATACACTACATGGAACATTAAAAATGAGACTTAGATGGCGAAAATTTGTGCAACACTTAAGCTTGTAAGCAAATTAAAATAAAAATTTTTATTTATTTTATTTATTTAATTTGAAAATATGCCCTAAAAGCGTAAATTATGCTCTAAAAATTAGAAAATATGCTAAAAAAAATATGCGTGTTAGAGTGATAAATGCAAAAACATGCTTTAAAGGGTAAAATATGCAAAAATATGCTTTAAAAGGCAAAATATGCGAAAATATGCACTAACAAATCGATGCCAAAATTAATAAAAAGTTCTGAAACGAATAAATATCTTGTCCCCGCATGAATACGTCGCACAAGAAAAAACATGCAATTGCATATTTGCGGTTTCCCTGTTGATGACGTAGTAATAATTTATTTATTTATTTATTTATTTATTTATTTATTATTACAGTTCATTATGAACCTAATTTATTAATTACCTATTAGATAGAATAGGTATGTTCTTACAATGTTGGTATGACAATTTCTTAAATTTATTTATATTATCACAATTTTTAATTTCATTTGGTAATTCATTAAAATGTTTCCGTAATTTATAATAAAGATTTGCACGGTCTGCTTCACTTGTAATTTCTACTACCCGGAAGTCATTTCGTCTTCGTGTGTTATAATTATGTATTTGGTGGCCGTATGTGACTTTTTCAGATAAATATGTGGGACAATTTCCTATTTTAATGTTAAATATAAACTTCATAGCGAAATAAAATATGCTTTGCTTTACACTTAGCCAATTTAAGCTGTCCAACATGTATTTTATATTTGTGTCTCTTGGCTTGTGAAGTATAAATCTCATCGCCTTGTTTTGTAGTTTTTGCAACTGCTCTATTTGGGTATCTCTAGCGAGAAATGTAATTGAGGGACAGTATATAAAGTGTGGCTCAATTATACTTCTATAAATTAACATCTTGTGAAATTTACTTATGCTATGACAAGTTCTATACATCAGATAAAGTTTTTGGTTAATTTTCTTTACTAAGTTTTCAAAATGTGTGTTGAATTTAAGTCTGCAATCTATTATAATACCTAAATACTTAATTTCTTTTACTTCATCTATTTCTTGATTATTTATATGCAATTTATAACAGTTTATATAGTTACAATTTGATATTATCATATATTTTGTTTTTCCTGTATTTAGTTTTAGCATGTTTAAACACATCCATTTATATATACTATTTAAATCATTCTGCATTTTATTCATCGCAACATCTAAACTGGCATCGCTTATTGTAATCAGGGCATCATCTGCAAAGAGTCTTACATTACAGTAATTTAATACGGATTTAATGTCGTTGATGTAAATGAGAAACATTATGGGCGCAAGGACAGATCCTTGAGGCAGACCTATGTTCACAGGTATTGCTGTAGATATCGTGTTTCCGATTAACGTTTGTTGCATTCTATTCGATAGATAATCTTCAAACCACATTAATTCACCATCCCTCACTCCGATTTTATTTAGTTTTCGTAGCAATAGTCTTCTATCAATTGTTTCAAATGCTCTCTTTAAATCAATAAGCGTTGATATAATATATTTCTTATTTGTTAAATCTTCACGCCATTCACTTATTACATAGTTTATTGCTGTTTCACATGAGTGTTTGCTTCTGAAGCCCGATTGTTCTTGTATAATAATGTTGTTGTCATTTAAGTATTTTAGTAGCTGATTTTTTACTACTGTTTCAAGGATTTTTTCGTCACTTGGAAGAGTGTTTATTGGTCGAAGCTCGTCAGGTTTCATAGTATTTTTTATTTTTTCTATAGGTACAATTTTAGTAGTTTTCCATGAAATGGGAATTTTTCCATGGCTCATGCTGTTATTAACAATATTTGCATAAAAGAACGCTGTGTATGTTATTGAGTCTTTTATTACACCTTCAGATAACATATTTTTCCCGCCAAATTTATTTTTGAATCCTTTCACTATTTCAATTATTTCATTACTAGTCACAGTTTGAAACTTAAATTGCCGATCACATGTTTCTATATCTGTTGTAGTACTCTGGATAACTTCTATACCATTTTTAATATCAATTATACTTTGCACAAAAAATTTATTTAAAAGTTCAGCTATTTCAACGTCATTTTCTACTATTTTGCCATTTATGAAAATCCTATTTATTTCGTTTCCACTTTCCGCTATTTGCGAAGACAACGAAACGCGGGGCAGTGGAAACGTGGTGTAGTTGAGGAAGTCTCTCCTGCGGCAGATGGAGATGGCATACTTAAACGACCGGATTCAAAATTTCTCTGTCAAGAAAATGTTTTAACATCCTTGTATTATATAGTAAGAAAATAGGAAAGATTTTAAGTTGTACAAAAATAATTTTTTTTTTGGCCCCATTGGTATTAAATCGGCTTGTAAGACGACTTCTCATGGAAAAAAATTTTCTTTTCCAAATATTCCGCTGAAATTTCTCATATTCCCCTCGTATTACTGTTTTAAACTCCATTTAGTTCTTGAAATAACCTTTGGAAATACTATTTTTCAAATAAATCCATAAATTTTGAATAGGGCATAGATCTGGACCTTGAGATGGAGTATCCACAACTTTGGCGCAATTGAAAAGACACCATGTTCTTGCCGAAAGTGCCTTGTGTTTGGTGTCATTAGATTGATAACAGCTGCAAACTTGCATGTTTTCCAGCAATAAACCCAAATTTACTCGAGCTGTCATCCAAAAAAATGCTTCAATATATTAAGGCACTGCCCCGCATTCATGGTGTTCTCAATAAAGCAAATTTATCCCACGTTTTACACCATATATATACATACAGTTACTCTCAAATATATTTGCCTACATTCTTTACGTAAAAAAGTTGAATAAATTTATTAAAAATAGAAAATTTAGGCAACATGTTAAATTTATTTCTTTTGTAACTGAGAAAGCAAAGCCTATAGAATGGAAAATACAAAAAAAAAACAACAACTTTGAATTTTTTTTTTTTTAATTTTTATTAATTAAGAATCAAGCCTTTAAGGCCAAATACGATTCATATTCTACTCACAAAATAATAAATAATAATTTGATTATAAGAAATTTAATTGTTATACTTTTTTTGCCTTTTCTTGTATCAACTACGCAATTTCAACATCACAAAAGTATTTTGCTTCTTTTAGCGTTCCCGTTATTTCTTAAATATTTGTGTTGTTAAATGTGTTTTTTTTTTGCTATTCGTTTGTAATAGCAATTGTTATGCTTTTTTTTGTCATAATTGGTTCCAATATTTTTTTATTGAGTGGAACACGTGAAGTTTTTGTTTAAAAAAATTACTAAAATAAAGGAATTAAAATTGATCTGCGAATAAGATCGTTCTATATCTGTATAATAGAACAAATCAATCCAATATGTTTGTGATATGTTTAGTCGATGTAGACAAACAAGAGAACATACTTTTAAAGGTGCAAAAAAGCGCAGATATATTGAAAATATTCCACGAAAAAGTCGAGGAAAGTTGTGAATGGCGAGAAACACAAGAAAAACTTAAAAAAAAAATAGGAAAACCCACCATTTATATATTCCAAATCTTAAAGAAATGCTAAAGGGCATACTACGGACACACCTAAGTGGCAAGTCCATCCATAAAGTTCTAAAAGCCAACAATACTAACGCCAGCGTAGCTAGAAAAAAACTTTGATTTCGGAAGTTAATAGACAGAAGCGAATTTATTTGCAGAACTACATAAATTTCAGACTTCTGATTTCGGGAACAAGATAATGGTGGCTATTCGGGAAAACGCGTCGAAGAAGTGAAACTTTACATTAAAGCAAAAACAAAGTTTCAAAAATTGTTTTTGTTTCCTATACAATTCTAAAATGAAATAAACGTGAGAATTTGAACGCGTTGCTCTCTTTTTTAAAAACGGTAAATTTTGTATGATAAACAAAAACAAATTTTTAACATTTGTGAAGTTTTGTTTTTGTTCTACATGTAAATTTCACCAAGTCGACGCGTATTCCCGAATAGCCACCAATATTTAGGGGCGAAAGTAAATTTATAATTTTTGGGTCAGATAGACGGCTTATGGTGGTGCGCAAGCCAAATAAATCACTAACTATTAAGAATATAAGGCCAACAGTAAAACATGGTGGTTGTTCTCTCATGGTGTGGGGCTGTACGTCGGCACTAGGAGTAGGAAAGTTGGTGTTTATATAAAGCACAATGGATAAACATCTATAGTTGTCCATTATTAGAGAAAACCTACATGCCAGTGCTGAACAAATGGATCAATATATCAATGGGTATTACTTTCAACATGACAACGACCTAAAACATATATCCCTGGACATTAAATTATGGCTATTTTATAATACCAAACATCTGTCAATAAAACCACAAAGTCTCGACATGAGTCCTATTGAAAAACTTTGAGCTTATTTGAAAAAAAAATCCGGGAAAATAGCATTTTATCAAAAGTGTGCTTAGGACGAGTATAGGAAGAAGAAATGTATAAAAAAAGTACTTAAAAATTTCCGAAATTTAGTGGAATCTATGCTAGGACGTCTGCAAGTGGTCATATCTAACAATGAATATCACACAAAACATTAAAACATAATACGCTGCTTTAATAATGAAAAATCTGTGTAAAAAATTCAAAAAGCAAAATCCTTTTGTGACCTGAAGAATAAGCGAATTTTTTCATTATTTTTTAAAAATTTCATAAAATAATTTTTTGTTTTTAAATTTTAATTAAAATATTTGTAGTTAAGACTTTTCCTATTTAATATGTAAAAAAATAAACATGAATTTTTCAAAGAAGACATTTTTATATAGCATTCTTTTTGCAAATTTGTTGAGATTTACATAAGCAAAATATTTCTGTGAGTAACTGTATGTACATATGTATGTATATATACCTCCAATCCATCAACCAACCTTTTTTAAGTTTTACAGATGGGTTTATATTTTTAAAGATTTTTTTTCCTCCATACTTTGTTAGATCCATCGTTCTAATAAAGCAGAAGTTTGGTTTCATCGCCGAAAATCACATTATCGTAGAAGCCATCAAGCTTGTAAGTATGCGTTATCACCAGGGCAAGTTTTTTGTGGCATTTTCCATTCTTGTCATATTAGCCATTCCTTCAATCATTGACATAGAAAACCATTATTAGTCCAATTTGCCATCAAATACCCTTTTTGCAACGCAGAACAGATTTTTATATGTCAGAGTGTTTTACCAGCCATTTTTGTCCGTCCCTCGTGCCACAAAAAACTTGCCCTGGTTATCACAAAAGACAATTGTTGCTGTTTGGGCTACACTCTAGAAAGCGGGGATTTCCGACCATTTATTGAAGTACAGTCGATTCTCTTGAGCAATTGCCTTTGTCTCATGGGAAACTGTGTGAGTGGTACATCAATACCTTGAAATGGTTTTTCGTTGACAGCGCGAGTATCTAAGGTTGGCTTTATAGCTGGTAAATATGGAAGTTTTAAATTTTTATTAATGTATTGACCTCAAACATGAGGCACTTTGGGTAAGAACATGGTGTCCTTTCAATTGCGGTAAGGTTGTGGATTCTCCATCTCAAGGTCCAGATCTATACCCTATTCAAAATTTATGGGTTTATTTGAAAAATAGTATTTCCAAAGGGTATTTCAAGAAATAAATGGAGTTTAAAACAGTAATACGAGGGGAATATGAGAAATTTCAGCGGAATGTTTGGAAAAGAAAATTTTTTTCCATGAGAAGTCGTCTTACAAACCGATTTAATACCAATGGAGCCAAAACAAATTATTTTTGTACAACTTAAAATCTTTCCTATTTTCTTACTATATAATACAAGGATGTAAAAACATTTTCTTGACAGAGAAATTTTTGAGTTTTTTTGGCTTTCATGTAATTTTTATGCTCTCACTTTTTAATTTTGCGAATAACTTACTACTATTTGTTCACTTAAATGTAAATAAAATGAAATCCATAACAAAAAATTTCATAATGCAAAGAAAAATAAAAATATTTATGATAAAAATCAAAATTTATAACGATTTTAACTATGTCAAAACATTTTCTTGACAAACTGTATACATATGTCATGGGCACTGGTAGTCGGTAGTTGGTATTTATATCAACTAACCGCTTTGTCGCACTAGCGGCGTCAGTGTACATTTTTTGTCATTTTCGAATTTGCCAGAAAGGATAGAATAATAAAACGCACACGCCAACGTATTTTTATAAAAGAAAAAATGTTTTATTATTATCCCGCAACATTTTCCTTATTTCCTTAAAAATGGAGCTTTGGTAATTCAAACTGATAATGAAGATGAGCGCGAGAAAATAAAAACATCGATTCAAAGTGAAATGAGTGAGGGCTATGAAGTTAAGATTCCCAATGCAAAAGATAATAAAATAATTATATCTGATATGTCATTTAAACATAATGAAAATGATTTATTGCAAAAAATTAGAAAGCAAAACCCGATAAGGGAAGAAAGTGAAATTAGTGTTATAAAAATGTTTGAGTATAAAAAGGACAATAGAATAATATATAATGCGAAAATAAAAGTTGATAACGAATCGTATCTTAAACTAATGAAAGAACAAAGAATAAACATTGGATGGGAAAAATGTAGAATCTTCGACGGAACAGAAATAATACAATGCTTCAAATGTAAAGGATTTAATCATAAAGCGATAGATTGCAAAAATAATGAATTATGCTATAAATGTCACGAACCACATAAAAGTAAGGAATGTAATAAAGAAATATTAAAAAAATGTATAAACTGTATTCGTAGTAACCAAAAATTGAATATGGGGCTTGATGAAAATCATTACACAAGTAGTAAACAATGTCCAGTGTATCAAAATAAACTGAACTTCAAAAAGAAACAGGTTTAAACATATAACAATTACAGGAAATTCAAGGAATATATTTGAATATTCGAGGCCTATTAAACAATTTTAATCAAATAGAAGACATTGCTGTAAGCGAAAATCCTGAATTTATATTACTTTCCGAAACACATATTACACAAGACATACAAGAATCTGAGATATTATTAAACGGGTACGGGCAAATAACAACATTTTCAAATTCGAGTAGAACAGGTGGAGTTAGTATTTATTTTAAAAATCATTGGAAGGTGCAAAAAATTTTAGAAAAAGTGAATGATTTCAATTATTGGATAAACGCATGTAGTGTTAAATATAAGAATATACAGCTCATAATAATGATGGTATATAGATCACCAAGAAGTAGTGAAGGAGATTTTTGTGAAATATTTGAAGAAACAATTGAAGAAATTAGCGATAGTAATTGCAACGTTATAATTGCGGGAGACTTTAACATAGACTGGTCGAAAGGAGTATACAAAAATAGAGTAGATAATATACTAAATGATAATTACCTCAAACAATTTCGGAAGTTAATAGACAGAAGCGAATTTATTTGCAGAACTACATAAATTTCAGACTTCTGATTTCGGGAACAAGATAATGGTGGCTATTCGGGAAAACGCGTCGAAGAAGTGAAACTTTACATTAAAGCAAAAACAAAGTTTCAAAAATTGTTTTTGTTTCCTATACAATTCTAAAATGAAATAAACGTGAGAATTTGAACGCGTTGCTCTCTTTTTTAAAAACGGTAAATTTTGTATGATAAACAAAAACAAATTTTTAACATTTGTGAAGTTTTGTTTTTGTTCTACATGTAAATTTCACCAAGTCGACGCGTATTCCCGAATAGCCACCAATATTTAGGGGCGAAAGTAAATTTATAATTTTTGGGTCAGATAGACGGCTTATGGTGGTGCGCAAGCCAAATAAATCACTAACTATTAAGAATATAAGGCCAACAGTAAAACATGGTGGTTGTTCTCTCATGGTGTGGGGCTGTACGTCGGCACTAGGAGTAGGAAAGTTGGTGTTTATATAAAGCACAATGGATAAACATCTATAGTTGTCCATTATTAGAGAAAACCTACATGCCAGTGCTGAACAAATGGATCAATATATCAATGGGTATTACTTTCAACATGACAACGACCTAAAACATATATCCCTGGACATTAAATTATGGCTATTTTATAATACCAAACATCTGTCAATAAAACCACAAAGTCTCGACATGAGTCCTATTGAAAAACTTTGAGCTTATTTGAAAAAAAAATCCGGGAAAATAGCATTTTATCAAAAGTGTGCTTAGGACGAGTATAGGAAGAAGAAATGTATAAAAAAAGTACTTAAAAATTTCCGAAATTTAGTGGAATCTATGCTAGGACGTCTGCAAGTGGTCATATCTAACAATGAATATCACACAAAACATTAAAACATAATACGCTGCTTTAATAATGAAAAATCTGTGTAAAAAATTCAAAAAGCAAAATCCTTTTGTGACCTGAAGAATAAGCGAATTTTTTCATTATTTTTTAAAAATTTCATAAAATAATTTTTTGTTTTTAAATTTTAATTAAAATATTTGTAGTTAAGACTTTTCCTATTTAATATGTAAAAAAATAAACATGAATTTTTCAAAGAAGACATTTTTATATAGCATTCTTTTTGCAAATTTGTTGAGATTTACATAAGCAAAATATTTCTGTGAGTAACTGTATGTACATATGTATGTATATATACCTCCAATCCATCAACCAACCTTTTTTAAGTTTTACAGATGGGTTTATATTTTTAAAGATTTTTTTTCCTCCATACTTTGTTAGATCCATCGTTCTAATAAAGCAGAAGTTTGGTTTCATCGCCGAAAATCACATTATCGTAGAAGCCATCAAGCTTGTAAGTATGCGTTATCACCAGGGCAAGTTTTTTGTGGCATTTTCCATTCTTGTCATATTAGCCATTCCTTCAATCATTGACATAGAAAACCATTATTAGTCCAATTTGCCATCAAATACCCTTTTTGCAACGCAGAACAGATTTTTATATGTCAGAGTGTTTTACCAGCCATTTTTGTCCGTCCCTCGTGCCACAAAAAACTTGCCCTGGTTATCACAAAAGACAATTGTTGCTGTTTGGGCTACACTCTAGAAAGCGGGGATTTCCGACCATTTATTGAAGTACAGTCGATTCTCTTGAGCAATTGCCTTTGTCTCATGGGAAACTGTGTGAGTGGTACATCAATACCTTGAAATGGTTTTTCGTTGACAGCGCGAGTATCTAAGGTTGGCTTTATAGCTGGTAAATATGGAAGTTTTAAATTTTTATTAATGTATTGACCTCAAACATGAGGCACTTTGGGTAAGAACATGGTGTCCTTTCAATTGCGGTAAGGTTGTGGATTCTCCATCTCAAGGTCCAGATCTATACCCTATTCAAAATTTATGGGTTTATTTGAAAAATAGTATTTCCAAAGGGTATTTCAAGAAATAAATGGAGTTTAAAACAGTAATACGAGGGGAATATGAGAAATTTCAGCGGAATGTTTGGAAAAGAAAATTTTTTTCCATGAGAAGTCGTCTTACAAACCGATTTAATACCAATGGAGCCAAAACAAATTATTTTTGTACAACTTAAAATCTTTCCTATTTTCTTACTATATAATACAAGGATGTAAAAACATTTTCTTGACAGAGAAATTTTTGAGTTTTTTTGGCTTTCATGTAATTTTTATGCTCTCACTTTTTAATTTTGCGAATAACTTACTACTATTTGTTCACTTAAATGTAAATAAAATGAAATCCATAACAAAAAATTTCATAATGCAAAGAAAAATAAAAATATTTATGATAAAAATCAAAATTTATAACGATTTTAACTATGTCAAAACATTTTCTTGACAAACTGTATATATATGTCATGGGCACTGGTAGTCGGTAGTTGGTATTTATATCAACTAACCGCTTTGTCGCACTAGCGGCGTCAGTGTACATTTTTTGTCATTTTCGAATTTGCCAGAAAGGATAGAATAATAAAACGCACACGCCAACGTATTTTTATAAAAGAAAAAATGTTTTATTATTATCCCGCAACATTTTCCTTATTTCCTTAAAAATGGAGCTTTGGTAATTCAAACTGATAATGAAGATGAGCGCGAGAAAATAAAAACATCGATTCAAAGTGAAATGAGTGAGGGCTATGAAGTTAAGATTCCCAATGCAAAAGATAATAAAATAATTATATCTGATATGTCATTTAAACATAATGAAAATGATTTATTGCAAAAAATTAGAAAGCAAAACCCGATAAGGGAAGAAAGTGAAATTAGTGTTATAAAAATGTTTGAGTATAAAAAGGACAATAGAATAATATATAATGCGAAAATAAAAGTTGATAACGAATCGTATCTTAAACTAATGAAAGAACAAAGAATAAACATTGGATGGGAAAAATGTAGAATCTTCGACGGAACAGAAATAATACAATGCTTCAAATGTAAAGGATTTAATCATAAAGCGATAGATTGCAAAAATAATGAATTATGCTATAAATGTCACGAACCACATAAAAGTAAGGAATGTAATAAAGAAATATTAAAAAAATGTATAAACTGTATTCGTAGTAACCAAAAATTGAATATGGGGCTTGATGAAAATCATTACACAAGTAGTAAACAATGTCCAGTGTATCAAAATAAACTGAACTTCAAAAAGAAACAGGTTTAAACATATAACAATTACAGGAAATTCAAGGAATATATTTGAATATTCGAGGCCTATTAAACAATTTTAATCAAATAGAAGACATTGCTGTAAGCGAAAATCCTGAATTTATATTACTTTCCGAAACACATATTACACAAGACATACAAGAATCTGAGATATTATTAAACGGGTACGGGCAAATAACAACATTTTCAAATTCGAGTAGAACAGGTGGAGTTAGTATTTATTTTAAAAATCATTGGAAGGTGCAAAAAATTTTAGAAAAAGTGAATGATTTCAATTATTGGATAAACGCATGTAGTGTTAAATATAAGAATATACAGCTCATAATAATGATGGTATATAGATCACCAAGAAGTAGTGAAGGAGATTTTTGTGAAATATTTGAAGAAACAATTGAAGAAATTAGCGATAGTAATTGCAACGTTATAATTGCGGGAGACTTTAACATAGACTGGTCGAAAGGAGTATACAAAAATAGAGTAGATAATATACTAAATGATAATTACCTCAAACAAATAGTTAAAGATTATACGAGAATTACACAAAGATCAAAAACAATAATTGATTATGTCATAACAAATATGGATAATGTATATGTTAAAAATAACAACACAAGTAAAATATCTGATCATGAAACAATTGTTATCACGATTAAGTGCAGTTATGAAAAACAAATCGAATATAAAAAAATTGAATATTTTAAATATAATGAAAGAATATTTAGAGTTGAATTGATGCCAATGGTTAATATAAATGAAAATGATGATTTAAATAACAATGTGAATATTATAGATAAATGCGTGGAAGGAGCAATAAAGAAATGTTTAATTAAAAAGAATATAAATCAAAACTGTACCAACAACTGGTTTAATAATGAGTTACGAAGACTGAAACACGAAAAAATTCAAAAATATAGAGTAGCGAAAATATATAGCACAAACAGTGCTTGGAATGATTACAAAATAGTTAGGAATATGTACAAGAATAAGATAGTTGAAGAAAAAGATAAATATATAAATAAACAAATTAGTAATGCTAAAGACCAAAAACAAATGTGGAAAAAGATTAAAGAATTAGTCCTAAAGAAAGAGCAATCTGTGATAAAATCAGTAATATTTAACCAAATAGAATATAGTGATGATTACCAAATAGCAAATCAATTTAATAAATATTTTATAGACAGTATTAAAGACATAAGAAATAGTATAGAAGATATGCAATATGTAAATTTAATTCCGATAGTGAACAAAACATTTAAATTTCGTGCAATAAATATACATGAACTAAAAAATATTTGTAAACACTTAAACAATAAAAGAGACTTTAATAAAGTATCCATTAGTATTATACTTAAAAATTGGGACATTATAGGCAAAGTAATTTTATATATTATTAACAAATCGTTCGAAACGGGCATATTTCCTGAAAACTGGAAAGAAAGTATGGTGATTCCTATAGAAAAAATAAATAAAACAAATAAATGCGAAGAATTTAGACCAATAAACACATTAAAAACTTGTGAAAAAATAATTGAAAGAGCTGTAAAAGAGCAATTGGAAGAATATATGGAAAAACAAAAACTATTCTCTAAATATCAATCGGGTTTTCGTAAAAAATACTCTTGTGAAACTGCGGTAAACTATGTGATAAACAGATGGAAAAAATTAGATAAAAATAAGAAAATATTAGCAATCTTCCTCGATTTTAAAAGAGCTTTTGAGACTATAGACAGAAAAATCTTAATAGCTAAACTACAAAAGTATGGTATAAATGGAAACGAAATAAAATGGTTCGAATCGTATCTTAACGCGAGAATGCAAAAAACTAAGGTCAACAATATAAAATCAACAAATCTAAATAATGAATACGGTGTTCCACAGGGATCGATTTTAGGGGCACTGCTTTTCATTATATATATAAACGAGCTACCAGAAATATTAGAAGAATGTGAAATAGTATTATATGCAGACGATATGTTAATATTTACGGAAGCAGAAACAGATCAATTATGTCACCAAAAACTAGAAAATGATTTGTGTAAGGTGAACAAATGGCTAAAAATGAATAAATTAAAATTAAATGAGAACAAAACAAAAGCTATGGAAATAAATATGAACAGTAATATACAAATTGAAATAAATAACGAACAAATAGAAAAAGTAAAAAGTATTAAATACCTCGGTTTTATACTAGACCAAGAATTAAAATTTAAAGAACATAGTGATTATATATGTAAAAAGATAGGCAAAAAAATCGGTTTTTTTAAGAGAATGAGAAACAAAATATCAATAATCACTGCAATAAATATATACAATACTATGATTAAACCACATTTTGAATTTGGATCAACTATAATTTATACTTGCTTCACGGATCAACAAATAATCAGACTTCAAAAACTTCAAAACAAAGCAATGAGATGCATATTAAGATGCAACCGTTATACACCAATAGATCACATGTTAAATTGTCTCAAATGGCTTAAAATTAAACAAAGACTTGAATTAAATACTTTAGAATTTATCCAGAAGATGAAAATGGGATTAGCACCGCAATACTTATGTGAACAACTGATATACGTGGGAGAGGTTCAGCCTTATAACTTAAGAAATTGTCAAGACTTCAGATTACAGCGAGTAACAAACAGTACGATGAAAAGATCACTTTTTTACAAAGGATTAAATATTTATAATCAATTACCAACGCATATTAAAAATGAAAGAAATATTAATATATTTAGAAGAGAAATTGTACAAATGCTAAGAATCAATTGAAGTTATGTATACTTATACTATTATTATTATTATTATGTATTATTATCATTATTATTATTATTATTTATTATTATTATTATTATTATTTATTATTATTATTGTTATTATGATTGTTAGTATAGTATAATAAAATATGAAATGTATATGAATTTTATAAAGTATGGTACATACTACTAAATAAACCAATCAATCAATCAATCAATCAATCAATCAAAAAAAAATTTTTTCGACCGTTGCTGTCGCAACAATGGTGTTTCCCGACACGGCGCAGATTAATAAAGATTTTCTGCGTTGCAAAGTTTTCTTGTCTAAAAGTTTTCGTGGACTGCCGGCCTTTGGCCGGGCTTAAGGATTTTCTCTTCCATGGTGTTTCCCGACACGGCGCATATTAATTAATAATAGTATTTCCCAAAACGACACTGCTTGTTAATGATTTTCTGCACAGCTCTAAATTGGTTCAAAATTTTTACCCATCACATTCAGAAATGCAGAGAAATCACAATCGTCTATGAAAAATTTAAAGGCCAATAACTCAGCTCGTTGTCTTTTGCAGCTCACATTGATTACATACTTCCCAAGGCATATAAAATGTTTGGTTTCTTGAAAATAAGTTGTTGTGAATTCGTTGACCCATATACACTCAAGCATATCTATACATCGTTCGTAAGATCTAAGTTAGAATATGCTTCTGTTATTTGGAGTCCTCACGTATTTAATCTGATTTCTCGAGTTGAAAGATTTCAACGTATTTTTATTTAACGCTCGTTACCTTACTTATCTTCCGTTCCGTTCTATTGATTGCCCTGATTTGCTTTATATGGTACCGTTTTATATACCTCCTAGAAATCTTAGATTGGCTAAGCTATTTGATGTACCCTTCCATAGGACTAATTATGCACGTAATGGTACTTTAACACGTGCTTTTGTTCACCTCAATGAGATTAACTTCAATTTACAAAAAGTTTCTCAATCTTTTATTGAATTCGGCACTGAGAAATCTGAGTTTTAACTCCTACTTTTTAGTGTAATAAAATAACTGTTTTAATTTAGAATTTAGCTGTGATTTATAAACTGTAAGTTAATTTTGTATATATGTAGGTTTTACACATACTCTATTGTTAATTTAGATATTTATACAATATAATTATAGGTATTCTGTTGTCTTAGTCTGTAAGGATTTTTTGTCCATAGACTGAAATAAATAAATAAATAAATAAATAAATAAGGGTCGCAGTTAATTTTTTTTATATTTTTAATTTCCTTCAGATAAGGTATTTAATTTTTTTTTTTAGATTTTTCGCAGTTTCGTATAAAAAAGTTCAGAGCCCCATAACTCGGAAAATAGGCGTCGCCGCCAACTTTTTTATTTAATATTTTCTTCTTATTTTTCAAATTTTCTATCACACAGGCTACTTTTTATTTTGTTTGGAGTTGCTTCGCTAAACTGCATTTAAGCCAAAATCCTTAAGCCCGGCTGAATGCCGGCAGTGCAGAAAATCGTTTTTAAACAGGAAAACTTTGCCAGGCGGAAAATCTTTATTAGGTTGCGCCGTGTAGGGAACCACCATGGTGGAGAAAATCCTTAAGCCCGGCCAAAGGCTGGCAGTACAGAAAATCGTTATTAAACAAGAAAACATTTATTTATTTATTTATTTATTATTATTACAGTTCATTTAATGATAATTTATGAACCTAATTTAAAGCTATCTAATAGGTATGTTCTTACAATGTTGGTATAACAATTTCTTAAATTTATTTATATTATCACAATTTTTAATTTCATTTGGTAATTCATTAAAATGTTTCAGTCCTTTATAATAAAGATTTGCACGGTCTGCTTCACTTGTGATTTCTACTACCCGGAAGTCATTTCGTCTTCGTGTGTTATAATTATGTATTTGGTGGCCGTATGTGATTTTTCAGATAAATATGTGGGACAATTTCCTATTTTAATGTTAAATATAAACTTCATAGCGAAATAAAATATGTTTTGCTTTACACTTAGCCAATTTAAGCTGTCCAACATGTATTTTATATTTGTGTCTCTTGGCTTGTGAAGTATAAATCTCATCGCCTTGTTTTGTAGTTTTTGCAACTGCTCTATTTTGGTATCTTTAGCGAGAAATGTAATTGAGGGCCAGTATATAAAGTGTGGGTGTTTTTTTAGAGGTATAGAACTTCGAATTGAAATAAAACACAAGAAAATCGTTTTAATGTCCATCAATTTGGCTTTATTGGAAGGATAATTTTATGCTATTAATGTTTAAATATGATTTCGGGCATGTGGCCGCCGCGGCTGGCTCGAATAAAGCCAATTCTACAGGTCCAATTTTCAACCACTTTTTCGAGCATATGAGGCCGTATGTTGGCAATAACGCCACGAATGTTGGCTTCCAAGTCCCCTAACGTTTCTGGTTTGTTGGCCATTTAAAAAAGTGATGCCAACTTAAAGTTCTATACCTCAATAAAAAACACCCAATATAAATTATTGCCATGCAGAAAATCTATTACGCTGTGCCGTGTCGGGAAATACCATGGTAGAGAAAATCCTTAAGCCCGGCCAAATTCCGGCAGTGCAGAAAATCGTTATTAGACAGTAAAAATTTGACAGGCAGAAAATCTTTATTAGACTGCGCCGTGTAGGGAAACACCATGGTGGAGAAAATCCTTAAGCCCGGCCGAAGGCCGTCAGTGCAGAAAAACCTTTTTTATGTATGAATGCTACAAACACGCACATACATATACATACACACACACATAGATATTAGTAAACAGAGACTACTAATTCACATTCTGTGGTAAATACAAACCGAACGCCAAATTTAGTGTTTTCTAAAAGAGTTGCTAAAAAACTTTTAAATGACACCAATATTGGATAACATTTGTTGGAAAATACACCATGTAATTAGAATTTTGTACTATAATTTCAAAGGCCCATAACTCGGAAAGTAAGCCTCGCCTACAATTTTTAAATTTAACTTTTTTTTTATTCTCAATCGATTAGCATTTTTTTAGAGTCGCCCCTTAGCTTGATTTGAGCCAATTCCACCATATAATCACAATTTTATACCAGAACTTATAAGGCCCATAACTCGGAAACTAAGGCTCGCCGCCAATTTTTTTATTTAAGTTTTTCTTCTTATTTTTTAATTTTCTATCGGATACCAAATTTTTATTACTTTTGAAGTTATGTCACTAAGCTTAATTTGTTCCAAAATAATTATTCAAATTTGACTCGATTACATCCACAGGCCTTTTTCAATTCACTAAAGCTATATAAGAATAAATTGATAGAACTTCATATTTGAAAATATAAAAAATAATAAAAATTTTAAATGAAAATAAATAAATAAGATAAATGAGTGTTTGGAGTTAATAATGCAGAAAAAATATTTACATCATATTTAATCTTGTGTAAAAATTTAATGAAAAAAAGGCTTTTACACTCACCTTTGGAGAAAAGAAAGTATTTTTATAATTTTATTTATGGCCTGTTTCACAGTAACGAAACGAAACTTTCGACTGAAAATTTGTATTGAAAACAAAAACAAATACAAATTTTCATATTTTATTATTGTTTTCAATATAAATTTTCAGTCGAAAGTTTCGTGTCGTTATTGTGAAACAGGCCATTAATAATTGTATGTAAATTTAAAAAAAAATTTCAACAAAAAATTATTAAAATATGTGCATAATTTATTATTTTTAGTGCATATTTTGCATTTTTAATGCCATATTTTAGGCGCCTAAAATACCTTTTTTAAACGCATAAAGTCCTTGTCCCTGATAATAACGTTTTTGTGCACTGTTGGCCTTCGGCCGGGCTTAAGGATTTTCTCCACCATGCTGTTTCCCTACACGGCGCAGCTTCATAAAGATTTTCTGACTCATAAATTTTCTTGCATTTTACAATTTCATTAAAAGTATTGTCAAGAACTTTAAGATGATACCAATATTGGTCATATTCGTTTAAAAACACCGTATAATCAGAATATTGTACTAGAATTATAGAGGCCCATAACTCGGAAACTAAGGCCCAATAATTGACTTCCCAATTATATGCCATTTAGCTAATTGCCACTTAAATGTAGCTTCATTTTTCATTTCATTTCATTTTCATTTATTCATTCAATCGATGTAATACATATGGCCTCAAGGCCAATAAAAAATATATTACAAGTATAAAATAAAATACTATGAGTATCATTAATTAACAATCAATAGAGAAATAACAAATAATACAATATTCCTAAAGATCCTAACATTCAACAACTCCCACAAAACTAAGAAATTTAAAATTAGCAAAACTTATGGAAGACCCAAAAAATTAGCTGCTTAATTAGATATATTCATAAAAAAAAAAATCAAGTAGTCTCCTTTTGAAAGTAGTCAGAGGCAACGCAAAAGTACGCAAATCTCGTGGCAAAATGTTCCATAAACGAGCAGCTCGTACAACCAGTGAGTGCTCATAAATAGAATTACCAATGCGATTGATTAATATTTGTTGATTTCTAAGCGATCTGGTGAAATATATCATCTGAACAATATGTAACGGACTTTGTGACTTGATAATTTTATAAAGATAAATGAGCAAGCGAAACTTCAAATAATCATCAAAAGTAAGATTTAAAAAAGATTGCAGATGGTTAGAAACATGAGCCCTTAATCTAAGACCATAAACAAATCTAATGATTTTGTTGACAATGAATTTGATTTTCTTTCTGTTACCTATGTTGCAGCCTGAGTAAACTTCAATGCAATAATTAACACGTGACATTAACAGTGCATGCGCCACAGATTTTCTAACATGCAACGGCAAATATAGGTTCAAGTGATACAATCTGCGCAAAGTCAGGCAGACCTTGGAACAAATATTATCAATATGGGGCTCGAAACTCAATCTGTCATCAATAATCACTCCCAGGCACTTCAGACTACTGACAAACTCTACCAAAGAGCTACCCATTCTCAACTGTATATCAAGACTATTATTTCTATTGGACCTAAAAACAAGAGCTTTCGTTTTGTCTGGATTTACTTTAAGGAAGTTCATTTCCATCCAATTATACAAATTAGCCAAATCATAATTAATTGTAGCTTGTAAGGCATCACAAAATTGGTGGTCCCCAGACCAAAACAACTGTATATCATCAGCAAAAGCAAATGGTTTACAAAAACCTAGGTGACAAAAAAGGTCATTTATAAACAAAGTGAATAGTACAGGTCCAATAACCGAACCTTGAGGGACGCCTGATTTTACTACCAGGACATCCGAGGCCAAGCCATTGTAGGAAACGAATTGTTTTCGTTCGCACAAGTAGGACCAGATTAGACGACAAGCAGACAATGAAAATCCATACTCACGATTAAGTTTGTTAACCAACAAAGAATGATTAACTAGATCAAATGCTTTAGTTAAATCAATGGACACTAATACGCCTTCTTTGCCCATGTTATGATTTTTCCTAATGGTTTCCGTGAGTTCTGTCAAAAGAAGGCCCGTATTGCGGCCACGACGAAATCCAAACTGACACTCATTAATTAGACCTCTGTCATAGATCCATTTCGAAATTTTATCCTTCATCACGTTTTCAACTACTTTGGATAGCGTCGGTAAAATACTAATTGGCCTCAGTGGTTAATTTAAGTTCTTATTAAATTACGTCGAAATTACGGCAGCACTACAAAATTTCCCAGTATTATGGGAGGCTTTATAAAGAACAGCTGTTTATTATAAATAAAAAAGTTAGGTTATCAAAATGGAGAAAACTAAAATTGCATAAAAACACATTTTATGAAACGAAAAGATCAGAATGCATTTGTCTGTTTAAATATTTCATGATATGAAAGTATATATTGTATATGTTATATATTTATGAAAATTAAACGAAATTATTTTTAATACGACCACGTGTTCATGTATATGTTTTCAATAAACACACACAATCACAATAACATATGGTATGCTCGTAAAACTTAAGTGTGTGTAAAGATAAATGACACATAATTGAGAGGTCAATTATTGGGCCTAAGCATCGCCGCTAATTTTTCTTCCTTATTTTCTATGATGATACTTTTTTTCATTTTTGGGCAGGGACAGAAAATAACTGTTATTTTTGAAAATTTACATCAAAAAAGCACACATAAAAAATTATCGTAGAAAATTTTGGTTCTAATCATTATGATACATAGGTGATGTACATGCAAATTTTTGTATGACTTTTAAATTTGTGCCTTTTTTGATAAAACTCAAAAACTTTTAATTTTGACTTTTATTTTTTAAGGCAAAGTTATTTTTAACTTTTATTTTTTTAAGGCAAAAATAAAAGTTATTTTTTAACTTTTAATATTTTAAGGCAAAAATAAAAGTCATGAATTAAATATTGCATAGTAATACGCAATTATTACTGCTTTTAATGCTATAAATGATAAAACATCCGTATAGACTTCTGTAATATACATCAACTATTATTACCTATAAATAGGAGGCAATAAAACTAGAGTATTTTATTTTATTTATTGTAGTTCAGTCAATGGACAAATAATCCTTACAGACTAAGATAACATTCAAAGATAAGGAACTAATACTAAGGTTGTTTATAAAATTTGTATTAAAAAAGAAAAAAAGAAATCTATCACGGATATACATATATACAATATTACTTTGAAAACTTTACAATTAAATTAAACAATTAAATAGTTTTGAGATCACAGTTATTTCAATAAACTAAAAAGAAGCAATTTAAACTCCGATTTTTCAGTGCTAAATTCGATAAAAGATTTTGAATCTTTTTGAATATTATAATTTATTTCGTTCAAGAAAGAGAATGTACGTGATAAGGTACCATTACGAGAATAATCTGTACGATGAAATGGAACATCGAAAAGTTTAGCGAAAAGCAAATCAGGGCAATCAATAGAACCATTGATAATATCACATAACAGCAAGGCAGATTGAACTTTTCTACGAGACGCCAAAGTACGTAGACCAATAAACAAGCATTTAGATTCATATGGAACGGATGCTAAATAAATTAACGAGCGCGTAGCATATTTGACGAAAATGCGTTGAACTCTCTCTATACGAGCAATACGATTAGAGACATGGGGATTCCAAATAACAGCAGCATATTCTAGTTTAGACCTAACAAAAGACGTATAGATATATTTCAGAGTGTATGGATCAGCAAACTCAGAACAAGTTCTCTTCAGAAAACCCAGTATTTTATATGCTTTAGGAAGTAAATACTCAACATGAGCATCAAATGACAAGGAGTTATCAAATATAACGCCTAAGTCAAGTTTAAGATTGGAGGTATTCAACACTACACCATCAATATAAAAGGCTACAACCCTGGGGGCAACAGACCTATAGAAGGAAACATGCACACATTTATTAATGTTCAGACTTAAACTATTTAGGCGACTACTATGCAATACTTAATTCATGACTTTTATTTTTGCCTTAAAATATTAAAAGTTAAAAAATAACTTTTATTTTTGCCTTAAAAAAATAAAAGTTAAAAATAACTTTTAATTTTTGCCTTAAAAAGTTAAAGTTAAGAAATAACTTTTATTTTTGCCTTAAAAAAATAAAAGTTAAAAATAACTTTTTTTTCTTGACTTTTTCGATAAAAGTCATAACAGTTACGGTCCCTGTTTTTGGGAGATGCCCCTAAATTAGATTTAATCCCTCATTTTAATATTTGAAGCTGTGAACTGAATTTATTTCTACTTCTTTCCTATTATATTGTTATTTCAATTGTATTGTTTCCTATTATTTTTGAATTTCTCTACCTTTATATTAGTGTATCATGCTTATAGCTGAAGTTGTTTCAGCCGGCCGACAGCCGATTTTCAGCCGCCCCCGATGTTTTTTATGAAACAGCCGCCGCCGACAAAATCGCTCGGCGCAGGTATCTGTTGTACATACAAGCACAGAACACAATACAAGTCTTGTCCCTGCAGTCAGACTGGGGCCAAATGTCCCTATGTCAACACTAAAATTCTAGTAGTATGTACATTGTCTACAATTTCTCTTCTATTCGTCAGTACAAAAGAACGAGAGAAAACAGATGTGGTGCATTTGTGGTGGGTTTTGCAACAACTTGTAAATATTCCTATAATTGTATGTACGTAAGGTATAGAAATGTACCACTAAATGTCTGGTTGGTCTGTCTCCATTTTCCCATAAGAACTATGTAGTCACTACCTAGTCAACTGTTTAAGTGTTACTAGTAGATTTTCAATGACAAGCACATGCTAAATGTCTATAGCACAAAGTATTGTATGGGGAATAATTAGAGAGTAGTACTGGTGACAAAGTCAAAAGCGACTCAGTACATTTTCACCATCGACATTTCCTTCAGGGGTGTATGTGTATAAATGAAGTATTCTTTAGTAATTGTTATTAGTAGATTAACCTAAATATCAAACTAGAGTAAATGTGGAATTTTCGATTAATGCAATTTCTGATATCCATTTAAATATTTATTTTACTTACTTTTCCTGTTGGTGTAGGAAGAACTTGTATGAGATTTGCGTCCTCGACCCCTGGGTTTACTTATAGATTTGCGATTATTTTTACTTGTATCGCTTTCTTGTGGAGAAGAAGCACGCGATACCGATGGTGTACTTAATTGTGAATCGCTTGTTTTGCTTAAATATTTGGGTTTCTTTAACAATTGGTAATTAAACTTTGCTCCAACACGGTCATTGGGAGTTTTTGGAGGCCTACCTCTTTTTCGACTTCCGCGACCACTCATATTTCTAACATAAATACATATCACTTTAAATCTTTTGTGGTATATTCAATTACAAATTTTATTCTCTTTTGATGATATATTTGACGTCACTTCACTCGTTTTCAAATAACAGTATTTAAAAGAATACTTTTAATGTTTTATATATTCACGTTAATGCCATGCCAAATTCTGCAGTATGGAAAATATATCCATAATAGTATTTTTTTTTTGCTATGCTCCGATATTAAAGACGATAAAATGTTTTATTTATATTTGGATTTGGCAATTTTCACAAAGCAAAACTTTAATTCTTCCAGCCGAACCAAGTATTCAATAAAAATATGTATTTTAAATGTTGGCATCAGTGCAAACGTTGGCGTGATTTTCTCAAACAAGACAAATGGTAAAAAGAGAAAGATATATCGTACCCAGCGTTGCCAGAAACTTTGGCTATAAAATCGTCATTAAATTTTACTGGTTCCTGCTTTGATGTATGGAACATATTTAAAAAATTGAGTTATTAACGGCACTATGTATAAGCAAAAATTGGCATGAAGTTAGCAAAAGTGACGAAATTGAATTAGGTATTAACGAGTTCCTCCATACAATTAGACATTAGAAATGGTTGCATTACCTAATTTTAACCCACCTCTACTCCCTAGTATAATTTTTAATGTGAAGTTTCATGGCAAAATTCTTTAAGATCATGTTCAATTTTGCCACTTATGCTAACTTCATGCCAAATTTTGCTTATACATAGGGCCGTAATTATATATGAATAATGTGTCCCCTTTCCAAATTCGATTTCTGTTTTCCGATAGCTTGAATATATCTGGAGATATAGAGGTGCAAATTTGCGTCATTTCTACAATTCGTCGGTTTGTTTCTGATTCTGTTGCCAGAAGTATCAAAAACAGTGCCTTTGATCATTAAGCCGAGAGAAAAACAAGATGTTGATAAAACCAAAAAAGAATTAAACAAGAAAGTTGACCCGGTAAATTTAAAGATAACAAATGTTGAAATCCGAAAAAATGGATCGTTAGTAATTCAAACCGAAAATAATGAAGAAACACAGGATTCACACGAAGACTTTTATGAAGTCTATTTTTCGACGTCATTTTTGGTTTGTTAGCGAACGGGGTAGAGAAGAAAGAGGGGTAGAAAAAACGACTCGATTTCTGTTTTCTATGGTTTTTTTCATATTTTTCTTTACATAAATTTGTGTTCCTGTTGTTACGTTTTATTATTAATATTCTCATATTGGTGTGTTCTTCGAAGGAAAATTTTATTAATAAAGTACCCTGTCGGAAATTCGGTTAACTTGAAACAAACTATTTCACAAATAGTACTGACTGACACTTAGATTACTTTCAATGTAATCAACTGACTATTTTAACATTGCGATGTCCTAGGCGGTAGTCAATTAGTCAATTGTCTCACTACTTTCAACTAACTTAAAGTTGACTTTTAAATCACCTGGTAGTCTGTAAATTAAAAAAATTTTTCCGGGGTTCGAACATGTATCATCACACGTTACTCAACGCGCCATCACTTGGCTAAGGTACCATCTAAAATAACAACAGCAAAATGTTAATATAAAACTGAAATGAGTTTCAAGGTAGCTGAGAATAAATTTGTTGGCTCTCATCAAATTTTATTACGTACTCAACTTAAGAATTAGTTTTGGGTTTGTTCTGGATGACATTGCAGTTAGATTTTAGTCAGTCTAATATAATAATATTGAATTAATTATTTTTGTAGTCAAGCACACATTCTCCGACAGGGTATGTAAATGTATGTATAAGCAATAAAAATCAAAATCAATAAAAAAAAATTAGACATGTAAAAATAATCATCGTATGAACGCAAATAATTTTTGGTAGCAACTTCAAAAGGGAATCAAGAAAAATAGACGTCATAAATTTCATCGTCTAAATCCTGTGAAAGAGATAAAATTAAGGAAGCAATTCAAGAAAAAATTAGTGAAAATTATGAAATTAAAATTCCAAACCCCATAGAAATGTCTATTACAATTACAGACATGAGCTTTAAGTACGAAGACGACGAACTGATTGATAAAATAAAAAAACAGAACCCCATTTTACAAGAATCGCAAATAAAAATGATAAAAATGTATGAATTTAAAAAAAGCAATAAAACGGTTTATAATTGTATGTAGATATGTATGTATTTATTAGTAGTATTTAAAATACTTTTGAAATTACATTTCATATTTATCTAACAGCATTTAAAAATTTATAAATCAAATTAATAAATAAAAAATTAATAATTAAAAATTAGAATTTTTTATAAGATTTATTACTTTTCTTTTAAAATCTTTATGTTTGTTTCATTATTTATATTATTTGGTATCAAATTGTATAGGTTCAGTCTTTTAAGAAACAGAGATTTTTGCATTGCATTGGTGTCTGGTCGTTGTGTTCTAAAATCTATGGAATTCCTCAGGTTATACGGTTGTACGTCCCCAACATATCTTATTTGCTCAATCAAGTAATCAGGTGCTCTTCCCATTTTCATCTTCTGTATAAAATATATTGTATTAAGTTGTAGTTGTATATTCATCCATTTCAGTGTTTCTAGTATATATCTTACTGAGGTAAAGCGATTGCATTTTAAAATTGATCTCATGGTCTTATTTTGTAGTTTTTGTAGTCTTGTCATTTGTTGATCAGAGCAGCAAGTATACAATACCGTTGATCCATATTCAAAATGTGGTTTTATCATGGTGTTATACATATACAGTTACTCTCAGAAATATTTTGCCTACATTCTTTAAGCAAAAAAGTTAAATAAATTTATTATAAATAAGAAATTTAGGCAACATGTTAAATTTATTTCTTTTGTAAATGTGAAAGCAAAGTCTATAGAATGGAAAATACACAAAAAACAACAACTTTAAATTGAATGCAACACGGGAAGTTTTTGTTAGAAGAAATGCCTAAAGTAAAGGAATTAAATTGATCTGCGAATAAGATCATTCTATATCTGTATAATATGACAAATCAATCCAATATATTTGTGATATGTTTGGTTTAAGTAGACAAACAAGAGAAAATACTTTTAAAGGTGCAAAAGAGCGCAGATATATTGAAAATATTGCACAAGTCGAGCAAAGTTGTTAACGGTGAGAAACGCAAGAAAAACTAAAAAAAAGGAAAATCACTATTTATATGTTCCAAGTCTTAAAGAAATGCTAAAGGGGACCCTACCGTCATAATACGGACACACCTAAGTGGCAAGCAGGGCTGCCAGAAAGAAAATCATATTTCGAAGACAAAAATCATCACTAGTCCAATTTTTTTAATAAAAAATTTAACAAAATTCACATATTTACAGTGGACAAAAAAACTATTTGACATACACCAACGTTATTTTGTTTTCATCAATAAAAACTATTTACTGTCTGATTTAAAAAAAGAATTTAGAAAGCATTTTATTGAGGAACTTTGCATTTAATAAAAAAAATAAATGACCTTATTTTTTTTATAAGTAACTAATAAAAAAATTTCATTAAAAAAATTAGTTAAGAAATTCAAACAAAAAAGTGTTCGACATTGCTAATATTCTTATCATATAAAAATGTACATTTGTTTTAGAGGAAAATTACTTTTCCTTGGCTACGAATGACTTCTGTTAAACGATTTGGTATAGATTTGTCCAAGATTTGAGTATATTCCGGACAGATTTTTCGTCACTTCTCTGAGATGACTTTTTTCTTTTTAATTTTGCTTGTAAAGTCCCAGAGGAGGAACGAGAGTTGTGGTCTCTCTCCCTTACCGACCTGTTTCCACGTAGAAGAATATTTTCGCTGGGACTAAAATGGTTTCTTTATAGGTATATTGATATTGATACCCAATAAGCACTCAAAAAATTTAAATTCAAGCACTTGAAATTTAACTGGAAACAAAGTTAAATTCAAGTATTTCTTCAAGTAATATTCAAGTTTGAAAATATTTTAAAATAAAAAATCAGACAACATACATATGTGGTCAAAACTTGTCAAATATGTAATTTATTTTTTAATAAAATTTAAATTGTGGTGAAAAATATCTAAGATAAATAAAAAAGTGCATTTTTAGAAAACAAAATGTGTAAAAATGTGAAAACAATAGTGAAACTTGTCGATTGCATTTTCCTTTTTATTTTAAAAGCATTGTTCTTGAACATTAAAATATACTTGAATTTAATTGTAATACAAGGTTAAATTATAGTATAATTCAAGGCTTGAATTTAAATAAATTGTTCGAATTGAATTCAGGTTTCCATTTCACTGGAAAATGCTATTGAGATAAGGTGTAAATCAAGCATATTTCAACCCTTGACAATTGAATATGTGACTTGAATAACAATTGTATATTTATTATTAAAATGTTACCAAAAAAATCAAAACAAACAAGAGAAAATGTGTGCTTTGTGAAATATACACGTGTACATACATACATACTTACATACACATTTACAAAATTAAATTGAAGAATTTGTTGCATTTACTTAAAAAAACCGAATGTGAAAAAGATTATTTGTATTAAAAAGTTATTAAAATTTGTTTGCAAATTATTCCTGATTTAACTTTAAGCATTTTCATTGAAAAATTTTAATTTTTACCTTTTATTTACAAAAATCACTCAGCGAATAAGACCACAAAGTGTTAAACGAAAAACATTTCAACAAGTTAACAATTTTGCAAAATTAGATGAAAGAATTTGTTGTGTTGAATTAAGAAACAAAGTGCGAAATAGCTTATAACTATTAAAAAGGCAATTACAAATTGTTTTAAGATGATTGCAGATTTCATTTGAAGCATTTTCATTAAAAAATATTAATTTTTATCATTTATTTACAAAAATCGTCAAGCGAATGAGGTTACAATGTATAAATTGAAATTAAGCTACAAAATTCCACTACGATAGAAGGTTAAAGAAGACGCAGTGACAGAGTGAGCGAAAGATCCGAAAACACAAATTTTCTTCCGTCTCGTGTCATCTCTGGTATACCCTGTGGCGATAATATATAGCGACGAAAGTAAATTTATAATTTTTGGATCAGATAGACGGCTTATGGTGGTGCGCAAGCCAAATAAATCACTAACTATTAAGAATATAAGGCCAACAGTAAAACATGGTGGTTGTTCTCTCATGGTGTGGTGATATACGTCTGCACTAGGAGTATGAAAGTTAGTGTTTATATAAAGCACAATGGATAAACATCTATAGTTGTCCATTCTTAGAGAAAATCTGCATGCTAGTGCTGAACAAATGGAACAATATATCAATGGGTATTACTTTCAACATGACAACTACCCAAAACATATATCCCTGGAGATTAAATTATAGCTCTTTTATAATACCAAACATCTGCCAATAAAACTACAAAGTCTCGAGATGAGTCCTACTGAAAATCTTTGGGCTTATTTGGAAAAAAAATCCGGGAAAATAGTATTTTATCAAAAGTATGCTTAGGACGAGTATTGGAAGAAGAAAGGTATAAAAAAGTACCTAAAAATGTCCGAAATTTAGTGGAATCTATGCTTGGACGTCTGCAAGTGGCCATCTTGAACAATGGATATCACACAAAATATTAAAACATAATACGCTGCTTTAATAATGAAAAATCTGTGTCAAAAATTCAAAAAGCAAAATACTTTTGTGACCTGATAAATAAGCGATTTTTTCATTATTTTTTAAAAATTTCATAAAATAATTTTTTTTTTAATTTTAATTAAAATATTTGTAGTTAAGGCTTTTCTTATTTAATATGTAAAAAAATAAACATGAATTTTTCAAAGAAGACATTTTTATGTAGCATTATTTTTGCAAATTTGTTGAGATTTACATATGCAAAATATTTCTGTGAGTAACTGTATGTTTATTGCAGTTAGTGTTGTTACTTTGTTTCTCAATCGCTTAAAAACCCCGATTTTTCCCCATTTTTTTTACATATAAATTCGATATGATCTTTAAAGTTTAAGGGTCGTATGCAAAAAAAGTTAACAAAGCTTTGCCAAGCAATGTTAAGTAAAGTTGTATACTAAAAAAATTATTATATCAAAATTCTAAAGTAGGCACCTACGTTTGTTAAGGGTCCTTTAAGTTGATATTTCCAAAATGTGTATTTTGTTCTTCAAATATTTTTGTTAATATACAGACCTGGGCAAAATGCAAATTTATTGCATTAGCACTAAATCATATGCTTTTAGTGCACTATATTTTGCATTGATCTAAAATCTCTTCAAAGTAATGCATTAATATTGCATTGACATTAAATTTGATATTTTTAATGCATTAATTTTTGCATTGAATTAAAATATCCTCAAAGTAATGCACTTATATTGCATTAGCATTAAATTTCATATTTTTAATGCACTAGTTTTTGCATTGAATTAAAATCACTTCAAGGTAATGCATTAATATTGCATTGGCACTAAATCACACGTAAAAATTGCACTGATTTTGCATTACCACTAATGAATATGACAAATCAATCCAATATATTTGTGATATGTTTGGTTTATGTAGACAAACAAGAGAAAATACTTTTAAAGGTGCAAAAGAGCGCAGATATATTGAAAATATTGCACAAGTCGAGCAAAGTTGTTAACGGTGAGAAACGCAAGAAAAACTAAAAAAAAGGAAAATCACTATTTATATGTTCCAAGTCTTAAAGAAATGCTAAAGGGGACCCTACCGTCATAATACGGACACACCTAAGTGGCAAGCAGGGCTGTCAGAAAGAAAATCATATTTCGAAGACAAAAATCATCACTAGTCCAATTTTTTTAATAAAAAATTTAACAAAATTCACATATTTACAGTGGACAAAAAAACTATTTGACATACACCAACGTTATTTTGTTTTCATCAATAAAAACTATTTACTGTCTGATTTAAAAAAAGAGTTTAGAAAGCATTTTATTGAGGAACTTTGCATTTAATAAAAAAAAATAAATGACCTTATTTTTTTTATAAGTAACTAATAAAAAAATTTCATTAAAAAAATTAGTTAAGAAATTCAAACAAAAAAGTGTTCGACATTGCTAATATTCTTATCATATAAAAATGTACATTTGTTTTAGAGGAAAATTACTTTTCCTTGGCTACGAATGACTTCTGTTAAACGATTTGGTATAGATTTGTCCAAGATTTGAGTATATTCCGGACAGATTTTTCGTCACTTCTCTGAGATGACTTTTTTCTTTTTAATTTTGCTTGTAAAGTCCCAGAGGAGGAACGAGAGTTGTGCTCTCTCTCCCTTACCGACCTGTTTCCACGTAGAAGAATATTTTCGCTGGGACTAAAATGGTTTCTTTATAGGTATATTGATATTGATACCCAATAAGCACTCAAAAAATTTAAATTCAAGCACTTGAAATTTAACTGGAAACAAAGTTAAATTCAAGTATTTCTTCAAGTAATATTCAAGTTTGAAAATATTTTAAAATAAAAAATCAGACAACATACATATGTGGTCAAAACTTGTCAAATATGTAATTTATTTTTTAATAAAATTTAAATTGTGGTGAAAAATATCTAAGATAAATAAAAAAGTGCATTTTTAGAAAACAAAATGTGTAAAAATGTGAAAACAATAGTGAAACTTGTCGATTGCATTTTCCTTTTTATTTTAAAAGCATTGTTCTTGAACATTAAAATATACTTGAATTTAATTGTAATACAAGGTTAAATTATAGTATAATTCAAGGCTTGAATTTGAATAAATTGTTCGAATTGAATTCAGGTTTCCATTTCACTGGAAAATGCTATTGAGATAAGGTGTAAATCAAGCATTTGACAATTGAATATGTGACTTGAATAACAATTGTATATTTATTATTAAAATGTTACCAAAAAAATCAAAACAAACAAGAGAAAATGTGTGCTTTGTGAAATATACACGTGTACATACATACATACTTACATACACATTTACAAAATTAAATTGAAGAATTTGTTGCATTTACTTAAAAAAACCGAATGTGAAAAAGATTATTTGTATTAAAAAGTTATTAAAATTTGTTTGCAAATTATTCCTGATTTAACTTTAAGCATTTTCATTGAAAAATTTTAATTTTTACCTTTTATTTACAAAAATCACTCAGCGAATAAGACCACAAAGTGTTAAACGAAAAACATTTCAACAAGTTAACAATTTTGCAAAATTAGATGAAAGAATTTGTTGTGTTGAATTAAGAAACAAAGTGCGAAATAGCTTATAACTATTAAAAAGGCAATTACAAATTGTTTTAAGATGATTGCAGATTTCATTTGAAGCATTTTCATTAAAAAATATTAATTTTTATCATTTATTTACAATGTATAAATTGAAATTAAGCTACAAAATTCCACTACGAAAGAAGGTTAAAGAAGACGCAGTGACAGAGTGAGCGAAAGATCCGAAAACACAAATTTTCTTCCGTCTCGTGTCATCTCTGGTATACCCTGTGGCGATAATATATAGCGACGAAAGTAAATTTATAATTTTTGGATCAGATAGACGGCTTATGGTGGTGCGCAAGCCAAATAAATCACTAACTATTAAGAATATAAGGCCAACAGTAAAACATGGTGGTTGTTCTCTCATGGTGTGGTGATATACGTCTGCACTAGGAGTATGAAAGTTAGTGTTTATATAAAGCACAATGGATAAACATCTATAGTTGTCCATTCTTAGAGAAAATCTGCATGCTAGTGCTGAACAAATGGAACAATATATCAATGGGTATTACTTTCAACATGACAACTACCCAAAACATATATCCCTGGAGATTAAATTATAGCTCTTTTATAATACCAAACATCTGCCAATAAAACTACAAAGTCTCGAGATGAGTCCTACTGAAAATCTTTGGGCTTATTTGGAAAAAAAATCCGGGAAAATAGTATTTTATCAAAAGTATGCTTAGGACGAGTATTGGAAGAAGAAAGGTATAAAAAAGTACCTAAAAATGTCCGAAATTTAGTGGAATCTATGCTTGGACGTCTGCAAGTGGCCATCTTGAACAATGGATATCACACAAAATATTAAAACATAATACGCTGCTTTAATAATGAAAAATCTGTGTCAAAAATTCAAAAAGCAAAATACTTTTGTGACCTGATAAATAAGCGATTTTTTCATTATTTTTTAAAAATTTCATAAAATAATTTTTTTTTAAATTTTAATTAAAATATTTGTAGTTAAGGCTTTTCTTATTTAATATGTAAAAAAATAAACATGAATTTTTCAAAGAAGACATTTTTATGTAGCATTATTTTTGCAAATTTGTTGAGATTTACATATGCAAAATATTTCTGTGAGTAACTGTATGTTTATTGCAGTTAGTGTTGTTACTTTGTTTCTCAATCGCTTAAAAACCCCGATTTTTCCCCATTTTTTTTACATATAAATTCGATATGATCTTTAAAGTTTAAGGGTCGTATGTAAAAAAAGTTAACAAAGCTTTGCCAAGCAATGTTAAGTAAAGTTGTATTCTAAAAAAATTATTATATCAAAATTCTAAAGTAGGCACCTACGTTTGTTAAGGGTCCTTTAAGTTGATATTTCCAAAATGTGTATTTTGTTCTTCAAATATTTTTGTTAATATACAGACCTGGGCAAAATGCAAATTTATTGCATTAGCACTAAATCATATGCTTTTAGTGCACTATATTTTGCATTGATCTAAAATCTCTTCAAAGTAATGCATTAATATTGCATTGACATTAAATTTGATATTTTTAATGCATTAATTTTTGCATTGAATTAAAATATCCTCAAAGTAATGCACTTATATTGCATTAGCATTAAATTTCATATTTTTAATGCACTAGTTTTTGCATTGAATTAAAATCACTTCAAGGTAATGCATTAATATTGCATTGGCACTAAATCACACGTAAAAATTGCACTGATTTTGCATTACCACTAATGAATATGACAAATCAATCCAATATATTTGTGATATGTTTGGTTTATGTAGACAAACAAGAGAAAATACTTTTAAAGGTGCAAAAGAGCGCAGATATATTGAAAATATTGCACAAGTCGAGCAAAGTTGTTAACGGTGAGAAACGCAAGAAAAACTAAAAAAAAGGAAAATCACTATTTATATGTTCCAAGTCTTAAAGAAATGCTAAAGGGGACCCTACCGTCATAATACGGACACACCTAAGTGGCAAGCAGGGCTGCCAGAAAGAAAATCATATTTCGAAGACAAAAATCATCACTAGTCCAATTTTTTTAATAAAAAATTTAACAAAATTCACATATTTACAGTGGACAAAAAAACTATTCGACATACACCAACGTTATTTTGTTTTCATCAATAAAAACTATTTACTGTCTGATTTAAAAAAAGAACTTAGAAAGCATTTTATTGAGGAACTTTGCATTTAATAAAAAAAAATAAATGACCTTATTTTTTTATAAGTAACTAATAAAAAAATTTCATTAAAAAAATTAGTTAAGAAATTCAAACAAAAAAGTGTTCGGCATTGCTAATATTCTTATCATATAAAAATGTACATTTGTTTTAGAGGAAAATTACTTTTCCTTGGCTACGAATGACTTCTGTTAAACGATTTGGTATAGATTTGTCCAAGATTTGAGTATATTCCGGACAGATTTTTCGTCACTTCTCTGAGATGACTTTTTTCTTTTTAATTTTGCTTGTAAAGTCCCAGAGGAGGAACGAGAGTTGTGCTCTCTCTCCCTTACCGACCTGTTTCCACGTAGAAGAATATTTTCGCTGGGACTAAAATGGTTTCTTTATAGGTATATTGATATTGATACCCAATAAGCACTCAAAAAATTTAAATTCAAGCACTTGAAATTTAACTGGAAACAAAGTTAAATTCAAGTATTTCTTCAAGTAATATTCAAGTTTGAAAATATTTTAAAATAAAAAATCAGACAACATACATATGTGGTCAAAACTTGTCAAATATGTAATTTATTTTTTAATAAAATTTAAATTGTGGTGAAAAATATCTAAGATAAATAAAAAAGTGCATTTTTAGAAAACAAAATGTGTAAAAATGTGAAAACAATAGTGAAACTTGTCGATTGCATTTTCCTTTTTATTTTAAAAGCATTGTTCTTGAACATTAAAATATACTTGAATTTAATTGTAATACAAGGTTAAATTATAGTATAATTCAAGGCTTGAATTTAAATAAATTGTTCGAATTGAATTCAGGTTTCCATTTCACTGGAAAATGCTATTGAGATAAGGTGTAAATCAAGCATATTTCAACCCTTGACAATTGAATATGTGACTTGAATAACAATTGTATATTTATTATCAAAATGTTACCAAAAAAATCAAAACAAACAAGAGAAAATGTGTGCTTTGTGAAATATACACGTGTACATACATACATACTTACATACACATTTACAAAATTAAATTGAAGAATTTGTTGCATTTACTTAAAAAAACCGAATGTGAAAAAGATTATTTGTATTAAAAAGTTATTAAAATTTGTTTGCAAATTATTCCTGATTTAACTTTAAGCATTTTCATTGAAAAATTTTAATTTTTACCTTTTATTTACAAAAATCACTCAGCGAATAAGACCACAAAGTGTTAAACGAAAAACATTTCAACAAGTTAACAATTTTGCAAAATGTCCGAAATTTAGTGGAATCTATGCTTGGACGTCTGCAAGTGGCCATCTTGAACAATGGATATCACACAAAATATTAAAACATAATACGCTGCTTTAATAATGAAAAATCTGTGTCAAAAATTCAAAAAGCAAAATACTTTTGTGACCTGATAAATAAGCGATTTTTTCATTATTTTTTAAAAATTTCATAAAATAATTTTTTTTTTTAAATTTTAATTAAAATATTTGTAGTTAAGGCTTTTCTTATTTAATATGTAAAAAAATAAACATGAATTTTTCAAAGAATACATTTTTATGTAGCATTATTTTAGCAAATTTGTTGAGATTTACATATGCAAAATATTTCTGTGAGTAACTGTATGTTTATTGCAGTTAGTGTTGTTACTTTGTTTCTCAATCGCTTAAAAACCCCGATTTTTCCCCATTTTTTTTACATATAAATTCGATATGATCTTTAAAGTTTAAGGGTCGTATGCAAAAAAAGTTAACAAAGCTTTGCCAAGCAATGTTAAGTAAAGTTGTATTCTAAAAAAATTATTATATCAAAATTCTAAAGTAGGCACCTACGTTTGTTAAGGGTCCTTTAAGTTGATATTTCCAAAATGTGTATTTTGTTCTTCAAATATTTTTGTTAATATACAGACCTGGGCAAAATGCAAATTTATTGCATTAGCACTAAATCATATGCTTTTAGTGCACTATATTTTGCATTGATCTAAAATCTCTTCAAAGTAATGCATTAATATTGCATTGACATTAAATTTGATATTTTTAATGCATTAATTTTTGCATTGAATTAAAATATCCTCAAAGTAATGCACTTATATTGCATTAGCATTAAATTTCATATTTTTAATGCACTAGTTTTTGCATTGAATTAAAATCACTTCAAGGTAATGCATTAATATTGCATTGGCACTAAATCACACGTAAAAATTGCACTGATTTTGCATTACCACTAATGAAGCAATGCAATATGATTGCATTGTCGCTAAAACCTATTGTACGTAATAATCAGCGTGACCATATTAGCTTATTTTGAGCTAAATTTAGCTTATTTGTTTCAGATTTAGCCTTAAAATTTTCATTTAGCTCTTAGCTTATTTTTTAGATTTTTTTAAAAACTCATTTAGCTTTTTTAGCCTTTTTTTAGTCTAAATTGCGTGTTCTCTAAAAATATATTAAAAACATAAACAACTTATAAAAATTATAATTTTTTAGCATTGTAAAATAGTTTACAAAAAATACAAAATGTAAATTATACGACAATTTTATAACAGAAATGGAAAGAAAAAAAATAGTAGATAATAGCAGAATGGTTAGAATTCCAATGGAAAAAGTTAAATTCATATTAGTGGCCAAAACACTTTTTGAGTTTTTTGGGTATAAAATTATTTGACTTGAGTTGAACTTTCATTCAGCGGCATTAATTAACTTAAAACAAAAACCTGAAATAGCCTTGAGCCTGGATAACACTATGTACCGATTTTCGTCGGGCCACCTCAATAAAGTCATAAGTAATAAGCCAAAATGGCATTATTAATCAATTAATTCTGGAATAAGTCTATATGGGCTTATTACCAATGCAGTGGGGGCAAAGGTCTCCGCTTCACGCTCAAAGTTGAGGGTCAAAGCAAAAAAAAAATATAAATCATATAACTTTCCCGGGGTCACCGCTACAAGGGTCAAATGTATGACGAGCACCCATTAATTTTCTAAGCCCAATATCCTTTTTAAGCACACCGACCGCCTAACTACTCTCCTTAAGGGGGCTCCCATACAAAGGAGAAATTTTAATAACATTTACTCGCAGGGCTCTAATTGCCCCTAGCGCGTTGCTATCGAAGTCAAATGTATGACTGACCTCCAATATTTTTTCATTACAAAGATTTTCTTTGAACATACTTATCGTCTATCTTCAACCATTAAGGTGGTCCCCATGCAAAAAAAAAAGAATTATTTGTCAAATATCTAATTAATTTTTGGCATGTGGATATTTTAATTCAATGCAAAAATTAGTGCATTAAAAATATCGAATTTAATGTCAATGCAATATTAATGCATTACTTTGAAGAGATTTTAGTTCAATGCAAAATATAGTGCACTAAAAGCATATGATTTAGTGCTAATGCAATAAATTTGCATTTGCATTGCTTTGGTTTAATGTAGGAAAATGCTCAATGCATTACCTTATTTAATGCAAATTGCCCAGGTCTGTTAATGTACCACATAAGGCCGTTTCACACTATAATACAAGTATTAATACTTTTGACGAAAATGCATCCCTAATCTAATTTCTGTTTCAAAAATTTCAAAAGACAATAACAACTCAACATGTCAGAGTTGCATTTTCCACAAAAGTATTAATACTTGTATTATAGTGTGAAACAGGCTATATTGATTCATGATACATCTAAAAATGGAGCTAGAAGTGTTAGCTCTTATCTTCAATTTATTATTTCTGTTATATTATGGAAAACATCACCAAATTATCCAACTGATTCGAAATACATACCAAAATCCATAAAAAAATATTAAAATAAATTCAATTATACAAAAATGTTTTAGTGATGTACATACATACAGTCAAAACGAATGGAAAAAAATCTGGATATTCAAATACTCATTTCATTCGAATAAAATATATTGCCATAATTTTTCTTTGTTCATCATATTATTTTTACTTTTACTTCATAAAAATGTTTATCTATTTTCCTTCCATGTCAGAAGCTCATATACTTTTTAAATTAGGTTGATTTACTTCAAGATAATACAAATTTATTTAATAAAATAAAAAATTATTTGAATACTCGAATTAATTTGTATTCGATGTTGTACATCATAAGCCGTGTGTAATAAAAGTATTTTTTAAATAAATATTTTATTTGTTTTATTTTATTTATGTATTTATTTTATTTTAAATAAAAGATAATTTCCTGAGCTCAGCTAGGAGCTCTAGGAATGTTGATTAATAATTATTAATTATTAATCAATTATAATTGATTTTAAAATAAAAATACATTGTCTTATATACAGCGTGACCATATTAGCTTATTTTGAGCTAAATTTAGCTTATTTGTTTCATATTTAGCCTTAAAATTTTCATTTAGCTCTTAGCTTATTTTTTAGCTTTTTTTAAAAACTCATTTAGCTTTTTTAGCCTTTTTTTAGTCTAAATTGCGTGTTCTCTAAAAATATATTAAAAACATAAACAACTTATAAAAATTATAATTTTTTAGCATTGTAAAATAGTTTACAAAAAATACAAAATGGAAATTATACGACAATTTTATAACAGAAATGGAAAGAAGAAAAATAGTAGATAATGGCAGAATGGTTAGAATTCCAATGGAAAAAGTTAAATTCATATTAGTGGCCAAAACACTTTTTGAGTTTTTTGGGTATAAAATTATTTGACTTGAGTTGAACGTTCATTCAGCGGCATCAATTAACTTAAAACAAAAACCTGAAATAGCCTCAAGCCTGTGCCTCGTTTCTGTAAGGAATGTGAGAACTTTTTGAGTAGAAAAAATTGTTATCATCCTGTGAAACACAGGGAGAGTAAGAAAAAAACTGTATTTGTCGATATTTTTTGTAAGTTTATATAAGTTTTTATGTGAGTAAACCTGTGTAAAATAGGACAACCAGTATAATTATTTAATTTTTCTCGATGCGAGAACTTCTCACGAGTTACAGAAATGGGGTACTGGATAACACTATGTACCGATTTTCGTCGGGCCACCTCAATAAAGTCATAAGCAGGGAAACCACAAACATGCTCTAAAAAAAGTGTTTTATGCGCATTCAATATGCACTAAAAACTTGTAAATATGCGCTTAAAAGTAAAAAAATATGCTCTTAAAAATATAATAAATTTGTTTATTTGTAAATGAAAATATATTTTTTAATCAAAAATTCAACATTTGCATATAAAATAAGAAAAAAATAAATAACCAAAAAACGGAAACATAATAAACAAAGAATAACTGGGTTTGAAGTGCAGGCTAAAACAAAATTACTATAAAAATTTTTACTAAAACAAATAATACAAATTAATTTTTATTGGATGCATAAGAATTTAACTTTAATTTCAAAAGATCACGATATCAGAATTAAGGCTTTGGAACTGTATTTTGGATAAATAAGAAAAGATTTTAATTTATAGTTTTTATTGCAATAAATAACAAAATATTGACCTAGAATTTCAAATAAAAATCTTTTCTGTCCCATCTTAATGAACTTTCATACATTTACAATGTTCCTTCAAGGTCTTTTCAGGGCAGAGTAAATCACACATAGCTAAACTAAATTTGTATTGCAATTAACGTCCGTAAAACTGCGTTATTTATAAAAAGAATGATACACTACATGGAACATTGGAACAGAGATTTAGATGGCGAAAATTAAAAATAAAAAATTCATAAAATTTTTTTTTCGGAATGGAGTGTTTTTTTAAGGATGGTGGTGCCAAGTGCGAGTTGAAATAAAATAAATTCTATAAAGTATCAAAATATGCCCTAAAAGCGTAAATTATGCTCTAAAAATTCGAAAATATGCTAAAATTATGCGTTTAAAACTGAAATATGCATAAACATGTTTTAAAGGGTAAAATATGCAAAAATATGCACTAACAAATCGATGCCAAAATTCATTAAAAGTTCTGAAACGGATAAATATCTTATCCCCGCATTAATACGTGATACAAGAAAAAACATGCAATTGCATATTTGCGGTTTCCCTGGTCATAAGTAATAAGCCAAAATGGCATTATTACTCAATTAATTCTGGAATAAGTCTATATGGGCTTATTACCAATGCAGTGTGGCGCAATTATGTCCTTGTATTTCAAGTAGTCGATAAATTAGAGCAAAATCTTTACTTATGACTTTATTTCACTGATCTGACGAAACTCGGTACATTGTGCAGATAGTGTGATCCATGCTTTACCTTAAATAGCATTAACTCACTTAAAAAGCTTTCGTATTTTAGTATAAATGTTTTTACATTTTTAAAAACTTTTTAAGATTATTTTGGGGAAGTTTTTGTTTTGTTCTTCATTAAATCTAAAATATAAAAATTAATAAATAATTTCATTAAGCAAATATTCTATATGTATAATAAAAAAATATGTTTGTGTAATATTTAACGTTAGTTTAGCAATAAGAAACTATTGAAAAGTGATCAAAGAAGTGGAAAAAAGTTTAGCTTTATTTTCTAGCCTAAAATGTAACTTTTTAGCTTATTTTAGCTTTTTTTCAAACGTGATTTAGCTTAATATTATTTTAAAATCTGGTCACACTGCTTATATACTAGTTATGAGAATAAAGCTTAACCTATCTTAACATAAGAGGGAAAAGAAAGGTATATGCTTAATAAGCAAATTGTTCCTTTTAGTTTCCCACGGTAGGCGTGCGGCGTGTGTCTCATAAGAAATTTGGAAAACATGGATTTTGTATTGTTTATATTTATTATATAAACACATGTAGTTATTAATTATGATTCATTCAAATGCATTATGCTGCGGCCTTCGATCAGACTGGTGAGTGTCAAATAACATTTGTACAAAATACATATTTACGTTGCAGTCTGTCGAATGCATGAGTGTCAAATGTCCAGTGCAAAAATAATTTCAATGCCATTGGATGTTATGTATATTGCGGTCAAGTTGACTTTAAATGTTTACTATACAATCTTGATAGTAATGATAGTTAGAACACGCTACACGTGAAGTGGTTGTTGAACACGGTGGTGTTACCAGTATTTATTATTAAATTACAAAATAATTAAAGTTGTTTTTTGCATACAATTACTATGAACTTTAAAGCTCAAGTAAAATATTTTTTTGAATAAGAAGATAATTCTTTATCTATTAGAAAACCCAAATATTTTATATTATTTACTATTTCTATTATTACATTATTAATTTTGAATGTTATATTCGTGTTCATATTGATCTCCATTATTTTGGTTTTATTTTCATTTAGTTTTAGTCTATTCATTTTTAGCCATTTGTTAATATTATCTATTTCATTTTTTAAACTTTCATAGCATAGCTCTTCAGTTGTTGCTTCAGTAAAAATCAATGTGTCGTCTGCGTACATTAAAATTTCACATTTTTCTAATATGTTTTCAAGATCGTTTATATATATAACAAAAAGAAGAGCTCCTAAAATTGATCCTTGTGGTACACCAAAATCGTTTTCTGTTACTTTTGATATTTCATTATTTACATTAGTTAATTGTCTACGATTTGTTTGAGGGTGGCGTTGGCTGAAGTAGTTAGCACGTTGACTACAAAACCGAAGGTCCTGGGTTCAATCCCTGTATCCGACAGTCATTAAATAACAACACCACGCATTTTTCTGATGTGCATTAGTGTCCCTTTGTGTCAGTTGTTGTAGGAAAGTTCAAGTGATGAAGGCATAGTCACTGGTCACTGAACTATACCGACTTCAGCAGATACTAATCCTAATGTAACATCAGAGCGCCCTCCTTCGTTGTGTAGCAAAAATCATCGGCGAAGTAAAATAATCAATAAAATGGCTACAAGACACAGCTTCAAAAAATTAATACGCCTCATTTAACATCAGAGGCGCTGCAACACTGCATTATAAAAAATAAAAAAAATAAAAAAAAAAAAAAACGTGCAAAAAGCAGAGTTGTAAAATAATGAAGCTTTCCTCTATCTCTACCTTCACCACCTGTCTTCTCTCCCACTATCCCTTTCCTAAAGAAGGTAACACCTAGTAATAGTAGTAGGCATTAATTGCCTGAGTGTTACTTCTCTTTATATAAAAAAAAAAAAAAATATGATTGAAACCATTTAATTTCTGTACCTTGAATACCATATCTATATAGTTTTTGTATTAGGATCACAGGGTATACCAGAGGTGACACGAGGGTCTCGCTCACACAGTCATCAAATCCTCTTTAATGATTTTCGTATGCCATTTTTGTAAAATATTTTCGTGTTGTGCTTTGTTGCCTCATTCGCGGTGTGATTTTGGTAAGTAATAGGTGAAAATTTTTTATTTTTGAAGAAATATGTTTTAAATTTAATTTATTTGCAGATTTTTGTGAGAAAAACACAATCTTGGTTGAAATTAAAGGTGAGTAGTTTCTGAAATTGATAATTTGTGTCTGTATATTGTCATAATAACTAGTTTTTTCTCTATATTTTCAGAAGCACATTTTTGGCAAAGCTGAAAAATACTTATGTGAGTAAAAAACTATAATTTTATCTAATATATGCATATTAATTTAAATACTTTTAACTTCTTAGGACCAACAAACAGGGACCGTAACTGTTATAACTTTTATCGTAAAAGTCAGAAAATAAAAGTTATTTTTTGACTTTTATTTTTTCGAGCAGAAATAAAAGTTATTTTTTGACTATTATTTTTTCGATAAAAAATAAAAGTTATTTTTGACTTTTATTTTTTCAAGCAAAAATAAAAGTTATTTTTTGACTTTTATTTTTTCGAAAAAAAATAACAGTTATTTTTTACTTTTATTTTTTTAAGCAAAATTAAAAGTTATTTTTTTACTTTAAATTTTTTGAGCAGAAATAAAAGTTATTTTGTGATAAATTCATTATATTTATTATAAATTTTGGCGCGTTTGCAAAAGTGAATCGTTAAATTTACTTATTTAGAAAAGAATATTTGGAATATTAAATAATAATTTCTTTGTCAAAGGGGTTGAAAACACAAAAATAACTTTTATTTCTGCTCAAAAAAATAAAAGTCAAAAAATAACTTTTATTTCTACTCGAAAAAATAAAAGTCAAAAATAACTTTTATTTCTGCTCGAAAAAATAAAAGTCAAAAAATAACTTTTATTCATGCTCGAAATAATAAAAGTAAAAAATAACTGTTATTTTTGCTAGAAAAAATAAAAGTTAAAAAATAACTTTTATTTATGCTCAAAAAAATAAAAGTTAAAAAATAACTGTTATTTTTGCTCAAAAAAATTAAAATAAAAAAATAACTGTTATTTTTGCCTGAAAAAATAAAAATCAGATTTTTAAAAAGCTTCGCATTTTCTGACAATTTGGTCCAAGACTTTCAAAATGGTATACTTGGTTTCATTCTCCGACATTTCCTTGAGGTTGCTTTTTTTAATCAAAAATTCAAAATTAACAGTTATTTTCGGTCCCTGCCAACAAATGCATAAAAGGCTGCCCACCTGGGGAGAAGCTGCACAACTGCCAACTGGCTGAAAAGTTTTCTCAACCAATTTTGCGAGCCACATTTTGTACCTACACACACCTGTCTTGTGCTGCGCGACAGCATGAGCTGCCATGGCCAAAACGCCTTTAATCAATTGCACATCCAATTGGACGTCGCTTCTGTGAACTCACGTGTTCGGCGCAGACCGAGAAAACCATGGGTCTCATCGCATTCCGGCAGCGGTAAAATTACCCTTACGATTTGTTCCATGGATGTACAAAAATCAACAAACTCTGCCGTTTCTTCCACATCAACTTCTACTTCAAATGCGGTTGCAAACTCCGTAACGTGCAAACGTCAATTGAAGGAGGATGGAGACGAATATAAACCCGATAAGTATGTTTTTAAAACAAAAGCTAAGCCACCATCAGAGAACGGCGACGATGATAGTATGTAGTGAAATGAGTGATGACTAAACGCATATACGACAATTTCAGCTATAATGAAGATGATGTCTTAGCTGAATATGAAATTAACGATTAGAACGATGAAAAATTGGCCCAAATAAAATGTAACGCAAAATCGAACAAAAACGTTTGGAAGCCCAACAGCAGAGGCAGCAACAAGTCCAATCGTTTGAAACTGCATTTATACAGGCTTTTGCCAAAATTAGAGATGCACCTACTATATCATATATATATTGGAACTACATACTTAGGCTCATGTGAAAATAATTTTAATTTAATTGCAGCAGCAGCAAGAGTATCATTCACTCTCACCAACTTTGACCATCAAATACACTGTGAATTCCACCAGTACCAGACCCGCTCGCAGAGCTTCAAAGCGAATTAAAAATAAGGAAGAACAAATTACAGGCGATGAATGATTTTAATGAAAACAGTTACTATGTAGCCCATTACGAAAATGTTGATGCAAGTCAATTTTCCAAAAATATCGAACCACAAATGCACGTCAATGGCGGTCTAAACTGTAAATTACGTAAACGAACATCGCGGCTGCGAAGTGTACCATTCTCGTCTCTCTATGCTCGAAACATGCCTGCTACATATTTTACATATTTTTGCATATACAGCGTTTATCGTTTTCAAGTCTTACCGTAATTGTAATATAAATGCTTTCCTTTGAACTAAAAATACTAAAATTTAATTATTTATTTTTATAAGTTTTTATTTGTGTTTAATGCAATATTCAACTCTTTTTTTGTGCATTTATATAAATGGAATTGTACACTCTTTTACTAGTTTTACATTTTTTAAATAAACATTTTGACAACACAATAATAAATTCAATTAAGTATTAATATAAATTGAATTCAATACACTTATAATTAAAATTTAAAAACAAAATAGAAATATAAAATACATACATTTATTTGCAAAATAAAATAAGTTGTTTTTAATTAGCTAAATGAAGAAAAATTCAAACGAACTTAATCTATTCACAAATAATCACCATTATGGGAAATAAAAGGCGAACAATTTGTTCACCTGAAATATTTCCCATCAACAAGAAATGGACAAAATGGTTTAATGACACAATAATAACGCAAACATTGGCGATCACAGTTTTAGGAAAAGGGAACACATTCCATGCGAACTTTCATTCCCGAATTTCATTATTTTTCCAAGTTGAAAAGTTAGATCAAGTAATATATGACCACAGTGGACGTAGCATAACATCCGGATGTTTAGAATACCATGTTTCAAGCGCACTGAATGATGAAAAGAAACCAAATTGTTATTCTCTTTAAATAAATAAAATACTGGTTCATTACCTTCGCAATAGGTATCGTATTATCATCATCAGATGAATGTCTGGCAGCCATCAACCCCAATTCCAAATAAGACACATGACGTACGCCGGAGCAAGTATTTGTCTTTCAATGATTGAGTATATCCATTTGCTACTCATTTTCACCTTTATTTTCTATAAATTTCGTATTTTTTTATATATTGGCCACTGTTTTCTTATAGACAGGGACTTAATTGTGGCATTTTAACTTTTTATACACACACACACACAATTTACCATTCACAAACAAATCTGATACGTATGTACACATTTTAGTTCCAATAATCTTTTTCACATTATATTTTCCCAATAAATACTTTTAATTTGAATTAATTTAATTTAATATTGCAAAACTAAAATGCTAAAATTTCTTTATTATATTTTCTTTTGTTTGTTTTGATTATTTTGCTAAGCAATTTTCATAACAAACACACACTATTTGTCCCTTTTTAATAGTGATCAAATCAGATGATTTTAGCTTTTTGCATAAGTCAGTTTCTTCAACTCTGGTCTACTTTGTGATTAGGATATCTCTATCTACAGTTTCAAATGCTCTTTTGAAGTCCAAAAAAATTGCCAATATTTTGTTTTTCTTTTGTTTACATTTCCATCTATTTATAACATAATTTACCGCTGTTTCGCATGAGTATTTTTTTCTGAAACCGTATTGAAATTTCGACAATAGTTTATGTTCTTCCAAATATTTTTCCAATTGATCTTTTACTATATTTTCAATTATTTTATCACATATTTTCAAAGTGTTAACTGGTCGGAATTCTTCACATTTTGTTGTATATGTAATGCAAAAATTAATATTGACAAAGAGTCGTATGAAAGAGTATTGGCAACACAAAGAATAAATATGGGCTGGGAAAAATGCAGGGTATTTGATGGCACCGAATTACTACAATGTTTTAAATGTCAAGGATTCAATCATCGTGCTAGTGAATGTAGAAGTCAGGAAACATGTTTAAAATGCATAAATTGCATAAGAGCCAACAATATAAATTGCATAAGAGCCAACAATAAATTACATATGGGACTTGATGAGAACCACAATACTATGAGCCGATAGTGTCCGGTATGTCAGAATAAACTTAACTTGAAGAAGAAAAATTTAGGCTTAACAGCATAACAACCACAGAAATTGGAATGTATATACACAAATATTCAAGGATTAACAAATAACTTTACACAACTTGAGATTATGGTTGAAGAAGAAAAACCTGAATTCGTAATTCTATCTGAAACGCATTTGATTGGAGACGTAGAGGAAGAGGAAATATCAATCGAGGCATATGGTTTAATTTCAGCAATTTCGGAATCGTCGAGAACGGGAGGTACTTCATTATATTTTAAGAAAGAGTGGAACGTGGAATTAATATTGGAAATAGTAGACAACTTAAAATATTGGTTAAGCGCATTTAAAATGAGGAATGGGAAGAATAACCTTATAATAGCAGCAGTTTATCGATCACCAAGTTATAGTGTACAGTATTTGAAAATTTTATTGAAGAACTAAGCGAGTACAATAGCGAATTAATAGTTTCCGGGGACTTCAACATTGATTGGTCAACGAATAATTTTTACAAGAAAACATTAAAAAGTATTTTTAATGATAACGGCATAAAAAAGATTATCAAAGAATATACAAGAGTTACGAAAAATACAAAGACAATTATAGATTATGTGATAACTAACAGTAAGAAAGTATCTGTAAATAACAGTATTAAGAACGAAATATCAGATCATGAAAAAATAAACATATATATTGAATGTAATTATAAAAAAAGACATGCAATATAACGAGATCGAAACATTCAAATATAGAAGAAACGAATTTAGAATAGAACTAGAAATAAATTTTAATAGAATGTATGATGAAGTGTCGAATGATAAAGCATTAAGTTTTGATTTGTGTATGGAAAATACAATTAGAAAATTTGTCAAAAACCAAATTAATAGGGGTCAGAATAATGTAAAAAAATGGTTTAATATGGAATGTAGAACGCTTAAACATGAAAAAATTAGAAAATATCAAATAGAAAAAATCGAAAATACTGTTGAGGCATGGAACAACTATGAAGCCGTAAGAAACAACTATAGAACCAAAATAAATGGAGAAAAAAATAAATACATAAAAAATAAAATAATCAGTACAAAAGACCCGAAACAAATGTGGATGGAAATAAAAACCTTAGTGTTAAAAAAGAACCGATCTGTGATACAAACTGTAAGATTTAATAATATAGAGTATAACGACTATGATGTGATTACTAATAAGTTTAATAATTTTTTTTATCGATAGCATAGAAGAAATTAGAAATAGTATAGAAAATGTGCAATACATAAGTAACGTAACAGTGATAAATAATAATTTAAAATTTTTAATTTTAGGAAAAAAACTTTGTAATATAAAAAAAACTGTTGTTTTGTTTTATTTTTTAACATTTTCCACATTTATTTTTCTGTCATGGTATACATATATTATATAAGAAATTATTCAAAAAATTTCAATTAAAATAAAAAATTGTAATAACAAACTAGTTTTCGGGTTATGCTAGGAAGACAACTGGAACGAACGACAAATCTTGTCCACGACACACCAAGGACGAACAAGTAACAGATCTTACAATTGGATAATTCATCGGCGTAAGAAATAGAAATGAATCTGTCACAGATATCGATGGTGGTGTTGTGTTAATTTTCATATGATAAAAGTTCGCAACGAAAAATCCGTTTTTCGTCCCAGTTGTGTTCCCAGTTTGATTCGTTATAGTATGTTTACACGGTACGTGCTTCGCTGTCTATTCATGCTTCACGCCCCAATCATGACCGAATCCACTTGCTTCGCCATACAAAATTATGAGAGCGAATCAAGTAGATTCAATATGAATCTACTTGCGAAGCACGTTAAATTGGTATCTTCTCTAACTTTTATCGCAGTTAATCGCCACTTTATCTGAATTAGCTATCAAAACAAAATAGGTATGTATGTATGTATGTACAGTAGTTCACGGATAAACGCGTTTGTGAAAATGTCTAAAGCCCAACGCATTTAAACGATAAACGCTTTTAAAAAAACACGGTTAAGTGCGTTACCGGCGCATTTAAAAGAGTCGTGGTTATTTGCATTACCAACGCATTTAACAAAGTTCCCTCTGAAGTGCGTGCTTCAAATCCAAATTCTATCCCTTTTCATTCTTACTAAAAGAAAACGAAAATATGTTTAAGTATTAGAGATCATCATTTTCCGATTTGTTACTCAATTCAATAAAACTGAAAATAAAATTATTTTAAAGTAAAACATAACAATTCAAGCAAAACATCTTAAAAAATAAAAAAACAATTTCACAAATTGAAATTTAAGGCAACAGATTTAAGTTCATGGGCATGTAACATATGTACATTGTACGCCAAAGAAACGTACATATGTATATACGTACATATGTATGTATGCTACATACACATGCATAAATTTTACAAGAAATTTAGAAATTATGAGAAATTTCTTGAATTTCTGCACAAATATGAAGTTTTTGTTTCACCGATAGTTTCACTTTCTTCGTAGACATTGTGATGAAAACTAAATGATTGTAAACAAATAAAATAGGCTTGCCAAATTTGATGCTTTATTTTCATTTTGGCATTTTTTTCGGTTAGCTTATTAATTTTAATGTATGGAATTTTTAAAGAAACGATTTACAAGGTTGAACATTTTAAATTCAGTTTGTGCATTTAACCGTGAAAGTATGCATGATAAATAATTTATTTTTATGAAATATACGACCTATATATGAGTGAAACGCAGTAAAGCGGGATTCATTTAACAGAAAAATATGTGCACAAATAAAATAGATCGAGGAAAATGTTGGTTTTGACAACTATTTAAGCGTGAAACTCTCTTAAGCGTGGCGCATTTATCCGTGAACTACTGTATATGTTTATGTGTGTGTTTGTAAACAAATGAAAACAAGCCAAAAAACATAGATGTGAGTTTAATATAAATAAATTTAATTAAGTTATGAGTAATATAAAAAGGAAAAATAAGAAGAAAATATAGAGATGCCTTCAAAAACAAAATTTTTAATGAATCGATTTTATGTAAGTATGTATGCATGTATACACGTGCGTATGATACGTATGTATGTGTCAATATACATAAAAAAATGCCACGCGAACAGTGATGCCAACTTTTTCAGAGCAAAATGCACTGTGTGTTCATAAAAAAGCACTAAATGCAATATATTTTTTATTTATATTTTTATATTTATCTATTTATTTTCAATACAGAGAAAGCTCACAATTATATATTTATGTACTGAATCAGTAGAAATTAACCGCCGTATTCATAAAAAATGTTTTAGGTTTATTACAGGTTTATTTGACAAATTTCCCATAGAAATACGTCAAATAAGCGCTTAATAAACCTAAAATATTTTTTATGAATACGGAAGTAAGAATTTAAGTTAACTACAATTTTAAATTTACTACATTTCATAGGTTTTTGTAATAATTTAAATTATTTCGAGCCATATTTCGATTTTGCTTGTAAGTAGAATATGAGTAGGAAAATAATTGAAGTTCATTTCGCAAGACACTGCAATTATGGTGTATTATTTTAAGAAAAGAGTGATCAACGAGAATTATACTCCTCGTTTCAGTAAATGCAGTTTCATATTTTTCCTCTGGCCATAAAACTGTTTTAATAAAACAATTAGATTTTAGGTGTTTCATCTGAATTAATTTTTACATGAACATGGTTCAGTATGTTACATTCTGTAGCTCGTTTCAGTATTTCTCGTATCGTAAAATTTCCCGCATGAAATAAAGGAATCGTAAAAAAAACTATGTAAATTGAAACACAAAATGGCTTTTCTCACATAAGTGTTTCTGTATCGTTACTTTGCGAGAACTATCTGTCGTTTAAAGAAATTTCCAGCAATTATTGGAACGATGTGAGAAAAAGTGTTTCTGTAACAATATTTTGTGAAAAGCTTCTCTCAAGAACTGTCTAAATAACTCGAATTTTAAATTGGTGCTAGAACAACCAAATTTGTACAAAAACATGTGAATTTTTGAATTTGTGTGTGAAAATATGAAAAATAAACTAGTTGAAAAGATATACTCGTTGCATTGTTGAACTAAAATTATTATTAACGAGTCGATATGATTATATTTATTTAGAATTTTTTGTGGAATTTTCTATAATAGAGACAGAAATCAATAAATTGCTTCCCTCAGATGTTAGTAATTAGATTGTTATTGTAATTAAGTTATTTTATAACTGTAATTTCTAGATATATATTCTTTTTTCTCACTATGAAAGATAAAGTTTTTCTTCCTTCATATTTCACCCAGCTGAATTAACATTCTGCAAAGGAAACTGTGCATGTCTAAAAGGGGTGAAAGCAGATAGTTTTTGAAAAGTGAAAATTTCTTATTTGGTGTTTTTTATAAAGCCACCACACTTTCACAAATTAATATTTAGTAACTGTGCATGTCTAAAAGGGGTGAAAGCAGATAGTTTTTGAAAAGTGAAAATTTCTTATTTGGTGTTTTTTATAAAGCCACCACACTTTCACAAATTAATATTTAGTAGATTTGTAAAACGCACTAAAATCAAAGATGAAAAGCACCAATTTAGTGCATTTTTTTAAGCAACAAGTTGAAAAATTCCGCACTGTTATGAATTAAAAAACTCTAAATCTAGTACAAAAAGCACTAAATTGGCACGCTGCACACGAAGCACGAATGCGTAGTCTAATACTATGTTTAGACGGTACGTGCTTCGCTCTCTATTCATGCTTCACGCCCCAATCATGACCGAATCCACTTGCTTCGCCATACAAAATTATGAGAGCGAATCAAGTAGATTCAATATGAATCTACTTGCGAAGCACGTAAAATTGGTATCTTCTCTAACTTTTATCGCAGTTAATCGCCACTTTATCTGAACTAGCTATCAAAACAAAATAGGTATATGTGTATGTGTGTGTTTGTAAACAAATGAAAACAAGTCAAAAAACATAGATGTGAGTTTAATATAAATAAATTTAATTAAGTTATGAATAATATAAAAAGGAAAAATAAGAAGAAAATATAGAGATGCCTTCAAAAACAAGATTTTGCTTAAATCGAATTTATGTAAGTATGTATGTATGTATACATGTGCGTATGATACGTATGAATGTGTGAATATACATAAAAAAAATGCCACGCGAACAATGATGCCAACTTTTTCAGAGCAAAAATCACTGTGTGTTCATAAAAAAGCACTAAATGCAATATATTTTTTATTTATATTTTTATCTACTTATTTTCAATACAGAGAAATGGATAATTATATATGTATTGAATGAGTAGAAATTAAAAATTTAAGTTAACTACAATTTTAAATTTACTACATTTCATAGGTTTTTGTAATAATTTCAATTATATCGAGCCATATTTCGATTTTGCGTATAAGTAGAACATGAGTAGGAAAATAATTGAAGTTCATTTCGCAAGACACTGCAATTATGGTGTATTAAAAAAACAATTAGATTTTAGGTGTTTCATCTGAATTAATTTTTACATGAACATGGTTCAGTATGTTACATTCTGAACAACATAAGCCTTTTCTTTTTAGACCGTATTTTATATGAATGAAACAATTTGATTTATAAAATCATTATTGTATTTCTAACTTACTTTTAAAATATTTATAAGCGCTAAAAGTCATTTCTACTACAACATTTGAACATGGTAATGTTAATAGTCTTAGAGGAAATATTGACAGTAGAAGAAATGGATTATGATTAGTTGAATTTCTATAATTATAAACTTCAATCCAAAATTAATCAGTTCTGAGCAAATTTGTCCACTTATGTATCCTTAAATTTCTGATACTTCGTTCTATTTCTTCAATTTCACCATCCCAGCAAAAATTACCGCTTCCCAGAAGAATTTTTGTAAGCCAGCTAGAAGCAATGCATTCAGTTTCCAAAAAGCCATTCATGTTTTGCTTTACTAATTCATTTTACAGAAGTAATAATGTGTAGTTCTTATGTATTCAGATGCAAAAGTTACTGGTTTAAATTTTTTTTTACTTTTGTCCACTTTGTTAGAGAGCCTTACGTTAGTACTTTTCAGAAGCATTTTTGAAAGCTTTCGTTATCAAGAAAGCAATACATTGCTTCCCTCAGTGGTTAGTAATTAGATTATTGTTGTAATTAAGTTATTTTATAATTTCTAGAAATATATTCTTTTTTCTCACTATGAAAGATAACTTTTTTCTTCCTTCGTATTTCACCCAGCTGAATTAACATTCTGTAAAGGAAACTTTGCATGTCTAAAAGGGGTGAAAGCAGATAGTTTTTGAAAAGTGAAAATTTCTTATTTGGTGTTTCTTATAAACCACCACACTTTCACAAATTAATATTTAGTAGATATGTAAAACGCACTAAAATCAAAGGTGAAAAGTACCAATTTAGTGCCTTTTTTAAGCAACAATTTGAAAAATTCCGCACTGTTATGAATTAAAAAACTCTAAATCTAGTACGAAAAGCACTAAATTGGCACGCTGCACACGAAGCACGAATGCATAGTCTAAACAGCATGATTCATAAACATGATTCAGAGAGGTGATTCAACTCGTCGTCTAAACATAGCATAGCAGCATGATTCATAAACAAGATTCAGAGAGCGAAGCAGGTGATTCAACTCGTCGTCTAAACATAGCATTAGTTTCAGTGCAAAATATGTACATATGTACTTATGTACATATATGTCTGTGATTTATGAGGAATACAGAGACCTTAATAAACTCCCTTAAATTATCTTTATTTTCCTAATTATTACAACCTTCAATTCCAAGAATTACAGATTATTCTTCAAAATTATTTTTCAAATGTAAAATATATGTATTTTTTTTGCATATTTGTACCTACATATATTCTAAATACTACATATTTTAATTTAACATAAAATTTCGTGTATAAAGCAAAATTGCTTTTCATTATACACGAATTTATTTTGTAATATAAACATTGTCATTTGTAAATTTACGAAAAAAAAAAATTTAAATACAAAATTTTGTTATTTGCAGACAAAAAGTATTTCGTAATATAAAAAATATTATTTGTACTATTTACGAAGCATTTCTTACCGTAAAAACAACGAATATTTTCGTAAAATGAACCACACTTTTCGTTTATTTTACCTATGAAATATTTTGAGTATATTAATCTCGATTTTTTGTATGACATAGCCTTAAGTAATTTTATTAAATTACTTGGGCTATGAGTTTCTAAATGTTTCAGGTACACATCAATAACGCTATGGACTCAGTCCACTTCTTGAACTAGAGAGTGACCCGGTTCTGAAAAGTTTTGCGCAATGGTATTAACCTTGCTTGATTTCAGGATCATTTTTAGGGCTGTAGTGTTAATTTTATTTTTGAGTTTTTCTGGTCGTCGGATAAATTCCAAAACGACTGGAATATTTTTATCCTTTCATCACTAGAAAATATGTTTACACAGCCAAAGCTACAATCTTTGCATGATGCTTTTAGTGTTTTGCCATGTATAATTTTATTTGATGTAGTTTTATACGGTTGTCCAGATTCTCTCTGTTGCTTTCTTATATTTTTCTTCCATAATGCTGAATTTTTTTGTATTTTCTTTGTTGATTGGGATGTGTGTGCTAAAAGAAAAAAATATGTATGAATCTGTGCACAAATTTAATTAAATATACATTTTATAATTACCTGAAGGTACATATACTTCATGTGGAATAACTTCTTCATTATTGTTGGCATCACATCCTCGAAAATGTATTCTACTCCAATGTCAACATATTCATCTGAATATGGCACTTCATGTGGAATAATAACTTCTTCATTATCGGTGTCATCACATTTAATTATATCTGGACGCGATACGCTTTCTTCCACAATGTATTCATATCTACATATCCATCGGAGTACTCCACTTTTTGTTCTTCATATGGAATAATAGCTTCTTCATAATCGGTGTCATCACATTTAAATATATCTGGACACGATACATTTTCTTCCACAATGTATTCTACATTTACGTATTCATCAGAATTTAACACTTGTGGCGAAAAATCATTAACCTGTCACATATTTTTGTTTTTTTAAGAACACACGAGACTAATGCATCCGACATAAAAGTGTATACGCATACACAGCTTTATGTGTGTTAGTGTTTTCTGTATGCATTTGATATTTGCTGTTTTTTTACGTTATGTGTGTATTGGTTTTGTGCTGGTGATGCGGGGTTGTAGCTGGTTGAAAAATTATGCCAAACACGAAACCCCTCTCTTTGCCTCTCTCACCAACAAACTGGCATGTTGTGCCACCACAATTATTCTCGTGTGAGAAAGGCCATTCTCAAATATACTTGCACAAAAATAAACAAAATTAATATTTCTTAAAGAATACGGCTATTAATAATACTTAAGGGGTCTAGACACGGTCAAAATGCTTGATGAGATTGGTTATAGTATGATTGGTTTGTTAGTATGTGTGACACCAACGACGCTTGATGGAAAATCAAAAAGTTTGATTTTTGGCATGCTTGCTGTCACTTTTTATATACGTGTATGTGTTAACCCGACAAGCACGAACAAATTTTCATTATAATTTTATTTCCATTGTGAACGGTTGCTAACAAATCGGAATTAAAAGAAGAAAAACATAAATTTGACTGGTGAAGAAGTGTTGGCACTTTTTATTTCACTTTTCTCTTTCTTTTGTAAATAGTGCTGCCATTATTTTTATTAATTTTATTTATTTTGACATTTTTATATATTTTTTTAATCCAAACGAACAGCACAAAATCAAAATAAAAATGAATGCTTGGTGGGCCATCAAGCCTGGTAATATCAAGCCAACAAGCACACGTACACGAACTTGACAGCAAGCATTTTGATCGTGTCCAAAACCCTTTACATAAATTCCTCAAAAGCCGATGGAGCTGGCGCTGAATATTCACCCATATTTAACTATGTACATACATACGTATAATAATAAGTGCGTTCGAGAACTAAAAAATGTGTACAAATTTGCACTATTTTTTACTGGATTGCGTTCGCGTACACAAAATCCAGTAAATGAGAGGCGAATTGAGCGAAAAATTACAGTTAATTTACTGAGTAAATGCAAATTTTTGCCAGTAAAATCCAGTAAAATGAAACCATATGTTTTTGAACATAAACAAACAAAAGCAAAAGTAAACAAAAATTTTTGTTTTTTGATGAAATTTTAAAAATAACAAAAAGCATGTGTATTATGTTATAAACGATATTACGTTTATTTAAGTTAGATGCCAGAAAAGTATTAGGGGATGTTATGTATTCCACGCGAAATTAAAACGTGCGGAATTTTCATAGAATTGTTGGAGATATGTATGCACACACTTGAAAGGAAGTGAACAATATTGTTGTCATGATTGCTATAAGCGGCAACAAAAATTCGTGTCTTTTTCTGTACAGTCCAATCACTTTTCATGTTGAGCGTAAAAACCATAGCAACTTTAACGGGCTGACCCGCGATGTCGACAAAATAAGAAAGTTTATTGTCGACATCGTGAAGAAAATATTCTATGGTGTATTTTTATAAAACAAATGAAAAAACAGAAATCGATTTCTCAAAAACACAAAATTTTGCAATGCGGCTGGTCAGTAACTACCCAGCAAAAAAATTCTGTTTTGGAAGCACTAACAACTGACGGAAGCAATGTATTGTTTACTTGATTACAAAAGCTTTGAAAGCTGCTTCTGAAAAGCACTAACATAAGGCGGGCTCCCTAACGAAATAAAGATCAAAAGTAAAAAAAAAATTTGCAAGCCAGTAACTTTTGCATCTGAGTACACAAAGACAATACAATATTATTGCCTCTGTGAAGCACACTGGTAAGGCAAAAAATTATGGCTTTTTGGAAGTTGAATTCATGCGCAACAGCAAGTGATTCTCTAACATTGTCTCCCTTACAAAAACGCTTCTAGGAAGTAGTAATTTGGGCTGGGTACCCGACGATATGTACATATCGCACACTAAATCATAAAGAAACACAACTCAAAATTATAAAAGTGCTTTTGCTTTTTTATAAACCAGTTAATTGAAGAAATCTATAACGACCTAGGGTTGGACTAAATGGTCCAACTTTGCATTACATCGGACTAACCCCAAAACTGATCCATATAGAATAGTTGTAGACTACGATCATAATCGTTTAAACACGAATACTTATTGTGCAGCATTGAATGCTTGTGAGTAGTAGTGGAATCCCACTCCTGCGACAATTAAACTTTTGAAATTTTAAAATTTTAATTACCCAAATTTTAAAATTCTTGGAAATTTGTGAAATTTGATACCCTACGAGGGTGGGTCAATAAGTCCGTCCAACTTTTTGTTTACATAAGGAATTTTTTGTTTACATAAGGGGTTTTGTTTGTTTAATACATACGAGGGTGGCTCAATAAGTCCGGGTTTCTTATGACCGTGGGAATTTGTATGTGTGTATGTTTGTGGGGTGGATTAAGGGGTTTCATATGAATAAGATTTCATAAGTAGATATATATGCCGACGGGAAAATCATGAGATGATTTTTCCTAGTACCAACGGGAAAATCATGTAATGATTTTTCCTAATACTAATGGGGGTGAAATAGTGAAAATTTATTTTTCTTAGTGCCTACGGCAATACATGATTTTCCTAATGCCTAAGGGTATGCATTAATATTTTTCCTAATGCCTACGGCAATACATGATTTTCCTAATGCCTACGGCAATATATGAATATTTTTCCAAATGCCTACGGCAATATATGTTTATTTTTCCTAATACTAATGGGGGTGAAATAGTGAAAATTTATTTTTCTTAGTGCCTACGGCAATACATGATTTTCCTAATGCCTACGGCAATATATGAATATTTTTCCTAATGCCTACGGCAATATATGTTTATTTTTCCTAATGCCGACGGCAATATATGTTTATTTTTCCTAATGCCGACGGTAATATATGAATATTTTTCCTAATGCCTACGGCAATATATGTTTATTTTTCCTAATGCCTACGGCAATATATGAATATTTTTTTCAAATGCCGACGGCAAAACATGATTATTATATTTTCCAAATGCCGACGGCAAAACATGATTATTATTTTCTAATACCAAAGGGAAAACTGCCAGTGTTGCCAGACTGTAGAAATTTGTTATCGTAATAATATATCAGTAATATCAGAGAAAATAGATTTGACGACTACTAGACGATTCTCATATGAATCGTGTGTGTGTGTGTGTGTGTGTGATTTCCTCACTCGAATAAATTGTTTATAAATAAAATATTTAAATAAATTAAATTAATTTATTTGAATATTTTATTTATGTGTTCACATGTATGTGAACACCCCTAATACTTGTGTGTGGGGGGTCCAGGTTGATAGTCGCGGGTAATTTAATATTTTGTGTATTTGTTTAAGAAATATGTATGTATGTATGTATGTATATGTATGTGTGCATGTATATGTATGTGTGCATGTATGTGTATGTGTGCATGTATGTGTATGTATGTATGTGTATGTATGTATGTGTGCATGTATGTGTGCATGTATGAAGGTGCGATCGTGGGTACTTGTGCGTGGAATATTTTGTAGAATACATATATATTTTGCAACGTAATCATTTTCTTTGTCTACGATTATTTTAAAGCAGCAAACTAAGTACAGTCAGCAGCAGAGAAACAAAAAGTACAATTTTTGAATGCTGCAAGGATACTGCTTCTAATTTTAGTATAAATACGCCAACATTTCTAACCAACACATCAGTACGTTATTGTATTTACAAGAAGTATCATCAGCAATTGTGTTAAAGTGAAATAATAATAAAAAAAATTAAAAATGAGTTCATCAGGTTATCAGTGTAATACATGTAATAAGGTATACAAATACCAAAAGTCCTTTTTGGAGCATGTTAAAAACCATAGTGTGCAGAATCAAGTGGTCGTAAGCCGGGGCATAAATCCAGAGCTACCGCAGACATCTCTTCAAAATCACCAAAATCCATCATCATCATCATTTATTCAGCAACAATATCCTTCTCTTCAGTATCCTCAATATCAGTTACCATTAAATTTTCAACAATACGGTATGCCATGGAATAATCAGTTTTTGGGATACAATTATAATCCCAATGTGATGCAATGGCAGCCTCTTAATTATCATCAACAAGAGTACCAGCATCAACAACATGATCATCAAAATCAAGCTCAACAACAACAACAACAAGCTCAACAACAGGGTGTGAGTATCCTTGGAGGTAATTTATTCGACGATGCTATGGACATAAGCTTACCGGAAAGTGATGGAGAAGTAGAAGAAAGAAGAGAAAAAACTCTGCCAACTCCAATAAATACTTCGCATGCTAGAACAGATGAAGTAGAAGCGAATGTGCGATATTATAAAATATCTAAAGCATTCAAAAACCATATTGCCACTTATGCAATTTTAAACAAAAAAGACCAACTTCTGTTGGAAGAATTTGTTGAAGAAAATAAAAATGTTTTTATGGAGCGACTTCAAGTGAATTTAAGTAAGCATTCAATAATTAAATTTCATGTGAGTATTGTGGCGGAGTATATAAAAATTGTTGGAGAAGAATTGGAGTTGTGCATAATATCACATGTAGCCAAAATGAGTTTGCTGACGAGCGCAGATAGCATTCAAGAATTATTCCGTAAGCAGGTTGCGGAGATTTCAACCAAAATGTCCGAATTTGAAGAGCGAGATTCTGGTTGGACTTTGTCACGCATAGTCCGAGCAGAAATCAACATCAACAAATCTTCACTCGTTAAAGGATCGACCTGGATATCCACACCTCAAAAATTAGCAAGAAAATTTGCTTGCATCAATATACAAAATGATGATGACTATTGTTTCAAGTGGTGTATGATTGCTGCCATGGATATTACCCAATACAATCAAGAACGTTGCAGTTCTTATAATATTCAAGACATTGGTGCAGAGACGATTGTTACGCGAAATGGTGTAGCGTTAAATTTCAAAAATTTACGCTTCCCATTAGGATTAAACAAAATAAAAGAGTTTGAGGTGAACAATCCAGCAATAAGTATTAACGTATTCGGCTATGATGAGGGGGCCAATCAGATTATTGGTCCTTATTATGTCACCAAGGACGAAAAAAATAGCCATGTAAACTTGTTGCTTTTGGAAAATGGTGAAGTTCATCACTACATTTTGATAAAGAACATATCAAAGTAAGTTAAAAAATTATACTACACTTTAATTTAATGATACATATACTTCTTTTATATATTTTATAATATATACGTTTTACTTATAAACTTTTATTTTATTTTTTTATCATTTACAGACTTTTACAGAATCAGACTACCACAAATGAACACAAACTTCACTTCTGCAATAGCTGTCTCCAATATACCCATAGGGAGAACGTGATGAGTACACATAAGGAGGAATGTGGGAAGATAGTCACAACTATGCCATCAGGTGAGGATGCCATTCTTAGTTTTAAGGGACATCAACGAAAAATGGATGTCCCGTTTGTTGTTTACGCGGACTTCGAATGCGTATTAGAGGATATAAGTAATAGTGTAAGTAGTAAAACAAATTTAATAAAAAAGCACACACCTTGTGCCTTTAGTTATTTTATTAAGTGTCTCCATAGTAATAATTTAGATAAGCTTAGAATATATATGGGGGAAGATGCCTCCAAAAAATTTGTAGAATATTTAATTAAGGATTGTGAAGATATATATAATAACTATTTAGTTAACAATAGACAAATGGATACTTTATCCCCTTCAGATACTTATAATTTTTATAGTGCGGTGAATTGCCATATTTGCCAAAAATTTCTAGGCAAAGATCGTGTTAGAGATCACTGCCACATTAGTGGCAAATTTAGAGGCGCAGCCCACAATAAATGTAATTTAAATTACCAAATTCCCAAATTTATACCAGTTTACTTCCACAATTATTCAAATTATGACTCACATCTTTTCATTAAAGAATTAGGTGAAATTTCATTGCAACTGAAAGTACTCCCTCTCAATAAGGAACTTTATATATCCCTCTCCCAATTCACAGAAATGAGTGATGGCCATAAGCTTGAAATAAGATTTCTTGATACTATACGCTTTATGGCTGAGAGTTTGGAATCATTAGCCTGCAATTTGTCGGATAATGATTTCAGCACTATAAGGTCCTTATTTCAGTCAGAAAAAGAATTTCAGCTTATTAAGAAAAAAGGTATTTTCCCTTATGAGTACCTAAATTCATTCGAAAAATTAGATGAATGCCAGCTGCCTTCACGCAGTGATTTTTTTAATAAGTTGAATAATAAAGAGTGTTCTTTAGAGGAATACTCACATGCTGTAGAGGTATGGAATACTTTTGGTTGTGAAACAATGAAAGATTACATGGAACTTTACTTAAAAACAGACGTCCTCTTACTGACAGATATTTTTGAGAACTTTAGAAAAGTTTGTAAGGGTATTTATGAGCTCGATCCTTGCCAGTATTATACAGCACCTGGCCTTTCCTGGGATGCAATGCTCAAATATACAAAAATTGAGTTAGAATTATTGACAGACATAGACATGTACAATTTTATGAAAAAAGGTATACGTGGGGGAATAGTACAGTGTAGTCAAAGATATTCGAAAGCAAATAATAAATATTTGCAAGATTTCGACAAAGAAAAGCCCTCAGAATTTCTCGTCTATTTAGACGCTAACAATTTGTATGGATGGGCGATGTCGGAATATCTTCCTCATGGTGGGTTCAGATGGTTATCACAAGACGATTTGAATCTGGATCCAAACAGCATAGCTGATAATGGAACAGACGGTTATATATATGAGGTTACGTTGGATTATCCCTCTCATTTACACGACTTGCATAATGATCTTCCTTTTTGCGCTGAAAATAAGAAACCTATGCAAGCGAAGTATAGCAAGTTGGTAACCGATTTCTCTACAAAGCAATCATATGTGATACACTTTAGAGTTCTCAAACAGTGCTTAGAATATGGCTTAGTTTTAAAGAAAACTCATCGTATTCTAGCATTTAAACAATCTCCATGGTTAAAAGGCTATATTGACCTAAATACCAGACATAGAGCCACTGCTAAAAATGCTTTTGAAAAAAATTTTTTCAAGCTACTTAATAATGCAGTGTATGGTAAAACCATGGAAAATGTGGATAAGAGGAGAGATGTTAAAATTGTTAATAATTGGGAGAGAACGAATCGGAATCATTTGGGTGCCCAAGATTGGATATCAAAACCAAATTTTCATAGTTTATCTATATTTTCCGAAGATCTTGTAGCAATCGAAATGACTAGAGTCAAAACCTGCTACAATAAACCAATTTACTTAGGATTTTGTGTACTCGAGCTGTCCAAATGGAAAATGTATAATTTCCATTACGGGTACATGCAACCTAAGTTTAAGACAAACCTCTCATTAAACTATATGGATACTGACTCTTTTATATATTCAATAAAGACTGACGACTTTTACGCTGACATAAAAAATGACATTCATGAACAATTTGACACATCGGACTATCCTACAGACAATATTTATAATTTCCCAATAGTAAATAAAAAAGTAATTGGTATGATGAAGGATGAAAATTGCGGTAAGATAATGACAGAGTTTGTTGGGCTGCGCTCAAAAATGTATTCATTCAGTGTAGAAAACCAAGATGATATTAAAAAATCGAAGGGGGTAAAGAGAGCCATATTAGATAAATATAGTTTAGCTACATATAAGAATTGCCTATTTAATAAGATTAATGTGTATGATAGTATGTTAACATTTAAATCTAAACTACATCAATTATATACTAGTGAACTAAATAAGGTAGTATTAAGCTATGGAGATGATAAGAGAAAAATTAGATCAAATAATATAAACACTTATGCATGGTATCATTTTCGTATTAAGGAAACTAACCCTGAATACGAACTTGACATGTTGCTAGATGAGATTGCTAAAATGCAAGAAAATCTTAGTTAATTAGTTAAGAAAAAAATATTGTATTTGTATCCTATTTATTTAGAAAAATATTGTATTTTTATCCTATTTATTTAGAAAAATATTGTATTTTTATCCTTTTTATTAAGAAAAAATATTGTATATAAAATCTTAGTTAATAAGAAAAAATATTGTATTTATATCCTATTTAATCAGAAAAATTGATGTAAAAAAAGTCTAAGAAATATTATTGTATTTAAATCCTATTTATTAAGAAAAGATATTGTAAATAAACTATTGAAAAAAGAATGGAAAATGTGAGTGTTTTTTTTTATTTCTTTATTGGCTTTACTTCGTTGGATCAAAAATTTTTGTTTTTGCTTATTTGCAAATTCTTGTTTTCATGTCGTTTAAACATGCACAGTCTTGTTTTCAGGTCACTTAAACATGCACAGTCTTGTTTTCTTTGAGAGGTTCTGCACAAGAGAAATTGAATTTCACAATATTATTAAATTCAATTAGATATTTTCATAAAGAGAAATAATTTAGATAATCGGATAAAATCCTCATATTTTTTCACTACATACAAGTTTCTGTTATTTTATATTCGAACAGATGATTCCTAGTTTTCCTTTAGAAAAAAATAATACAAATCAAGGAATATTTTTATAATTCAATTTTATTTTATTTTATTATTTATACAATTTTATTTCATTTTTATTTAATTTATTTATAATGATGGAAACATTTCGTAATAGCCAATTATTAGATGTTCTAGTATATTTTTTCTTAAAAAATATATGGTACATCTGCAAGTATCAGGTCCCTCCTCACACTCAGGATGATACCAAGGACAGCTTGGGAAGTGTCCTTCAGTGTCGTCTTCATCTTCCATGACACCATATTCTTCGTTCTCATCCAGCATATTTTGGAAACATTTTATCATCTCCCAATGATCAAAAAGCCTGAAGCTTTCAAAATCTCTTATAAATTGATTAAGAGTACGTCTAATTTGACTCATTTTATTTGCTGATGAATTAATGATGATGAATGTTGGAAGGTTCCTTTAAGACTAATTTGTTCTGTAAATTTTTAAAATATCTATATGTTCTTTAAAATATCTATACTATCATCTCTATGTCATATTTCTTTTTAGCAGTCTATCTCTCTCTAACCCTTTTCTCTCTATTCCATATTTCTTTTTTACTACTCTATCTCTCTCTAACCGTTTTCTCTCTATAACTATCTCTTTCTGTCTATCACTATCCCCCACTTATTTACTATTTCACCACAATTATTTTCGATTAGCCTTTTTGAAGTCATCATCGCTACTTTTAAGATCATTTCTAGTTAAACATTCAGAGTGACAAGAAGTATCTAAATAAAAAATAAAAAAATGGACTCCACAACAAATCTAATTGCAAAATTTAATGCTCTAAATAACAAAACTTTAATACACGTAAAGGAGCTTGATTCTTTAACGAAATATACTATTAGAAATGTGGTACGTGTAACAACTAAATATGGACCAACCCTAAAAGTTGAAATGAATAAACACATAATGTTCCTGCCCAAACGATATAATATTTTAACTGATGACGATATCAAAGATCTCTCAAGCGGATCATATTGCCTAAGTAGAGAAGGTGAAGAAAACCTAATTGTCGAGAGTGAGCTGAGTGAATTTCTAATTCAAAATTCCCAATTTCCTGTTTGGCAATAAGATATTAATTATGTATTTTAAATTATGAATAAAAAGACATTAAAGAGTTTTGTAAAATATAAATTTTTGTGTTTTATTTAATATTTTCAGTTATTTCATAAAGAAATTTAAGACATAAATGTCCACAGGTAAATGTATTGAAATTCTGATGCTGATTATAGTTGTATTTTATATTTGCACCAAGATATTTGACTACTTCCCAAGGAGGTTGTAAGTTTCCAAAGCTGTCGAAATATTCTTTTTCATTGTTGTTTTTATAGTATGCTACCCAATGTGTACCAGGTCCTGTTGATACATCTAAGTTGATTATTCCACATTCAATTTTCTTTGTTCGTTTTGGTAGAGTATTCAACATAAAAACTCCTCTAAAATATGGAATTTTTATAGAGAAACGGCTTAGGTCCACATCAGATAGTGGTCTGTTGGGCAGCATCTTTAAGAGTTTTTTGATTCCTCTTTCTGAACTAAACCATAACCTTTTTTATATGGTTTTAAGTAAAGTCCTTTTCCAACTGCTATAGATTCCATCGCTTTATTATGTCTAGTTGCTTCATCAAGTTGATTTTTTGCATTCTTTGTTGCATTTACAGCTTTAGCTATGGCAGCACCTCCAGTTGTTAGACTACCAATTGCACCCAGAGCAGTTAAAATCGGTATTAGAGGTAAAAAACCACCGATTTTTGGAACACGTATTACACGTGGAACTACAATTTGAGATTTTCTTCCTTTTAATGATTTGTTAATAGTTTTTCGTGCAATTTTAATAGCTGAGTTAATATCTAATGGTTTTTCCTTCTTTAGTATTTTTGTTGCAGCTATAATTGATGTTTTAAACAGTTTTTTATCATTTGGCTTGTTCTTTTTAACATTTTTCTTTTTCTCCGCACCCATACCAAATTTAGTTTTGGCTTTCATTGCGTTAGTAACCATATATGCAAATGATTTTTCTGCAAGACTACTGTCTTTTGATAAAACTCGATTCCAAGCTGAATTTTCAAGTATTTTATCAGCTTTATGTCTAGTACTTAAATCCTTATTTTTTGAATACGCAATATCGTGATTTTTACAAGCAGAGTCCAATAAATTAATACCTTTGTCACCTCGATTTAAACGTTTTTGTAGTTTTGTTCCAGGTCCACAGTACTGATACCCCGGAAGATGAAGCTCAACAGGTAGAGAGTTTATTATTTTATCTACTATACCTCCTCCAACGAAGGTGTTTTTATGACTAAATGTTTTCTGATATCGTATAACCATATTATCTAATTTTTTCTATAATAAGAGGTAACATTTATAAAATGTATTTAGTTACAAAAATGCAGTTAGTTAAACAACATAAAAATATTTTAGTTCGTAATATTGACGATTCAGTCAACATCAGTTCAAAAATAAAGCATAGCCCCCTCTTACCAAATTCTATTCGTGCTCTAATAGTTGGACCATCAAATTGTGGAAAGACTAATGTTATGATTGGCTTACTAGAAAGTCCTAATGGACTCAAGTTTGAAAACATCTATTTATACTCAAAATCTCTATATCAACCCAAATATGAATACCTGAAGAAACTAATTTCACCAATTAAAGGAATGGGATATTATACATTTACAGATAATGAATCAGTTATTCCACCTGACGAAGCTAAAACTAATTCAATTATGATATTTGATGATGTTGCATGTGAAAAGCAGAATAATATACGTACATATTTTTGTATGGGGCGACATAGGGATGTTGATTCATTCTACTTGTGTCAAACTTATACTAGAATTCCCAAGCATTTAATAAGAGACAATGCCAATGTTATTATAATGTTTAAACAAGATGAGACAAATATGAAGCATGTTTATAGAGATCATGTTGGTGGCGATATGAGTTATGAAAAGTTTCATGAAATTTGTCGAGAGTGTTGGAAGGATAAATATGGATTTTTGGTGATTAGCAAAGATAATGAATTAAATGATGGACGCTACAGAAAGCAATTTGACTATTTCATAACTATATAAACTACTCTTCATAAACATTTACTTTAGTTATTAATCTAACTTTAAGCTTGATACATATATTTGCTATAACCTCATCTGATACCTGGTAAGCTGATCTGAAAACCAGACCAGCTACCTAATAACCTGATTTGATACCTGATAACCTGATCTGAAAACCAGACCAGGTCCTGAAAAGCTGATCTGAAAACCAGACCAGGTCCTGAAAAGCTGATCTGAAAACCAGACCAGGTCCTGAAAAGCTGATCTGAAAACCAGACCAGGTCCTGAAAAGCTGATCTGAAAACCAGACCAGGTCCTGAAAAGCTGATCTGAAAACCAGACCAGGTCCTGAAAAGCTGATCTGAAAACCAGACCAGGTCCTGAAAAGCTGATCTGAAAACCAGACCAGGTCCTGAAAAGCTGATCTAATAGCTGATACCTCATCTAATAGCTGATACCTTTTATTTATTAAACATGGATGAGAAAATTTTAAAACAGTTGGTGATGTCAAGAAATGTCTTGAAGAAAAAGCTTCGTAGTATAAAAACTGGTGAAATAGATACACGTGAACAACTAAGAGATACATTTAAACCTATAACAGAACCACTCAAAGAATTCATAAATAGTTCTAAAAAAATTAAAAGAATTCCTATTAAAGAAGAAAATAAAATGAAGACAGAATTTGAAAATAATACAAGTTTAAAGTCTGAAAAACCATTACTCAAGATAGAGACAAGTACACCAAACAAACTAGCAGAAGGAACAATATTTGATAATACCATATTATTTAACGAAACTAATACTAAAAATGATGATGATGATGATGATGAAGATGATTTTTACTCACAAACTTCCAATACAGAAGATACTTATACTGATTTATCAGTCTTGGAAGGAAGAAATGAATTAGATACAAACTATGGTCCACATAAAGATTTCAATAATGAATGGAAATTCGGTGATAGTAAACTTACACTTAGTGAACATAAAATACAAGTTGGTGGCCAAATATGGGCTCTAACACCAGGACTTTTTTCTCTAATGTTTCATAAAATACCAAAAAATTATGATAAATTTGAACTCGAAATCTATAAAAAGATTTTCATTACTACTAATGCATATAGAAGAGACTATAAACCTGATGGTCAAATTAAGGGTACTAGAGGATATAAATATAAACATATTATTAAGAAATTTATTGACGAGAAAAACCAGGATAATTTACCCGAATCAACAGGATCTAAGCCAAAAGGTAGCTACTTAGGTGATGGAATGATGGAATTTAACATCCATAAGTCCAACTATATATACTGGGATGATCCAAATGAGCTAGTAGATCGACTTCGACTACTGCTCGCATCACAAGCTGCAGGTCATAATAATCACAATAACGAGATTATATCAATTATTGAAGAACTACGTGAAGCTAATATAATACATTAAGTTTAATAAAGTATATAAAGCATGTCTGTTGATAAATTTGGACATTATTTAAACGATACTAGCAACATAGTTTCTTTGAAAAATGCACCTAAACTGCTGGGGTTCTTTGTGGATACGAACAACAACATTGATGTCCAAAACAAAAGGATCAAAAATGTTGCAAAAGCTGTGGAGGAAAACGATGTTATCAATAAATTGTTTCTGCAAACTCAAATCGAAAAACTAGAAGAGAAATTATTAGCATACTTTAAGAGAGACAGTACTATAATTCAAGAAAATATTCAAATGCAAATTGAGGATCTACATCGCGAAACAAAATTAGATATAGAAGAAAATTATAAAATTGAAAAAGATATTCTAAGAATTAAAACATCCTTTGAAGAACAAATTGAACAGCTTAATGAGAAAATTTATAGATTAGAAAATTACATGTTTGTATCAATAGCTGAAAGTGCTTCAACTAGATCACAACACTCTCCAAAAAATCTCTAAAAACAACTTAATGTCTTCAAAAAGAAATTTAGTAAACGAACTCCATAAGCAAGCACGAAAACATTTTGTGAGGAGGTATATGTTAAATGGCTGGGATTTTCCAATCAACACAATTCTTGGATAAGTAAAGATGAAATATTATAGATCAGTGATGGGAAAGTTGGTACGATCGTACTTTTTTTGATACTATTTGACATGAAAAATTACCGTAGTACTCCCCTAAGAAATTTGATACTCTCACGGGCAACTTAGAAATGCAGTCAGAAGACTCGCGCATGCATATATTTTGCCAAGAATTAAATTGTTTTTTTCGACAAATAGAACGAAGCTTTATTAGTAAAGATCTTTTAGAAAAGTGTAACCACAATTAAATATCAACGAAAACCATATTTCATTCAATGATATTTTATGTGACACAGAAGTTGATCTATTGAAACAACTGTTTTAAATCAGTTTAAAGAAAATTTTAAAAAGTTTATATTAAGTTCTAAGGGCAAAAGTGGACTTTGACAATAAAATGTTAGTTTGGTTTAGTAAGTTTCCCCCTGAAAGTATTTTATATGTTAAACCAATATCATTATACCACTTTTAATTAAAATGTTCCCAGGGAAAAGAAAAAAAAGAAAAGACAAATAATTTGAAATATGTATTAACAACCAATATAGAGCACTTGGCTTATATAAAAACGCATTAGATGAATACATGTTTCCTGATATATCGAGAGTAGCTTACGAAATTTTATCCATGCCTCACTCCGCTGTAAATTTCGAAAGGATTTTCTTTTACCAAAATTTCATGAAAACAAAATATAAATCGTATTCTGTAACTCGCTAAAGCTAAATCTCTATCGCTAAGAATCCATAAAATCAATTTTTCGATTTTCGGCTACGAATGCAATTTTCAAACAGGTATTGATATATCAGGTAATGGCTTAAAAATGTAATTCGCCGAAATTTTATTGCTTTATGTCATCGCCAAAAATTTAAAATTTTCTATTTGTTCAGCATTTTACCGGTCGAATTTAGCTTTAGCTTTAGCGAGCTATGGAATACGGGGGCAAGCTTTATGTTCCAACAGTATTAAGTCTAATCCAGGCTACACCTATTTGTATATTTGTACCTATGTGTTCCTTTTTTTGTAAATGAATTTCTTATAATTTTTTGTTAATAAAATTTAAATAAGAAATATTATAATTTTTGGTACTCTCGGGATCAAAAAAGTACTAAAAAAATTTGTTTTTGATACCGAAATGCAAATCTAATTTCCCATCACTGTTATAGATGGAAGAAAAACTAAATCAACAACAACATCATAGCAAAACAATAATACCATTAATATTAAGAAACTAATGTTAATTTTAAAATAAGAAAATGAAATAAATATGTAAATTATGCTTATAAACCATACTGTCTACTAAACTTTATTTAATTGTAATCAGTCTGTTATAATGTCAATTACACTTACTCTGAGCTCTAACTCATCAGAATTATCTGCTAGTTACTTTCCTCCTATTGAATTACATGATGCATATGAGTGTGCTCTAACTGATTTTCATTCATACAACAGTATTCCAAATGTAGACACCTACAACAATATGTTTCATATAGGAGAACATACAATAGAAATACCAATTGGATCTTACGAATTAAATGATATAGTTGATTTTATAGAAGAGCAATACAAACTACTCTGTCCAGCAAATAAGATTTTTATTGAAGCCAATAACAATACAATGCAAGTTAAAGTTAATAGTTCCAAGGATACTGTATATTTTAATAAAGACAATACAATTGGAAAACTTTTAGGATTCAATAGCAAAATCCTAACACCAAACAAATATTATTATTCAGATCTTCCAGTTAATATTTTTAAAGTAAATCTCTTGCGAGTTGAAAGTAGTATCGCTATTAACACATATATGAATAACTCCAAATCGCGTACACTTCATGAATTTCCGATTAATGTGCCTCCAGGCTATAAAATAGATGAAGTTCCAAGAAATCTCATCTATTTACCTGTGAACACCAGAGAGATAAGTTCACTAGCGCTGCGCGTAGTTGATCAACACGGTGATTTAATTAATTTCCGAGGAGAAGAAATTACAATACGAATACATTTAAGGCCAACTAAATAATGCTAATATACAACACAAATACATTGAAAAATATAGCAGCAAGAACAACATCAACATTAAAGCGACCAGTACAACAAAAAGCACTAACAACATCCAATAAAAATTTTCTAAAGTCCTTGAATTTTAAATTGAAGACAAAATGAGTTCAATAATAGATGTCTTAGATAAGCCCTTGTCTGATGAGAATATAATCAAAAAGGACTATCATACATATGTACCATACTTACAATCTTACAACAATAATGATGAAATTAGAATTTCAATACAAAATCAAGATTTGTACGTGCTACCCAGTGAAAGCTACATTTATGTAGAAGGTTTTGTTGTTGATGATAATAACTCTAAATCTTCTTCATCATCGGACAACTTTATATTAAAAAACAACTTTGTGGCATATCTATTTGATGAAATTCGCTATGAGCTCAATGGAATTGAAATTGATCATACAAGATATTTAGGAGCCACAAGCACCATAAAAAATTTGGTTTCTATGTCACCAACAGAAAGCAACGTGATGCAAAATGCTGGATGGAACAAAATTGACGATGTCACCCTTGTAAATGGCTTTTTCAATTTCTATGTACCTCTAAAAATGCTCCTAGGATTCGCTGAAGACTACAACAAAGTTATACTAAATGGAAAACATGAATTGATACTCTTGCGCAATAAGAACGATGAAGATCTTGTACGCTCGAGTGTTTCTACTAAAAAAGCTAAACTTACAATTTCACTAATCTCATGGAGAATCCCACATGTACAATTATCCGACTTTAGCAAATTGAATATGATTAAAATTATTAACAATGGTGCTTCTATACCTATGGCATTTCGCAGTTGGGATTGTCATGTCAATCCACAATTAAATATGGGAACTAGCCATATTTGGAATGTTAAACTAGCTGCAAATAGAGAACGCCCTCGTTTTGTATTGATTGCTTTTCAACAAGAAAATAAGTTTGTTCATTGTGATTTGACTAATTTAAAAGTACATTTAAATTCAGTCTCATATCCATATGATGACCTTAACATAAAGTTCAAAAATGAACGATATGCAATTCTATATGATATGTATCTAAGATTTCAACAAAGCTACTATATGAAAGAATCTCAACCACTTTTAACTGCATCAGAGTTTAAGACCAAAGCTCCTATTATTGTAGTAGATGTCAGTCATCAGAATGAATCACTCAATAATGGACCGATTGATATAAAAATAGAATTTGAAACAGCAACTAATATTGGAGCAAAAACATCAGCTTACTGCATTCTTATTCACGATCGTATAATAGAATATGTGCCCATAAAAGGACAAGTTCGAAAAGTCTTATGAATTGAGCAATATGGAAAACAACATAATTTTCATAGACGTACAAGGTTTTAAAAGTAATTCAAATGATTTCATCGCAAAAGAAGTAGCAATTGTTTTCAACAATTACGAATATAACAATTTCATTATAAAACCTCCATTTGATATCAAATGCTTATCATTACAAAAGCAAAGAGAAGCAAAGTGGCTAACAAAAAACTATCATCACCTAAGCTGGACTGCTGGATCAGTTTCATTTCAAAGCGTTTGCAATTTTATAAAAGCCAACGCAAGATGTTCTAAAATTTATGTAAAAGGTGAAGAAAAAAGACGCTGGTTGGAAAAAATTTTATGCCGAAAAATTTCTAACGTTGAGGATATAGGCTGCATCAACTTTAAACAAATGGAAATCAAGTATCCAGAATATTTTTATTGTAATTATCATAAATTTGGTGCTTGCGCACTAAAAAATGCTATTTTACTAACAAAAGAAATGTCTTGCTTTAATTAAACTTTTTCACTTTTTAAAATATGAATGTATGTATTATTATAAAATTTAAAAAAAAAATTTAAACAATAAATGTATCAAAAATAAAATAATATACAAGTGTTTTCTTATTTCAAATATTAACTACATAAAGGAAAGAGAAGGAAGTGAGGGGAAGGAGAAATTAACTTTTTTGCTTACTTGCAAATGTTTACTTTTTGTTTCTCTGCTGCTGACTGTACTTGGTTTGCTGCTTTTAAATAATCGTAGACAAAGAAAATGATTACCTTGCAAAATATATATGTATTCTACAAAATATTCCACGCACAAGTACCCACGATCGCACATTCATACATGCACACATACATGCACACATACATACATACACATACATACATACACATACATGCACACATACATATACATGCACACATACATATACATACATACATACATACATATTTCTTAAACAAATACACAAAATATTAAATTACCCTCGACTATCAACCTGGACCCCCCCACACACAAGTATTAGGGGTGTTCACATACATGTGAACACATAAATAAATATTTTCTCTGATATTACTGATATATTATTACGATAAGAAATTTCTACAGTCTGGCAACACTGGCAATTTTCCCTTTGGTATTAGAATATAATAATTACGTTTTGCCGTCGGCATTTGGAAAAAATAATAATCATGTTTTGCCGTCGGCATTTGGAAAAAATAATAATCATGTTTTGCCGTCGGCATTTGGAAAAAATAATAATCATGTTTTGCCGTCGGCATTTGAAAAAAATAATAATCATGTTTTGCCGTCGGCATTTGAAAAAAATAATAATCATGTTTTGCCGTCGGCATTAGGAAAAATAATCATATATTGCCGTCGGCATTAGGAAAAATAAACATATGTATATTGCCGTAGGCATTGGAAAAAAATATTCATATATTGCCGTAGGCATTAGGAAAAATATTCATATATTGCCGTAGGCATTAGGAAAAATATTCATATATTGCCGTAGGCATTAGGAAAAATTAATTTTCACTATTTCACACCCATTAGTATAAGGAAAAATCATTGCATGATTTTCCCGTTGGTATTAAGAAAAATCATTTCATGATTTTCCCGTCGGCATATATATCTACTTATGAAATATTAATCTTATGAAACCCCTTAATCCACCCCACAAAAAAAATAATGAGTTAGGCCCTTTCTATATTAAGGTAACCTCAAAAAAAAAATCACCCGTTCACACAAAGTTAATGTAAACAAAACCCCTTATGTAAACAAAAATTCCTTATGTAAACAAAAAGTTGGACGGACTTATTGACCCACCCTCGTAGGGTATCAAATTTCACAAATTTCCAAGAATTTTAAAATTTGGGTAATTAAAATTTTAAAATTTCAAAAGTTTAATTGTCGCAGGAGTGGGATTCCACTACTACTCTTGTGTGAAAACGATATGATCCATGATTGAATTACATGGGACCATGATGTAACTAGTCTGTTTCATCTAGATTGGACCACGTATTCCAATATTATATGCAGAGTTTTTTTTGCATATACATACATACATATGTATAATTTTTTTAGCGCCAAAATTGTCAAATCAGCTATTGTATAAATTTTTCTGGATTTTACAATTTTTGCGTTCGCGTACTTTTATTTGAAAACTTTTTATTGAGAGTAATTTCTTTAAATTACTCAGTATTTACTCAGTTACTGGATTTTACTGGAAAAGTACTCAAACGCACCTAATAATGTTAACACCACAAAACATACAGAAGTGTCATGAGACGGAAGATAGGGGTATTTTTCTGTTTGTCTCGTTTTCCCTCAAATTTTGTCGGCGTTTTTGTTTTGATTTTTCTTTCTAGTGCAATAAGAAGGGTGGCGTTGGCTGAAGTAGTTAGCACGTTGACTACAAAACCGAAGGTCCTGGGTTCAATCCCTGTATCCGACAGTCATTAAATAACAACACCACGCATTTTTCTGATGTGCATTAGTGTCCCTTTGTGTCAGTTGTTGTAGGAAAGTTCAAGTGATGGCAAGGCATAGTCACTGGTCACTGAACTATACCGACTTCAGCAGATACTAATCCTAATGTAACATCAGAGCGCCCTCCTTCGTTGTGTAGCAAAATCATTGGCGAAGTAAAATAATCAATAAAATGGCTACAAGACACAGCTTCAAAAAATTAATACGCTTCATTTAACATCAGAGAGGCGCTGCAACACTGCATTATTCAAAACGTGCGAAAAAGCAGAGTTGTAAAAGAATGAAGCTTTCCTCTATCTCTTCCTTCACCACCTGTCTTCTCTCTCACTATCCCTTTCCTAAAGAAGGTAACACCTAGTAATAGTAGTAGGCATTAATTGCCTGAGTGTTACTTCTCTTTTATAAAAAAAAAAAAAAAAATAAAAATAAAATTACAACACTTTTTATTAGCTGTGTTAATTGGTAAGTAGTAATACACTACAGTATCAAATACACTATACCTTCCTCTTTTTTCCACGAGTTTTATAAAACCTGATTGGAGCTTTTTTTACCTGTCACTTTCTTCAGTTCTGTGTATTCTGTGGTTAACACTTTTTTAGGGTTCCGTACACCAAAGGTGAAATGGAACCCTATTGTTTTCGCTACGCTGTCCGTCTGTCCGTCAAAGGGTATTTTCTCGAGAACCGTAAGAGCTACGGACCTGAAATTTGGACACAGTGTGTAGACCCTTGGCCGCTACAACAACAAATACATGCGAGTTGGAAATTAAAGGGTGTGCCAAAACGAGCAACGAAAAATGTTAAAATCCCATGTAATATACATACAATTGTATGTATGTGCACTTGAAATTTGTAAAGTTAGTGTATTTTTATACACACTACAACAATTAACACTAAAATTTAAAAAATTTTAATTAAAGGGTGTACCATCAGTTAATGTAATTTCGACTATGTAATTTAAGAGCAAACTTCTTGAAATTTTCAAAACCGGTAAAACAAAAAAATCTCAAAATTATAAAATCGCCAAACCAAAAAAAAATCGCCAAAATAAAAAAAAAATCGCCAAAACGAAAAAAAGCACCAAACTAAAAAAAATTTCTAAATCGAAAATAAATCGCAAAAAACCGGAAAAATCACCAAAATGAAAAAATCGCCATAATGAAAAAAAATCGCCAAAATGAAAAAAAAATTGCCAAAATTAAAAAATCGCCAAAATGAAAAAAATCGCCAAAATTAAAAAAAAATCGCCAAAATTTAAAAAATCGCCAAAATTTAAAAAATCGCCAAAACGAGAAAAAAGTGAAAAATAATCAAAAAAAAATTATTTCAGCTGAAAAAACGTAAAAAACACTATTAAAAAATGCTCAAAGCCCAACGTACGGAACCCTTCGTGCGCGAGTCAAAGTCGCACTTTACTGAATTTATTTATATTTCTATTCAAATTAAATATTAAATAAAACACAGAAGCGCGTGGCTGTGTTTATTAGCGTCATACACATATGTATGTACTTCAAAACAGCCTTATAGTTTTTGTATTTTTTTATGTTTCGTTCTTTGAGTAGAATATGCATCATAACAGCTGCGAATAATAATATTAATACTTTTACGTGGGAAATGTGCCTTATATCCCAAAAATTGTCGATTGCCGTAAAATAGACTTTAAAAGTTTCAACAATAGTGGAAATGACGCAAATTTGCACCTCTATATCTCCAGATATATTCAAGATATCGGGAAACTGATAACAAATTTGGAAAGAGGACTATTATTGACTATTAATTTCAGTTAATTTAATTATTTTTCGAACTGTATGTGTTTCTATATTCTTATGAATTGAAGAGGCTAATGTTCGTATCGCTTTTTAAGCCAAATTACATGTGATAATTATTAATGAACAAATAACATCAAAGTTAGTTGTAAATATTCTGAGAACAACACATAGTTGTTGTTTAAAAAGCGATACGAACATTAGCCTGTTCAATTCATAAGAATATACAAACAAGTACAGTTGGAAAAATAATTAAATTAACTAAAATTAACAGTCATTGGCTTGTGGCAAAAATTAAATAAAAATATACTTAATACACTCAAAATATTCCATGCTTAAATATACGAAATATTTTTTCGTAATATAATTTTTGTGCAATAAACGAAAATTTTGTACATTTTATGAAAATATTTGTGTAACTAAAATTTCATCATGGATTTTAAAGAATCTCTTCGTTTCTTTAAAAACTTTAAGTATAAATTTTTCCCTTTCTGAGCTTCCCATATTTCTCTTAAAATGGCTTATTTTATTGGCTAATCTTGTTCTGGCAACATCTTTTTCTATGTTATCTTCTATAGTCTGTATATATTGTTCCATGTCGGCTATTACATGTAATGTTGAAAAATTACTTTTGTTGATGGGTAACGCAAACTTTTTCCCCATTGACAATATCCATTTGCATTCCGTAGGTACAGTACAATTAGTGTTGTTAACACAGGCGGATAAAGGAAATAAAACGGTTATGATGTACAAAAAAGAATATAGTGACAAAATGGCAAAATTATTAAACGATAAGGAAACGTACAAAGCAATAAGATCAGATCCTACAGAAAAGTTTAAAAAATACAATAATAACATAGTATCAGAGATGTATAAAAGTGGTTTTATAGATAAATGGCAAAAACGAAAATTAACTTCTCTAGCAGCAACAGAACCAAGAATCTATGGACTACCCAAAATTCATAAAACAGACATTCCCCTTAGACCAATAGTATCTTCAGTGAAAGTTCCATGTTATGAACTATCGAAATACATAGGCAATATTCTAAAACAAACAATTTCAATAGATTATAATTCAAAAAATTCCACATAGCTAAAAAGCCAGCTTATGAACAAAACACTCGATGAAGGTGAAATATTAGTTTCTTTTGATGTCATATCACTTTTTACCAATATTCCTGTTCACCTAGCTATTCAAAATATTATGAAAAAATGGACTACCATTCAAACACTGACAAGGCTACCCCGCTCGAAATTTCTTAAAATTTTACAATTTTGTCTCAAAGACAATAATTATTTTGTTTATAAAGACAAAATATATAATCAAATTTATGGAATGCCTATGGGAAATCCTCTCTCCCCCACCATAGAAGATATTGTACTTGACAACTTACTAGACGATGCACTACATGAATTAAGGGAACATGGAATACACATTAAATATATTGTTAAATATGTAGATGACATATTAGCAATCATTAAAGAAAAAGACAAAAATACTATTTTATCTAGTTAATTTAATTATTATTTTTCGAACTGTATTTGTTTCTATATTCTTATGAATTGAATAGGCTAAAGTTCGTAACGCTTTTTAAGCCAAATTACATGTGATAATTATTAATGAACAAATAACATCAAAGTTAGTTGTAAATATTCTGACAACAACACATAGTTGAACGGAACAGCCAGCCGTTTTCGAAGGCCACTAAACCTTCCTCATCAGCGTTCTTCTGTGTTTTGGTCCACTGTGTGTGGTGTCAGTTGATGTAGATGTCTGCCTTATATACGTAACTTTATAGCAAATGGAATATGTGAATTGGTTTGATTCATTGCATTTCAATTTGCTAATGTGTTTCGTAATGTATACGCAAGTTACCATCTATATATATATACCATCTTCTATATATATTACAACAGTCTTACCATTGTCGTTTTGTTCCTTACTAACTATACACATGTTTGTTAATTTGCTTATTTTTGTTCTACTTAAGACAAACTTTTTTGGTTTGTTACTATTAAGTATATTTTTTATTTTTAATTTTTGCCACAAGCCAATGACTATTAATTAGTTAATTTAATTATTATTTTTCGAACTGTATTTGTTTCTATATTCTTATGAATTGAATAGGCTAAAGTTCGTAACGCTTTTTAAGCCAAATTACATGTGATAATTATTAATGAACAAATAACATCAAAGTTAGTTGTAAATATTCTGACAACAACACATAGTTGAACGGAACAGCCAGCCGTTTTCGAAGGCCACTAAACCTTCCTCATCAGCGTTCTTCTGTGTTTTGGTCCACTGTGTGTGGTGTCAGTTGATGTAGATGTCTGCCTTATATACGTAACTTTATAGCAAATGGAATATGTGAATTGGTTTGATTCATTGCATTTCAATTTGCTAATGTGTTTCGTAATGTATACGCAAGTTACCATCTATATATATATACCATCTTCTATATATATTACCATCTTCTATATATATTACAACAGTCTTACCATTGTCGTTTTGTTCCTTACTAACTATACACATGTTTGTTAATTTGCTTATTTTTGTTCTACTTAAGACAAACTTTTTTGGTATACATTACGAAACACATTAGCAAATTGAAACGCAATGAATCAAACCAATTCACATATTCCATTTGCTATAAAGTTACGTATATAAGGCAGACATCTACATCAACTGACACCACACACAGTGGACCAAAACACAGAAGAACGCTGATGAGGAAGGTTTAGTGGCCTTCGAAAACGGCTGGCTGTTCCGTTCAACTATGTGTTGTTGTCAGAATATTTACAACTAACTTTGATGTTATTTGTTCATTAATAATTATCACATGTAATTTGGCTTAAAAAGCGTTACGAACTTTAGACTATTTTATCAGTTTTAAATAAATACCATCCAAAAATCAAATTTACAATAGAAACGGAAACCGAAAACAAAATTTCATATCTAGATGTCATGCTACATAGATCGGAAAACAAAATAAGTTTTGACTGGTATGCAAAAGAAATGTCGTCTGGTAGAATAATGAATTTTTATACAACACAGCCAAAAAGTCAAATAATTAACACCGCAAAAAGTTTTATAAAAAGAGTGCTTAGTATCAGCGGCAGACAATTTCACAGCAAAAACATTAAAATTATATTCCAAATTTTAAAGAAAAACAGTTTTCCTACAAACTTGATAAACTTACTTATTGAAAGCATAAAACAACAACTTAAAAATAACTCACAACAAACAAATACCTCACCAAAAGAAGACAAAAAATGTTTCAGTGTATCATATGTCCCCAACCTTACTGACAACAATAACATAAGAAAAACAATAAAAATAACAAATGCTTGTTTTGCTTATAAACCAAACAGAACTTTAAACTCAATGTTTACAAAAACAAAAACGCGGGTTAAGAAAAATAAACAAAACAATGTCATATACGAAATACAAAGTAAAGGGAAAAACGACGAAAACTGTGATCTAATATACATTGGCACAACAAAGAGAAGTTTAGATACAAGAATGGGAGAACACAAAATGGACATAGTAAAAAAGAAGGAAACAACAGCACTAGCACAACATGTATTACAAACTGGACACTCAGCTGACTTCGAAGGAGTTAAAATTTTGGATATAGAAAAAATGGAAAGAAAAAGATACACTATTGAAACATTAAGAATACAGCAAAAAATAAACAAAACAATGAATCTAAAAGAAGATACATCAAACATAAACACAAACTACAAAGTAGCTTTAAACGAAACAGATCTGTGATATTAAGTTAAGTTGTGTTTAAAAAATGTTATATTTGTTTATATATGTTTTAATGTTGAGTATTGTTATTCAATATGTAAAATATGTATATGTACCTATGTAATTAATTAATCCATGAATTGTAAGTTAAAATGACTCAAAGCAAAATTGTTTTTTATAATTGTTTTTATTATTTAAATAGACGATCCCTTGAAAAAGTATACAAAAAATCTACGAAACGTCGGGAAAAACTGTAAATAAATGGATTTTTATTTGCATTGAAATATTAGGCCCAATTAGCTTAAAAGGAAATCAACTTAAACCTAAATACTAGCCAAAATAACAAAGAGATAAAAAGTTCTTTATATTAGGGCGCTAAACGAGTAATTAATGTAATTAATTAATCCATGAATTGTAAGTTAAAATGACTCAAAGCAAAATTGTTTTTTATAATTGTTTTTATTATTTAAATAGACGATCCCTTGAAAAAGTATACAAAAAATCTACGAAACGTCGGGAAAAACTGTAAATAAATGGATTTTTATTTGCATTGAAATATTAGGCCCAATTAGCTTAAAAGGAAATCAACTTAAACCTAAATACTAGCCAAAATAACAAAGAGATAAAAAGTTCTTTATATTAGGGCGCTAAACGAGTTTATGACCTTTTTTGGTCTACACTACCCGAAGGTAATTTTTACCGAACTGTGGAAAGTTTCGGCTCGTTTCTAGTTGAAAGAAATTATTTTAAAGCAAAAAAAATTAAACAAGTCTTATGTATCTATATGTATGTATGTAATTATAAGAACTGTCTTAAAACAGTTTATCACTGTTCATAAAGAAAAGAGAAAACTAAACCGCTATTCGTGTCGTGAACAAATCAAAAAAATGAATTCAAAAGACTTTAAAGCTAAAAACAAAGTAATTCATTTTAAATTTAAACTATAAATGCTTCAAGAGTATGTATGTTGGTATGTATATTCATATATATACATATGTATAGATATATATACATATATATATATATATATATATTCTTTTATTTTTAGTTAGGCTTGTCCCCAACAGTAACCGTTTTTGTTTTGCCTCTGCATCGCATTCGTATTACCCCATTACGTACTCTTATTTGGACCTTCGGTCTTCCTTTTGGATATACCACCCAGGTCCGGTTACTTGTACCAATGTTGTCGATGTTGATCCCTTGAAACAGATCCACGTCGGCTTCGTCCTCGCTTATTTCTGAGGTGCTAAGGGTTAGCACGTCTTCTAGAGCAGCTGCTTCTGCCCAGCTAAGCGGATTATGAGTAGGAGCATCTAGGTCTGGCATTGGGTTTGGTGTTGGTGGTGGCTGCTGCAGACTACGAAGTTTTGGTATGGCTCCTGGTAGAGTTGTGCTTATCAGCTCTTTTGAGTGACCGCTCTTTTCAGGTCAGCTCACTTTACGGAAGTATTTCATTCAGTTGGCTCAGTAGCTCAGTTCATTTGTAGTGAAACATTTTGTGAAGCATAAAGAAAGAGCGAAAACAGAAGCATAAAAAGTGACAGATTTATAGAGTATGTGTGTGTCCGTGTGTGTGGTCATACACAGCGTTACCGTTGCTGCTACTAAAGTAGCAATTTGCCACTTTTTCGACTGCTTGGATACTATTGTGCTACCTTTACAAAATGGACTCAAATTTGAAACTTTTTCTAATTTTTACCACTTCTTAATACTTTTTATTGTACTTTTGATTTTATTGATAGAAAAGTTATGCTGTTTAATATATTAATATGTAAGCAAGCTTATACTAACTGCGAGTTTATGGAAGCCATATAAAAATTCTCGTTTGTCTATTTATATTGAAAACAAAAAGAAAGCACTCAAAATTTGTTTTTGTTTTCAATATAAATAGACAAGCGAGAATTTTTACATGGCTTCCATAAACTGGCAGTAAATCTTTTTTTTTGTCATGCGTGGTTAGCTTATGCATATCTTTTGAATAATTAACATTCCCTCGCTGGCTTATATTCGTATACCTCTGTCTGTATGGATATATGTAAATATTAAAAATATTTTCCTATTAAAATATGTAAATATGAAAAAAAATTGTTCGACTATTCGAACAACTTTTTCTCATTTTTGTTCAAGCGAACAAAAATTTTCAATTTAGAATAAAAAATTGTTCGAATTATTTTTGTGGAATATTCGAACAATTTCCTTAACTGCTTTGTATAAAAAGTATTTTACATTGCATAACTTTTTAATTTGTTATTAATGGGGTGTTGAGTAATCAAATTACTCCAAATTATAAATACTTTATATACATATAAATATGTTCGCTAAACGCATCTTTTCTTTTCTTCCTAGGAAAAGATAATACCTCTTTAATGGAATAAGAAGGTGTCTCACAATTCATAATAAAGAGTTTAGAAAAAAAAGATGCTGTTCTCTAATCGAAATCCTTAAGAATCGAATTATTGAACGACGTAAAAAAGCATTAAATGCCTTAATATTATTCCTCAGCTTTCCTATTCAATACCAATTTTTTCAAATACACCACAAAAAACGGAAAAAGAGTACGCGAATAATTTGTTTTCATGATTATTTTGTATTCAAAATATGCGATAATAATCTCAAATACGATGGAGTAACTGATAATGTTTCATTAACTGATTGATTATTTGATTTAAATTATTTGGAAACATCAAAGAGAGGATTACGCAAACTGTATATGATTTTTAATGCTATTTTTATATCACCAACATTAGCAATTTGCGAAAGAAACTTTTCTACCTGTTCTTTTATTAAAAGAAAAAAATAATCGTCTGCCAACTACGAGTAAAAAGTGGGATTATCTGGGGTTTTTAAATGATTTTTTAAATCAATGACATATTAAAAAGGGTTTGTAAGTGTGTATAAATACTTATACTTTTTAACTAATTTCGTTTCGGTTTTTAATATCCAACATCTGGAAAAAAGTGATGTTATTTTTAATTTATTTAAAATTAAATTTTTATTTATTAATATTTCTAAGTTATATGATATTAAAATTATTTGTTTTTCTTGTGTAATAAATTAGTTTTTGTTTTTTAATAACAAAAATTAAACTAATATACATGCGTGTCATTTTTTGCAAACTTTTTTAAAATTATTCCAATACACTTTTGTTCGTTCGAATATTCGAACAAAAGTTCAAAATTATTCGTTTGTTCGAACAAGAAAAAAATCGTGAAATTTCATTCGAACAAATATAAAAGACGAATAGTGAATTTTTGACAAGAATTAATAGAAACGATACAAGACTGATTTTATTAAAGTATTTATTTAGATCCAGTACTTATTAAATCAATTGAGGATACTAACTATTTTGAAATTGTTTCCGTTTTTAGTAATATAATAAGTGAACTGTAGGTTTTTGTAAAAGAGTTAAAATTACGCGTGTAAGAAAGCGTAAAAAATATCTTAATCTGAAGTGTTAATGAAAGTTTGTAATCAAAATTTTATACATTTGCTTCATATATGTATATTTAGTTTGCTGCATACTAGTGCTTCCGATAAGCGCTTTTTTTAATTGGAATCATTAGAAAATAAATTATCTAACAGACTGAAAGTTTAAGCTTGTCATTCCTTGTTATCTACCTTAAGTTTCTAGTAAAGGGATTTGAAAGACTGCATTCCAAATGATGAACCTGCTCAAAAGCACAGATATACAGTTTTAAGAAATAGGCATTTAAAAATGCCTAAAAACGACATTTTTCCGTTAATTAAAAAATGCAATGTACACAAAATTTACCGAATTGTCGTGTGCATGTATCTTGAGAATTCAATATTAAGATATTTATCAAAAGTTGAATAAATTTTCTCTAAAATATATAAACTGAGTTAGTTTTTTTTTGTAAATAAGTGCCAATGTCAAAAAACCATTAAAAATATATCTGTATCTTCAGAAAATTCAATTAATTTTTTATTATAAGCACATATTATATGAATTATTTTTATATGTTGTGGCTTTATTTTATAAAAATAGTATATTTTCGTCTTTAAATATGCAAAACCTGATTTTTATTATTGATGTTTTTAAAAATAAGCAGATTTGTTTTAATTTTTCTTGTTTTTAAAATTGCCCCTTTTTTTTCCTAAAATCGCCTTTTTGGTGCCACCTTGTTTTAAAAATCCCTTTTTGTTCCACTTTCTAAAATTTTACAACGGTAACGCTGGTCATACATTACAAAACAAGACAGATGAAGTATAAGAAATAAATAAAACTAAAATAGTGTAATGAGTGGAATTTGTTAATAAATATATCTACATACATATAAATACTATGTACATATGTATATACTATATATGTAGAATCAAAATTAAAATTATTTAATATATTTTAATATCACAATATTATTGTATATAAATTTTTTTATGTACTTGTGCGACAAAAAAAAATTGCTAAAAAAGAACAAGACTTGTATCGAACTATTTCATTAGGTCGTTTTAGACACAAACCTATAATCTAACCCACTTAATTTACATAGGTTTGTGTCTAAAACGAGCTGCTTAAGAGTTTGATAGAAACCTACATGTAGTTTAAATGGGTTTTATTATAGGTTTGTGTCTAAAACGAGCTACTGAAAGAGTTCGATACAAATCTAAAAACCGCTCAGTACTGAGCTGAAAGCGCTCAGTGGATTGAACGGCTCACAGCGCTCAGTGAAGTGAATCGTTCAATTGAACTAGTTCGTTCATGAGCTGCACAACTCTAGCTCCTGGATATAAAGGTACTAGTGGAGGTGGTTCACTGGTAATTGTGCTGAGGGAGGTTTTTGTTCCCTCTTCCCAGAACTTCTTCGCCAAATCGTCCACCTTTTTATTTCGTGACTCAGCAACTTTTGCTGTTTCGACAGACTGTATTTTTGGCCTAGCCTCAAATGGTGGGATGAACGGTGGTACGTGCCGAGGAATAGCTGTGTTACGCAAATACGACTTTATTTTGCCAGGAGCTAGAGGTCTGGTGTGTCGGCGTTCCATTGTATTACTGATGATATTTGCCATGAAGTTTTAGCCTTTTATACCTTGTTTTTGTTTTTCATATTTCGCTTGCTCTTCCTTTCTCTTTAGTGTGTTGCTTATTAGTTTCGTGGATGATATGGTTTTAAATCGTGTAGGTGTACTCTTTGCTGTTTTCTTCCTTCTGTTTCGAGGAGATATATATTTCGGGAGATTTTACCACCAATTGTGTATGGACCTGCATACTTTGGTGCTAGTTTACTGGCAAAGTGGTCCACTGCCGAGGATAACACATGTTCTCGTTTAAAAACTAAATCACCTATTTTGAGCTGCCAGTCCCTGCTCGGGCGCCGTCTGTAACGCAGTTTTTGTTTCCAGCTGGGGTAGGCGTCAGCCTGTCCAGGTCCTTACCAAAGGTCTGCTTTCTTTGCAAATAATAACACAAAGATGTTGGTGTGTAATATTCAGAGAACACACAATACTTTTATTTACGAATCTTAACTTAACTTATGCTACTTTACACTCAATATGTTGGTTATAAAATTCACTTGTGTCGTCTGGTTGACTCCCGGATACCCTGTCCTGAAATTGGAAAAGTCCTCGGAGAATATTGTTACCGCCTGTGAATAAACGAAATATTCGAAAATTCGTATGCCTTAATAAATACACGAAAAATTCGGGAGTTCGTGTATTAACTAAATACAATTTACAAATACACGAAAGATTCGGAAGTTCGTGTAATCGGCTAAGATACGAGTTATCTTTACTAGCTACAAAACACACGAAAGACTCGGAAGTTCGTATGCCTTACTAAATACAATACACGAAAGATTCGGGAGTTCGTGTATTAACTAAATACAATTTACGAATACACGAAAGATTCGGGAGTATGTGTAGTCGGCTAAAATACGAGTTATGTTCACTAACTACAAAACACACGAAAGATTCGGAAGTTCGTATGCCTTACTAAATACAATACACGAAAGATTCGGCAGTTCGTGTATTAACTAAATACGCTTATCAACTCTACTAGGTAATATATGTATATCGAACAAGAATCGGCAAAGCTCTCGGATGATAGTTCAAGTGGCCTTCTTGTAACTACCATTCGTACGGTGTCGTGACTTGCTCCCCGATAGCTTTCAAAACTTGACTTCTTATATAGTTCCACTCCACAACTGTATGAGACTTACAACGTACATTCCTCAACTTTATCGTTAACAAACAATGTAAACTAACAATTATGTTGTACCCTACATTAATTGAGGTGGTATGTACCTATCCGTTGTGTAGTATGTAACTATATGTTTTCTGGTTTGTAACGTCACGTTACAACCTTCAAAAGTAACTCTCAACACTGTGGCTCGGTTCTGGATCTAACCTTTACCAACTCATACATGAATTTATGCTGAAAAACTCTACCTGTAAGTCTGGGTGGGAGTCATCATGTACATGTCATAATTCAATGTAATAACACGTCCTACATTTCTAAAAGATTCATATCTAAAAACAAACTTATCATCACTTTCCAATATAAGTCTGGAATCAAATGTACACAGCATCAACAAACAATTTAACAATGAAATACGCAACGCTACGCTTATCACAAATAATAGATTCCAACCAAAAGCATGGTGGAATAATGATTTAAAAGTATTGTTCAGGCGTTTAAAAGCTGCTACCCAAGACTCTTTTACTCACCTAAATCTGGGAAAATTTGAAGCGCTTCTTGAAGCAAAAAAAAAAGTATGGAAGAATGAAGTTCGCAATGCTAAAAGAAATAATTATAGGAATAGAGTACAAGAACTTAATAAGGAATCTAATACCAAAATGGGGTGGATTTTCATTAAGAATGTCAAAAACAGCTTTTAAGAACCTTCCAATAATCATTGGGACACTGATAACAATGCAGATTATCTTCTGTATAGTCACAATTTGTACGTCGTTTCTTAATTGAGTTTCTATTTTATTTATATTTATCATATTTGTGAATTGATACCTTTAAGCATCATATCATATTTGTGAATTAATTCCTTTAAACATCATATCAACTGTTTTTATACATACGTACATATATATACATAAGAAAGAATTGCTGAATTTAAAACTGTAAACATTTACTTTGCTTTGTACGCTAAATTTAAGTTGTTAAATACAAATAAACGTTTTTGAATTCATTGCTTCGATAACCTTCATTTGATACACACAAAAAAGAAAGAGCATCCTTATTAATTTTCGTATACATAAAATTTTGGCGACCGTGACAGGACACTATCTTTATACCAGATTGATAAATAATTGAAGAAGGCATTTGTTAGGAAACGTACTGTGATCATTGTACAGAACTCCAAGGAATCACATCAGTGCCTGCCCATCTTCGTCTGGATTCTGCAGCCTCATTATCATCGTCATCGAAACTACATACATATAGACACGTATTAGTATATATATATATTTATATGTATGTCGCATAGAGTTTATAATACAAAGTTTATATTATATACCAACATTCATCAATATCAGAAGAAAATTGTATATGCAGACATACTTGCACTCTGCACATTCGCACATACATATACATATATACATACATATGTATATATATGTTCATCGAAACAAGGTCAATAACAACAAAAGTAAGACCGTTTGCAAATTTATAACCAAAGAGTAACTGATCACGTAAGTAAGAGAAATAGTTACTCCTACCTTCACTCATAGGACTTGTTGAGTTATTTCTTTATTAGCACGACGCGACACACTTAGGGCTAATAAATCAGTCAATGATTATTTGTATTTTATTTTTAAATCTTATTTAAACACAAAAATTTGTTTCTCACTGCACAATTAAATCAAACTTAAACAGCCAACACTGTAGATTTAAGTGTTGTTTAAATTTTACAAACACACCATATGTTTTGTGCATGTGTGTGTTTTTTGAAGGCACGTACATGAACATCATGTGGTCGTATTAAAATGAATTTCGTTTAATTTTCGCAAATGTACAACAAATGTAACACATATTTTCATATCATGAAATATATAAATAGAAAAATGCATTCTGATGCTCTTTTTGTATCATAAAATGTGTTTTTTGCTATTTCACTTTTCTGCAAATTGATAAATCAACTTTCTTGTTTATATTGAACAGCTGTTTTTTGGAAAGCTTTCCATAATATTGTAGTGCTACCGTACTTTCAACTTAATTTGATAATAACTTTAATGAACCACTGAAAAAATGAAAGTGTATTTAAACACATTTTAATTTTTAATGAAAATTAACTCAAACTATATTTAAACATTCACTGATTTATTAGCTATTATTTATATACATTGGTATTTCAACCATTCATCAGTGTTGGCATTAAAATCAGTGGTGGCACTTAAGTCAAAGAATGTGTACCCTTTTCAACACATTTGCGACTTTTTGGAATAAGCGAAATACGTTAACATTTAATGATGTTGAACAATTAATTTACTTAAAACAAATTAATTAATTAACATCAATTCTACATATACCAATTTCAACGAACTTTAAGTAACTTTATTCAAGCTTAAGACAATTTTAATCACCTTTACCACAAACTTTAAAACAGAATGAGTACCGAAAAAATTTATGATGTACAACCTGGCGATACTGCATCAAAACGTTTGAGTTTATCTACACTAAAGTCACAGAGAAGTGTAATGAAGCGCAATATTTCCAACCTCAAAACTAAAATGGAAAGAGAAGGTCATTCGTCTGACTACACTATTATAAAATGCCGGCTTCAGATCCTCGAGTCTTATTTTACACATATAAGTCACATTCAAACTCAAATTGAAAGGCTAGATCCGTCAGACGAAGGTCGTCCGGACTTTGAAGAGATTTTTATACTTGCAAAGGCCTTCATGGTAAATTTAATGGACAAAAAACGCCGTTCAAATCAAGATGACCAAAATCCGTTGAACATAACAACCTCATCCTTTTCGTATCAAAACGGTTTGCCGCAACTTAAACTTCCAAATTTCGATGGCAAATACTCAGAGTACTCACGATTTATAAGCACTTTTACCACATTAGTTCATGAAGAACCAGGTATTTATACGATTGATAAATTTAATTATTTATTGAACTGCCTCAGCGGACAAGCTCTTGCCGTTGTGAAGCCGTATTCAGTTAGTGAGGAAAATTATCAACGAGCATTGGACCGGCTAAAGGAACGCTATGACAACAAATCGTTAATATTTATTGACCACGTGAATTCACTATTTTCGATTTCTTCAATGAATAAGCCTCACGCTGCAGAATTGAGATCGATTTTGGACAAAGTCTCTGCTTTAAGTAGTTCTTTACTATCGTTGGGATCTGAACTGGATGTCATGAACGCTATTATTATACATGTGGTATTGTCAAAGATTGATTCAGCATCCAAGGCAACATATGACGAAAAAGAAGAATTTACAACGTTGCCTTCTTGGGATGACTGCTACAAGATTCTCAGCCGTCGTTGCCAATTTTTAGAAAGCCGTACCAAGGAAAACGACCGTGAAGTGCCAAAGGCAAAACTTAAACACTCTGCATCAACCTTTGTAACTTCACACATATTGTGTGAATATTGTCAAAGCAAGGAACATTTTATTGGAAACTGCAATTCCTATTTATCACTGCCAGTTTCTCGTCGATTTGACTTTGTAAAAAGTTCTAAATTATGCATAAATTGTCTTCGCAAGGGACATTTAGTTTCAAAGTGTCCATCGAAATCTCGCTGCCGTAATTGTCGTATATCTCACCACACAACTCTGCATAACTCAAGTTATGAAAACGTACCAGAGTGTAATACAAATTTATCGTTTCAGCCACATTCATCACCGAATTTATCGTCAAGTCAAATATCACCTCAACAATCTTCGTTCGTTCTTCCCGCTTCATCGTCTTCAAATCGAATAAATTCTTATCAAGGTGGCTCATCATCAAATCCTTCAACAAGTCGAGCAGCCATTCACGTAACAACAAATTCGTCAAATATCATGCATAGTCTTTATCGTGGTATACTACCAACGGCAGTAGTCCTCATCAAAGACAGTTTCGGAATTTTTCAGCCAGCACGAGCTCTTTTAGACTCATGTTCAGAAATTAGCTTAATTACCCACGAAGCTGTTCATCGTCTCCGTCTTCAAAAGTTTAGTTCGCATCAGGAAATTGCTGGGGTGTCGGATCTCCGAACAAAACTCAAATTTAAGGTCTCAGCAACAATAAGGTCTCGTATACATGATATTGAACGTACATCTACATTCGCAGTGACTAAATCGATTTCACATAGTCAACCAGCAGAGCACTGTGACATCAGTAATTGGAATATTCCTTGTTAATTTGTTGATCTTCAATTCTTTATTTAATTTCTATATCAAAGTACATATACTTCATTTATCTATAGCAAAAGAACGAATGAACGAAATGACCGCCATTACAAAAAATGTCATGAAGTCACACGTCATAACTTAAAACAAGGCTGCCAGTGAATGCATTCTAACATTTCCCTGGACTTAATTTTTTTTCATTTATGACCAATATGTAATAAAATAACCATATTCCCATAAAATACAATGTTCAGTATAATTACAAAACGTTAGACCTAATATTACTCTTTTAGTTTATGCGACCCAGACTTCAGGATCAAACTGTACAAGTTTAGTTGCTTTTACTATAGCCTCTTTTAAAGTGTCAAATGCGTTTTGTTGCAATGGCGTCCACTCAAATTTTACATTTTTCCTTCGTAGCTTATTTAAGGGCGCTGCAAGTTTTGAAAACTGTTCGATAAATTTATTGTAGTAATTAATTTTCCCAATAAAGGATTCTAGTTCTTGGATACTTTTGGGTCGGGGCATGAGTTTGATAGCTTCTACTCTATTTTACGTAGGGGAAATACCGCTACTGTTAATTTTGTGACCTACGTACTCGATATTTTTTTGAGCATATACGCATTTATTTCCTTTACACTTCAGGCCATGACTTTTTAGCCGCTTAAAAACTTCTTCAACATTTTGTATATGTTCTTCGTTGGATGAACCCGTAATAATTATATCATCCAAATATACTGCGGTATGAGGGATTCCAGCTATCACTTCTTCCATCAGCTTTTGAAGCAACCCTGGTGCACTAGACACTCCAAAAGGCATTCTTTGAAACTGGTACAAGCCAAAAGGCGTATTTATTACCATGAAATTTTTTGAAGATTCAGACAACTCTACTTGTAAGTACGCCTCACTCAGGTCTATTTTTGTAAAGAATTTTCCACCTTGCAGTTTATGAAACAGCTCTTCTATTCGTGGTATGGGATATCTACATACTTCTATTTGTGGGTTTATTGTCACCTTGAAATCGGCGCAGATTCGTATTTTTCCATTTGGCTTGCTAACTACTACAATCGGTGCAGCCCACTCGCTACTAGTAATAGATTTTAGTACACCGATACTTTCAAGTCGTTTCAATTCTGACCGCACGTCTTCATACTGAGCAAATGGTATATTATATGGTTTATGAAATCTAGGGTTGGCATTTTCTTTCAATTTAATATCTGCTTTTAAAGAATTACATAAACCCAATTCTGTTGAAAAATTATTCGAAAACTTTTCAGTCAACTGTTTCAACGATTCAATCAAACTATCTCGACTTGATTGCTCTACACACGATAAGTTACATTCAATTCCGTTAGGAGAGAAATTCATGCTTAGTTCTAATGCTTCACACCAATCCAGCCCTAGAATATTTGTGGCCTGTTCGCTATCTACTACCAATAATGGAAGCCTTTTGTTTTGATTTCTCCACTCAATATCAACTTCTACTCGACCTTTAAGATTTAACACGTTGCCTCCATATGATTGTAAACGGTTATCAACTACTTGACATTTGGGTTGCCCTAACTTACGATACATGGCTAGACCCACAAGAGAAGATGACGCACCAGTGTCCACTTGAAACTCGCACGTTTGCTTATTTATTGCCAATTCCACAAAAATTTTTCTCGGATTTTTCTTATACGACCACGGATTAACTACATACACATCACCAGACTTACTTGTTAATTCGACAGAACTTATTGTTTCAAAGTTGGCGGTTGCCAACGATTCGTTTACTGCATTTACTTTTTCACTTCTTGATTTTCGAGGTCCCTCGTCTTTCATTTGCAAACATACTGCGGCAATGTGCCCCGTCTTTGAACACACTCGGCACTTTGTTTTGTTTTTGTAGTGGAAACAGTTTATGCGTTGGGGATGGTGACCACAGCTGGGGCATGATTTGATGTAGTCTTCATTTTCTCTTTCAAAGTTAGGTATGTTTTTATTTGATCTACGATGAAGTCTACTTCTTGACTGATAAATAGCGTTGACTTCGGAAGTGCTTTCCTCACCCTTTATCTCCAAACACGTTTTTACTGTTGACTCATATATCGACGCAATTTGTAACACGTCTTCAAGCGTGGGATTCGTTTTTTGCAAGGCCGTACTGCGTACCTTATCATGCGGTGTATGAATAATTATCATATCTCTTATATTAGTATCAACTAGAGAAACATGGCAATTGTCTGCAGGACACTGGAATAAACATTCCTTTGCTGCCCCTCTTAACTCCGCAACCCACTCTACATACGTTTGGTTGGGTTTCATTATTGTTGAATAAAATTTATACCTGGCTGCCAACACGTGAGTCTTTTCTACATAGTGGTTGTTCAACATTGAGACAAGGTCATAAAACGGTTTTTCACTTATATTACCAATGCAAATATTTTGTAGCAGTTCAAATGTCTCTGTTCCAACTCATGATAGAAAATATGCTCGTTTTGCCTCATTTTTTGCCACACCATTCGCCACGAAATGATGCTCCATTTGCTGAATATACACTGACCACTTTTCAACACATTTGTTGAATGTTCTAAATGTCGGCACGGCGTGTGTTTGTGTGTTTTCTTGTTTTAACACACGTTGTAAAGAAAGTAAATTGTTTTCAAGAGTTTCTTGAAGTAATCTTTGATTTGCTTCTTGAAAACATTTCAAAACGTTGTCCAACGTTTTTCGTCCATCCTCGTCGCCAATTGTTAATTTGTTGATCTTCAATTCTTTATTTAATTTCTATATCAAAGTACATATACTTCATTTATCTATAGCAAAAGAACGAATGAACGAAATGACCGCCATTACAAAAAATGTCATGAAGTCACACGTCATAACTTAAAACAAGGCTGCCAGATGAATGCATTCTAACATTCCTGAAGGAATTGAACTTGCTGATCCGCAATTTTACTTGCCTCAACGTATAGATCTGTTATTAAATTCAGAGTTCTTCTTCGACCTACTTATCGACGGCAAAATTGCATTGGGTCTTCCTCATATGATAAATACTTCTCTTGGATGGGTCATAGGCGGAAAGATCGAAAGTTTGCCACAAAACCAACCTGCAATAAGTAATGTTACCACGTATCAAGAATTAGATTCTATGCTAAAATCATTTTGGGAAATCGAAGAATTTTCTCAAACGGCACATATCTTAACCGATGAAGAAAACCACTGTGAACAACATTTTGTACAAAATACTTTAACAATGCTGGAAGAGTAAAGGTACGTTTACCATTTAAATCTTCTTTAACTCATCTAGGAAATTCTTTCGAAGTTGCACGTAGACGGCTACTATACTTGGAAAAACGATTTCTCAAAAACGAGTCGTTGCAAAACATGTGTGTACACTTTATGAAAGAATACGTCGCTCTTGGACACATGACTCAAGTTAGTTTTGAAGTGTTGAATGTACCACATTATGTCATCCCACACCACCCAATTTTGCGCCCACAAAGTACCACAACAAAATTAAGAGTGGTTTTTGATGCTTCGGCGAGAACATCAACACAACTGTCTTTAAACGAAACGTTAATGACTGGTCCTACGATCCAGCAAGACTTGATAACAACAGTTTTATCTTTTCGCCTTCACAAGTTTGCTTTATCAGCAGACATATGCAAAATGTATAGACAATTTCTCGTAGATGAAAGAGATCGAAATTTCCAATTAATTTTGTGGCGGAACGAGTTAACCGATCCTATATCTATCTACCAACTTAATACGGTAACGTATGGTACCTCTGCAGCACCTTTCCTCGCAATACGCAGCCTCCTTTTTATAGCCGATGCTTACAAAATGGAATTCCCTATGGGATCAACAATCATTCAGCAAGATTTTTATGTAGACGACCTTCTCACAGGAGCATCGACTATCTTCGAATTATCTGCAATAAAGACGGAAATTATTAATATTTTGGAAAGGGCTGGCTTGGAACTATCGAAATGGAGTTCCAATGTACAAGAACTTGCACACGTTAATCAAGAAATTAAAATACAAAATAAGAATGACCAGATCACGAAGGCATTAGGAATGTTTTGGAAACCGAATCAAGACCTATTTTGCTTTCGGTTTGAAGTGCCATCCATACCGAGTATATTGAGAATGGACAAATATTAACAGAAGGTACCTTTCCATATATGAAAAATAAATCGGCTGCCATGTGTATTAACAACCTGATTTTTAGAACATTGACTCTCAAGCGTAACTACAAAGTAATAATTTTTGTTCTGGACATACATTTTTTTTAATACATATATTTATTTATTGAATCTTCAAATATGAACTAACAATAAGTATTCAAATCTTAAATCTAAATATAATTAATTATGCCCAACCAGTGTCGGACATAAACTTAGTGAAAGCTATTAATAATACATAAGTCGTGGAAAGCAAAAACAACAGTATATTCAAGCAGTTTCTTCTGGAGTGTTGAGTATTAGAGCCCTTGTGTCCCTCTTTTTTAAGCGGATGTGTCCAGTAAAAATCAAGATATTACGAGCACGGGGATAAGGATGGGTCTCGAGTTTTCTTATGTATTTGCCTGCGTATTTTGCAATTTCTTCAGTCACTAGTGGCATATTTAAAGCACAATGTATACTTGAATTTTAATTGTACCATGGAGCCGATGTTATTAGTCTTAAAATCTTATTTTGCTTTCGTTGGATTTTCTCTATATTGGATGCTGAAGCAGTGCCACATAACTGTATTCCGTAGCACCATATTGGTTTCAAAATCGACTTGCATATTAAAAGTTTACAATCTAGACTGAGTGTTGAATTTCTACCAATATCAAATCAGCAAATGTATCTGAGATAATTTCAGTTTCATTTGTGTTAGCTTTGAGTCAATATGGGGCTTCCATGTAAGCCATATACACCGTCAAGGTGTATACCAAGGTATTTTACGAGTGAATTTTGAAGAACAACTTGATTGTTGATTAGAATTGGGGAACAAGTATCTCTTCGCAGAGTAAATGTTACCTGGACACACTTTTGTTCGTTTACTTTGATTCTCCATAAATTTAACCATAGTTCCAGTTGTGTAATATGTTCTTGTAGATATCGCGAAGCCTCGTGAGGGTTTTCGTGCATACTAAGGCAGGCTGCATCATCGGCAAACGTAGATGTATGGATATTGCTGCTCAAAGGCATATCACAAGTGTAAATCAAATACAAAACTGGCCCCAATATTCTCCCCTGTGGCACACCGGATGATTACATTCGGGCACACTCATGAAGTCTCTTTCCACAACCGTAAACTTCCGGGTAGTAATATAACTTTCTGATAGCTTCAAAAAATTTATTGGTAAATATGATTTCAATTTTAAAATAAGACCTTCATGCCACACTTTATCAAATACCAGAGAAACGTCGATAAACAGCGCAGAACAATACTTCTTTTCTTCAAATGTTCTTCTCCGTATCCGTGAAGATACAATAAATAAATATGTATATGAAAAAAAAAAAAAAAAAATGTTCTTCTTATAAATTGGACCAATCTATGAGTTTGTTCAGTGGTGCTATGCTGACTTCTAAAACCAAATTGATGGTCCGGTATGCACCCACTACTAACTAGAATTGGGGACAATTTTGTCATGAGCAGTTTTTCGAAAAGTTTTGACATTGTTGATAGCAGACTTATTGGCCTGTATGACTCAGCCTTGGTAAGGTCTATGCCCTGCTTTGAAATCATTTTGACCTTTTCAATCTTCCAGCTGTGTGGATAATACTCCAGTCGTAAAATGGCGTTAAAAATAAATAACAGGATTCGAATTGCAATACGAGGCAACTTTATTAGCATCCGATTACTAATTACATCAATACCCGGAGCTTTCTTCGGGTTAAGTTCAGCAATTAGTTTTTGTACATCACGCTTTCTAAATTTTATGGGTCAATGGCACCAGTACATGTGTTAGGGGTAAATATTGATTTTAAATGCTCAGCAAATAGTTTACCTTTTTCAGTATCGCTTCTTGCCCAACCTCCGGTAGATGTACGCAGAGGTGGTTTAAACTCAACAGGTGTTTTAAGCTTTCTAGCAGCGCGCCACAAAGAGTAATTAGATGCTGGTGTGACATCAAGATCTTCCAGATAGTTTTTAAGAGATGCAGTTTATTCAAATGCAAGCAAGTCTTGGAGTCGTTTAGTGCACTCTTTAAATCTGATTTTATGTTGGGGCGATCTGTGCTGTTGCCATTCCCTTCTAGCTCTTCTTTTTTCACTTACGAGACGTTCCATATCCGTAGAGTAAATGCTATTAAATCCAGTCTACGGGTGGGAGGTAGTGGCATGTTCAGCAGCCTGTTTTATATTTTTGATAAGATTGCCAATGTTAAATTCAATATCTTCGGATGTTCTTAGCGTAATGTTTTCCGTACAATGACTACTGATATATTTTCTGAACCCCAGCCAATTAACACGGTTGATCGTCTTCACATATGGGTGGGGTAAGTCACTTCTTAGTGGGCTACAAATTGTAACGATCGTTCGAGAGTGATCGGAGGAGAGATCTTGAGAAGCTTCAACGTGAACTAATTCCCTAGAGATATTTTTCATGACTGCAAAATCTATAACATCCGGAATTTTTTTGTAGGCCAGTAAGTGGGGTCCCCACTCGAAATGACGTCCAAGCCAATTTTTGAAATTGTGTTGAACAATGCCCGACCTCTAGGTGTAATATGACGCGAGCCCCAGAACGTATGTTTTGCATTGTAGTCACCAGCTTCTACGAAGCAAGGGCCAAGAGATTTGTAGAAATACTCGTATTGATCCTTAGTAATTGCGAACCTAGGAGGGGAGTAAATTGATGATATGACAAAATTTGAGCAAAGATTTTCGACACAAATATTTGTTGCTTGTACATGTTCTTCACAATTGTTGTCCAGAATATAGTGCTTGAGTCTTGACTTTATCAGAATTGCTGATCCACCGCATGCTCTTCCTCTCGGGTCCTTTTATAAGGTGTAGCCATTAATTTTAAAGAGGATTCTCGAAGTCAAATGAGTCTCAGAGACCAACATTATATCAATATTTTTTTCCGTGAGGAAGTGCTCAAGTTCATTTTTGTGTTGGCGAATTCCGTTTGCGTTCCAGAAACATATTTTTAACGTGTTCATGGCTTGTTAACTAATGCTTGAAGCAGAGTATTCTGCATTGTCAGCATTTCTTGCATCATGCTAGTCACATTTGTTGGAAAATTGTTTATAGTTTGCACCAGATTTTCAATAGTAGCTGGACATAAATAATGCGTACAATTGTGTTGACATTAACCTGCTAAATGAGGACATGAAGGCTATTGGTATTGACAACAGTATCATAAATTGGATAACATGCATTTTTTCTTGCCGTATTTTGAAATTGGGTAAGGAAAAATAACCATACATAATGGAATACAACAGGGTAGCTGCCTTTCGCCTATTCTGTTTAATCTTTATACCAAGAATCTTCACTCAATAGAGGATAACAATACCAGGACTTACCAGTTTGCTGATGATTTTATAATTATGTCGTGGCACGAAGATTTTAATTTCGCAGTTGCTAACCTACAGGAAAAAGTAATACTTTTTAATACGGCGTGCAAGGAACGCAATCTATCATTTAAAATGAAAAAAAACCCATGTACTTTGCTCAAGGTAGCAAGAAAAATGTGGAAATAACAATTAATGGATTGCCAACGGAGCAAGTCAAAAATATTGAAATTCTTGGCAGGAAAATTTCTAACAGCTTAACTATTAGAGAACATTGTGAATACATTTTGGAAAGGTCCAAAAACAGTATAAACCTCTTAAAAATGCTCACTCCCATCAAGAGTGGTCTTCATCCTCATGTTGCTTTAAACATCTACAAAGCATGCATTAGATCAAAAATTGAATATGCAAACAAATTTCGAACGCAATTAAATAATACGTCCTTTTCCATCAACTTTGTAAATCATTTAAAGTTGACCATTAGGAAAAATGAACTACTTGACAAAAGGAAAACCTCCCTAATATATTATTTATTCAGGACTATTTGGAAAAAATGGACTACTATACAGTGACCAGCAATTCAGCAGGCTGTGGCATCTATAATGTAACCAAAAATTAAAAATTCTATACTAAATAAATTTTAAAACATCATCGCTTTTTGCGGAAATTGTTGCACTATATCATGCAGTTAAGACAGCAGTAGATGATGGTATCACAAACTTTGCAATTTTTACTGTAGCTGTCAATTGCTTCAATCCAAAAACTCAGATTACTTCTATATTGCAGAAATACATAGGCTGATTGCAATATCTTCGCTAAAAAAAGTTGTAATTATATGGACTCCAAGTCATGTTGGCATTAGCTCTAATGTGATGGCTGATGAAATGGCAAAAATTGCCTGCGATATTGGTGCAATATTTGATGCCAAGCTAAGTCCTCTCGAGGCAATTCGTAATGTCAAAGAAGTACTACACAACGAACAAAAGCAGGAATTTAATGAAATCTTTATTAACAAGGGAAAATGGTTCTATGATCTAAACACTTGTATCAACCCTAAAGAATTATACAGAAAAAGTGCTTTAATACCTGAAGATGTAAAAACATTGAACATACTTTTTCCTGGTCACTCATATAACAAAATAGGGATGGGCAAAAAATATCGATATATCGAAATATCGATATTTGAAAAAATAAATATCGATATATATCGCCGATATTTCAAAAACCGATATATCGATACATCGATTCTAATTTACGAGTATCGGGTTTCGATATTTTTAAAAGCTCTATAAATTTTAACGCTAGGATGTTGGCATGACTGCTAGTGATGCGAACAAAAAATAGAGACATTTCATAACAGAAAAGACGCATCTATAAGGTGACCCCACTAATCCAGCTGACGTTTATTTATTAACTAAGCTAAATGTCAAATTTGGTGTGGGTATAAGTCTCAAGGCAGAATTAATCTTTACTTTCTGTTCTGTTACTAATCAGATGACTCTTTTTTGTTTATAGAAATCTTATACAAGCCGTTAGTTTTTCTCTTTCGTTATATTCTGTTTCGGTTCAACCTGTGAAAATCAAAAAACTATTAAAGGCCGTTTCACACTATAATACAAGTATTAATACTTTTGTGGAAAATGCAACTCTGACATGTTGAGTTGTTATTGTCTTTTGAAATTTTTGAAACAGAAATTAGATTAGGGATACATTTTCGTCAAAAGTATTAATACTTGTATTATAGTGTGAAACGGCCTTAAGTAGTGTAATGTATGTAGTAGGTGTCAGCATAAGTAAAATAAAAACCTTTCGAAAGGTTTAGGAATTTGAAAAAATTAAATTTTTACCAGAAAAACATAAAACTATATTGAAACATATCAATGGACGATGCAAAACTCATCTTTTTAGTTTCAAATTTATTACAGAAAAAGTAACAATTAAAACTTAGACACAGAACGGCAACAGAAAGTAAAGACTAATGAAGCCTTAAGGAGCTCAATATCAACTTTGGTTTTCTTCACTATTAGAGTTCATTAAAATTTAAGTTAGATAGTTTTTCGCGATTTCTCTAAATATTAAATCATTATTTAATGGATGCCCAGTACATATTTCTCGTATTCTGCAACGATGAAGTTTAAAGTGTTCAACACTGAGCATTCATAAAACAATTATTACGAGCCTTATTTATAAAAATTATTAAGGCTTTCTAAAGGCTTAATAAGGAAAATTTTTTATGGAAATCTGTTTTAAAAAGCTTTGCAAAACCTCAATAATTTGTATAAATAAGCATGTTAACATTTAAAATCGCTAAGAAAATATTAAGTTCTCAAAATGATGTCGTTTAAACTTTTTTGGCGGTTATGGCGCGATATTTTAGTATGTGTATTTATTTTAAACTTAAAAGATGTTTGCAAAATTTGTGGTCAAAAAATATCGATATATCGAAATATCGATGTTTTAAAAAAATATATATCGGTGCTGTTCAAAAATATCGATACGATATATATCGATACATTTTTTCCATTTGCCCATCCCTATAACAAAATATACTTAAATCTTATAAACACTGAAACAAACAATGAATGTGAAACATGTAAAGTTCCTTACACGAATGATCATATGATATTTAAATGCCCACTTTTTGATTCATACAGAAGAAAATATAAGCTTTTTAACAACTTTGACAACATTAAAAATATTTTAAAAACCAAAGACTTCAAAATATACAGTAATCTATGCCTCTTTATCAGAGACGCGCGGATTACCCTGTGAAATGCTTACACCTAATTTGATAACAATTTCTGAAAAAAAAATTATTAAAATTCACCCTACACTGACACTACCTTACTAATTTTAATCAAAATTATCACAATCCTTATAAATAATTATATACAATCATTCCCTCACCATTATACATTTATCATCGATCAAAAATCATACTCAATCAACATACATACATACATACATACGTATCTAACTCTTGACATACATACATATCGCTCTTCAACATATGTACATATCTATCCTCATCGACTGGATTCAGACCCTGAAAATATAAGCCTTCAGGCTTCTCCAACAATTGAACTTCTGTTCTTCATATTTAAAAAAAATTAAGTTTCGTGTATAAGGCAGAAATCTACATCAACTGACACCACACACAGTGGACCAAAACACAGAAGAACGCTGATGAGGAAGGTTTAGTGGCCTTCGAAAACGGCTGGCTGTTCCGTTCAACTATGTGTTGTTGTCAGAATACTTACAACTAACTTTGATGTTATTTGTTCATTAATAATTATCACATGTAATTTGGCTTAAAAAAGCGATACGAACATTAGCCTGTTCAATTCATAAGAATATAGAAACAAATACAGTTCGAAAAATTAATAAATTAATAAACAAATACATTTTTTTCGTACTCACCCTGTGTTTCGCAGGATGATAACAATTTTTCGACTCGAAAAGTTCTCACATTCCTTATGCACATTCTCACATTCCTTATTATGCCGGCCATACACTACACAAGTTCACTGCACAAGTCTGGCACTGTACAGTGCGTTTGTGTAGTGTATGGGGCTGGTTGTGCTATTTACGCAGTGAACTGAGTAAAAATCAAAATGATTTTGATATTTGCTCAAGTTTGAAAACTGTACAGTGAACTTGTGTAGTGTATGTTGCAAACGCTCAGTTGTGTACTGATTTTTTAAGAGTTCACAACAAGAAATGAGTGCAGAACAAATATTCTGAACAGAGTTCCTAGAATTATACAAAGAATCACCAGCATTATGGCGAATTAAAATAAAAAATTCACAGTTTACTTGTATAGTGTGTGTCACAAGCTTAGTTTACGCAGTGCCAGGCTTGAGCATTGAACTTGTGTAGTGTATGGCCGGCATTACAGAAACGAGGCACAGATATATATAAATGTGATGCCACCGATAATGAAGAAGTTATTCGTGAATGTTCTGGCTTCCACATCGTTTTCACATGTTTTCTTGTGAGTTCGGATGTTAAAACACATGATACGCCTGTTTAAGTTGAAATTTAGAAAATACAAATTAATAGTATTGAAGAAAACAATTTGGAAATGGACGATTTCAAACTTTTAGATTTTTTCGTTTTCACTTTTGAGCAAAAAACTCGTATTCTTTTCACAAGACTGTTAACAAGTGAAAAGAATACGAGTTTTTTGCTCAAAATCGAAAACGAAACAATCTAAAAGTTTGAAATCGTCAATTTTTAAATTGTGCTCGTCTAAATTCGGATGCTAGAACACACACTATTAATTTTTATTTTCTAAATTTCAACTTAAACAGGCGTAGGATGTGTTTTAACATCCGAACTCACAAGAAAACATGTGAAAACGATGTGAAAGCCAGAACACATACGATTATTCCACATAAAGAATATAAAGTGCAGTATTCAGATAAATATGTAGACATAGGAGTAGAATACATTGTCCAGGAAAATGTATTGGGCCATAACCATAGTCAACAAAAAAGTATACTTTTTTAGTTTTAGAATGCACTTTTTTAAATAATGAACTTTCGACCTACCATAGACGAGAAAAACTGCACTTTAAAGGAAAAAGTTGGTTCTAAAGTTAAAACATGCTGAAGCTGTTTTTAACTAGATTAGCATCGACTCTGGCTCTTTAGTTCAAGACAAAACGCATTAAAATAAAAGAGAAAATATGTATGTATATATGTACACATTTGTATGTATGTAGGAATTTCTATCTCTTGGCTTCTTTTGTTCCTATAAATAATTTATAATCCAATTATTGAATAGTTTATTGTATTAAAATAATACAAAATACCAATACCTTTTAAATTTTCTCTATATTATTTATTTGTTAAGTTGTTTTTATGTTCGGTTGTTTTATTTTATCTTTTTATTAAATTTAACCCTTTTTCATAACACAGAGTCAGATGAGAGAGAGAGATGAGAGAGAGATGCCACTTTCTTATATTTTGTTTTCGATCGTATGAAAAATGTCCCATATTTGTTGTGACACCCAGTTAAAGTCGGTTCAACTTAACACACACCTTGTTTTTGACTATAGTAGAAAATTATTTAGAAACAGGTTTTTAATTTTAAGTTGTTTCTAAGACGAGCCGACTTTATTCTGTGACTATGGTTATGGCCCATTGATAATATGTCATTGATTGCCCATGACATTATTTTTAGTTTTACAAGTTTTATACTAAAACTCTACTTTGCATCACTGTTTGCCAAAATCTAAAAAATTCAACTAGTTTTTCGAATACCTAAGCCTATTTACATATGTATTTAATTTTAATACATACTAAAGTTATCAATTGAATACGATTTTTTTTGTGGATAAAATTACATACTCGTAATTACATACATAGATGAATAGTTGGCACGAGATGTTTTTTCTGTGTCTTTTGCTTTTTTATGGATAAAGAAATAAATAAGTAAACATTATAAATAAAATATGAAGATTAATTTCATGCTTAATATCAAACTAATTTTCTTTGGAGTTTCCGCCAATAATTAAATTAAATTAAATAAATAAAATTTTTACATGGAAACGAATGCTATATGTCGAAAATTTCGTTACCAAACAATTATCTAAACATTAAGATTGGTATCAGTAGATGAAAGTATACTAGTATTACTTTATTGAAAATTGTTATTGTACAAGAATTATTAAACTGTTGTTTGCTAAATATTAGGGAAGTAACGAATGTTCGCATTCGCTTTCGCATTCGCAAATTATTCGCTTACTTTTACTATTTGCATTCGCTAAAATCTATGCGAATATTTCAAGCGAATACTAAAGGAAAACAAGTAAGAGTGCTATATTCGGCTGTGCCGAATCTTATATACCCTTTACCAACGTACGTACATATATATAGTATACAGACACATACATACATATTTGTTTTGTGATAAAATTTATAATTTTTTTCTCTAAAGCAATTAATAGTAAGTGACCTTTCAGTATTTTTCGATTAAAAAATTTGATTAAATTATTTTATTTTCGATATTAGCAATAGTTAAATATTTTACTCTACACTCTGTGGTTAAGATATATTTTACATTCATTCTTATTTCAGTCAACATCGACGTCACGTCAATACAATACCAAAAAAATGGAGCTTATTTACTCGCTCTCGAGATGTTCAAATGTGGAAATAACAATTAATGGATTGCCAACGGAGCAAGTCAAAAATATTGCAATTCTTGGCAGGAAAACTTCTAACAGCTTAACTATTAGAGAACATTGTGAATACATTTTGGAAAGGTCCAAAAAACAGTATAAACCTCTTAAAAATGCTCACTCCCATCAAGAGTGGTCTTCATCCTCATGTTGCTTTAAACATCTACAAAGCATGCATTAGATCAAAAATTGAATATGCAAACAAATTTCGAACGCAATTAAATAATACGTCCTTTTCCATCAACTTTGTAAATCATTTAAAGTTGACCATTAGGAAAAATGAACTACTTGACAAAAGGAAAACCTCCCTAATATATTGTTTATTCAGGACTATTTGGAAAAAATGGACTACTATACAGTGACCAGCAATTCAGCAGGCTGTTGCATCTATAATGTGACCAAAAATTAAAAATTCTATACTAAATAAATTTTAAAACATCATCGCTTTTTGCGAAAATTGTTGCACTATATCATGCAGTTAAGACAGCAGTAGATGATGGTATCACAAACTTTGCAATCTTTACTATAGCTGTCAATTGCTTCAATCCAAAAACTCAGATTACTTCTATATTGCAGAAATACATAGGCTGATTGCAATATCTTCGCTAAAAAAAGTTGTAATTATATGGACTCCAAGTCATGTTGGCATTAGCTCTAATGAGATGGCTGATGAAATGGCAAAAATTGCCTGCGATATTGGTGCAATATTTGATGCCAAGCTAAGTCCTCTCGAGGCAATTCGTAATGTCAAAGAAGTACTACACAACGAACAAAAGCAGGAATTTAATGAAATCTTTATTAACAAGGGAAAATGGTTCTATGATCTAAACACTTGTATCAACCTTAAAGAATTATACAGAAAAAGTGCTTTAATACCTGAAGATGTAAAAACATTGAACATACTTTTTCCTGGTCACTCATATAACAAAATAGGGATGGGCAAAAAATATCGATATATCGAAATATCGATATTTGAAAAAATAAATATCGATATATATCGCCGATATTTCAAAAACCGATATATCGATACATCGATTCTAATTTACGAGTATCGGGTTTCGATATTTTTAAAAGCTCTATAAATTTTAACGCTAGGATGTTGGCATGACTGCTATTGATGCGAACAAAAAATAGAGACATTTCATAACAGAAAAGACGCATCTATAAGGTGACCCCACTAATCCAGCTGACGTTTATTTATTAACTAAGCTAAATGTCAAATTTGGTGTGGGTATAAGTCTCAAGGCAGAATTAGTCTTTACTTTCTGTTCTGTTACTAATCAGATGACTCTTTTTTGTTTATAGAAATCTTATACAAGCCGTTAGTTTTTCTCTTTCGTTATATTCTGTTTCGGTTCAACCTGTGAAAATCAAAAAACTATTAAAGGCCGTTTCACACTATAATACAAGTATTAATACTTTTGTGGAAAATGCAACTCTGACATGTTGAGTTGTTATTGTCTTTTGAAATTTTTGAAACAGAAATTAGATTAGGGATACATTTTCGTCAAAAGTATTAATACTTGTATTATAGTGTGAAACGGCCTTAAGTAGTGTAATGTATGTAGTAGGTGTCAGCATAAGTAAAATAAAAACCTTTCGAAAGGTTTAGGAATTTGAAAAAATTAAATTTTTACCAGAAAAACATAAAACTATATTGAAACATATCAATGGACGATGCAAAACTCATCTTTTTAGTTTCAAATTTATTACAGAAAAAGTAACAATTAAAACTTAGACACAGAACGGCAACAGAAAGTAAAGACTAATGAAGCCTTAAGGAGCTCAATATCAACTTTGGTTTTCTTCACTATTAGAGTTCATTAAAATTTAAGTTAGATAGTTTTTCGCGATTTCTCTAAATATTAAATCATTATTTAATGGATGCCCAGCAGGGTTACCGTTCACCCGACTAAAGTCGCAATTTGACCCTTTTTAGCGGTCTGCGACTTTTTGTGAGACTTTTTTTTGTCACCGACTTTTCCGACTTTTTTTAATTTTATTGCGACTTTTTACCCTTTTTTGTGAAACTTCTCAAAAAACAGTTAATTTGCAGTAAATTAAAATTTTTTTTTCTATATTCTTATGAATTGAACAGGCTTATGTTCGTAACGCTTTTTAAGCCAAATTACATGTGTTAATTATTAATGAACAAATAACATCAAAGTTAGTTGTAAATATTCTGACAACAACACATTGATGTTATTTGTTCATTAATAATTATCACATGTAATTTGGCTTAAAAAGCATTACGAACATTAGCCTGTTCAATTCATAAGAATATAGAAACAAAATACAGTTCGAAAAATAATAATTAACTAAAAGTTTTTTGATTATTTTTATCAAAAAAATCGTCAAAATAACGTCGACAAAATTTAAAATCAATTCACAGATTATTGTTCATTTGGAAACACTTTTACCACTTTTTTGCAACATGCATATCATGTATAAAATCTATTCAAGAAATGTTTCATAAATTTTCAGTAGAACTGCAAAGAATAGTTTTAGCTAAAATCTCCAGCGTACATGAAAACATGTACATACCCAGCAAAAAATTTCAAAAAAGGTAATCGGATTTGGAATGAAGCATTTTTGGTGGAAGCTATTCCTTACTGGATCACCAACTTAATGATTAGAACAATGCGTGAGACTAAAATAATCGATTCTTGAGAAGTACTTACTTATTTTATTTGGCAACTTGTTCACGTAATCCATTTAATCTAAAAAAATTATTCTCATCATTTAGCAACTTGTAGGTATATAATTTTTTTAAATTTTAGGTAATGTGATTTGTAATGAAATATGGTAATCAGAAAAGTAATTCATTATATGGTAATGCGTAATTTTTTGCTGGGTACATATATAAGCATGTATAACGCAACTGCATGTGTTGTGAAATATGATAGAAATGGATTCTGCAATAAGATTTTTGTTTTGTTTTAATTGTTTTTTTGTTTTGTTATGCTTTTTATTAATAAAAAACGTTAAAAAAAAAGAGATGCAACTTTTATTTTCTCAAACGACTTTTTTGTGCGACTTTATTTTCACAAAACGACCTTTTGTGCGACTTTTCTAAAATTCCTAGCGGTAACCCTGATGCCCAGTACATATTTCTCGTATTCTGCAACGATGAAGTTTGAAGTGTTCAACACTGAGCATTCATAAAACAATTATTACGAGCCTTATTTATAAAAATTATTAAGGCTTTCTAAAGGCTTAATAAGGAAAATTTTTTATGGAAATCTGTTTTAAAAAGCTTTGCAAAACCTCAATAATTTGTATAAATAAGCATGTTAACATTTAAAATCGCTAAGAAAATATTAAGTTCTCAAAATGATGTCGTTTAAACTTTTTTGGCGGTTATGGCGCGATATTTTAGTATGTGTATTTATTTTAAACTTAAAAGATGTTTGCAAAATTTGTGGTCAAAAAATATCGATATATCGAAATATCGATGTTTTAAAAAAATATATATCGATGCTGTTCAAAAATATCGATACGATATATATCGATACATTTTTTCCATTTGCCCATCCCTATAACAAAATATACTTAAATCTTATAAACACTTAAACAAACAATGAATGTGAAACATGTAAAGTTCCTTACACGAATGATCATATGATATTTAAATGCCCACTTTTTGATTCATACAGAAGAAAATATAAGCTTTTTAACAACTTTGACAACATTAAAAATATTTTAAAAACCAAAGACTTCAAAATATACAGTAATCTATGCCTCTTTATCAGAGACGCGCGGATTACCCTGTGAAATGCTTACACCTAATTTGATAACAATTTCTGAAAAAAAAATTATTAAAATTCACCCTACACTGACACTACCTTACTAATTTTAATCAAAATTATCACAATCCTTATAAATAATTATATACAATCATTCCCTCACCATTATACATTTATCATCGATCAAAAATCATACTCAATCAACATACATACATACATACGTATCTAACTCTTGACATACATACATATCGCTCTTCAACATATGTACATATCTATCCTCATCGACTGGCTTCTCCAACAATTGAACTTCTGTTCTTCATATTTAAAAAAAATTAAGTTTCGTGTATAAGGCAGAAATCTACATCAACTGACACCACACACAGTGGACCAAAACACAGAAGAACGCTGATGAGGAAGGTTTAGTGGCCTTCGAAAACGGCTGGCTGTTCCGTTCAACTATGTGTTGTTGTCAGAATATTTACAACTAACTTTGATGTTATTTGTTCATTAATAATTATCACATGTAATTTGGCTTAAAAAAGCGATACGAACATTAGCCTGTTCAATTCATAAGAATATAGAAACAAATACAGTTCGAAAAATTAATAAATAAATTCAGTAAAGTGCGACTTTGACTCGCGCACGAAGGGTTCTGTACGTTGGGCTTTGAGCATTTTTTAATACAGTGTTTTTTTACGTTTTTTTTTTTTGATTATTTTTCGCTTTTTTTCGTTTTGGCGATTTTTTCAATTTTGGCGATTTTTTTCATTTTGGCGATTTTTTTCATTTTGGCGATTTTTTTAAATTTGGCGATTTTTTTTTTCATTTTGGCAATTTTTCCGGTTTTCGGCGATTTATTTGCGATTTAGAAATTTTTTTTAATTTGGTGCTTTTTTTCGTTTTGGCGATTTTTTTTTTTGATTTTGGCGATTTTTTTTTTTTTTATTTTGGCGATTTTATAATTTTGAGATTTTTTTGTTTCACCGTTTTTGAAAATTTCAGGAAGTTTGCTCTTACGGTTTCCAAGATACAGCAAGTTTTCAAAATTACATAGTCGAAATTACATTAACTGATGGTACACCCTTTAATTAAATTTTTTTAAATTTTAGTGTTAGTTGTTGTAGTCTGTATAAAAATACACGAACTTTACAAATTTCAAGTGCACATACATACAATTGTATGTATATTACATAGGATTTTAAAATTTTTCGTTGCTCGTTTTGGCACACCCTTTAATTTCCAACTCTCATGTATTTGTTGTTGTAGCGGCCAAGGGTCCCATGTAATATACATACATACATACAATTGTATGTATATTACAAAGGATTTTAAAATTTTTCGTTGCTCGTTTTGGCACACCCTTTAATTTCCAACTCTCATGTATTTGTTGTTGTAGCGGCCAAGGATCCCATGTAATATACATACGATTGTATGTATAGTACATGGGATTTTAACATTTTTCGTTGCTCGTTTTGGCACACCCTTTAATTTCCAACTCTCATGTATTTGTTGTTGTAGCGGCCAAGGGTCTACACACTGTGTCCAAATTTCAGGTCCGTAGCTCTTACGGTTCTCGAGAAAATACCCTGTGACGGACAGACGGACGGACGGACAGACGGACAGACGGACAGACGGACAGCGTAGCGAAAACAATAGGGTTCCATTTTCACCTTTGGTGTACGGAACCCTAATAATAAACAAATACAGTTTTTTTCGTACTCACCCTGTGTTTCGCAGGATGATAACAATTTTTCGACTCGAAAAGTTCTCACATTCCTTATGCACATTCTCACATTCCTTATTATGCCGGCCATACACTACACAAGTTCACTGCACAAGTCTGGCACTGTACAGTGCGTTTGTGTAGTGTATGGGGCTGGTTGTGCTATTTACGCAGTGAACTGAGTAAAAATCAAAATGATTTTGATATTTGCTCAAGTTTGAAAACTGTACAGTGAACTTGTGTAGTGTATGTTGCAAACGCTCAGTTGTGTACTGATTTTTTAAGAGTTCACAACAAGAAATGAGTGCAGAACAAATATTCTGAACAGAGTTCCTAGAATTATACAAAGAATCACCAGCATTATGGCGAATTAAAATAAAAAATTCACAGTTTACTTGTATAGTGTGTGTCACAAGCTTAGTTTACGCAGTGCCAGGCTTGAGCATTGAACTTGTGTAGTGTATGGCCGGCATTACAGAAACGAGGCACAGATATATATAAATGTGATGCCACCGATAATGAAGAAGTTATTCGTGTATGTTCTGGCTTCCACATCGTTTTCACATGTTTTCTTGTGACTTCGGATGTTAAAACACATGATACGCACAATGTATACTTGAATTTTAATTGTACCATGGAGCCGATGTTATTAGTCTTAAAATCTTATTTTGCTTTCGTTGGATTTTCTCTATATTGGATGCTGAAGCAGTGCCACATAACTGTATTCCGTAGCACCATATTGGTTTCAAAATCGACTTGCATATTAAAAGTTTACAATCTAGACTGAGTGTTGAATTTCTACCAATATCAAATCAGCAAATGTATCTGAGTTAATTTCAGTTTCATTTGTGTTAGCTTTGAGTCAATATGGGGCTTCCATGTAAGCCATATACACCGTCAAGGTGTATACCAAGGTATTTTACGTGTGAATTTTGAAGAACAACTTGATTGTTGATTAGAATTGGGGAACAAGTATCTCTTCGCAGAGTAAATGTTACCTGGACACACTTTTGTTCGTTTACTTTGATTCTCCATAAATTTAACCATAGTTCCAGTTGTGTAATATGTTCTTGTAGATATCGCGAAGCCTCGTGAGGGTTTTCGTGCATACTAAGGCAGGCTGCATCATCGGCAAACGTAGATGTATGGATATTGCTGCTCAAAGGCATATCACAAGTGTAAATCAAATACAAAACTGGCCCCAATATTCTCCCCTGTGGCACACCGGATGATTACATTCGGGCACACTCATGAAGTCTCTTTCCACAACCGTAAACTTCCGGGTAGTAATATAACTTTCTGATAGCTTCAAAAAATTTATTGGTAAATATGATTTCAATTTTAAAATAAGACCTTCATGCCACACTTTATCAAATACCAGAGAAACGTCGATAAACAGCGCAGAACAATACTTCTTATCTTCAAATGTTCTTCTCCGTATCCGTGAAGATACAATAAATAAATATGTATATGAAAAAAAAAAAAAAAAAAAAAATTTTCTTCTTATAAATTGGACCAATCTATGAGTTTGTTCAGTGGTGCTATGCTGACTTCTAAAACCAAATTGATGGTCCGGTATGCACCCACTACTAACTAGAATTGGGGACAATTTTGTCATGAGCAGTTTTTCGAAAAGTTTTGACATTGTTGATAGCAGACTTATTGGCCTGTATGACTCAGCCTTGGTAAGGTCTATGCCCTGCTTTGAAATCATTTTGACCTTTTCAATCTTCCAGCTGTGTGGATAATACTCCAGTCGTAAAATGGCGTTAAAAATAAATAACAGGATTCGAATTGCAATACGAGGCAACTTTATTAGCATCCGATTACTAATTACATCAATACCCGGAGCTTTCTTCGGGTTAAGTTCAGCAATTAGTTTTTGTACATCACGCTTTCTAAATTTTATGGGTCAATGGCACCAGTACATGTGTTAGGGGTAAATATTGATTTTAAATGCTCAGCAAATAGTTTACCTTTTTCAGTATCGCTTCTTGCCCAACCTCCGGTAGATGTACGCAGAGGTGGTTTAAACTCAACAGGTGTTTTAAGCTTTCTAGCAGCGCGCCACAAAGAGTAATTAGATGCTGGTGTGACATCAAGATCTTCCAGATAGTTTTTAAGAGATGCAGTTTATTCAAATGCAAGCAAGTCTTGGAGTCGTTTAGTGCACTCTTTAAATCTGATTTTATGTTGGGGCGATCTGTGCTGTTGCCATTCCCTTCTAGCTCTTCTTTTTTCACTTACGAGACGTTCCATATCCGTAGAGTAAATGCTATTAAATCCAGTCTACGGGTGGGAGGTAGTGGCATGTTCAGCAGCCTGTTTTATATTTTTGATAAGATTGCCAATGTTAAATTCAATATCTTCGGATGTTCTTAGCGTAATGTTTTCCGTACAATGACTACTGATATATTTTCTGAACCCCAGCCAATTAACACGGTTGATCGTCTTCACATATGGGTGGGGTAAGTCACTTCTTAGTGGGCTACAAATTGTAACGATCGTTCGAGAGTGATCGGAGGAGAGATCTTGAGAAGCTTCAACGTGAACTAATTCCCTAGAGATATTTTTCATGACTGCAAAATCTATAACATCCGGAATTTTTTTGTAGGCCAGTAAGTGGGGTCCCCACTCGAAATGACGTCCAAGCCAATTTTTGAAATTGTGTTGAACAATGCCCGACCTCTAGGTGTAATATGACGCGAGCCCCAGAACGTATGTTTTGCATTGTAGTCACCAGCTTCTACGAAGCAAGGGCCAAGAGATTTGTAGAAATACTCGTATTGATCCTTAGTAATTGCGAACCTAGGAGGGGAGTAAATTGATGATATGACAAAATTTGAGCAAAGATTTTCGACACAAATATTTGTTGCTTGTACATGTTCTTCACAATTGTTGTCCAGAATATAGTGCTTGAGTCTTGACTTTATCAGAATTGCTGATCCACCGCATGCTCTTCCTCTCGGGTCCTTTTATAAGGTGTAGCCATTAATTTTAAAGAGGATTCTCGAAGTCAAATGAGTCTCAGAGACCAACATTATATCAATATTTTTTTCCGTGAGGAAGTGCTCAAGTTCATTTTTGTGTTGGCGAATTCCGTTTGCGTTCCAGAAACATATTTTTAACGTGTTCATGGCTTGTTAACTAATGCTTGAAGCAGAGTATTCTGCATTGTCAGCATTTCTTGCATCATGCTAGTCACATTTGTTGGAAAATTGTTTATAGTTTGCACCAGATTTTCAATAGTAGCTGGACATAAATAATGCGTACAATTGTGTTGACATTAACCTGCTAAATGAGGACATGAAGGCTATTGGTATTGACAACAGTATCATAAATTGGATAACATGCATTTTTTCTTGCCGTATTTTGAAATTGGGTAAGGAAAAATAACCATACATAATGGAATACAACAGGGTAGCTGCCTTTCGCCTATTCTGTTTAATCTTTATACCAAGAATCTTCACTCAATAGAGGATAACAATACCAGGACTTACCAGTTTGCTGATGATTTTATAATTATGTCGTGGCACGAAGATTTTAATTTCGCAGTTGCTAACCTACAGGAAAAAGTAATACTTTTTAATACGGCGTGCAAGGAACGCAATCTATCATTTAAAATGAAAAAAAACCCATGTACTTTGCTCAAGGTAGCAAGAAAAATGTGGAAATAACAATTAATGGATTGCCAACGGAGCAAGTCAAAAATATTGAAATTCTTGGCAGGAAAATTTCTAACAGCTTAACTATTAGAGAACATTGTGAATACATTTTGGAAAGGTCCAAAAACAGTATAAACCTCTTAAAAATGCTCACTCCCATCAAGAGTGGTCTTCATCCTCATGTTGCTTTAAACATCTACAAAGCATGCATTAGATCAAAAATTGAATATGCAAACAAATTTCGAACGCAATTAAATAATACGTCCTTTTCCATCAACTTTGTAAATCATTTAAAGTTGACCATTAGGAAAAATGAACTACTTGACAAAAGGAAAACCTCCCTAATATATTATTTATTCAGGACTATTTGGAAAAAATGGACTACTATACAGTGACCAGCAATTCAGCAGGCTGTGGCATCTATAATGTAACCAAAAATTAAAAATTCTATACTAAATAAATTTTAAAACATCATCGCTTTTTGCGGAAATTGTTGCACTATATCATGCAGTTAAGACAGCAGTAGATGATGGTATCACAAACTTTGCAATTTTTACTGTAGCTGTCAATTGCTTCAATCCAAAAACTCAGATTACTTCTATATTGCAGAAATACATAGGCTGATTGCAATATCTTCGCTAAAAAAAGTTGTAATTATATGGACTCCAAGTCATGTTGGCATTAGCTCTAATGTGATGGCTGATGAAATGGCAAAAATTGCCTGCGATATTGGTGCAATATTTGATGCCAAGCTAAGTCCTCTCGAGGCAATTCGTAATGTCAAAGAAGTACTACACAACGAACAAAAGCAGGAATTTAATGAAATCTTTATTAACAAGGGAAATGGTTCTATGATCTAAAACACTTGTATCAACCCTAAAGAATTATACAGAAAAAGTGCTTTAATACCTGAAGATGTAAAAACATTGAACATACTTTTTCCTGGTCACTCATATAACAAAATAGGGATGGGCAAAAAAATATCGATATATCGAAATATCGATATTTGAAAAAATAAATATCGATATATATCGCCGATATTTCAAAAACCGATATATCGATACATCGATTCTAATTTACGAGTATCGGGTTTCGATATTTTTAAAAGCTCTATAAATTTTAACGCTAGGATGTTGGCATGACTGCTAGTGATGCGAACAAAAAATAGAGACATTTCATAACAGAAAAGACGCATCTATAAGGTGACCCCACTAATCCAGCTGACGTTTATTTATTAACTAAGCTAAATGTCAAATTTGGTGTGGGTATAAGTCTCAAGGCAGAATTAATCTTTACTTTCTGTTCTGTTACTAATCAGATGACTCTTTTTTGTTTATAGAAATCTTATACAAGCCGTTAGTTTTTCTCTTTCGTTATATTCTGTTTCGGTTCAACCTGTGAAAATCAAAAAAACTATTAAAGGCCGTTTCACACTATAATACAAGTATTAATACTTTTGTGGGAAAATGCAACTCTGACATGTTGAGTTGTTATTGTCTTTTGAAATTTTTGAAACAGAAATTAGATTAGGGATACATTGTCAAAAGTATTAATACTTGTATTATAGTGTGAAACGGCCTTAAGTAGTGTAATGTATGTAGTAGGTGTCAGCATAAGTAAAATAAAAACCTTTCGAAAGGTTTAGGAATTTGAAAAAATTAAATTTTTACCAGAAAAACATAAAACTATATTGAAACATACCAATGGACGATGCAAAACTCATCTTTTTAGTTTCAAATTTATTACAGAAAAAGTAACAATTAAAACTTAGACACAGAACGGCAACAGAAAGTAAAGACTAATGAAGCCTTAAGGAGCTCAATATCAACTTTGGTTTTCTTCACTATTAGAGTTCATTAAAATTTAAGTTAGATAGTTTTTCGCGATTTCTCTAAATATTAAATCATTATTTAATGGATGCCCAGTACATATTTCTCGTATTCTGCAACGATGAAGTTTAAAGTGTTCAACACTGAGCATTCATAAAACAATTATTACGAGCCTTATTTATAAAAATTATTAAGGCTTTCTAAAGGCTTAATAAGGAAAATTTTTTATGGAAATCTGTTTTAAAAAGCTTTGCAAAACCTCAATAATTTGTATAAATAAGCATGTTAACATTTAAAATCGCTAAGAAAATATTAAGTTCTCAAAATGATGTCGTTTAAACTTTTTTGGCGGTTATGGCGCGATATTTTAGTATGTGTATTTATTTTAAACTTAAAAGATGTTTGCAAAATTTGTGGTCAAAAAATATCGATATATCGAAATATCGATGTTTTAAAAAAATATATATCGGTGCTGTTCAAAAATATCGATACGATATATATCGATACATTTTTTCCATTTGCCCATCCCTATAACAAAATATACTTAAATCTTATAAACACTGAAACAAACAATGAATGTGAAACATGTAAAGTTCCTTACACGAATGATCATATGATATTTAAATGCCCACTTTTTGATTCATACAGAAGAAAATATAAGCTTTTTAACAACTTTGACAACATTAAAAATATTTTAAAAACCAAAGACTTCAAAATATACAGTAATCTATGCCTCTTTATCAGAGACGCGCGGATTACCCTGTGAAATGCTTACACCTAATTTGATAACAATTTCTGAAAAAAAAATTATTAAAATTCACCCTACACTGACACTACCTTACTAATTTTAATCAAAATTATCACAATCCTTATAAATAATTATATACAATCATTCCCTCACCATTATACATTTATCATCGATCAAAAATCATACTCAATCAACATACATACATACATACATACGTATCTAACTCTTGACATACATACATATCGCTCTTCAACATATGTACATATCTATCCTCATCGACTGGATTCAGACCCTGAAAATATAAGCCTTCAGGCTTCTCCAACAATTGAACTTCTGTTCTTCATATTTAAAAAAAATTAAGTTTCGTGTATAAGGCAGAAATCTACATCAACTGACACCACACACAGTGGACCAAAACACAGAAGAACGCTGATGAGGAAGGTTTAGTGGCCTTCGAAAACGGCTGGCTGTTCCGTTCAACTATGTGTTGTTGTCAGAATACTTACAACTAACTTTGATGTTATTTGTTCATTAATAATTATCACATGTAATTTGGGTTAAAAAAGCGATACGAACATTAGCCTGTTCAATTCATAAGAATATAGAAACAAATACAGTTCGAAAAATTAATAAATTAATAAACAAATACAGTTTTTTTCGTACTCACCCTGTGTTTCGCAGGATGATAACAATTTTTCGACTCGAAAAGTTCTCACATTCCTTATGCACATTCTCACATTCCTTATTATGCCGGCCATACACTACACAAGTTCACTGCACAAGTCTGGCACTGTACAGTGCGTTTGTGTAGTGTATGGGGCTGGTTGTGCTATTTACGCAGTGAACTGAGTAAAAATCAAAATGATTTTGATATTTGCTCAAGTTTGAAAACTGTACAGTGAACTTGTGTAGTGTATGTTGCAAACGCTCAGTTGTGTACTGATTTTTTAAGAGTTCACAACAAGAAATGAGTGCAGAACAAATATTCTGAACAGAGTTCCTAGAATTATACAAAGAATCACCAGCATTATGGCGAATTAAAATAAAAAATTCACAGTTTACTTGTATAGTGTGTGTCACAAGCTTAGTTTACGCAGTGCCAGGCTTGAGCATTGAACTTGTGTAGTGTATGGCCGGCATTACAGAAACGAGGCACAGATATATATAAATGTGATGCCACCGATAATGAAGAAGTTATTCGTGAATGTTCTGGCTTCCACATCGTTTTCACATGTTTTCTTGTGAGTTCGGATGTTAAAACACATGATACGCCTGTTTAAGTTGAAATTTAGAAAATACAAATTAATAGTATTGAAGAAAACAATTTGGAAATGGACGATTTCAAACTTTTAGATTTTTTCGTTTTCACTTTTGAGCAAAAAACTCGTATTCTTTTCACAAGACTGTTAACAAGTGAAAAGAATACGAGTTTTTTGCTCAAAATCGAAAACGAAACAATCTAAAAGTTTGAAATCGTCAATTTTTAAATTGTGCTCGTCTAAATTCGGATGCTAGAACACACACTATTAATTTTTATTTTCTAAATTTCAACTTAAACAGGCGTAGGATGTGTTTTAACATCCGAACTCACAAGAAAACATGTGAAAACGATGTGAAAGCCAGAACACATACGATTATTCCACATAAAGAATATAAAGTGCAGTATTCAGATAAATATGTAGACATAGGAGTAGAATACATTGTCCAGGAAAATGTATTGGGCCATAACCATAGTCAACAAAAAAGTATACTTTTTTAGTTTTAGAATGCACTTTTTTAAATAATGAACTTTCGACCTACCATAGACGAGAAAAACTGCACTTTAAAGGAAAAAGTTGGTTCTAAAGTTAAAACATGCTGAAGCTGTTTTTAACTAGATTAGCATCGACTCTGGCTCTTTAGTTCAAGACAAAACGCATTAAAATAAAAGAGAAAATATGTATGTATATATGTACACATTTGTATGTATGTAGGAATTTCTATCTCTTGGCTTCTTTTGTTCCTATAAATAATTTATAATCCAATTATTGAATAGTTTATTGTATTAAAATAATACAAAATACCAATACCTTTTAAATTTTCTCTATATTATTTATTTGTTAAGTTGTTTTTATGTTCGGTTGTTTTATTTTATCTTTTTATTAAATTTAACCCTTTTTCATAACACAGAGTCAGATGAGAGAGAGAGATGAGAGAGAGATGCCACTTTCTTATATTTTGTTTTCGATCGTATGAAAAATGTCCCATATTTGTTGTGACACCCAGTTAAAGTCGGTTCAACTTAACACACACCTTGTTTTTGACTATAGTAGAAAATTATTTAGAAACAGGTTTTTAATTTTAAGTTGTTTCTAAGACGAGCCGACTTTATTCTGTGACTATGGTTATGGCCCATTGATAATATGTCATTGATTGCCCATGACATTATTTTTAGTTTTACAAGTTTTATACTAAAACTCTACTTTGCATCACTGTTTGCCAAAATCTAAAAAATTCAACTAGTTTTTCGAATACCTAAGCCTATTTACATATGTATTTAATTTTAATACATACTAAAGTTATCAATTGAATACGATTTTTTTTGTGGATAAAATTACATACTCGTAATTACATACATAGATGAATAGTTGGCACGAGATGTTTTTTCTGTGTCTTTTGCTTTTTTATGGATAAAGAAATAAATAAGTAAACATTATAAATAAAATATGAAGATTAATTTCATGCTTAATATCAAACTAATTTTCTTTGGAGTTTCCGCCAATAATTAAATTAAATTAAATAAATAAAATTTTTACATGGAAACGAATGCTATATGTCGAAAATTTCGTTACCAAACAATTATCTAAACATTAAGATTGGTATCAGTAGATGAAAGTATACTAGTATTACTTTATTGAAAATTGTTATTGTACAAGAATTATTAAACTGTTGTTTGCTAAATATTAGGGAAGTAACGAATGTTCGCATTCGCTTTCGCATTCGCAAATTATTCGCTTACTTTTACTATTTGCATTCGCTAAAATCTATGCGAATATTTCAAGCGAATACTAAAGGAAAACAAGTAAGAGTGCTATATTCGGCTGTGCCGAATCTTATATACCCTTTACCAACGTACGTACATATATATAGTATACAGACACATACATACATATTTGTTTTGTGATAAAATTTATAATTTTTTTCTCTAAAGCAATTAATAGTAAGTGACCTTTCAGTATTTTTCGATTAAAAAATTTGATTAAATTATTTTATTTTCGATATTAGCAATAGTTAAATATTTTACTCTACACTCTGTGGTTAAGATATATTTTACATTCATTCTTATTTCAGTCAACATCGACGTCACGTCAATACAATACCAAAAAAATGGAGCTTATTTACTCGCTCTCGAGATGTTCAAATGTGGAAATAACAATTAATGGATTGCCAACGGAGCAAGTCAAAAATATTGCAATTCTTGGCAGGAAAACTTCTAACAGCTTAACTATTAGAGAACATTGTGAATACATTTTGGAAAGGTCCAAAAACAGTATAAACCTCTTAAAAATGCTCACTCCCATCAAGAGTGGTCTTCATCCTCATGTTGCTTTAAACATCTACAAAGCATGCATTAGATCAAAAATTGAATATGCAAACAAATTTCGAACGCAATTAAATAATACGTCCTTTTCCATCAACTTTGTAAATCATTTAAAGTTGACCATTAGGAAAAATGAACTACTTGACAAAAGGAAAACCTCCCTAATATATTGTTTATTCAGGACTATTTGGAAAAAATGGACTACTATACAGTGACCAGCAATTCAGCAGGCTGTTGCATCTATAATGTGACCAAAAATTAAAAATTCTATACTAAATAAATTTTAAAACATCATCGCTTTTTGCGAAAATTGTTGCACTATATCATGCAGTTAAGACAGCAGTAGATGATGGTATCACAAACTTTGCAATCTTTACTGTAGCTGTCAATTGCTTCAATCCAAAAACTCAGATTACTTCTATATTGCAGAAATACATAGGCTGATTGCAATATCTTCGCTAAAAAAAGTTGTAATTATATGGACTCCAAGTCATGTTGGCATTAGCTCTAATGAGATGGCTGATGAAATGGCAAAAATTGCCTGCGATATTGGTGCAATATTTGATGCCAAGCTAAGTCCTCTCGAGGCAATTCGTAATGTCAAAGAAGTACTACACAACGAACAAAAGCAGGAATTTAATGAAATCTTTATTAACAAGGGAAAATGGTTCTATGATCTAAACACTTGTATCAACCTTAAAGAATTATAGAAAAAGTGCTTTAATACCTGAAGATGTAAAAACATTGAACATACTTTTTCCTGGTCACTCATATAACAAAATAGGGATGGGCAAAAAATATCGATATATCGAAATATCGATATTTGAAAAAATAAATATCGATATATATCGCCGATATTTCAAAAACCGATATATCGATACATCGATTCTAATTTACGAGTATCGGGTTTCGATATTTTTAAAAGCTCTATAAATTTTAACGCTAGGATGTTGGCATGACTGCTATTGATGCGAACAAAAAATAGAGACATTTCATAACAGAAAAGACGCATCTATAAGGTGACCCCACTAATCCAGCTGACGTTTATTTATTAACTAAGCTAAATGTCAAATTTGGTGTGGGTATAAGTCTCAAGGCAGAATTAGTCTTTACTTTCTGTTCTGTTACTAATCAGATGACTCTTTTTTGTTTATAGAAATCTTATACAAGCTGTTAGTTTTTCTCTTTCGTTATATTCTGTTTCGGTTCAACCTGTGAAAATCAAAAAACTATTAAAGGCCGTTTCACACTATAATACAAGTATTAATACTTTTGTGGAAAATGCAACTCTGACATGTTGAGTTGTTATTGTCTTTTGAAATTTTTGAAACAGAAATTAGATTAGGGATACATTTTCGTCAAAAGTATTAATACTTGTATTATAGTGTGAAACGGCCTTAAGTAGTGTAATGTATGTAGTAGGTGTCAGCATAAGTAAAATAAAAACCTTTCGAAAGGTTTAGGAATTTGAAAAAATTAAATTTTTACCAGAAAAACATAAAACTATATTGAAACATATCAATGGACGATGCAAAACTCATCTTTTTAGTTTCAAATTTATTACAGAAAAAGTAACAATTAAAACTTAGACACAGAACGGCAACAGAAAGTAAAGACTAATGAAGCCTTAAGGAGCTCAATATCAACTTTGGTTTTCTTCACTATTAGAGTTCATTAAAATTTAAGTTAGATAGTTTTTCGCGATTTCTCTAAATATTAAATCATTATTTAATGGATGCCCATATTTCTCGTATTCTGCAACGATGAAGTTTGAAGTGTTCAACACTGAGCATTCATAAAACAATTATTACGAGCCTTATTTATAAAAATTATTAAGGCTTTCTAAAGGCTTAATAAGGAAAATTTTTTATGGAAATCTGTTTTAAAAAGCTTTGCAAAACCTCAATAATTTGTATAAATAAGCATGTTAACATTTAAAATCGCTAAGAAAATATTAAGTTCTCAAAATGATGTCGTTTAAACTTTTTTGGCGGTTATGGCGCGATATTTTAGTATGTGTATTTATTTTAAACTTAAAAGATGTTTGCAAAATTTGTGGTCAAAAAATATCGATATATCGAAATATCGATGTTTTAAAAAAATATATATCGGTGCTGTTCAAAAATATCGATACGATATATATCGATACATTTTTTCCATTTGCCCATCCCTATAACAAAATATACTTAAATATTATAAACACTGAAACAAACAATGAATGTGAAACATGTAAAGTTCCTTACACGAATGATCATATGATATTTAAATGCCCACTTTTTGATTCATACAGAAGAAAATATAAGCTTTTTAACAACTTTGACAACATTAAAAATATTTTAAAAACCAAAGACTTCAAAATATACAGTAATCTATGCCTCTTTATCAGAGACGCGCGGATTACCCTGTGAAATGCTTACACCTAATTTGATAACAATTTCTGAAAAAAAAATTATTAAAATTCACCCTACACTGACACTACCTTACTAATTTTAATCAAAATTATCACAATCCTTATAAATAATTATATACAATCATTCCCTCACCATTATACATTTATCATCGATCAAAAATCATACTCAATCAACATACATACATACATACATACGTATCTAACTCTTGACATACATACATATCGCTCTTCAACATATGTACATATCTATCCTCATCGACTGGATTCAGACCCTGAAAATATAAGCCTTCAGGCTTCTCCAACAATTGAACTTCTGTTCTTCATATTTAAAAAAAATTAAGTTTCGTGTATAAGGCAGAAATCTACATCAACTGACACCACACACAGTGGACCAAAACACAGAAGAACGCTGATGAGGAAGGTTTAGTGGCCTTCGAAAACGACTGGCTGTTCCGTTCAACTATGTGTTGTTGTCAGAATATTTACAACTAACTTTGATGTTATTTGTTCATTAATAATTATCACATGTAATTTGGCTTAAAAAAGCGATACGAACATTAGCCTGTTCAATTCATAAGAATATAGAAACAAATACAGTTCGAAAAATTAATAAATTAATAAACAAATACAGTTTTTTTCGTACTCACCCTGTGTTTCGCAGGATGATAACAATTTTTCGACTCGAAAAGTTCTCACATTCCTTATGCACATTCTCACATTCCTTATTATGCCGGCCATACACTACACAAGTTCACTGCACAAGTCTGGCACTGTACAGTGCGTTTATGTAGTGTATGGGGCTGGTTGTGCTATTTACGCAGTGAACTGAGTAAAAATCAAAATGATTTTGATATTTGCTCAAGTTTGAAAACTGTACAGTGAACTTGTGTAGTGTATGTTGCAAACGCTCAGTTGTGTACTGATTTTTTAAGAGTTCACAACAAGAAATGAGTGCAGAACAAATATTCTGAACAGAGTTCCTAGAATTATACAAAGAATCACCAGCATTATGGCGAATTAAAATAAAAAATTCACAGTTTACTTGTATAGTGTGTGTCACAAGCTTAGTTTACGCAGTGCCAGGCTTGAGCATTGAACTTGTGTAGTGTATGGCCGGCATTACAGAAACGAGGCACAGATATATATAAATGTGATGCCACCGATAATGAAGAAGTTATTCGTGAATGTTCTGGCTTCCACATCGTTTTCACATGTTTTCTTGTGAGTTCGGATGTTAAAACACATGATACGCCTGTTTAAGTTGAAATTTAGAAAATACAAATTAATAGTATTGAAGAAAACAATTTGGAAATGGACGATTTCAAACTTTTAGATTTTTTCGTTTTCACTTTTGAGCAAAAAACTCGTATTCTTTTCACAAGACTGTTAACAAGTGAAAAGAATACGAGTTTTTTGCTCAAAATCGAAAACGAAACAATCTAAAAGTTTGAAATCGTCAATTTTTAAATTGTGCTCGTCTAAATTCGGATGCTAGAACACACACTATTAATTTTTATTTTCTAAATTTCAACTTAAACAGGCGTAGGATGTGTTTTAACATCCGAACTCACAAGAAAACATGTGAAAACGATGTGAAAGCCAGAACACATACGATTATTCCACATAAAGAATATAAAGTGCAGTATTCAGATAAATATGTAGACATAGGAGTAGAATACATTGTCCAGGAAAATGTATTGGGCCATAACCATAGTCAACAAAAAAGTATACTTTTTTAGTTTTAGAATGCACTTTTTTAAATAATGAACTTTCGACCTACCATAGACGAGAAAAACTGCACTTTAAAGGAAAAAGTTGGTTCTAAAGTTAAAACATGCTGAAGCTGTTTTTAACTAGATTAGCATCGACTCTGGCTCTTTAGTTCAAGACAAAACGCATTAAAATAAAAGAGAAAATATGTATGTATATATGTACACATTTGTATGTATGTAGGAATTTCTATCTCTTGGCTTCTTTTGTTCCTATAAATAATTTATAATCCAATTATTGAATAGTTTATTGTATTAAAATAATACAAAATACCAATACCTTTTAAATTTTCTCTATATTATTTATTTGTTAAGTTGTTTTTATGTTCGGTTGTTTTATTTTATCTTTTTATTAAATTTAACCCTTTTTCATAACACAGAGTCAGATGAGAGAGAGAGATGAGAGAGAGATGCCACTTTCTTATATTTTGTTTTCGATCGTATGAAAAATGTCCCATATTTGTTGTGACACCCAGTTAAAGTCGGTTCAACTTAACACACACCTTGTTTTTGACTATAGTAGAAAATTATTTAGAAACAGGTTTTTAATTTTAAGTTGTTTCTAAGACGAGCCGACTTTATTCTGTGACTATGGTTATGGCCCATTGATAATATGTCATTGATTGCCCATGACATTATTTTTAGTTTTACAAGTTTTATACTAAAACTCTACTTTGCATCACTGTTTGCCAAAATCTAAAAAATTCAACTAGTTTTTCGAATACCTAAGCCTATTTACATATGTATTTAATTTTAATACATACTAAAGTTATCAATTGAATACGATTTTTTTTGTGGATAAAATTACATACTCGTAATTACATACATAGATGAATAGTTGGCACGAGATGTTTTTTCTGTGTCTTTTGCTTTTTTATGGATAAAGAAATAAATAAGTAAACATTATAAATAAAATATGAAGATTAATTTCATGCTTAATATCAAACTAATTTTCTTTGGAGTTTCCGCCAATAATTAAATTAAATTAAATAAATAAAATTTTTACATGGAAACGAATGCTATATGTCGAAAATTTCGTTACCAAACAATTATCTAAACATTAAGATTGGTATCAGTAGATGAAAGTATACTAGTATTACTTTATTGAAAATTGTTATTGTACAAGAATTATTAAACTGTTGTTTGCTAAATATTAGGGAAGTAACGAATGTTCGCATTCGCTTTCGCATTCGCAAATTATTCGCTTACTTTTACTATTTGCATTCGCTAAAATCTATGCGAATATTTCAAGCGAATACTAAAGGAAAACAAGTAAGAGTGCTATATTCGGCTGTGCCGAATCTTATATACCCTTTACCAACGTACGTACATATATATAGTATACAGACACATACATACATATTTGTTTTGTGATAAAATTTATAATTTTTTTCTCTAAAGCAATTAATAGTAAGTGACCTTTCAGTATTTTTCGATTAAAAAATTTGATTAAATTATTTTATTTTCGATATTAGCAATAGTTAAATATTTTACTCTACACTCTGTGGTTAAGATATATTTTACATTCATTCTTATTTCAGTCAACATCGACGTCACGTCAATACAATACCAAAAAAATGGAGCTTATTTACTCGCTCTCGAGATGATCAAATGTGGAAATAACAATTAATGGATTGCCAACGGAGCAAGTCAAAAATATTGCAATTCTTGGCAGGAAAACTTCTAACAGCTTAACTATTAGAGAACATTGTGAATACATTTTGGAAAGGTCCAAAAAACAGTATAAACCTCTTAAAAATGCTCACTCCCATCAAGAGTGGTCTTCATCCTCATGTTGCTTTAAACATCTACAAAGCATGCATTAGATCAAAAATTGAATATGCAAACAAATTTCGAACGCAATTAAATAATACGTCCTTTTCCATCAACTTTGTAAATCATTTAAAGTTGACCATTAGGAAAAATGAACTACTTGACAAAAGGAAAACCTCCCTAATATATTGTTTATTCAGGACTATTTGGAAAAAATGGACTACTATACAGTGACCAGCAATTCAGCAGGCTGTTGCATCTATAATGTGACCAAAAATTAAAAATTCTATACTAAATAAATTTTAAAACATCATCGCTTTTTGCGAAAATTGTTGCACTATATCATGCAGTTAAGACAGCAGTAGATGATGGTATCACAAACTTTGCAATCTTTACTATAGCTGTCAATTGCTTCAATCCAAAAACTCAGATTACTTCTATATTGCAGAAATACATAGGCTGATTGCAATATCTTCGCTAAAAAAAGTTGTAATTATATGGACTCCAAGTCATGTTGGCATTAGCTCTAATGAGATGGCTGATGAAATGGCAAAAATTGCCTGCGATATTGGTGCAATATTTGATGCCAAGCTAAGTCCTCTCGAGGCAATTCGTAATGTCAAAGAAGTACTACACAACGAACAAAAGCAGGAATTTAATGAAATCTTTATTAACAAGGGAAAATGGTTCTATGATCTAAACACTTGTATCAACCTTAAAGAATTATACAGAAAAAGTGCTTTAATACCTGAAGATGTAAAAACATTGAACATACTTTTTCCTGGTCACTCATATAACAAAATAGGGATGGGCAAAAAATATCGATATATCGAAATATCGATATTTGAAAAAATAAATATCGATATATATCGCCGATATTTCAAAAACCGATATATCGATACATCGATTCTAATTTACGAGTATCGGGTTTCGATATTTTTAAAAGCTCTATAAATTTTAACGCTAGGATGTTGGCATGACTGCTATTGATGCGAACAAAAAATAGAGACATTTCATAACAGAAAAGACGCATCTATAAGGTGACCCCACTAATCCAGCTGACGTTTATTTATTAACTAAGCTAAATGTCAAATTTGGTGTGGGTATAAGTCTCAAGGCAGAATTAGTCTTTACTTTCTGTTCTGTTACTAATCAGATGACTCTTTTTTGTTTATAGAAATCTTATACAAGCCGTTAGTTTTTCTCTTTCGTTATATTCTGTTTCGGTTCAACCTGTGAAAATCAAAAAACTATTAAAGGCCGTTTCACACTATAATACAAGTATTAATACTTTTGTGGAAAATGCAACTCTGACATGTTGAGTTGTTATTGTCTTTTGAAATTTTTGAAACAGAAATTAGATTAGGGATACATTTTCGTCAAAAGTATTAATACTTGTATTATAGTGTGAAACGGCCTTAAGTAGTGTAATGTATGTAGTAGGTGTCAGCATAAGTAAAATAAAAACCTTTCGAAAGGTTTAGGAATTTGAAAAAATTAAATTTTTACCAGAAAAACATAAAACTATATTGAAACATATCAATGGACGATGCAAAACTCATCTTTTTAGTTTCAAATTTATTACAGAAAAAGTAACAATTAAAACTTAGACACAGAACGGCAACAGAAAGTAAAGACTAGTGAAGCCTTAAGGAGCTCAATATCAACTTTGGTTTTCTTCACTATTAGAGTTCATTAAAATTTAAGTTAGATAGTTTTTCGCGATTTCTCTAAATATTAAATCATTATTTAATGGATGCCCAGCAGGGTTACCGTTCACCCGACTAAAGTCGCAATTTGACCCTTTTTTAGCGGTCTGCGACTTTTTGTGAGACTTTTTTTTGTCACCGACTTTTCCGACTTTTTTTAATTTTATTGCGACTTTTTACCCTTTTTTGTGAAACTTCTCAAAAAACAGTTAATTTGCAGTAAATTAAAATTTTTTTTTCTATATTCTTATGAATTGAACAGGCTTATGTTCGTAACGCTTTTTAAGCCAAATTACATGTGATAATTATTAATGAACAAATAACATCAAAGTTAGTTGTAAATATTCTGACAACAACACATTGATGTTATTTGTTCATTAATAATTATCACATGTAATTTGGCTTAAAAAGCATTACGAACATTAGCCTGTTCAATTCATAAGAATATAGAAACAAAATACAGTTCGAAAAATAATAATTAACTAAAAGTTTTTTGATTATTTTTATCAAAAAAATCGTCAAAATAACGTCGACAAAATTTAAAATCAATTCACAGATTATTGTTCATTTGGAAACACTTTTACCACTTTTTTGCAACATGCATATCATGTATAAAATCTATTCAAGAAATGTTTCATAAATTTTCAGTAGAACTGCAAAGAATAGTTTTAGCTAAAATCTCCAGCGTGCATGAAAACATGTACATACCCAGCAAAAAATTTCAAAAAAGGTAATCGGATTTGGAATGAAGCATTTTTGGTGGAAGCTATTCCTTACTGGATCACCAACTTAATGATTAGAACAATGCGTGAGACTAAAATAATCGATTCTTGAGAAGTACTTACTTATTTTATTTGGCAACTTGTTCACGTAATCCATTTAATCTAAAAAAATTATTCTCATCATTTAGCAACTTGTAGGTATATAATTTTTTTAAATTTTAGGTAATGTGATTTGTAATGAAATATGGTAATCAGAAAAGTAATTCATTATATGGTAATGCGTAATTTTTTGCTGGGTACATATATAAGCATGTATAACGCAACTGCATGTGTTGTGAAATATGATAGAAATGGATTCTGCAATAAGATTTTTGTTTTGTTTTAATTGTTTTTTTGTTTTGTTATGCTTTTTATTAATAAAAAACGTTAAAAAAAAAGAGATGCAACTTTTATTTTCTCAAACGACTTTTTTGTGCGACTTTATTTTCACAAAACGACCTTTTGTGCGACTTTTCTAAAATTCCTAGCGGTAACCCTGATGCCCAGTACATATTTCTCGTATTCTGCAACGATGAAGTTTGAAGTGTTCAACACTGAGCATTCATAAAACAATTATTACGAGCCCTATTTATAAAAATTATTAAGGCTTTCTAAAGGCTTAATAAGGAAAATTTTTTATGGAAATCTGTTTTAAAAAGCTTTGCAAAACCTCAATAATTTGTATAAATAAGCATGTTAACATTTCAAATCGCTAAGAAAATATTAAGTTCTCAAAATGATGTCGTTTAAACTTTTTTGGCGGTTATGGCGCGATATTTTAGTATGTGTATTTATTTTAAACTTAAAAGATGTTTGCAAAATTTGTGGTCAAAAAATATCGATATATCGAAATATCGATGTTTTAAAAAAATATATATCGATGCTGTTCAAAAATATCGATACGATATATATCGATACATTTTTTCCATTTGCCCATCCCTATAACAAAATATACTTAAATCTTATAAACACTTAAACAAACAATGAATGTGAAACATGTAAAGTTCCTTACACGAATGATCATATGATATTTAAATGCCCACTTTTTGATTCATACAGAAGAAAATATAAGCTTTTTAACAACTTTGACAACATTAAAAATATTTTAAAAACCAAAGACTTCAAAATATACAGTAATCTATGCCTCTTTATCAGAGACGCGCGGATTACCCTGTGAAATGCTTACACCTAATTTGATAACAATTTCTGAAAAAAAAATTATTAAAATTCACCCTACACTGACACTACCTTACTAATTTTAATAAAAATTATCACAATCCTTATAAATAATTATATACAATCATTCCCTCACCATTATACATTTATCATCGATCAAAAATCATACTCAATCAACATACATACATACATACCTATCTAACTCTTGACATACATACATATCGCTCTTCAACATATGTACATATCTATCCTCATCGACTGGATTCAGACCCTGAAAATATAAGCCTTCAGGCTTCTCCAACAATTGAACTTCTGTTCTTCATATTTAAAAAAAATTAAGTTTCGTGTATAAGGCAGAAATCTACATCAACTGACACCACACACAGTGGACCAAAACACAGAAGAACGCTGATGAGGAAGGTTTAGTGGCCTTCGAAAACGGCTGGCTGTTCCGTTCAACTATGTGTTGTTGTCAGAATATTTACAACTAACTTTGATGTTATTTGTTCATTAATAATTATCACATGTAATTTGGCTTAAAAAAGCGATACGAACATTAGCCTGTTCAATTCATAAGAATATAGAAACAAATACAGTTCGAAAAATTAATAAATTAATAAACAAATACAGTTTTTTTCGTACTCACCCTGTGTTTCGCAGGATGATAACAATTTTTCGACTCGAAAAGTTCTCACATTCCTTATGCACATTCTCACATTCCTTATTATGCCGGCCATACACTACACAAGTTCACTGCACAAGTCTGGCACTGTACAGTGCGTTTATGTAGTGTATGGGGCTGGTTGTGCTATTTACGCAGTGAACTGAGTAAAAATCAAAATGATTTTGATATTTGCTCAAGTTTGAAAACTGTACAGTGAACTTGTGTAGTGTATGTTGCAAACGCTCAGTTGTGTACTGATTTTTTAAGAGTTCACAACAAGAAATGTTTAATATCTTTTAAAATACAGGCTGTAAAATTTTATCATAAGCGACAGTTTATGTATGACGTAAAACATATTTGAATACTATAAAAACCATCTTCCGAAAACATTTTTGTCGCTTACTGATAATTGAAAATAGGGCTCCATATACACGCATATAATTACATATAATACATAGTATATAATACATTGTATCTACATTACGTAGGAAACACATAATTGTAAAGAAAATAAATTTATAAAAGGAATTATGCTCTACACTGAAAAAAAAATTAACAAATTAGCATTTTTTATTTTAAGCAAAATCTGCCAAAAAGCAAAGTTTTTTTTTTTTTTTTTTTTTTTTTAATACATGATATTTATTTATTGTATCTTCCTATATGAACTAACAATAAATAAGTATTCAAATCTTAAATCTAAAATATAATTATTAGGCCCGACCACTGTCGGACATAAATTTAGAGATAGTTATAAATAATACATATTTAAGTAGTGATAAACAAAAGGAAGAAAAAATAAATAAAAAATAAAAATTACTTTTCAGTTAGTCCCATCTGGAGTGTTGAGTATAAGAGCCCTTGTATCCCTCTTTTTTAGGCGGATGTGTCCAGTAAAGTTCAAAATATTACGAGCAAGCGGATTAGGATGTGACTCGAGTTTTGTTAAATATTTGCCAGCGTTTTTTGCAATTTCTTCAGTCACTAGTGGCATATTTAAGTCACGATGTATATTTGAGTTTTTTATATACCATGGAGCCGATGTTATTAATCGCAAAATTTTATTTTGCCTTCGTTGGATTCTCTCGACATTGGAAGCTGAAGCAGTGCCCCATAGTTGAATTCCGTAGCACCATATCGGTTTCAAAAGTGACTTGTATATCAAAAGTTTGCAATCTAGACTGAGGGTTGAATTTCTTATAATCATTGTATATGTTACTTGAACACACTTTTGTTCGTTTACCTTAATTCTCCATAAGTTTAACCATAGTTCCAGCTGGGTAATGTGTTCTTGAAGATATCGGGATGCCTCGTAAGGATTTTCATGCATACTAAGGCAGGCTGTATCATCAGCAAATGTGGAAGTGTGGATATTGCTGCTCAGAGGCATATCACAAGTATAAATCAAATACAAAACTGGCCCCAGTATACTCCCCTGTGGCACACCGGATGAGATAGTTTCAGGCATGCTCATAAAGTCTCCTTCCACAACAGTGAACTTCCGGGCAGTAATGTAACTTTTCAAAAGACTTACAACGTTTATTGGCAGGTATGTTTTTAATTTTAAAATTAGGCCTTCATGCCACACTTTATCAAATGCCTGAGAAACGTCGATAAACAGCGCAGAACAATACTTCTTTTCTTCAAATGTTCTTCTTATAAATTGGACCAATCTATGAGTTTGTTCAATGGTGCTATGCTGACTTCTAAAACCAAATTGATGGTCCGGTATGCACCCACTATTAACTAGAATTGGGGACAATTTTGTCATGAGCAGTTTTTCGAAAAGCTTTGACATTGTTGATAGGAGACTTATTGGCCTGTATGACTCAGCCTTGGTAAGATCTTTGCCCGGCTTTGGAATCATTTTAACTTTGGCAAGCTTCCAGCTATTTGGATAATACTGCAGTCGTAAAATGGCGTTAAAAATAAATAACAGTATTCTAATTGCAATACGAGGCAACTTTATTAGCATTTGGTTACTAATTCCATCAAAACCCGGAGCTTTCTTTGGGTTGAGTTCAGAAATTAGTTTTTGCACATCACGCGTCTTAAACTTTATTTGTTGAGGGGGTAGAGCGACTACATTTGGCAAATCAATTACACCAGTACATGTGTTTGGGGTAAATACGTATTTTAAATGGGCAGCAAATATGTTACCTTTTTCAGTATCGCTTCTTGCCCAACCTCCGTTAGATGTGCGCAGAGGTGGTTTAAACTCAACGGGTGTTTTAAGCTTTATAGCAGCACGCCATAAAGAGTAATCAGATGCTGGTGTGACATCAAGATTTTCCAGATAGTTTTTAAGAGATGCAGTTTTTTCATGTGCAAGCAGCTCTTGGAGTCGTTTAGTGCACTCTTGAAATCTAATTTTATTCTGGGGTGATCTGTGCTGTTGCCATTCCCTTCTAGCTCTTCTTTTTTCACATACGAGACGTTCAATATCTGTAGAATATAGTCTATTAAACCCAGTCTGCGGATAGGAGGTAGTGGCATGTTTAGCAGCCTGCTTAATATTTTCGTTAAGATTGGCAATGTTAGATTCAACATCATCAGGTGTTCTTAGTGTAATGTTTTCCGTGCAATGACTACTAAGATATTTTTTGAATCACAGCCAATTTACACGATTTATCAAATTGGCATATGGGTGAGGTAAATCACTTCTTAATGGGCTACAAATTGTAACGATCGTGGGAGAGTGATCGGACGAGAGATCTAGAGAAGCTTCAATTTGAATTAAATCCCTAGAGATATTTTTCATAACGCCAAAGTCTATTACATCCGGAATTTTATGTATGTCAGTAGGCCAATAAGTGGGCTCCCCACTTGAAATGACATCCAAGCCCATTTTGGAAATTGTATTGAACAACGCTCGACCTCTGGGTGTAATAAGACGCGAACCCCAGAACGTGTGTTTAGCATTATAGTCGCCAGCTGCTACGAAAAAGGACCCAGAGATTTGTAAAAATCCTCGTATTGATGCTCAGTAATTGCGAATCTAGGAGGAGAGTAAATTGATGATATGACAAAATTATTGGAAAAATTTTCAATACAAATATTCGTTGCTTGTGAATGCTCTTCACAAATGTTATCAATAATATAATGATTGAGTCTTGACTTTATTAAAATTGGTGATCCACCGCATGCTCTTCCTCTCGGGTCCTTTGAATCATATAATGTGTAGCCATAAATTTTAAAAAGGCTTCTCGAAGTCAAATGAGTCTCAGAGACCAACATTGTATCAATATTTTTTTCCGTGAGGAAGTGCTCAAGTTCATTTTTATGTTGGCGAATGCCGTTTGCGTTCCAGAAACATATTGTTAACGTGTTCATGGCTTATTAAGTATTGCTTGAAGCAGAGTATTCTGCATTCGCAACATTTCTTGCATCATGCTAGTCATATTTGTTGTAAAATTGTTTATAGTTTGCACAAGATTTTCAATAGTGGCTTCAAGGCGATTATAATTAAAGTTTGAGTGTGTATTTGTAGAGTTATTTTGCGGTGAAACATTTTGTGTCGGAATAGAACTAGCCTTAGCAGCATCTGCATACGATACACGGGAAGTAACTGGTTGGCTCATTTGCTGAAAAGTGGCAGAGTAAACGTTTGCTGATTGAGCTGGAGCTAATTTAGGTTTTTGCACCATAGTCTTCTTTACCAAAGAGTACACACGACAACCTCTGTAGTTAGCGGTGTGATTACCTCCACAATTACTGCACTTTTTATCACTTTGATCTTTTGGTTTGTTGCAGCTAGCGGTGCCGTGTAATTCGCCGCACACAACACAAACAGAGGGTAAATTGCAGTATGTTTTTGTATGGCCATATTCTTGGCAATTATGGCACTGTACAGGACCTGAACGCTTATGTGGCTCTTCAACTGTGATTTTTCGGTACAAGAGGTATTTTAAATTATAAAGTGGATGCGTCTCATTTTTTTTTAATTTTATATCATTAGGCTCAAGTTCAACACGAAATAGGGGTTGGGGAATCTTTTCTCTATTTATTATATTGGACACATTTTTTACCTTGAACCCCTGGAGGACGAGTGCATCTTTTATTTCTTCGGGGGCAACATAAGAATCTATGCCCTTCAATACGATCTGCATGCCTTTAGCGCTGTTAAGCTGGTATGTGTAGAAGCTTGTTTTACTTTTTTCAAATTCAGCAACCATTTCGCGGAAATCAGTTTCGTCATAGATTTGAATTTTCGTTTCATCGATATTGCCATGTTTTATTGGAACAACGTGAAATTTATTCTCACCAATTACCGAAATTAATTTCTTAATAAGAGCGTTTGAATTTTTTTCTCTCAAATATATTGGTGGCGGCTTGGAGGTTTTTTTCGCGGATATATCAGGTGTGTCGTTGTCATCTTGCAATATTTGAAAACGATTAGTAGATGATGCGCTGTTATCCCTAGATACCTTTGAAGCAGATGCAATTTTAGTAGAATTAGGGCTTCGCCCGCGCTTTCCCACAATAATATATCGGTCCATTCCAATTTGGACCTTGGGTTTTGGGCTTTTTTTATTTTCAGTGACTAATTGGGTAAGTGATGAATCGGATGATATCGCTGATTTAAATGACGAAGTAGTAGGCAACTGTAATGTTAACGAATCAGTTGACATTGGACAAAGCGAAGTTGATCGCTGACGAAAAATTGGCTTAGCCGTTAAAAAAAGTCTGTCATCAAGTTTTTTATTTATTTTTTTTAAATTAAGATCATCAGAACTCACAGTAAGTCTATCATCAAATTTGTTATTTTTATTGTTATCATTAAGATCATCAGAGCTCACAGTAAGATAGGCATTTCTGCCGTTATCACTCACTTCGCAATTATTTGTTTTCGAGGTACTCATATAAAGTATTCCTCAAGGGCACTTTGTAAGTGTATTCCTCAAGGGCACTTTAAGTTATTTTGTTTACGGTTGTTTTTGTTTTTTTTTTGTTTTAGTTATTACTGTCTATGTAAAAAAAAAATATTAGCAAAGCAAAAATAGCTTGTTTATCAAAGTTATGCATTAAACACATTCACCACAGCAGGCTACACGAACACACGACTTCAAATGCCGTTAGCAGCATTTGTCGCCTCGCAGCCAGCTACTTAATTATTTTGGAGACGGCAGCAGCACCATCTGCAGCTGATATTCAAGTACAAATACATAGTTCAGTATTGCCACTTTCATATATTTTGCATCTATAAAAATTAATTTTTCTTTTAAAATGTACTTATTTCACATAAAAGTACAATAATGAATCAATTTATTCTTTACATCAATTTTTGGATATTGTTTCTAGTAAATAGTATGAAATAATTGTACGATATCATTCATTCACCATTTTGTATTATACTGGTAACACTGCATTTGCTCATTGTAGCCAGAGAAATAGAAATTAGTTTAAAGTTGGCGACAGCTACAACGGTGGTCGTGCAGTCGTGTAGCCTGCTGTCGTTAAAATAATTGTTACCATAAGAATGTGTGTATTCTATTTTTGACAGATTGTAGCCCGTAGCCTGCTGTGTCGAATGTGTTTAATCCATTAATGTACAACAAATATTATGTACTACAAATATTTTTTTTTGTATGGTTTTTTTTGGTTTAGTATGTAAAAAGAAATTCCGCTAATACTTCTGTTCACTATGAAGGTACAACGAGAACTCCAAAAAAAGCAAAGTTGAATGCTTTTCGGGTAAACCAGAATCAAAACAAATATCAAAAGAGTTCCAAGACAAATTTTATCTTTTCAAATTTGATTTATTGTTTAATGAAGTTAACAATATAAGTGATTCAATCACATTTGGATTTTTTGATACTTTGGAAACGAGTTGAATAATGGAGAATGGTTGACAAATTTTGTTGTTGATGCTTGTCTTCTTAGCATTTTAAAAGACAGCAGATTAAACGACTGCTTTAGCATGCCCTGCCAAACCAATGAAATAAACGTTAATAAAATTCAAACACTTTTTGAAAACCAACCAGAATTGTTGTTTGTACCTATTTTGAGCTCATCCCATTATACTTTATGTATTCTCAAGCCAATCACGCATGAGTTCATGCTTGTTAATTCTTATGAGGATTTAGACGTTGGAAGAAAAATATTTGATCTTTTCATAGCTAAATTGAAAAGTAATAAAAACTTGTGGAAGTATAGTGATATATAGGAAAGAGATATGCAAAAAGATGGTTCAAATTGTGGAATTTTTGTTTTGATGTACGCATTAAGAATGCTGGAAAATAAATCACTTAAGAACTTGGGGAACCATAATGATTTCAGAATAAAATTTTTTTTTTTTTTTTATAATATATATGTTTATTTATTGAATCTTCAAATATGAACTAACAATAAGTATTCAAATCTTAAATCTAAATATAATTAATTAGGCCCGACCAGTGTCGGACATATACTTAGTGAAAGTTATTAATAATACATAAGTCGTGATAAGCAAAAACAAAAGTAGATATATGCAAGCAGTTTATTCTGGAGTGTTGAGTATTAGAGCCCTTGTGTCCCTCTTTTTTAAGCGGATGTGTCCAGTAAAATTCAAGATATTACGAGCAAGGAGATTAGGATGGGTCTCGAGTTTTGTTATGTATTTGCCTGCGTATTTTGCGATTTCTTCAGTCACTAGTGGTATATTTAAAACACGATGTATATTTGAGTTTTTAATGTACCATGGAGCCGATGTTATTAGTCTTAAAATCTTATTTTGCCTTCGTTGGATTCTCTCTATATTGGATGCTGAAGCAGTGCCCCATAACTGTATTCCGTAGCACCATATTGGTTTCAAAATCGCCTTGTATATTAAAAGTTTACAATCTAGACTGAGTGTTGAATTTCTACCAATCAGCCAATGTATCTGAGTTAATTTCAGTTTCATTTGTGTTAGCTTTGAGTCAATATGGGTGTTGCGGCTGCAACTTGTATATGGCATTAAATTAAATTCAATCAACAAAAAATATATTTTATTCTACTTACACAATTCTACCTTGCTGGCACGCTTCTAGAAGTTTTTTTGGCTTCTCCTAACGCGGTTGACAGCGTTGCCAACGTTAGTTAGTTATAATTTTTTAAGCGAACCAGCGGTGATACCAGACAGATCAATATTACAAGTAATTCAAACAATTCAGAGTGGACATTACAAATTAAATTTAAAAATAACGATTCAAATAAGTATTTCAATCCGCTTCACAACATTCCACCGCCCGTGAGTCGATCAGGGAGACCCACTAACTAAATCGAGCACCGCTAGCTTTGATGCAGGACGCCGTAATCTTCCAAGTGCAGTTCTCACCGTTGCCGAGCGAACTTGCCCATCCGCCGCTGCAAAAATCTCCTCTACCACAGCACGTTTCCATTTACCTCGTTCCTCTGTTTCGTCGCATATAACCACAACATCGCCTACGCATAATGGTTTTACCGGCTGGTACCACTTCGCGCGTCTCGTTAAATCAGGTACATATTCTAGCACCCACCTTTTCCAAAATGTTTGTTTAAACTGTTGTAAAATGTGCCATTGCTTCCGGAGACAAACCTTTTCATTAACAGCGGGAGTTTGTACAATGTTTGGACACCCCAGTAGGAAGTGGTTGGGTGTAAGCGGTTCACAATCCAAACTATCAATTGGTAGATGTGTCAAGGGAAGGGAATTTACTAAACTCTCTGCTTCAATTAGAAGACTATTCAGCGTATCAACCTGCGGGGCTTTTTCTTTCAGAGTGAATGCCAACACATTTTTTATAGCACGGACCATCCTTTCCCACACACCACCTGCTGAAGAGTTAGCCGGGGTATTAAATACCCATTCTATGCCTCGTTGAGTACACTCATCAGCCAATTTTGTCTCAATTCTCACGAACTCCTCTTTATTTGCCCCAACAAAATTCGTACCTTTATCACTCCTAATCCGAATCGGCACACCTCTTCTATTTATGAAGTTCCTTATGCATAAAATTACTGCATCGGTCGATAAGTCCCTGGCGAGTTCGAGGTGCACTGCCGTCGTAGTCATACACGTAAAAAGTGACACCCACCTTTTTTCACATCTCCGGCCGATAGAAACTGTATATGGCCCAAGATAGTCGATGCCAGTGTAAGTGAAAGGCCTCACAAACGGAGTAATACGGTCTACAGGCAGTTGTCCCATTAATGGCACTCTAGGGGCTGCACTTCTATTTCTGCAACTCTGGCAATTTTTCTTGGCGCTTCTTACCAATTGCCTCAAACTGGGAATCCAAAACTTAGTCCGAATTTCAGCACATATTGCTTCTTGGTTTTGATGTACGAATTTCTCATGATAGTGTTTTACTATGAGCCTGGTTATTATATGGTTTTTCGGCATAATAATTGGTTCCTTTGTACACTGACTAACACATGTGACCTTACTAATTCTACCTGAAATTCGAATTAGTTCATCTGCTTTGAGGCATGGGCTTAAATTATAAATACTGCTCTTTTTGGTCACGGGTTTACCAAATCTCAAAACATTATATTCTTTTTCAAAAATTTCTCTCTGGGCAATTTGGCACCAAAATATCTCAGCCTCTTTGATTTCCTGCGGTGTTAGATATGGCTTTAGGTTCAAAGTAGATTTCTTTCGGTGTGCAGCAAAACATTTAAAAATTTTAACCGCTCGAGTAAACCAACACCTAATTCTCAACAACTTATAATATTTCGAATTTTCCCCGTACGGTATTAAGGAGTGATTTTCCGTTATAGAAAATATGAACTTCGAACGTACTTCGGCTTTCCATAATTGCTTATCAGCTTCTTCACTCAGCTTCGGCCAATTAATTTCATCACATTTTAAGAACGACGGACCATTCAACCAACGAGATTCTTGAGCATTTCCTGAAATGTGCTGCGCCCTTGTCGCGTCATCAGCTGGGTTTTGAGATCCAGGTACCCATCGCCATTGTTTCACCTCTGAATGTTCCAAAATTTCTGCAATTCGGTGTGATACAAATTGTTTATAGATGCGGCAATCAGACTGAATCCATTTCACTACTGTTCTCGAGTCTGACCAAAATATTATTTTCACCGGCTGTATGTCGTGGTTTGAAACTATAGCATCTTTTAATCTCACTCCAAGTACGGCAGCTTGTAGTTCCAGTCTTAGTATGGAGAGGGGCTTTAATGGAGCACACTTAGATTTGCCAGCAACAAATATCGTTTCAATAGTATTTTTTAAACGTACTCTCCAGTAGCCAACAGCAGCGAACGCCACCTCGCTTGCGTCCACAAAAATGTGCAATTCAACCGTAGAGGCCGGATCTGTAAAACTCACCCCATAGCATCTGGGAATTTTTATATGTCGAGCGTTCTGAAGTTCTCCGTACCAATGTTGCCACTTTTCATATATTTTGTCAGGAATTGGTGCGCTCCAGTCGATGTTAAAGAGCCACAGTTCCTGAAGTATTGTCTTAGAGCGTATAACGATATTGGCCAAAAATCAAAATGGGTCAAATATTGACATAACCAAGCTTAAAACTTCGCTTTTTGTGGGCTTTCGATTGCCACTTAAAACCGCTTCAGGAACTCTGGAAAATGTTAAAATAAAGTAGAGTGAATCGTCTTTAGGCGCCCAATAAAGACCGAGAACCTTTTCCGTCATCGATTCGCTAATACTGAGATTTTTCATGTTCGATCTATCTGCACAATCTGGCAACTCAATTGCATGGCAAAATTCAGATGAATTTGAAACGAATCCACGCAGCTCGAATCCGGCGCGCATTACGTATATATCCGGCTCATTAGAATTTACACTTGACCGCCATAAAAACCTCTGGGCTGTTTGGTCCTCTTCGCGAATACGTACACGGTGGAACATCTCTCGTATGTCCCCACACACTGCTACTTGTCGCTGCCGAAATTTAAATAAAATTGAGAGAAGTGGCTTCAGTTGATATCTGGCAGGCCCCTAAGCAGTCTCGTATTAAACGATTCACCATCTACAGTCGCAGCTGCATCGAACACAAGTCGCCTTTTGTTACCCTTGTTAGCGTTTGTAACAACGAAGTGCGGCAGATACCATGTACGCGCAGTCTCGACGGCTGCTTCTTTGGCCGACAGTTTTCTTGCATACCCTTTCTGAACATACTCATCAATTTTATTCCTATACCAAATGGCGAGGTCTTCATCTTTTCTCATTTTACATTCTGCTATTTGTAAGCGTTTATAGGCCAATGAATAAGTTTTCTTAATTTCATATTCATCACGTTTCCACAGAAGGCCTGTCTCATATTGTTGGCCATTTTTAATTGTGGTGTCTTTCAATATTTTCTCGGCTCTTATATCTTCCTCAGAAACTATAGGATTCACTGGTTTCATTCCAAAGTCCTCCAATGAAAAATAGTCGGACATTTGTTGTCTAATGTCGTCCATGGCATTAAATTCAATTACAAAAACGTTGGGTTCCAAATTTTCTTCGTTTGACCCAAACAGTACATTTCCCAAGGCTGTCTTATGTACAGAAAAACTATCGTCCAAATTTATAATCTGGTGTGGGCGAACCAGTCTCACATGTGGCAAACCGATCAACAACTTCGGCGTGACTTCAAAATATCCGTCAATGGCAACATCTTTTAATATGGGAAACTTTTCCCTAAATGATTTTAATTGTAAACTTTGTGCTGGCAACCTTAAATGCCCTGTTGTTCTTACATTCTTCATCTGAAAACTACAATTGTCCCTATTGCCAATTTCCAATTCTATTTTCATCGATATCTCATTTGATTTCTTTCCACCTATCCATCCAAGTGATAAGTTACTTTTAGGCCCTTTTAATCCTATTTGATTGGCAATATCTTCTTCTAAAAGAGAAACTTTCGATCCATCATCGATAAACGCTATAATATCAATGGTACCATTTGGCCCCTTCAAACGTACTGGCAGATATTTATATAAACTTTTCCTATCTAAACAGTTTTTTACAATCGTGGTTACTGAACTGGTACCGATTTCATTTTGTGCACCCACATTAGATGTACCATCACTACGGTGACCATAATTTTTAAACCAAAATACAGAACGAGGAAATATTTAACAAACAGCAGCTAAAGAACACACTGCCTACAGACATACGAGTATTAAACATATTGAAGAAAAAAATTTTAAATGTAACATTGAGGGTGGAGTTGCCTGAACCGAAGGTCTTTGGTTGAGCCTGGTATCCAACAGCCATTAAATAATAACACCTCGCATTTTTGTGATGTGCATTAGTGTCCCTTTGTATCAGTTATCATAGGAAAGTTCTAGTGATGAAGGCATAGTCACTGGTCACTAAAATATACCGACTTAAGCAGTTACTAATCCTAATGTAACATCAGAACGCCCGGTTTCATTGTGTAGCAGAATCATCGGCGAAGTAAAATAACCAACAAAGTGACTAATAAGCACAGCCTCAAAAAAATTTAATACACCTCATTTAAACACCAGAGGCGCTGCAACAGTGCACTATTAAAAACGTGCAAAATAATGAAGTTCCCTCAATCCCTTCCTGCATCACCTGTTTTCTCTATCACTATCCCTTTCCTAAAGAAGGTAAACCCTAGTAATAGTAGTAGGCACTCACTGCCTGCATGTTACTTCTCTTGAAAAAAAATCACATACGCTAATCTACAAATCGATGGTCACAAGTAGAAAAGCAACAAAATTAAACATAAAATTTTTTGTAATTCAAGAAAATAGTTTGTTGTAGGAGTAATATAAAAAAATAGATCCTACCAAAACTCATCTGCAAGAAATTTAAACAATTTGATTTTGATAGTTTTCTTATATTAATTATAGTAATTGATGTATTTTGAATTTGGATGAGAAAAATTAAGAAAAAACAATTTTTGGCGATTTAATTTCTGATTTTAACGATTTTCTGCTAAATTTTTATAAGATTATTTTAAAAAAGTGTTAAATAAAAACAAATTTATTATCAAATAAATATTAATAAAAACTACATTAAACTGATTTTGGCGACTTTTAAAATCAATTGTTGCAGAAACTGCGTTAATTTTTTTAATGCAGTTTTAGTCATGAAAAGACAGAACAAATACTGAACAGTAAATAAAATACAGAACATTTCAACGTTTTTTCCTAATGAATAATTTATACAGAACAGGACCCTCAAATACTGTACTGTTCTGTATAATACAGAACGAATGGTCACCGTAACCATCACTGACAAAGGTTCCATCTCTGACGTTAGCATTCGTTTGTTTACATTTTGCATTTTCATTATTTTTATTAATTATTTTTTCATGGAGCAAACGGTTATGGTATCTGCCACAATTTAAGATACCACACGGACGGCGACTATTACATTGAAGGGAATTATGGCCGGCACCCAAGCAACAAAAACATAAACGATTGTTTTTCACCAATTTCCACCTTTCATCAGTTGAGCTGTTTCTAAATTTCGTGCACTGGGTAAGACTATGATTGTTGCGGCACATCACACATTTTAATTGCTTGCGATCGTCAATTGTAATAGCAAATGATGGTTTGTATTTGTTGTCCTTACATTTTGCGGCTTCATTGTTGGAATCTGTTACGGTTGCCAGTGATATATATGTAGCAACACTTTGGAGCCACTCGCTAAACTGACGTACTGTTGGATATTCTCTCAGATTTGTTAGTGAATATTTTATCCATTCCTCGCGTTTTGTAAGAGGCAACTTACTAACGAGCTCATCTAATAGAGTTGGGTTTGAAAGATGTGGTGTTGCTCCAGCATTTTCCAAAAATACAGTGAGGTTTGCAACCATAGTGGCGAAATTTACAATTTCTGAAATGTTTCTTCCCGAGATGGCGGGAAAGGCTCTTGCTCTAGTAATCTGGCTACGAATCATGATATGCGGACGACCGTAATGAAACTCGAGAGTGTTTATTACTTGCTCAACACTTTGTGGATGAATAAGGTAAGCTTCTACCTTCTCTTTGGCATTCCCCTTCAATGCCTTTTGCAAACGAAATAAATTTTCCAAGTCCGTATAATTGTAGTGTTGAGTTGTCTCTCTGTATGCGACGGCAAACATTGGCCATTGTTCCGGCTTCCCACTAAACTCTGGCAGGTCGTATAATTTACGATAGGGGTGTGAAGTTTGTTGGTGTTGTTGACCTGAAACTCCTGTGGAACTTAGAGGGTATAATGAGTGTTGATGCGTTGTTGGCTGTGCTGGTTGAGACGACAAAAATGTTGACAGCTGAGGCTGTTTATACATAGGATGAGAAGCTGAAAAGTTAAAATTAGGTAATGTGTACGTCGGCTGAGACGACGAAGGCATGTGTATGGCTTGTGTTGGCGGCGGATGTGGCATGTAATTGGGCGCTATATAATCAGAATTAAAATAAGAAATAGGCATACTTATCTTTTGGTTCATAGACGAGTAGAACGATGTTGTGGAAGGCACTGTGTTTGGCGGCGGCATGTTGGTAGGTGGTGGATGTAATACAGCAGCAGCGGTCGACGGCGGCGTAGCAGAATTCTTCATTAAATTGTGCATGCAAGTTTTCAACATTTTAATTTCTTCCTGTAACTCGGCAACGGTATCACGTTCCATTATGGTTTTCTCATTGTCACTTTCGCTATGTATTGACTCGGCATCATCTACACTTGCTCCTGGCAGAGCATTACCATCACATGTTTCGGCTATGTCTTTTTCGTCCATGATATTTTTGCTCTTCAATCTGTCGCTTTGGCGAGGCATCACTTATTGGTCCAGAAACTTCTATAATCTACAATCTCTTAATTGTATAATAAAAAAATGTTGCGGCTGCAACTTGTATATGGCGTATTGTCACGGCAGTGACAATCTATCGTAGAATTTTAATGAAAAACGATTTAGTCGAAACTTTCTTGTATGCTTATCTACGGATGTAAGTTTTCGTGTGCGTTTTATTATCTGTGTAGATATTAAATTAAATTCAATCAACAAAAAATATATTTTATTCTACTTACACAATTCTACCTTGCTGGCACGCTTCTAGAAGTTTTTTTTGGCTTCTCCTAACGCGGTTGACAGCGTTGCCAACATTAGTTAGTTATAATTTTTTAAGCGAACCAGCGGTGATACCAGACAGATCAATATTACAAGTAATTCAAACAATTCAGAGTGGACATTACAAATTAAATTTAAAAATAACGATTCAAATAAGTATTTCAATCCGCTTCACAACAATGGGGCTACATGGAAGCCGTCGATCAAGGTGTATACCAAGGTATTTTACGTGTGAATATTGAAGAACAACTTGATTGTTGATTCGAATTGGTGAACAAGTATCTCTTCGCAGGGTAAATGTTACCTGGACACACTTTTGCTCGTTTACTTTGATTCTCCATAAATTTAACCATAGTTCCAGTTGTGTAATATGTTCTTGTAGATATCGGGAAGCCTCGTGAGGGTTTTCGTGCATACTAAGGCAAGCGTTGGCAAGAGGGTGGCGTTGGCTGAAGTAGTTAGCACGTTGACTACAAAACCGAAGGTCCTGGGTTCAATGCCTGTATCCGACAGTCATTAAATAACAACACCACGCATTTTTCTGATGTGCATTAGTGTCCCTTTGTGTCAGTTGTTGTAGGAAAGTTCAAGTGATGAAGGCATAGTCACTGGTCACTGAACTATACCGACTTCAGCAGATACTAATCCTAATGTAACATCAGAGCGCCCTCCTTCGTTGTGTAGCAAAATCATTGGCGAAGTAAAATAATCAATAAAATGGCTACAAGACACAGCTTCAAAAAATTAATACGCCGCATTTAACATCAGAGAGGCGCTGCAACACTGCATTATTAAAAACGTGCGAAAAAGCAGAGTTGTAAAAGAATGAAGCTTTCCTCTATCTCTTCCTTCACCACCTGTCTTCTTTCTCACTATCCCTTTCCTAAAGAACGTAACACCTAGTAATAGTAGTAGGCATTAATTGCCTGAGTGTTACTTCTCTTTAAAAAAAAAAAAAAAAAAAAAAAAAAAAAGCTGTATCATCGGCAAACGTAGATGTATGGATATTGCTGCTCAGAGGCATATTACAAGTATAAATCAAATACAAAACTGGCCCCAGTATACTCCCCTGTGGCACACCGGATGAGATAGTTTCAGGCATGCTCATTAACTCTCCTTCCACAACAGTGAACTTCCGGGCAGTAATGTAACTTTCCAAAAGACTTACAACGTTTATTGGCAGGTATATTTTTAATTTTAAAATTAGGCCTTCATGCCACACTTTATCAAATGCCTGAGAAACGTCGATAAACAGCGCAGAACAATACTTCCTTTCTTCAAATGTTCTTCTTATAAATTGAACCAATCTATGAGTTTGTTCGATAGTGCTATGCTGACTTCTAAAACCAAATTGATGGTCCGGTATGCACCCACTACTAACTAGAATTGGGGACAATTTTGTCATGAACAGTTTTTCGAAAATTTTTGACATTGTTGATAGGAGACTTATTGGCCTGTATGACTCAGCCTTGGTAAGGTCTTTGCCCGGCTTTGGAATCATTTTAACTTTGGCAAGCTTCCAGCTATTTGGATAATACTCCAGTCGTAAAATGGCGTTAAAAATAAATAACAGGATTCGAATTGCAATACGAGGCAACTTTATTAGCATCTGGTTACTAATTCCATCAATACCCGGAGCTTTCTTCGGATTAAGTTCAGCAATTAGTTTTTGTACATCACGCGTTCTAAATTTTATGGGTCGAGGGGGTAGCACAACTACATTCGGCAAATCAATAACACCAGTACATGTGTTAGGGGTAAATACTGATTTTAAATGCTCAGCAAATATTTTACATTTTTCAGTATCGCTTCTTGCCCAACCACCGGTAGATGTACGCAGAGGTGGGTTAAACGCAACAGGTGTTTTAAGCTTTCTAGCAGCGCGCCACAAAGAGTAATTAGATGCTGGTGTGGCATCAAGACCTTCCAGATAGTTTTTAAAAGATGCAGTTTTTTCAAATGCAAGCAAGTCTTGGAGTCGTTTAGTGCACTCTTTAAATCTGATTTTAAGTTGGGGTGATCTGTGCTGTTGCCATTCTCTTCTAGCTTTTCTTTTTTCACTTACGAGACGTTCAATATCCGTAGAATAAATTCTATTAAATCCAGTCTGCGGGTAGGAGGTAGTCGCATGTTCAGCAGCCTGTTTTATATTTTTGATAAGATTGCCAATGTTAAATTCAATATCTTCGGATGTTCTTAGCGTAATGTTTTCCGTACAATGACTACTGAGATATTTTCTTAACCCCAGCCAATTAACACGGTTGATCGTCTTCACATACGGGTGAGGTAAGTCACTTCTTAGTGGGCTACAAATTGTAACGATCGTGGGAGAGTGATCAGAGATCTTGAGACGCTTCAACATGAACTAATTCCCTAGAAATATTTTTCATGACTGCAAAATCTATAACATCCGGAATTTTTTGTATGTCCGTAGGCCAGTAAGTGGGGTCCCCACTCGAAATGACGTCCAAGCCCATTTTTGAAATTGTGTTGAACAATGCCCGAGCTCTAGGTGTATTAAGATGCGAACCCCAGAACGTATGTTTTGCATTGTAGTCGCCAGCTGCTACGAAGCAAGGGCCAAGGCATTTGTAGAAATTCTCGTATTGATCCTCAGTAATTGCGAACCTAGGAGGGGAGTAATTGATGATATGACAAAATTTGAGCAGAAATTTTCGACACAAATATTTGTTGCTTGTAGATGTTCTTCACAATTGTTGTCCAGAATATAGTGCTTGAGTCTTGACTTTATCAGAATTGCTGATCCACCGCATGCTCTTCCTCTCGGGTCCTTTGAATCATATAAAGTGTAGCCATAAATTTTAAACAGGCTTCTCGAAGTCAAATGAGTCTCAGAGACCAACATTATATCAATATTTTTTTCCGTGAGGAAGTGCTCAAGTTCGTTTTTGTGTTGGCGAATGCCGTTTGCGTTCCAGAAACATATTTTTAACGTGTTCATGGTTTGTTAACTAATGCTTGAAGCAGAGTATTTTGCATTCTCAGCATTTCTTGCATCATGCTAGTCATACTTGTTGTAAAATTGTTTATAGTTTGCACCAGATTTTCAATAGTAGCTTCAAGGCGATTAAAATTAAAGCCTGAGTTTGTATTTGTTGAAGTGTTTGGCCGTGAAACATTTTGTGTGGGAATAGAGCTTGCCTTAGCAGCATCGGCATACGATACACGTGAATTAACTGGTTGGCTCACTTGCGCAAGAGTGGCGGAGTAAGTGTTTGCTGTTTGTGCTGGAGCTACTTTAGGTTTTTTCCCCATAGTCTTTTTAACGAAAGAATATACAGGACATCCTCTATAATTAGCGGTGTGATTACCTCCACATTTACTGCATTTTTTTCTGATTGATCTTTTGGTTTAGTACAACTAGCAGTACCGTGCAATTCACCGCAAATAACACAAACTGTAGGTAATTTGCAGTAAGTTTTTGTTTGGCCATATTCTTGACAATTATGGCACTGTACGGGTCCAGAACGCTTTTGTGGTTCTTCAACTGTTATTTTTCGGTATAAAAGATATTTTAAATTATAAATTGGGTGCGTCTCATTTTTTCTCAATTTTATATCATTGCGCTCAACGCGAAATAGAGGCTGGGGAATCTTCTCCCTATTTATTATATTGGAAACATTTTTTACCTTGAATCCCTGGAGGACGAGTGCATCTTTTATTTCTTCGGGAACAACATAAGAATCTATGCCCTTCAATACGATCTGCAGGCCTTTAGCACTCTTAAGCTGGTATGTGTAGAAACTTGTTTTATTTTTTTCAAATTCAGAAACCATTTTGCGGAAATCTGTTTCGTCATAAATTTGAATTTTCGTTTAATCGATATTGCCACGTTTTATTGGAACAATGTGAAATTTATTCTCACCAATGACCGAAATTAATTTCTTAATAAGAGCGTTTGAATTTTTTTCTCTCAAATATATTGGTGGCGGCTTGGAGGTTTTGTTCGCGGATATATCAGGTATGTCGTTGTCATCTTGCAATATTTGAAAACGATTAGTGGAGGATGCGCTGTTATCCCTAGATACCTTTGAAGCAGATGCAATTTTAGTAGAATTTGGGCTTCGCCCGCGCTTTCCGACAATTATATATCGGTCCATTCCGACTTGTACCTTGGGTTTTTGGGCTACTCTTATTTATAGTGACAGATTGGGTAAGTGATGAATCGGATGATATCGCTGATTTAAATGATGAAGTAGTAGGCAACTGTAATGTTAACAAATCACTAGTTGGCATTGGACAAAGCGAAGTTGATCGCTGACGAAAAATTGGCTTAGCCGTTAAAAAAAGTCTGTCATCAGGTTTTTTATTTATTTTGTTTATATTAAGAGCATCAGAACTCACTGTAAGTCTATCATCAGATTTTTTATTTCTATTGTTATCATTAAGATCATCAGAGCTCACAGTAAGATAGGCATTTCTGCCGTTATCACTCACTTCACAATTATTTGTTTTTGAGGTACTCATATAGAGTATTCCTCAAGGGCACTTTGTTAGTGTATTCCTCAAGGGCACTTTGAGTTATTTTGTTTACGGTTGTTTTGCTGTTTTAGTTATTACTGTCTATGTAAATTAATATTAGCAAAGCAAAAAAAGCTTGTTTATCAAAGTTATTGTACAACGAATATTATGTACTACAAATATTTTTTTGTATAGTTTTTTTTGTTTAGCATGTACTTATGAATGTAAAAAAAAAAATTCCGCTAATACGTCTGTTCACTATGAAGGTACAACGAGAACTCTGAAATAAAATATGAAATTATTATTACTATAGCATCAGGGTGACAGGTCAAGATTTTGTTGCCATTGTTGTTGCATAAAAAGGACCAAAATTTTTTAAATTTTTTTTAGATTTTTCGCCGTTTATTATGAAAAGTTCAGAGTCCCATGACTTGGAAAATATGCGTCGTCGCCAACTTTTTTATCTAATATTTCTTTTACATTTTTCAATTTTCTATCACATACCCTAAGTTTTATTTTATCTTATAGTATGTTTAGACGGTACGTGCTTCGCTCTCTATTCATGCTTCACGCCCCAATCATGACCGAATCCACTTGCTTCGCCATACAAAATTATGAGAGCGAATCAAGTAGATTCAATATGAATCTACTTGCCAAGCACGTAAAATTGGTATCTTCTCTAACTTTTATCGCAGTTAATCGCCACTTTATCTGAACTAGCTATCAAAACAAAATAGGTATATGTGTATGTGTGTGTTTGTAAACAATTAAAAACAAACCAAAAAACATAGATGTGAGTTTAATATAAATAAATTTAATTAAGTTATGAATAATATAAAAAGGAAAAATAAGAAAAAAATATAGAGATGCCTTCAAAAACAAGATTTCGCATGAGTGGAATTTATGCAAAGTATATATCCTTATGTGTATGCATGTATATACTAGAGTTCGACCGATTAATCGGCTTCGGCCTTCGGCCAAAAATTGGTAATCGGCCAACATTCGGCCTACGGCAAAAATCGGCCGATTAGCCGAAGCCGAATATTTTTCATTCCAAGCTTGAAAAATAACATTATTTTTCTATTGTGCTTAACGTTTTGAAAGGGTTGCTTTGAAATACAACCCTGTTGCTTTCTATTTTCTTTTACTTGGACGTTCTTGTGAGTGATCATATGAAAAAGCAATCTAGAAATTGCAAAATAGTTTTATTTTTCTTGTTATGTATCCAATAGATATTACAGCTATTTCAGTGATCTCAAAAAAGCAAACTTTTTTCTTAATTCATATAAAACAAGTATCATTTTTAAAATTTAAAACATTCGGCTTCGGTTTTGGCCGAAGTTTAGGATTTTAGCCGAAGTTCGGCTTCGGCAAAAAAAAACGCCTTCGGTCGATCTCTAGTATATACGTGCGTATGATACGTATGTTTGTGTGAATATACATAAAAAAATGCCACGCGAACAGTGATGCCAACTTTTTCAGAGCAAAAACCACTGTGTGTTCAAAAAAAAGCACTAAATGAAATAAGTACTCGTGTATATGTACATATGTACATATGTTTGTACATAAATATATTTTTATTTCTTTTTTTATATTTATTATTTATTTGCAATACAGAGAAAGCCCATATGGCTAATTATAAATGTATTGAATTAGTAAAAATTAAAAATTTAAGTTAACTACAATTTTAAATTTACTACATTTCATAGGTTTTTGTAATAATTTCAATTATATCGAGCCATATTTCGATTTTATTTATTTATTGTAGTTCAGTCAATGGACAAATAATCCTTACAGACTAAGATAACATTCAAAGATAAGGAACTAATACTAAGGTTGTTTATAAAATTTGTATTAAAAAAGAAAAAAGAAATCTATCACGGATAAACATATATATATACATATATACAATATTACTTTGAAAACTTTACAATTAAATTAAACAATTAAATAGTTTTGAGATCACAGTTATTTCAATAAACTAAAAAGAAGCAATTTAAACTCTGATTTTTCAGTGCTAAATTCGATAAAAGATTTTGAATCTTTTTGAATATTATAATTTATTTCGTTCAAGAAAGAGAATGTACGTGATAAGGTACCATTACGAGAATAATCTGTACGATGAAATGGAACATCGAAAAGTTTAGCGAACCTCATATTCCTGGGAGGTATATAAAACCGTATGGCATAAAGCAAATCAGGGCAATCAATAGAACCATTGATAATATCATATAACAGCAAGGCAGATTGAACTTTTCTACGAGACGCCAAAGTACGTAGACCAATAAACAAGCATTTAGATTCATATGGAACGGATGATAAATAAATTAACGAGCGCGTAGCATATTTGACGAAAATGCGTTGAACTCTCTCTATACGAGCAATACGATTAGAGACATGGGGATTCCAAATAACAGCAGCATATTCTAGTTTAGACCTAACAAAAGACGTATAGATATATTTCAGAGTGTATGGATCAGCAAACTCAGAACAAGTTCTCTTCAGAAAACCCAGTATTTTATATGCTTTAGGAAGTAAATACTCAACATGAGCATCAAACGACAAGGAGTTATCAAATATAACGCCTAAGTCAAGTTTAAGATTAGAGGTATTCAACACTACACCATCAATATAAAAGGCTACAACACTGGGGGCAACAGACCTATAGAAGGAAACATGCACACATTTATTAATGTTCAGACTTAAACTATTTAGGCGACACCACTCACTAAGATTATAGAGCTCAGTTTGCATAATTTGGGCATCATGAATCGAATCTAATTTTAAGAAAAATTTTAAATCATCAGCATATAATAAGTAATTTGATTTCAAGAAACAACTACCGATATCGTTAATAAAGAGGTTGAACAATAAAGGACCGAGTATACTACCCTGAGGTACACCCGACATTTGCAGATAAGGCACAGAACTATAACCTTCAATATTAACGGAACAAGTTCTATTGGACAAGTAAGACGTAATCCAGACTAAGAAATTAGAATGGAACCCCATTAACTTCAATTTAGATAATAAGAACGAATGCGATAATTTATCAAAAGCTCTTGAAAAATCAGTATAAATCACCTCAACTTGGGCGCCGTTAACCAGGGCCTCTAAACAGTATTCCTTAAATAGCAACAGATTCGTTACAGTAGACCTTCCAGCATAGAAACCATGCTGGTTAGGCGAAATCCAACTCTTTGTCAGGAAGAACAGTTTCTCATGAATGATGTACTCAAAAATTTTAGAGACACAAGTTAATTTAGAAATTGGCCTATAACACCTAACGTCATCTCTCCTTCCATCCTTAAAAATAGGAGTGCCCGTCGCATACTTCCATCTATTAATAAATACACCCTCCTTAAGTGACAAGTTGAAAATAAAAGTCAATGCAGGAATAAAAGACGAGGCAGCCTTCTTCAATAAATGAGTACATAGGCCATCAAAATCAGATTTGAATGAGATCTTAGCCTGAATGATTGCTTCAGATACATCATCCTCAGACAAAATAAAAAATCCCACGTTTAAGTTAGTATGAGTCCCTGAAGTAGAAATGTTATCTCCAGGTGGTTCGAAGTTAGATTTAAAAAATGATGCAAACATATTAACGGCCTCTTCGCAAGAGTTAGAAACTATCCCATCCAGCTGAACTGTCGAAGGAATATCAGACGATTGTTTCTTAGATTTTATGTAAGACCAGAATGACTTAGGGTTACTTTTTATCTCCTGTTCCTTAGATAAGAGAAATTTTTTATAAAGAAATTTATTCAAGAAGTTGAATTCACGGCGGTAGTGAAAAAACTTGGCTCCAGACTCAGAATCACCCATATCTATAAATTTCCTATGAAATTTATTACGCAAATTCTTTAGATTTTTGAGACCCCTAGTATACCATGGTAGTTTATAAGGCTTCTTATTCTTAGTTGGAATATTATTACAGCAGATATCACGCACTTTCTGTAGAAATAAATCATAACATCCATTAGTATTTAACTTATCAAACGAATCAGTCCAGTTTATAGCCTCAAACAAGGAATTAAGCACATCAAAATTACATAAGTTAAAGTTAAAGTCATTAGCAATTGCCGATTGAGAATATTTGAAAAATGTTATGTTATCAATTTCAATAACCAGAGGTTTGTGATGAATATTAGGTTGAGAAATCCACAGTAAAGGAACATAAATTTTGTATTTAAGAAATTCAGATAAAAATATAAGATCTAGAAAACGATTTAATAGATTGGAAAAATTATTAATTTGACGCAGATTAAGAGAAAATAAACTATCAATAAGATTAATTTCATGACTATGGTTTACGTTGCAAGGCGTTAGTAATGAGCCGTCAGATAACATTGACCAAGAGATATTTTTTAAATTGAAGTCGCCAAGTACACAAAGACTGTCATTTACTGTGAAGTTCTCACCTATAGATAAAATGTTAGAAATATGAGCATCATATAAACAATCAGAGCTATTAGGCGGAATATAAGATGCACATACCAGAAAAGAACAGCTTACATTGGATATGGATACAATTATTTGGTCCACCAAACCATTAAGATCATTAATACAGCACAGAAAGGACTTAAATCGGGTTTTCACTGCAACTAAAACACCTCCACCTAATAAGAGGCCAGTGGAGAATGGATCCCTATCTTTACGGTAAACATTCCAAAGATTGGGTTCAAAATATTCAGCATTGGAAAAATCACTGTTCAACCAGGTTTCAACTAACACGAAAACATCAAAATCGCATTGCAAGGAAAAATCATAGACTATCTTAGACTTGGATCGCATACCAGAGATTTTGAAAATAGATTTTTAAACCATTACATCCATTAGCTAGTGTTGCTGCGATAGCGGCGTTCGATCTCGAAAATTTACAAAAGGCCGAGCTTTGATATCAGCTGGCCAAATTTCAGGCTTTAAGATCTTGGCATAAAGTCCATCAGAAATCCCAATCTTAAAATTAACACGTTTCAATGTAGATAAATCAACACCATTTTTAACCAACTTAAAACAGGCCATTTGGGACTTGCTGACGTTCGCAGTTTTTTCAATATAATTTAAAATTTGATCCTCTGTAACGGTTGGCTTGAATGACGATATGTGAATCCATTTTTTATTAGAAACAACATCCAAATCATTAGATAAATTGGCGCCATAAATCACAGGGCCTTTATTAAAATTACGCTTGCTATTACTGGTACGTGCGGGTGTATGTTTGTTGACAGTGTGTGTGTAGATGTATGTGTATTTACAACGGGATTGCGTGACGAATGCAATGCGGTGGTGAAGACGAAACAGACAAAGCAGACTGCTTATTTACATTAACTGTTGAAGTATTACGGCTAGGTGAGACAATTAAATCGACAAGTGCACAAGCACCAAGCTCAACATTATTACAGACAGGAACAGGTGGTTGTTGTTGCGAGTTTGATGGAGGTAACTCAGACCCTACAATGTTTTCTTGAACCGCAGTAACTAAATCAGCATTATGCATATTAGAAGTAGCCAAATTATTTCTTAATACATCTGAAAAAGACGTTTTGCTCACTTGCGCAGTTGACTCTTTAATAGTATCTTTTATAACATTGCAGATTGTTTTGTTGTTTTCTGTAATGCTGCTGCAAATTTCTTTGTTTATGTTATGGTGTTCATTTAATGCACCACATAAATGATTAATCTCTTTGAGATTTCTATCACAAGATCTTTGAACTTCATCAAGCTTTTGCAGTCTATCCACATATCTTTTTTCAATAGCTTCCAATAACTTTTTTATTTCCATTTCATTACGTTTCAACGAGTCCTTAAACTCGCCTTTGTACACTGAACCAACTGTCGTAGGTAATATTAACGAAAAAAATTAGTAGACCCTTAACGAAAAAAATCGTTAAATATACTGGCTTTTTTTTCAAATGTAAAGAAAATTTATTAATATAAACAAATTTTCTTCAAAACAAATAATAGATTTTTGTTAAAAATGTAGTAAAATACAATCTTTTGGCTTGAATAAAAATTAGTTAAAATAGTATCTAAAACTCTGTTAAATAAACTAAATTTTAGTTAAAGCAGTGGTAAAATAGTAGAATCGCATGGTAATCAAAACTACACCTAAAATAGTTAAATTAACGTCGTTGAAGGAAGTAAATTTGAATAATGTATCGCTTATTTTAATAAATTTTGTTAATTCAACTCCCAAAAAAGTGTTGTTTTGAATATTAATCAGTTAAAATTTCGTTAAAACAAGAAGAAGACTTAATGAACTAAAACGTTGTAGATTTGAAGAAATTTCGTAGAATTCAACTAATTTCATATATTAGAATTGAATAAGATTTTTGAAATAACTAAAACTACGTAGAATTGATGAAATGGCAGTGGAATTGAAGAAATTTCGTTAGTTTTAACAATTTTATTTTCTTTACATTGAATAAAGGCATGTAAAAGTGAAGAAATTTCTTCATTTCGTACAAATAAAAAAAAAACATATGCAAGAACAGTTAAGCTTGTTTGGCGAACGCTTTATTTCATTTGTGGTTGATTATAAGTGCGGTGTCATTGTTAAAAAAAGGATTCTTATTCTTCTTATAATTTTAATAAAATTTAAGAAAAGTATATTATAGAAAATAATTATTATACATAAAAATATTTATGTTACTTATGTATAATAAACACATTTCATAAATTTATGAATATGAAGTGTTATATATGTAAAAAATATTATCTTAAATTAAAAAAAAAGTTTAATTGTGCATTTAAATATTTTAACGTAATACGTAAGCTAAAACAAGGTGGTGTTATTCAAAAGAGGCCTTATTCCCGCAAAAATTCACAGGATACTAACAAAAGAATTTTAAATATAGGTAAAAGCAGCAAAATTTTGTCGTAAAAGTTGGCTTACCATATACATATGCACATATACAAATATTTTTAGGTGTCAAAGAAGAAAATATAGACGAAAGTATTGAAGCGCTTCTTATGGACAACTGTTCTTGGGCAGAAGTTGATAGCACTTCTGACGTACTAAACAAATGGACACATTACAAAAAGCCATTTGGTTTCAAGTTGGTACGTTTTTAATTAATAATAAAAATAAAATTTTAAATAATTTCATGTTTTTGTACTTTTTATAGGTAGATATAGATTTTAAACAGTTGTATCCAACAGCAGAGTGCTTTCATGCCAGTTTTGAAACTTTCGTCTCAAAAATTTACTCCGTGTTCCAAGAGCGTATCAAGGACCAATCAAGCAAACTTTTATTTCAAACAAACATAAATAGCTTATATTATACTGGAATAGAATTTCTGTTTTTGTTTTGTTTTTATAGAAATACATTGTATGTATACTAATGTCCAGTTGCAAAACCGTGTATGGCACGAACAACTAAAAACTGGAATTTCCCTTTTTCGCAATCGTGAAAAAAAGTTAACACAACAAATGCATTGAATTTTTTACTACAAGTTTTTTTAATTAAAAAAGTGATATATTTTTTTTTTATTTTATGATGTATTATTAGTTTTTTAAACGCACTTACAAAATCGGTATCCAACATTTGTAGTAAAAAATAACTTATTATGAGAAAAACATCATCATAAATGTTCCTAGTTTATTTTAATTCCATACACGGTTTTGGAACTGGAACTTGCGTATTTACAAAAATATAATTGATTATTACTCTAATGTATACTTATATATTTAAGTAAGTGTTTATTATTAATGAACATCAATATATGTATGTACACTTGCATTTATATTGATATTGTATAATAAATTTATACTTTTCTTGTAATTTGTAATGTTTTTGTTTTAATACAATTTTACTTTATTACATTTTATATCGTTAATAGCATTATCTTTCACTAACTAAGAGAATTTTATATAATTTGTAAACAGTGAACAATAACAAATCAACACAGCTGCTAAAACTAGTTTACTATTTACAATTTGTATAAAAGTTGTCTTAAAAGGTAAAGAAAATGTTCCTACAGGGGCTTAGAAATTGAATAAAATAGGGTAGTAAAAGTGAATAATAGTTATTAATTATGAATAAAAAAGTTATTCATACGGACTAAATACATTACTACATTTGAAGAAAAGTTCTTCAAAGTTAATAAAAAATATTCACGTTAACTACATTAATTAGTTATTATAAATAAAAATTCTTAATCAATTAAACTAAAATTTGGTAATATTTACCACCCACTAAATAACGAAACAACAATAGTCAAAATGAAGAAATTTCTTCCATTTAACAATTTACTAAAATTATTTTCTTTAACGAAAAAAATTCGTAGACCTGAATAACGAATTTGTTAGCTGTATAATAACCTACATTTCTTCATTTTTACACCCCATTTTGCAGTATTTACGTAAATTTTTGGTTCAGTGTATTGAGCCAAATTAACACTATTTTTTTTAACACCATCTTGCACTTCTGCCATTACCAAATCAACATTATGAATATATTGGAGGCAATCATCACAAAGAAACCTGATGAAACCAGTAGATTCAAGTATACCACGAGAATATTGATCTACACCAGAGCATTTTTTAGAAGAATGGTATTATATTTAATTTTAATTTGGGAGCCGAAAAATTTTGCTTCTTGATCACACAAGAGTTGCCAGTTATTTTTTTGCTTATAAGTAGAATATGAGTAGGAAAATAATTGAAGTTCATTTCGGAATACACTCCAATTATGGTGTACTATCTTAACAAAAGATGATCAACGAGAATTATACTCCTCGTTTCAAGAAATGAATTTTCATCTTTTTCCTCTGGCCATGAAACTGTTTTAATAAAACAATTAGATTTTTAGGTGTTTCGTCTGAATTAATTTTTACATGAACATGGTTCAGTATGTTACATTCTGAACAACATAAGCCTTTTCTTTTTAGACCGTATTTTATATGAATGAAACAATTTGATTTATAAAATCATTATTGTATTTCTAACTTACTTTTAAAATATTTATAAGCGCTAAAAGTTATTTCTACTTCAACATTTGAACATGGTAATGTTAATAGTCTTAGAGAAAATATTGACAGTATTAGAAATGGATTATGATTAGTTGAATTTCTATAATTATAAATTTCAATCCAAAATTGATCAGTTTTGAGCAAATTTTTCCATTTATGTATCCTTAAATTTCTGATACTTCGTTCTATTTCTTCAATTTCACCATCCCAGCAAAAATTACCGCTTCCCAGAAGAGTTTTTGTAAGCCAGCTAGAAGCAATGCATTCAGTTTCCAAAAAGCCGTTCATTTTTTGCTTTACTAATTCGTTTTACAGAAGCAATAATGTGCAGTTTTTGTGTACTCAGATGCAAAAGTTACTGGTGTACATTTTTTTACTTTTGTCCACTTTGTTAGAGAGCCTTACGTTAGTACTTTTCAGAAGCATTTTTGAAAGCTTTCGTTATCAAGAAAGCAATACATTGCTTCCCTCAGTGGTTAGTAATTAGGTTATTGTAATTAAGTTATTTTATAACGTGTATGGTATCCTCTGTAATTGCTAGAAATATATTATTTTTTCTCACTATGAGAGATAAGGTTTTTCTTCCTTCATATTTCACCAAGCTGAATTAACATTCTGCAAAGGAAACTTTGCATGTCTAAAAGGGGTGAAAGCAGATAGTTTTTGAAAAGTGAAAATAAAGCCACCACACTTTAACAAATTAATATTTAGTAGATTTGCAAAACGCACTATCAAAGGTGAAAAGCACCAATTTAGTGCCTTTTTTTAACCAACAATTTGAAAAATTCCGCACTGTTATCAATTAAAAAACTCTAAATCTAGTACGAAAAGCACTAAATTGGCACGCTGCACACAAAGCACGAATGAGTAGTCTAAACAACATGATTCATAAACATGATTCAGAGAGCGAAGCAGGTGATTTAACTCGTCGTCTAAACATAGCATTAAGGTGTCTCAAAATTAAAATGTTGATTGACGCTTTTATTTGATCGTCTCCAGAGACCATTATATACGTTCGACTAATTTTTAAAGTTTCTGGCATTGCTTCTATATAAACATTCAGTGTGGCAATATCTTTTTGTGCAGAAAAGTATAAAAAAAAACTTGGCATTACTTCTGTTCATGAAGCCGCACCCTAATGAGGTAGTTTAGACCATGAATCAAAAAATACAAGATTACGCATTCAGCTTTTGAAAAAAATATTTTTCTGCGCATGTACGTCACATTAGCCGATAAACATTTACACAATCACACACACACGTGTATTTGGTATAGGGCAATTTTGTTTACATTTAAATTTCTACGTAATTTTGACGTCACACCAGCACACTAAAATTGAGAAACATGCGCAATGCGTAATCTTGTATTCTTTGATTCATGAGTTTACACGAGACTAATTTTTATGCGGCACAATTTTTGTTTTTTTAAGAACACACGAGATTAATTCATCCGACATAAAAATGTATACGTATTCACAGCTTTGTGTGTGTTAGTGTTTTTCGTATTCATTTAACACTTGCAGCTTTTTAAGTTGTGTGTGCATTGGTTTTGTGCTGCTAATGCGGGGTTGTAGCTGGTTGAAAAATTATGCCAAACACAAAACCCCTCTCTTTGCCTCTCTCACCCACAAACTGGCATGTTATGCCAGCACAATTAATCCCGTGTAAATCAGCGCAATTAAAATGGCGATGTCTGTTGCTCGAGTAATGTGGGTGAATTTACAAATGGAACATGTTGAAAAGGCTCAGGTAAGCTTAAATAGTATGTTAAACGAAAAAATATTTTATGAAAATATTTATTTTAACCCTTTCGACCCGACATTCGAATAGTAATATTAAAATAAAATTTTTGATGGCAGTAGGTTATCTAGGCAATTTAGAAATTATTGGTGAAATAAAAACTTAAAAAAATGAAAGTGGAGCTCAGGTGCGGTGGTACACACTTGTACCACCATTGTACCATTCGGGATGTTATGTGGTACAAATAAGTACCACTCGGGATGTTATGTGGTACAGATAAGTACCAGCCGTCCAGTAAAATAAATAATAATACATAAAAATACCAATATAGAGCACAAACAACAACCAAATATAATGGAACATATTATAATGTATTCAGGAGAACTAAAAGACGACAAGGTACATTTTACAACCTAGCAACATTAAATTTGAAGATTTTATGGATGTTTAAATTTAAGTGGTACACATGTGTACCATCCGGGTCGAAAGGGTTAAGATAAAATTAACCATAATCGAACATGTAATGGGTATGAAGACTCCAAAGGAATTGAACGGAAAGTGCACAAAATCGCTTAGTGGATAAAATCAAGTACAATTCTGCCAGAATTATCAAATCCTCTCCAACATAATCCTGGTATGGAATAAAGGGTTGCACAGTTGGAACTGCTCACAACAGTTTTGCGTGTGTATTGGTTCTGATATGTTTAGCTATGTTAATTAGCGTTTCTGTCTCTAGTAGGTATGGTTGTTTTTCAAAACTGTTGTTGTGTGGTTGTATAATGAGCAAATGAGAATAACATGTTTGTTTGGATCTGTTTTTTTGAAACCAATCAAATACGTAAAACTGCTTTTAACATAAGTAACACATAGTGTGTTGAAAAAAAATACGATTGTTGATGAATGAAAGACTGCTTTATGCTACTTTGATTTTTTTTTATAACGTTTATTTAATATAATTTTTTAAAAAAACTAATTGAGTGCTTTGAAGTTAAACACAAATATCTTAAATAAAAATAATGTGTTTTTTTTATTTAAGTAGAAAGCAAATGCTTTTGTTATTCAATTTACCCATTAAATAAAAAACTCATACATATATGTACATATAATTCAAGAATGAGTTTCACAAAAAATTTAAATAATTTAATAAAATAAGGTAACAAAAATAATTCTTTTTTGTACTTACATATATAAAAAATAAATATACACAGGTACATACGAATTAAAAAAAACTCAGGTAACAATAATTATTGTCTTTTGAATTTTAACATACTTTATGTAGTAGGAAATCAATTATTCAATAATAATATAACAAAAATTAATGTGATATAATTAAAAAATTAAGCAACAAAAACTATTAAATTTTTTAATTTAGGCATAGGTACATCATTAAATTAAAAAATCAATTATTTAAGATAAGCATGTAATATAAAGTAGATTAATTACGCAATACAAAAATATATGTACATACATACATATATCTACATATGCATATCCATACACATATACATACAGTATGTCAAGAAAATGTTTTGACATAGTTAAAATCGTTATAAATTTTGATTTGTATCATAAATATTTTTATTTTTCTTTGCATTATGCAATTTTTGGTTATGGATTTCATTTTATTTACATTTAAGTGAACAAATAGTAGTAAGTTATACGCAAAATTAAAAAGTGAGAGCATAAAAATTAGATGAAAGCTAAAAAACTTAAAAATTCCTCTGTCAAGAAAATGTTTTTACATCCTTGTATTATATAGTAAGAAAATAGGAAAGATTTTAAGTTGTACAAAAATAATTTTTTTTTTGGCCCCATTGGTATTAAATCGGCTTGTAAGACGACTTCTCATGGAAAAAAATTTTCTTTTCCAAATGTTCCGCCGAAATTTCTCATATTGCCCTCGTATTACTGTTTTAAACTCCATTTACTTCTTGAAATACCCTTTGGAAATACTATTTTTCAAATAAACCCATAAATTTTGAATAGGGTATAGATAAAAATATACTTAATAGTAACAAACCAAAAAAGTTTGTCTTAAGTAGAACAAAAATAAGCAAATTAACAAACATGTGTATAGTTAGTAAGGAACAAAACGACAATGGTAAGACTGTTGTAATATATATAGAAGATGGTAATATATATAGAAGATGGTATATATATATATAGATGGTAACTTGCGTATACATTACGAAACACATTGGCAAATTGAAATGCAATGAATCAAACAAATTCACATATTCCATTTGCAATAAAGTTACGTATATAAGGCAGACATCTACATCAACTGACACCACACACAGTGGACCAAAACACAGAAGAACGCTGATGAGGAAGGTTTAGTGGCCTTCGAAAACGGCTGGCTGTTCCGTTCAACTATGTGTTGTTGTCAGAATATTTACAACTAACTTTGATGTTATTTGTTCATTAATAATTATCACATGTAATTTGGCTTAAAAAGCGTTACGAACTTTAGCCTATTCAATTCATAAGAATATAGAAACAATAATTATTGTCTTTTGAATTTTAACATACCTTATGTAGTAGGAAATCAATTATTCAATAATAATATAACAAAAATTAATGTGATATAATTAAAAAATTAAGCAACAAAAACTATTAAATTTTTTAATTTAGGCATAGGTACATCATTAAATTAAAAAATCAATTATTCAAGATAAGCATGTAATATAAAGTAGATTAATTACGCAATACAAAAATATATGTACATACATACATACATATATCTACATATGCATATCCATACACATATACGGTGCCGTGTAATAAAGCCATAGGCAATAAAGCCATATGGCCTTATTTCTCATTTAATTGAGAAATAAGGTCATATGGCTTTATTGCCTACACCCAAGTGCAATATCACCATAACCGTTTAGTAACCAAAGTGGAAATAACGCCATAACAGTGTAATTGTTACGATTACAAATTGCCAAAAGAATGCATTGCCATTGTCAAGTGTTGAAAAAATATGGTAGAAGAGCTGGAAGGGGGAGGGGGGAGCGCGTCCGGCGGGCTATCGCGGCGCTCGCGGTGGGCTATCGCGCTGCCTAAAATGTTTTCTGCCTTGCAAAGTCTTCCTGCGTAAGAACGTTTTGTTGCACTACCGGCCTTCGGCCGGGCTTAAAAATTTTCTCCACCATGGCGTATCCCGACACGGCGCTGCCTAGAATATTTTTTGCCTTGCAAAGTTTTCCTGCGTAAGAACGTTTTCTTGCACTACGCAGAAAGACTTTGCAAGGCAGAAAACATTTTAAGCAGCGCCGTGTCGGGATACACCATGGTGGAGAAAATCCTTAAGCCCGGCCGAAGGCCGGTATTGCAAGAAAACGTTCTTACGCAGTAAAACTTTGCAAGGCAGAAAACATTTTAGGCAGCGCCGTGTCGGGATACACCATGGTGAAGAAAATTCTTAAGCCCGGCCGAAGGCCGGTAGTGCAAGAAAACGTTCTTACGCAGGATAACTTTGCAAGGCAGAAAACATTTTAGTCAGCGCCGTGTTGGGATACACCATGGTGGAGAAAATCCTTAAGCCCGGCCGAAGGCCGGTAGTGCAAGAACAAGGATTTTCTCCACCATGGTGCATCGCGACACGGCGCTGCCTAAAATATGTTCTGCCTTGCAAAGTCTTCCTGCGTAAGAACGTTTTCTTGCACTACCGGCCTTCGGCCGGGTTTAAGGATTTTCTCCACCATGGTGTATCCCGACACGGCGCTGCCTAAAATATTTTCTGCCTTGCAAAGTCTTTCTGCGTAAGAACGTTTTCTTGCACTACCGGCCTTCGGCCGGGCTTAAGGATTTTCTCCACCATGGTGTATCCCGACACGGCGCTGCCTAGAATATTTTCTGCCTTGCAAAGTTTTCCTGCGTAAGAACGTTTTGTATAGAAAAATTTTGGACGATTTTTCATTTTTATTTTTGGGCGATTTGGTTTTGAGCGATTTTTTATGGAGCCTAATTTGAAATATATAAAACAAAAAAAATTAAATGAGCAATAACACCATAATGGCTTTATTTCATTCCTTACATGGAAATAAAGCCATATGTCCTTATTTCTCATTCCATTGAGAAATAAGGCCATATGGCTTTATTGCCTATGGCTTTATTTCACTGCACCACATATACATATATGCATATACGTATATATTATATCGAGTTTCTTGTATGCATATTTCATAGAAGAACATCTAATGAATCGCAAAATTCAAGTCTCGTTTGCAAAAATGAGTTAGAGCTTTCTACATTAAGGTATCGGTATGTACTATATACATACATATATACATATGTATATGATAGGCTTAAACGAAATTCAGTTCTTTGAATTTATATTCACAAATAAAATTTCATTGAATGATTTTTCATTAGTACCAATTTGTGATCGTTTATCTTTTATTATTGCCCGAGCTACAGAAAATATCCTTTCGGAAGGAGCACTAGATGCTGGTATAGAGAATATTCGGCAGCTTAGCTTATATAACAGCGGAAACTCATTTTTTCTATCATCCCACCATTTCAAAATATTTAAATCACACTGTAGGTGTATAATAGTATTTTTATATTTATTAACTTCCTTTTCAATTAAATTTTTGTTAGAATCAGTCTTATCTATAAGTTGTATATAAAATATCTATAGGTTGTAAAAATAAAATATTATTTTCACAATTTTTTAAACTTTAAACTTGCAATTGATTACAAAATTGCCTAGACACGTTCAGGTTATATTGATATGTTTACAAAAATAGTTCAGGTCTAAATTAGTTACAACTTTGTCAAATATTGTTAGCAATACGTTAAAAGTCCCTGTTTGTTACTCTAAAAAAAAGGCAAATATAAATTATTTTTTTCGTAATATATTAACATTTAGGGCCTGACCCACGATATCGACAACGTTAGACTTGTCGGACTCTTACATTTGAAACAACAACAAAAAATTTACATTTGTTTTTGTTTTGAATGTAAATGTGTGACAAGTCGAACGTTGTCGACATCGTGGGTTTGGCCTTTAGTGAACTCTTAGCTACATTATGGTATGTATGGTCACATATATAAGTACTACCACCAAGCCTGAATTAGCTGTTGGGCAAAAACTTGAGCGTGTACTGATTTTCTAAGTCTATGGAGGCCCATAAAGTTGGTCACCAAAATCACTAATTGAGTATATAGTTTTATTAACCTTTGATAGTATAATGGAACCTATACTGTCAAGTAGGTTCTATTGTGTTCAGTGTTCCTTTCACTGTTGTACATCTTAATTAATCAAGAAAAGCTTCAAATATCTGCGTAAAAAAACAAACCAAAATATAATTGTAATAATTATTTATTTGGCAAGTGTTAATACCATGCACAAATTACACAAATTATTAAAAATACTGACTAAATACAATTAACTTGAATTTTCTATGCATATTTTGTATATACAATATAAAATATTATGTGTACAAAAGTGTCATTTTACATAGTAAATGTGTATGTTCATAATGTGAACAAAGCGTAAGAAATATTTCCTATGGCTTTCTGCTGCTCATCATTTATTTGTTGTACCAGTGTTTTTTTTCATATACCTGTGTTACAATATGTTTTTGTGAGCAAAAACATATACAAACAGTTCCTAAGCAGCAATACAACAAGCAATTGTTATCTGTTTTAACTGTATTGCCATTTCGAAATGCAAACACACACAAGAACTGTTATACAAGTTCTCTCGCTCTCACCACAATTACATGGTACATACCATGGTGTATGTGGTTTGTCTATACTTATAAGTATACAAATGCAACCCTTTAGTATGGAAAGGATACGGAAATTGGCGGAAGTACAATACTGGCCTATAAAATCTGTAAGTGTTAATAAATAAATAAAAACTTGATTATACATACATATATTTATTAATATCTTTTACATATCTATGTTTGTATGCAACAGGATAAATTACAACTTAGCCCATCATATCGTAATTTCGATTTGAAGCGTTACTTTAAATGTAACATTGACACGAAACTCCTACCGCAAAACGAACAAATAGAATGGACATTTGGTGGGGTGCTTAAACGTCCGCCTCGTATTTCCTTGTGGAAGACTGCGATGAGTTTGGAAACATTTTTACGAACGAGGTAGCAAGTGGCTGCAAATGCGCCAGAACGATTTTAATAAAAACTATTACATTATATTAACAAGGCTAAATCATCAATAATACGCGTGTTTTTCATACATTTTTTCATAAAAATTCTCGTCTGTTTATATTCACCCTTATCCCAGTTGTCGCCATCGACGTCACTTTAATGCATTAAACACATTCACCACAGCAGGCTACACGAACACACGACTTCAAATGCCGCTAGCAGCATTTGTCGCCTCGTAGCCAGCTACTTAATTATTTTGGAGACGGCAGCAGCACCATCTGCAGCTGATATTCAAGTACAAATACATAGTTCAGTATTGCCACTTTCATATATTTTGCATTTATAAAAATTAATTTTTCTTTTAAATGTACTTATTTCACATAAAAGTACAATAATGAATCAATTTATTCTTTACATCAATTTTTGGATACTGTTTCTAGTAAATAGTATGAAATAATTGTACGATATCATTCATTCACCATTTTGTATTATACTGGTAACACTGCATTTGCTCATTGTAGCCAGAGAAATAGAAATTAGTTTAAAGTTGGCGACAGCTGCAACGGTGGTCGTGCAGTCGTGTAGCCTGCTGTCGTTAAAATAATTGTTACCATAAGAATATGTGTATTCTATTTTTGACAGATTGTAGCCCGTAGCCTGCTGTTTCGAATGTGTTTAATGCATAACACAACACCAAAAACTTGATGCTCATGTATCCGTTGGCGGAAACAATTTACATGTTGGCAGGCTTACGCTATTTTATAGACCTTAGGGAACGGAAATAGATTGTCATTTGCGCAAAATTGCTCTCGAGAGCGAGTAAACGAGCCACAATTTTTTGGTATTGTGTTAAATTGACGCCGATGACGACAACCGGGGGGTCTACTGTGTAATTCGAATCGAAAGAAAAAGCTTTCGAATTTACATGTTATAAATATACAAATTCGAAAGCGTTTTCTTTCGTTTCGTATTACACAGTAGACCCCCTCCCTGTATTGTGAAAACCACACAAAAATATTTAGAACTTTTTGCAAAATATATTAATGTACATTGCACATGCATGCAGCTGTTGTCAAAATAATAGCACCACTTGAATGATTCATTTTGTACGCCTGCTACAGGCAAATTTAGTTAATATTAAATATCAAGAATTTATTAAAATGAATGGTACACTGAACCAAAAAAAGCATTCTTAAAACAAGAAATTTGCGTTTTCTTTTTTAAAGTGCAGCATTTTTAAAAAATAATTGTTAAAATAATAATGTTTCTTATAACATTAATGCATAACATTCTTATTTTCATAACGCAGCAGCTTTAAAACAAAAAAGTGTGCTTCTGCTTATTATATCAAGAATTATTATATTATATTATATACAAATGTAAAATAAATGAAAATTAATAAAAAAAAAATCATATATTTTACTTTTTATACTTTTTGATTCCATAGTATATTGTAAGTATGAAGCATCATTAAAGTAAAACTAGCATTTTTTAATTCAAAAATTTTCTATTATTTATTTAGGACGTTTCATTCTTAATTAAAAAACTCTGCATTATTAATTTAGGACGTTTCATTCTTAATTAAAAAATGCTCCATTATTAATTTAAGTCGTCTCATTCTTAATTCAAAAATTCTCTATTATTAATTTAAGATCTTTCATTCTTAATTTAATAATTCTCCATTATTAATTCAAACGCTTCATTTTTAATATAAAAATAATAAGTTTTAGAATAAAAATGCTTCATTATTACTTCAAGAATATTTCATTCTTAACACAAAAACATAATCTTTTAATTTCAGTATGTTCAACTTTATATCAAGGTTGTTGTCTTTTTCAAACATAAAATATTCTTTTTTGATTTCAAAATATTTTTAATTTTTAAAACAAGAATGAAAATATATAGAATACAACATAAGATAATCAGTTTACTTATATTCGTTTCGACGAATAAATTGAATTTTTCACATGAACTTTACCCCTTTTATGGTGCTACTATTTTGACAACAGCTGTATGTATCAAATCAAATGACCCAGTAGGAATATTTGCATGTAACAAAACAAATTACCCTGTAGGAAACTGAGTACTCTTTAGTTTTTATTAGTTTTTTATTTTTACAAATTTGTTTTAGGGTTTTATTTATTAAAAATAATAATGTAATAAAATCAAAATTAGGCTTAAATGCAGTTTAGCGAAGCAGCTCCAAACAAAATAAAAAGTAGTCTGTGTGATAGAAAATTGAAAAATAAGAAGAAAATATTAAATAAAAAAGTTGGCGGCGACGCTTATTTACCGAGTTATGGGGCTCTGAACTTTTTTATAGGAAACTGTGAAAAATCTAAAAAAAAAATTTAAATAGCTTATCTGATAGGAAATTAAAAATATAAGAAAAAAAATTAACTGCGACCCTTATTTCTTGAGCTATTGGCCTTTAAATTTTTCATAGACGATTGTGACACAAGCAGTGTCGTTTTAGGAAATACAATGATTAGTTAATATTCGCCGTGTCGGGAAACACCATGGCAGAGAAAATCCTTAAGCCCAGCCTTAGGCCGGCAGTCCACGAAAACTTTGCAATGCAGAAAATCTTTAAGCTGCGCCGTATCGGGAAACACAATGGTGAAGAAAAACCTTAAGCCCGGCCAAAGGCCGGCAGTCCACGAAAACTTTATTAGACAAGAAAACTTTGCAATGAAGAAAATCTTTATTAAGCTACGCCGTGTAGGGAATCACCATGGTGGAGAAAATGCTTAAGCCCGGCCGAAGGCCGACAGTCCCCAAAAACTGTATTAGACAAGAAAACTTTGCAATGCAGAAAATCTTTATTAAGCTGCGCCGTGTCGGGAAACACCATGGTGGAGAAAATCCTTAAGCCCGGCCGAAAGCCGGCAGTCCATGAAAACTTTATTAGACAAGAAAACTTTGCAATGCAGAAAATCTTTATTAAGCTGCGCCGTGTCGGGAAACAGCATGGTGAAAACTTCAGAGGCCAATAACTCAAGAAATAAGGGTCGTAGCCAATTTTTCTACTTAATTTTTTTTCTTATATTTTAAATTTCCTATGAGATAACCTATTTAAAAAAATTTTTGGAAATTTTTCGCTGTTTCCTATGAAAAAGTTCAGAGCCCCATAACTCCGAAAATAGGCGTCGCCGCCAACTTTTTTATTTAATATTTTCTTCTTATTTTTAAATTTTCTATCACATAGGATACTTTCTATTTTGTTTGGAGCTGCTTCGCTAAACTGCATTTGTTCCCAAAATTATACCGGCGTATTCATAGAAATAACATAAATAACTGGCGTATTCATAAAAATTTACTCATATACATACATATTGCACTCTAAATACAAAAGGGGCACAACTCAAAAAATTTCAGATGCTGAGTAGTTGCAAACAACTGTTGATACTGTACAAATGACGCAAGTATGTCTTATAAAAAGAACCATAATGGTATTTTATATTCTTCAAGAAGACTGTATTGCAAAAGAAATTGTTGGGGTCGTTATAAATTTCTTCAATTACCTGTTTTATAAAAAAGCAAAAGCACTTTTATAATTTTGAGTTGTGCCCCTTTTGTATTTAGGGTGCGATATGTATATATATATATATATATATATATACATATCGTCGGTTTGTTTCTGTTTTAATGTATTGGACAAAAATGTGTTTTCGAGAAAATCGATGATGAATGTTTAGTTCATCATTAGTTTTATAAAATACACGGTAGAATTTTTTTTAATAATAAAAGTAACAGATATATATGTTTTTTATTCAATTCAATACATATTATTGGAAAATTATTTTAAAGGGGTAAGTACAAAAACCTATGGAGAAAAATCTGGGATTAGTAAAGGGTAGAGAAGTGTGCATGAGCGGTTTTTGGCTCACGACAGATTCATATGATATACGAGTATTATAATAAATAAAGTGATTGAAAAAATAACAAAATGATTTCAAATCGGCATTCAAATTGCCGCAAATTGTAAATGCAAAATATCGTAGCTTTTCTTTAAAATGCAACAACAAAATACACATACAATCCCAAAGAAAGCTACGATGTTTTGCATTTAATTAATAATTTAAAATAGTCAACCTCAAATTTGAATACAATTGTAACATGTACCCGAAACTTAGCTTTTACGCAATTTTCAATGGAATGTTTATGCAAATGATTTGTATTAATATAAAAACTTTATTGATGGCGTTTACTTTTTTAAAAATAAAGGCAAAATTGTTTGCCCTTTCACAGAGAAAGACCTAAATTTCATGTGCAGTAAGAAGTTAATTAAGGAGTTAGTTAAGGAACACTACAACCTCAAGGTTGTTAAAACAAAGATACAAACATAATTTAAGCTAAAGCAAGATCAAGCATGTTAAACTAAAACAAAGATACAAAACATACTAAAACTAAGATTATTTGTATTAAATCAAACATGTCAAATTTACTAAAGATTATTTGTAATAAAACCAAGCATGTGAAAGGTTATTTGTAATAACATGCTAAATTGTAATCGAAATAAAGATACAAACACTTTAGGACAAAGACATTCATTTCAGGGAAATATCAAATGTAAACATATTCTAGAGATAAGAAAATATCAAACACATTTTTAGCAAACACAATTTACAAACAAACAACCCAAGAAAAGGGCATGTTAATAAACATAAGATAAAGAATGTACATTTTCATAACTAACCCTAGTTTAAGCAAACAGGCACTAAAACTCAACATTATATAAAAAGATTGTTTTCTTTGACATGAAGTCAGTCTAAATTTAACACGAGTCTGAATCGAACATCAGTATTAAGTATAGATATAAGTGTAGTTTAGATTCATTTTTTTAAGAAATAAATAAAGAAAGCGCATAGCCGCTTAATAAATTAATTTTTTTAAAAATCTTAAAAGAGAAATCTTTAACTAGTTTTTAACAATTTAGAATCAAACCAAATGCATATACATTAGTTTTTCTTTTCCCGGACTTTTTCATTTCCCGGGAAAGCGGGAAAGATTTTTCGGTTTCCCGGGAAATCCCGGGAATTTCCGCCCAGTGCAAAACAATACAAAATATTTTTAAATTTAATTTATTTCAACAAAAACAAATTACAATTCATGAGATCGATTAAATAATAACGTTTTATACACACATTATTCAAAAATTAATACCGTTTCCATTCTTTATATAATAGAAATACATATATAGCAATATTATAAAAAAGAAATTATACGAGTATTATTAAAAAAAATATTACAAAATATCCCCCTTATGAAAAAATCATTGTTAAACTTAAAATTATTTTAACAAACGAATTTTGTATGGCAAAACCAGTTTTAACGCATGCTTTAACTTTTACAATCGTTTTTGCATAAGGGCATATTTCTCTGGAAATAGGACTTTAGTACAGAATAAGCTCTTAATACTGTTAACCGTACTATTTACCAAAGAGAATCTGTAATTATTTGTAATTTTCTTTCCTTGCTCATTTCTGTTTGCTTTAGCTATTGTGATATTGTCATCACCTTACTATTGCACCATCGCATTAATAAAGTGAATAACGACACTCATCAAGGAATGTGTACATACAAATTAAGTTGCCATAACAAAATCAAAAAATCCCGGGAATTCCCGCACAAATTTCCCGGGATTTCTTTCCCGGAAAATGTGCGGGATCCCGGGAAATTCTTCCCGGGAAATCCCGTATGAAAAACATTAATATACATACATATGTACATAGATATTAAATATTACTTTTTTGGTCTTCCTGCTGTCTTTTTGCCGTCTGATGATTGTTTATCTTCACTTTCTTCATCATGCTTAGCGTCAGCATTACTATACTAGCTATAATTGGGTGTACTGGATGCCATAATACATCTTATAGTAGTTCACCTTTAGTACCGTGAAGTATTTTCACTAAATTTCCAATGGATTTTTCCCATATATACAGTGCATGCTGACGGGCACTACCAGCGCATATAAGTATATTCACCGTCGCCGGAAAAGCAACACTTTTTCCAAGTTGTTTTATTAACTAAATCCTGTAGTTTTTGTATGGGTTCCGGCTCACCATCTTTACCCAATGATACGACTTCTTTTGAGTCATACACGCGTATTCCACGATTATTACCAATTTTCACAAGAACAGCAGCATAACGCATAGGACATACCAGAAATCTTTTATTGTTACGTGGATCAAATTGAACTTTTATGTTCACATTCACCTGACAAAACATCCCAAATACAAACGTTATTATCGGTAGAGGCGGAGATAGATAGAGCAAACTTTTCCTTTGGAATTTGTAACTTGTTTTTCGCCAGTTTTCGACATGTGTTTCTAAAAGAAAATATTGTTAGCTTATGCTTCCAAAAATAAGTAAAATTCTACGCTTACATATAAGATTTCAGCAGCTAGTGTATATTCTGCTCTTTATTTAAAGTTTTTGCACCTTGCCATAACAATTCTATTTGTTTTTACCACATTATTACAATACAAAAGCACATTTATTATTATTATTTTTGCTTGTAAAAAACAGTGCACGACGTCGATCAGTTCAAAGCCGGTAAACAGCCGCCTCCGATTATTGTTGAAAGTTTTTTGGCTTATATTAAGTTTAGGGGCACCTCCCAGAAAATAAAAAAAATATCCAATCCTATAGAAAATTGAAGAATAAGAAGAAAAAATTAAGTAAAAAAATTAACGGCGAGGCTTAGTTTCCGAGTTATGGCCCTCTGAGATTCTAGTACAATACTACATCGTCAGCCCATTATTGGTTTGGCGCATATCCCAAAAAGTCGGAAAAGAGGAAAACGACAAAGATTTACATGAAGTTTTCTCAATATATATTCAAACATGCACAATTTAGGTTTATTTTATTTTAGTGTTTAATAAGTTTATATTAAACCATTTAATCGGCGGCTGCGACTGGGTGATGATGTTTTCGCTTAACAGTCGCCGTTGAATTTTTCTTGCCGCACCTTATTTTTTACTATTAATTTCTCAGCATCGCACAATACCATGATACAATTATAACAGGTACATGCACAAGCCCAGCCTGTTACTGTATACATTGCAGATAAATGTCAAACTTTGTTTACAAGCTGCAAAAATGTTAGTGTATGTGTGTGAATAAAATGTTTATAGTGTTGCCAATGAATTTACACAAGGCTGTGTCTGCAATTAAACATTGAAGAAAATTACACTACACATCTTTTGTGTAGGTTAAAATTAAAAGAAAAATAAATACAAATAGAACCCAAAGTAGAATTTCACAGACATTATACAAGAATTTAATTCCATGGCCTACACATGTGAGTAGAAATTACACACTATTTAACTACACACAGAATGGCAACACTGAATAACTATAATCATGCAGGAATGCCGCGTCTGCAATTGTACTTTAGTTGCCCTGTAATTGCAATTTTTTATAAACAAAAGACATTTGTTTCTGACAATTTATCGTTTGTTTATAACAACAAATACAACAAAATTCCAATTGTTGTAGTCGTGCATGTACCTAGTATAATTGTATCATGCACAATACTGTACATACATGCAGTTGTTGTCAAAATAATAGCACCACTTGAACGGTTCATTTTGTACGTCTTCTACAGGCGAATTTAGTTAATATTAAATATCAAGAATGTATTAAAATGAGTGGTAGATACATATAGAATACAAAATAAGGTAATTAGTTTATTTATATTCGTTTCGGCGAATAAATTGAACTTTTCGCATGAACTATAACTAACGTGACCAGAAGCTTTTTACAAAAAGCGGGACACGATCGTTCAAAAAGCGGGATTTTGACGAAAATACGGCCAAAAAGCGGGATTTTTAAATAAACAACTATTTGAAAGCCGGATGTGTAAAAAACTATATTTTTCTTTGATTTTAACATTAAAACAGCACAAAAGCTTTTTCTTCGGCTTTAAAGTATAGTTTTTTATGTAAAAAGTGTGACGGCAACGTTCAGTGTAAATGGCACTTGTGAATAAAAACGCTTAAAGCGAAGCCTGTGAGCATTTGGAAACTCAATCTCAATCTCGTATAATGCCAAATATTCTCTTTACTCATTCTGTTTTTTTTTTGGTGCAATCCTATGGAATTTTTCATTTAATTTTCTAAACTTGTCACCTGTTCATGTCGCTAAGTAAACTGCTGTTTGTTTTGATTATGGTACTAAAAATGCATAATACAACAAATACAGTTATTTGGCACAAGTTTTTTTTTCAAGAAACCGACCGAAGATAAGTTGAAAAAAAAACTTTACTGAATTTTTACACTGGTTTTGACAAACAGACATAATCTGTCAGTTTTAAGAGATTATCTCTATCCAGTTGTCAACTTATCTCACGGCACTACCGACATGGTTGGCAATCCTCGCGGGTCGAGAGTCAAAACCAGAGGGCGTTATCGCCATCAACCACCCGTGGTAGTGACATGATCGACATTTGTTCGTGTGCTGAATTACTTGAAAAACTTTTATAAGAACGTGAGGGTCTCATGCACGTGATAAGGAATCGAACATGTCATTAAGTCATTAGAAATCAAAGAAAGAAAAACGAGCCTAGTGAAAAAAAAGTGAAGTCTAGCCGCGTGTTAAAAATCGAGCATTGGACAAAAGAAAAAATATAAAACAACTAGGTCATTACGGATTGTAATATAAAATAAGTCTGTGTCCGGGAAAAAGGGGGTAAGTAATTTGAATAGTTTGCGTGTAAGCAGTGAAGGAAAATTTAAAAAGAAATGGCAAGAGCAATTATGTTCCTTATAATATGGCTGTTTGCATAATTTCTTAATCGTATTTTAATGATAAAAGGACGAGCACGGTAAAAGTTAGTAACTGGTATAACGAACACGGCCGGGAACGTAACAAATTGCTTACCATTGTCTTAAAATATCCCTCAAGCAAAGAAAAAAAAAACTAAGTGAATTAATTTGAATTTCTAGTACTAAAACCATACATTTTACATGTAGGTTTTGTGCAAAGGATAGAGCCATCTAGTAGTGAAGGAGGCAACCACCAGAGACTTTTTATAGGAAATCCCATAATATCATCCACAACGTGGACAGCAACCTAAAAATACCATACGCAAAAGTCAGAGCAGGGTAAGCCCGTACATACGCAATTATCTAAAAGAAAGAAAATGATAAAATTTTAACATATACATACATACATGTTTAAATTTAAAACCAGCATTGCCCTTCACTCGCCTTTGCAATAACCCTTTTTTGTAAAAGAAAAAAAAAAGAATTACCGCTAATATTATTAAGAGTCTCAAGAAGCAGAAAAAAAAGAGAGAGAATATAGAAGACCGTTAAAACGGAATCAACGTACAATCCCATACAAACTCATGACCGCTACAATGTTTGAATGTCATCCAGTAGTAATTAACGTTTTTTTTTTATTAAAAACTATCGTATGCTAATATACCTCCAGTAATTGAACTGGAACCAAATAAATTAAAACTAGATTCGCTAATTAATTAATGTACAATAAATAAGAGATTCTCAGTTTGAAACATATTCAATTTTTGTTATAAACGTAAAAAAAAAGAAAAACAATAAAAATAAATTTTTATATCCCCTTTTTCACTACAACATACGAATTCATCCTTGGGTAGAGTTTTTCTTTTCCCGGACTTTTTCATTTCCCGGGAAAGCGGGAAAGATTTTTCGGTTTCCCGGGAAATCCCGGGAATTCCCGCCCAGTGCAAAACAATACAAAATATTTTTAAATTTAATTTATTTCAACAAAAACAAATTATAATTCATGAGATCGATTAAATAATAACGTTTTATACACACATTATTCAAAAATTAATACCGTTTCCATTCTTTATATAATAGAAATACATATATACCAATATTATAAAAAAGAAATTATACGAGTATTATTAAAAAAAATATTACAAAATATCCCCCTTATGAAAAAATCATTGTTAAACTTAAAATTATTTTAACAAACGAATTTTGTATGGCAAAACCAGTTTTAACGCATGCTTTAACTTTTACAATCGTTTTTGCATAAGGGCATATTTCTCTGGCAATAGGACTTTAGTACAGAATAAGCTCTTAATGCTGTTAACCGTACTATTTACCAAAGAGAATCTGTAATTATTTGTAATTTTCTTTTATTTCCTTGCTCATTTCTGTTTGCTTTAGCTATTGTGATATTGTCATCACCTTACTATTGCACCATCGCATTAATAAAGTGAATAACGACACTCATCAAGGAATGTGTACATACAAATTAAGTTGCCATAACAAAATAAAAAAATCCCGGGAATTCCCGCACAAATTTCCCGGGATTTCTTTCCCGGAAAATGTGCGGGATCCCGGGAAATTCTTCCCGGGAAATCCCGTATGAAAAACACTATCCTTGGGCAAAGAAAAGTTTTCATAAAATGATTTTCAATTAAAGCCTCAAGGATAAGTCCGGATGTTTAAAAAAAAAAAGATAAAAGGAAAAATTTATTCCTTTAACTAACTTATTGATTATTACTGTATTATGAAATATAACTAAATAAAAATATAAAGAATTAATTTGAATACATAACTAAATAAAAATATAAAGAATTAATTTGAATACATAACTAAATAAAAATATAAAGAATTAATTTGAATACATAACTAAAAAAAAATATAAAGAATTAATTTGAATACATAACTAAATAAAATATAAAGAATTAATTTTAATACATAACTAAATAAAATATAAGGAATTAATTTGAATACATAACTAAATAAAATACAAAGAGTTTGCATATGTAACCAAATAAAATAGATTTATAAACGGATAACTAATTAAATTCAGTAATAAATATAATAAATGACCTAATGCCGGTTTAAATAAAAAAAAAACAAAAAAAAAAAAATCAGTAATAGCTAAATAAACACGTAAAGGAATAAAATAAATAAGTTCATAATTAAATTAGTAGTAAATGATAATCAATCATGTCCTATTTGCTATAATTTTTTTTTGTACATTAATATGTATATTTGATTTAAATCCAATATTATGTTTAATTAGATGTAAATATCTCTCTTTAAACTAGGATAAAGTAGCAACAATAAACATTATATAAACTTAGAATCTGTAAATGAATATAAAAATGAGTTTAATTATCATGCAAGGCTAAACGAATATAGGTAGAGGATGTGAATTCGTGGTGATCTGGTAAGTCTAAATCAGGGACTCCTATAAATTTCAATTTCCGGCGAACAGGAGTCAAGGATAGCTGAAAGAAGCTATATTAGGGGAGGGCAAGCCGAAGGAGACATATTCCAGCTAATCTCCAGGAACCAATGAAAATCCCAATGCATAAAACAACAGATTGAAACGCAACTGTCGCGTCCGTCCGTTCATGTATTATTTAATCTGCAATATTCCATCGATCTAATGGTCGAAGAATTATAATTATACGCTGGCACGAAAATTTTAAATTGTGGACAAAGCCTGGTGGAACGACCCCCCCATTTCCGGCGAGCTAATGCCGTGCCTTGACCAGCGTGCCTTCTCCACCACTACCTATAGGTTTGTTACAATTTGGTGCCCAACATGTGAGCACATCAAACAAGTGCACAAAACTTCTCAACATTTGAATCGTTACATTATAGACGTAAGCCCCGGAAGGTGTCCAAGTAGATACCATGCCGTGTTGCGACGAAGTAGTGTGACAATTAAAATTTTGAGGAACTTTTTAAGTCAAATCAAATGGCCTCGTTGAAGTAAGTCATAAACCTAAGCACCATAGTCATGAGTTTATTTGCGGCTTTAACAGAACCAAGGCGAGGAGATTTATAAAGTTCACTAATCGTCCGTTTTCTATTTTTATAATCCCCACCACGACAGTTGAATTAAAATCAAAAAAAAAAAAAGAATACGTCTCGTTATGCAAAAAGTTTATTTAGTTTTCCTGAAAGAAAACAATTTTAAAATTTGTTACTTTAGTAATATAAGTTACAACATTTAACTTATGTTGACACATAACATAATATTTATAAATGTAAGACAAAACTTAGAAATATTACTAAAGCTGATTTTTACTGGTTCCGTTTTTTTTCAATTTAATCACCAACCAGTAATCACGAATTCGCATCAACCTAAAAAAATAAAATAAAAAAAAACACAAATTAACACACTTGATCTTTACTAGAGATAGTTATCGTTCTCAATTTATATACATATTTACACCTATTTCAGTTAACAAATTATATATAAAAAAAGGGGCAACTGTAGATACACTCGTTTCCTAAGTCTTTTGTTTCTTTGTATTCGTTGAGTATGAATTTCTTTTTGTTACATTGATTCATCCAAAATTTCACCATCACATTAATATTTCTTGAGCTAGGTCTATTTGACTGCGAAGTTGGATTTAAATTAATTGGGGTAAAGTGCTTACACGACGCAATCACCCACATCGGTTCACAAAAAAAAAACAAACAAAAAAAGATAATAACAAGTATAGATAAACCCATTCGACAAGGAGTTATTTGAATCGCTAACATATGGAGCCAAGTAGAGTCCTTAGACCACGAGGAAAAGCTGCCAGCAACGCAGCTAGTTCCACACAAAGCGCGAACATAATATCTACGGCAACTACAACAACCACCACCACCAATACAGTACCGTCATTAATGTCCTTAGCTTTCCCACAAATCCCGGTGACTGGAGTACAGGCAGCAGCCACAACAGGAGTACCAACTACAACAACAACCGAAACAATACCTGGTGAGGGCAGCGCATTTATTTCGCCAGAATATAGTAGCCGGACCGCTCAAGATATTCGTACTCAATTCCGAGCAAATGTAAATCCTGGAAACCTACAGTCGGACCAGAGTGTAGAAGATGTCAACGTGACAGTTATTAACAACAATGGTTTAAATCTACGAGAATATGTGAGCGCTTCAGTTGGTGCATCACAAGCAGCAATATTAGGACAGGTGACGGAAGTACTTCAACAGTTAGTACCACAAATAGTACACAGTGCCCTCAGAGCCGGAAGAAGCAATCCCTTAAATAACCTGAATGACATATCAAACCAAAACCCACCAGGAGAAAATAGCAACCAGTTTCAAAGTCACAATGGCACCCGTGATTTTCCGCCTCAACACAATAGCTCAACTCAGGACTTTAGATCAAACCACCAAAGAGTACCTATACCACTTGACTTAGAAAAATGGGGGATAAAGTTTGACGGCAGTCGAAAATCGTTCACAGTCGAAGATTTCGTCTTCAGAGTGGAGTCTCTGCAGAATGACTACAACTGCCCGATGGAAACCTTGATGAAAGGATTCCACCACCTTTTAACCGGCAATGCATATGAGTGGTTTTGGACATTTCGTCGGCAGAATCCCTTGTGCGAATGGCCCCAACTCAGATATAACCTTATTCGAAAGTTCAGGCGATTTGAAAGTGATACAGAGATCCAGAGATGCATTATGGAAAGAAGGCAACTTAATTCCGAATCTTCGGAATCATTTATTGGCGAGATAATAGCGCTAAAAACCAACTCGACCGTAGAGTGAGAGAGGACGAACTGGTGCGAATAGTCAAAGACAATTTAAGAGATGGCATATACCAAATGATATACCCAATTCACATTTTAAGTTTTGATCAATTATTGGAAGAGTGCAGGAGAGCTGAACGCAATATAGCCAAAAGAAATAGCCAGCACCGAACACATATTGCACGCAGAGTGAATGAACTTGAATATAGCGACATACCAGAATACAACAACATCGATGTAGAGGCATTACAATTTCATTCACCGCCTCCTAAGCAAATTGTTTGCTGGAACTGTAAGGTTCCGGGACACACATTCGTCGAATGCGCCTCAGAGCAACGTAACATCTTTTGCTACAGATGTGGGTTCGAGAATGCGATTACTCCTAAGTGCCCGATATGTTCGGGAAACAAATAAGCGAACATGGCGAAGACTGGAGCGGCATGTTCGAGCGAAAACCAGTATCACCTATTAAAACGGTAATTAGAAACACGACAATCGAACAAACAAACCAAGAGAATAAGTTTAACCCACCCACATATAACAGCTACGCCTATCCGAAGGAAATAACAACAAACTCCAAGAAGGAATCAAAATCACCAATTGTACTAACAGGCAATAGTAATACCACGTACGAGGAGCGCCTAAAAAATTACATTACCGTTCGTCAAAGAATTTTTCAAGATTTTACACCAAACAAAAAAATTAGTAGTATACGCGACCGATTTAAGAAAAGAAAAGTTGAAAGAAAGGAAATAGCTTCTACAATACTCGAAGGTAATACCGACATAAGGCCCTATATGGAAGTAAGCATAAACGGTATCTCATTTAAAGGCTTAATGGACAGTGGAGCATCGATTAGCTGCTTAGGAAAAAACTGCGTTGAGAATGCAAAAAAGATGCAATGTAAGGTCCTCGATTTTAAATCTTCGATTACGACAGCTGATGGTAAAGGCCATCAAATAATCGGTAAGATTCAAGTTAACATGCAAATCGGACAACAAAATAAAGAGGTAGTGTTGTACTTGATTCCTGATCTTAAACAAGAATTGATTTTAGGTTATGATTTTTGGCAAAAAGTAGGTATTAAAATTTCCACAACCTCCACAAACAACCCCTCAATCAATGAAATTTCAACCAACGATATATATGATAAAAACTTACACCGTCTTGATTCAAAGCAGTTGGAAACCTTAGAACAAGTTAAGTCTTTTTTTAGATGTTATAAGAAATATGGTCTCGGAAAAACTAATATAGAAATTCATAAAATTGATACAGGAGACTCTACGCCAAAAAAGATGCGCTACTACCCCGTAAGTCCAGCGGTGCAAAAACTTACATATACTGAGCTCGACAGGATGTTGGCCTTGGACGTAATTGAGGTGGCGAAGGAAGCGGAATGGAACAACCGAACAACATTAGTGATCAAACCAAATAAAAATCGCTTATGCCTAGATGCAAGAGAACTCAACAAGGTTACAAAGAAGGATGCGTACCCTTTGCCTAATATTGACGGTTTACTCGCCCGCCTAGGAGACACCTATTTTATTTCCGCCATCGATTTGAAAGACGCCTTCTGGCAAATTCCTCTAGAGGAAGCCAGCAGGGCTAAAACTGCGTTTACTGTCCCAGGCAGACCACAATATCAATTCAAGGTCATGCCCTTCGGTTTATGTAATGCCGCCCAACGCCTTTGTCGCCTGATGGACAAAATCATACCATCTGAGTTAAGGGACAGAGTTTTCGTGTATCTTGACGACCTGTTGATTGTATCACCGGACTTCGGAAGACATATGCAAATGCTGAAAACCGTCGGAGAGAAGTTGACAGCAGCAGGACTGATTATAAACATGGAAAAATCAAAATTTTGTTGCAAAGAGTTGAGGAGGAAAGCTCAAGCCGGATCTGGAAAAAATCAACGCAATTATGAACATACCACCACCAAAAAGTCCAAAAGAAGTTAGAAGATTCCTGGGAACAGTGGGATGGTACCGCAGGTTCGTGAATAACTTCTCAACCAAAACCGCACCCTTGCCTAGCAGTTGTATTGGCGATTGAAAAATTCAGGCAATACGTTGAAATGATGGACTTTACGGTCATCACAGATCATTCCAGTCTAAAATGGCTGATGAGACAACAAGACCTAAATGGCAGACTTGCGAGGTGGAGCCTAAAACTACAAGGGTTCAAGTTCGAAATTGAACACCGAAAAGGTAGCAAAAACGTCGTTCCCGATATGTTATCACGTTTGGACATCGAAGAGGTGGTAGTAGAGTCCAAACCATTAATTAACTTCGAGTCGGCTGCATTCAAAGACACAAGTTATGTCAGCCTAATAGATACAGTAAAACAAAACAGCTCCAGACTGCCGGATATTAAAGTAAAGGATGAAATCGTGTACAAAAAAGTTAGGTTCAACCGAGATGAGGAGGAAAATAATGACAACTGCTGGAAGATATGGGTGCCCGACACGCTAACAACAGGAATCATAAGTAGGTCACATATTGACAACACATCACATGGAGGGGTGGCAAAAACTTTATTTAACATACGTGAATTCTTTTATTGGCCAACGATGGTGAAGGATGTCCGAGCCACAATAAAAAGTTGCGATACCTGCAAGGAAATAAAAAACCCGAAACAAATTTTACGACCCAATATGGGCAAAGAGACAGTCACACAAAGACCGTTCCAGAAAATCTACATTGATTTTCTTGGTCCTTATCCGAGAACGAAATTAGGCAATATGTTTATATTCATAGTGTTAGACCACAAAACTAAATTTGTTCTTTTGAAGGCATTGTCAAAAGCGTCGACAAAATCAGTTAATAAATTCCTAGTGGACGAGATATTTTACAAGTTCGGTGTCCCCGAGCTGATCCATTCAGACAATGGAAAGCAATTCACTTCAACAGCATTTCGAGATTTGTTGCAAATTTTTGGTATACGACACATAAAAACGCCCCTACATAGCCCTCAAGCCAATGCAAGCGAAAGGGTGAATCAGTCGATTATGTGTGGTATAAGAAGTTTTCTGCAAAATGATCAATCCAGATGGGATGAAAATCTCAGCAAAATCGAACGCTCGCTAAAAACTACAGTACACGCATCAACTGGTGCGACACCTTATTTTGCGCTTACTGGTTATAATATGATAACACATGCTGACGCTTATGAGATTCTGAAGAAATTAAATGCTGTTGAGGACGGTGAAATGATGGTAATGCCGAAATCCGACCAAATGCAAATAATCCATCAAAAGATTAAAGAGAAAACCTACTTAGCATATGAGAGGAACGAAAAATCATATAACCGGCGAAGCAAACTGATCTCGTTTAAGGAGGGGCAAGAAGTGTTCCGGAAAAATTTTGTTCAAAGCAGTTTTTCAAAAGCTATAAACGCTAAGCTCTGCAAGCCATGGATTAAATGCCGTATTCGAAAAAAAATTGGCCAAAATCAATATGAGGTAGAGAACTTGAGTGGGAAATTCATCGGAGTAATACACGCACAACATCTCAAACAATAAGCAATCTCATTTCACTTACTGAAATAAAAGTCGATATAGCTACACAAATAATCCTACTCAAATATAGACTATGACTTGCGTAGACATATAAGTATGTATGAATAGGACTAGTTTTCACAACACATCCGTCAGCGATCTGAAAAAGAAAATAACATATTAAAACAATCCTTGTCTGAAATATATAAGGTAGGCATGATACATATGTCAGTACATTTGAGTAAAAATGTTCATAAGCTGTCCGTTCCCCGCACACATTAGTAGCTCTATTGTTCCCTTTTTTTTTACTTAAAACTTCTATGGTTCTGCTAGTCAGCCAGAATTTGAAGTAATGTCGGCAAAACTAAATGCAATCAGCCGAGTATTAACAAAATACCCGAGCGAAGATTATTCATTTCATCCACAGACATCTTTAAGATTTCAGAGAGTCTTTACCTAATTGCACAAATAAACAATAATAAGCCGTAAATACAAATCATACCAAAGGAAACCAGAACACCTACATTGATAATTTTTTTAACACTGACCATTCCCGGTTTCGATTTCGTCTTGTTTTCCCAACTTTTGTAACAACAAATGTTTGTCACAAAAGCTGGCTTTGTGACGGCAACGTTCAGTGTAAATGGCACTTGTGAATAAAAACGCTTAAAGCGAAGCCTGTGAGCATTTGGAAACTAAATCTCAATCTCGTATAATGCCAAATATTCTCTTTACTCATTCTATTTTTTTTTTGGTGCAATCCTACGAAATTTTTCATTTAATTTTCTAAACTTGTCACCTGTTCATGTCGCTAAGTAAACTGCTGTTTGTTTTGATTATGGTACTAAAAATGCATAATACAACAAATACAGTTATTTGGCACAAGTTTTTTTTCAAGAAACCGACCGAAGATAAGTTGAAAAAAAAACTTTACTGAATTTTTACACTGGTTTTGACAAACAGACATAATCTGTCAGTTCTAAGAGATTATCTCTATCCAGTTGTCAACTTATCTCACGGCACTACCGACATGGTTGGCAATCCTCGCGGGTCGAGAGTCAAAACCAGAGGGCGTTATCGCCATCAACCACCCGTGGTAGTGACATGATCGACATTTGTTCGTGTGCTGAATTACTTGAAAAACTTTTATAAGAACGTGAGGGTCTCATGCACGTGATAAGGAATCGAACATGTCATTAAGTCATTAGAAATCAAAGAAAGAAAAACGAGCCTAGTGAAAAAAAGTGAAGTCTAGCCGCGTGTTAAAAATCGAGAGTAGTAGGGAACTGCCGGTCCGGGCGCCGATTAAAATTGTGAAATTTGGGTAATTAAAATTTGAAATTTGAGAATTTCAGTACAAAATTTTAAAATTTGGGTAATTAAAATTTTAAAATTTTAAAATTCTTGGAAATTTGTGAAATTTGATACCTTACGAGGGTGGATCAATAAGTCCGTCCAACTTTTTGTTTACATAAGGAATTTTTTGTTTACATAAGGAGTTTTGTTTACATTAACTTTGTGTGAACGGGTGATTTTTTTTTAGGTTACCTTAATATAGAAAGGGCCTAACTCATTATTTTTTTTGTGGGGTGGATTAAGGGGTTTCATAAGATTAAGATTTCATAAGTATATATGCCGACGGGAAAATCATGAAATGATTTTTCCTAATACTAATGGGGGGGTGAAATTGTGAAAATTTATTTTTCCTAATGCCTACGGCAATATATGAATATTTTTCCTAATGCCTACGGCAATACATGATTATTTTTCCTAATGCCTACGGCAATATATGAATATTTTTTCCTAATGCCTACGGCAATATATGAATATTTTTTCCTAATGCCTACGGCAATATATGAATATTTTTCCTAATGCCTACGGCAATACATGATTATTATTTTTTTCAAATGCCGACGGCAAAACATGATTATTATTTTTTTCAAATGCCGACGGCAAAACATAATTATTTTTTTCTAATACCAAAGGGAAAATTGCCAGTGTTGCCAGACTGTAGAAATTTGTTATCGTAATAATATATCAGTAATATCAGTGAAAATATTTATTTATGTGTTCACATGTATTTGAACACCCATACTTGTGTTCACATGTATGTGAACACCCATACTTGTGTGTGGGGGGTCCAGCTTGATAGTCGCGGGTAATTTAATATTTTGTGTATTTGTTTAAGAAATATGTATGTATGTGTATGTATGTATGTGTATGTGTATGTATGTATGTGTATGTATGTATGTGTGCATGTATGTGTGCATGTATGTGTGCATGTATGAATGTGTGATCGTGGGTACTTGTGTGTGGAATATTTTGTAGAATACATATATATTTTGCAAGGTAATCATTTTCTTTGTCTACGATTATTTTAAAGCAGCAAAGTAAGTACAGTCAGCAGCAGAGAAACAAAAAGTAAAATTTATGAATGCTGCAAGGATACTGCTTCCAATTTTAGTATAAATACGCCAACATTTCTAACCAACACATCAGTACGTTATTGTATTTACAAGAAGTGTCATCAGCAATTGTGTTAAAGTGAAATAATAATAAAATAATTAAAAATGAGTTCATCAGGTTATCAGTGTAATACATGTAATAAGGTATACAAATACCAAAAGTCCTTTTTGGAGCATGTTAAAAACCATAGTGTGCAGAATCAAGTGGTCGTAAGCCGGGGCATAAATCAAGAGCTACCGCAGACATCTTTTCAAAATCACCAAAATCCATCATCATCATTTATTCATCAACAATATCCTTCTCTTCAGTATCCTCAATATCAGTTACCATTAAATTTTCAACAATACGGTATGCCATGGAATAATCAGTTTTTGGGATACAATTATAATCCCAATGTGATGCAATGGCAGCCTCTTAATTATCATCAACAAGAGTACCAGCATCAACAACATGATCATCAAAATCAAGCTCAACAACAACAACAACAAGCTCAACAACAGGGTGTGAGTATCCTTGGAGGTAATTTATTCGACGATGCTATGGACATAAGCTTACCGGAAAGTGATGGAGAAGTAGAAGAAAGAAGAGAAAAAACTCTGCCAACTCCAATAAATACTTCGCATGCTAGAACAGATGAAGTAGAAGCGAATGTGCGATATTATAAAATATCTAAAGCATTCAAAAACCATATTGCCACTTATGCAATTTTAAACAAAAAAGACCAACTTCTGTTGGAAGAATTTGTTGAAGAAAATAAAAATGTTTTTATGGAGCGACTTCAAGTGAATTTAAGTAAGCATTCAATAATTAAATTTCATGTGAGTATTGTGGCGGAGTATATAAAAATTGTTGGAGAAGAATTGGAGTTGTGCATAATATCACATGTAGCCAAAATGAGTTTGCTGACGAGGGCAGATAGCATTCAAGAATTATTCCGTAAGCAGGTTGCGGAGATTTCAACCAAAATGTCCGAATTTGAAGAGCGAGATTCTGGTTGGACTTTGTCACGCATAGTCCGAGCAGAAATCAACATCAACAAATCTTCACTCGTTAAAGGATCGACCTGGATATCCACACCTCAAAAATTAGCAAGAAAATTTCCTTGCATCAATATACAAAATGATGATGACTATTGTTTCAAGTGGTGTATGATTGCTGCCATGGATATTACCCAATACAATCAAGAACGTTGCAGTTCTTATAATATTCAAGACATTGGTGCAGAGACGATTGTTACGCGAAATGGTGTAGCGTTAAATTTCAAAAATTTACGCTTCCCATTAGGATTAAACAAAATAAAAGAGTTTGAGGTGAACAATCCAGCAATAAGTATTAACGTATTCGGCTATGATGAGGGGGCCAATCAGATTATTGGTCCTTATTATGTCACCAAGGACGAAAAAAATAGCCATGTAAACTTGTTGCTTTTGGAAAATGGTGAAGTTCATCACTACATTTTGATAAAGAACATATCAAAGTAAGTTAAAAAATTATACTACACTTTAATTTAATGATACATATACTTCTTTTATATATTTTATAATATATACGTTTTACTTATAAACTTTTATTTTATTTTTTTATCATTTACAGACTTTTACAGAATCAGACTACCACAAATGAACACAAACTTCACTTCTGCAATAGCTGTCTCCAATATACCCATAGGGAGAACGTGATGAGTACACATAAGGAGGAATGTGGGAAGATAGTCACAACTATGCCATCAGGTGAGGATGCCATTCTTAGTTTTAAGGGACATCAACGAAAAATGGATGTCCCGTTTGTTGTTTACGCGGACTTCGAATGCGTATTAGAGGATATAAGTAATAGTGTAAGTAGTAAAACAAATTTAATAAAAAAGCACACACCTTGTGCCTTTAGTTATTTTATTAAGTGTCTCCATAGTAATAATTTAGATAAGCTTAGAATATATACGGGGGAAGATGCCTCCAAAAAATTTGTAGAATATTTAATTAAGGATTGTGAAGATATATATAATAATCACTTAGTTAACAATAGACAAATGGATACTTTATCCCCTTCGGATACTTATAATTTTTATAGTGCGGTGAATTGCCATATTTGCCAAAAATTTCTAGGCAAAGATCGTGTTAGAGATCACTGCCACATTAGTGGCAAATTTAGAGGCGCAGCCCACAATAAATGTAATTTAAATTATCAAATTCCCAAATTTATACCAGTTTACTTCCACAATTATTCAAATTATGACTCACATCTTTTCATTAAAGAATTAGGTGAAATTTCATTGCAACTGAAAGTACTCCCTCTCAATAAGGAACTTTATATATCCCTCTCCCAATTCACAGAAATGAGTGATGGCCATAAGCTTGAAATAAGATTTCTTGATACTATACGCTTTATGGCTGAGAGTTTGGAATCATTAGCCTGCAATTTGTCGGATAATGATTTCAGCACTATAAGGTCCTTATTTCAATCAGAAAAAGAATTTCAGCTTATTAAGAAAAAAGGTATTTTCCCATATGAGTACCTAAATTCATTCGAAAAATTAGATGAATGCCAGCTGCCTTCACGCAGTGATTTTTTTAATAAGTTGAATAATAAAGAGTGTTCTTTAGAGGAATACTCACATGCTGTAGAGGTATGGAATACTTTTGGTTGTGAAACAATGAAAGATTACATGGAACTTTACTTAAAAACAGACGTCCTCTGTAAGGGTATTTATGAGCTCGATCCTTGTCAGTATTATACAGCACCTGGCCTTTCCTGGGATGCAATGCTCAAATATACAAAAATTGAGTTAGAATTATTGACAGACATAGACATGTACAATTTTATGAAAAAAGGTATACGTGGGGGGATAGTACAGTGTAGTCAAAGATATTCGAAAGCAAATAATAAATATTTGCAAGATTTCGACAAAGAAAAGCCCTCAGAATTTCTCGTCTATTTAGACGCTAACAATTTGTATGGATGGGCGATGTCGGAATATCTTCCTCATGGTGGGTTCAGATGGTTATCACAAGACGAGTTGAATCTGGATCCAAACAGCATAGCTGATAATGGAACAGACGGTTATATTTATGAGGTTACGTTGGATTATCCCTCTCATTTACACGACTTGCATAATGATCTTCCTTTTTGCGCTGAAAATAAGAAACCTATGCAAGCGAAGTATAGCAAGTTGATAACCGATTTCTCTACAAAGCAATCATATGTGATACACTTTAGAGTTCTCAAACAGTGCTTAGAATATGGCTTAGTTTTAAAGAAAACTCATCGTATTCTAGCATTTAAACAATCTCCATGGTTAAAAGGCTATATTGACCTAAATACCAGACATAGAGCCACTGCTAAAAATGCTTTTGAAAAAAATTTTTTCAAACTACTTAATAATGCAGTGTATGGTAAAACCATGGAAAATGTGGATAAGAGGAGAGATGTTAAAATTGTTAATAATTGGGAGAGGACGAATTGCAATCATTTAGGAGCCCAAGATTGGATATCAAAACCAAATTTTCATAGTTTATCTATATTTTCTGAAGATCTTGTAGCAATCGAAATGACTAGAGTCAAAACCTGCTACAATAAACCAATTTACTTAGGATTTTGTGTACTCGAGCTGTCCAAATGGAAAATGTATAATTTCCATTACGGGTACATGCAACCTAAGTTTAAGACAAACCTCTCATTAAACTATATGGATACTGACTCTTTTATATATTCAATAAAGACTGACGACTTTTACGCTGACATAAAAAATGACATATATGAACAATTTGACACATCGGACTATCCTACAGACAATATTTATAATTTCCCAATAGTAAATAAAAAAGTAATTGGTATGATGAAGGATGAAAATTGCGGTAAGATAATGACAGAGTTTGTTGGGCTGCGCTCAAAAATGTATTCATTTAGCGTAGAAAACCAAGATGATATTAAAAAATCGAAGGGGGTAAAGAGAGCCATATTAGATAAATATAGTTTAGCTACATATAAGAATTGCCTATTTAATAAGATTAATGTATATGATAGTATGTTAACATTTAAATCTAAGCTACATCAATTATATACTAGCGAATTAAATAAGGTAGTATTAAGCTATGGAGATGATAAGAGAAAAATTAGATCAAATAATATAAACACTTATGCATGGTATCATTTTCGTATTAAGGAAACTAACCCTGAATACGAACTTGACATGTTGCTAGATGAGATTGCTAAAATGCAAGAAAATCTTAGTTAATTAGTTAATTTTTAAATTGTATATAAAATCCTATTTATTAAGAAAAAATATTGTATTTGTATCCTATTTATTAAGAAAAATTGTTGTATATAAAATCCTATTAGTTAAGAAAAAATATTGTATCCTATTTATTAAGAAAAATTTGATGTATATAAAATCTTAGTTAATAAGAAAAATTATTTTATTGTTGTTAAAATGAATGTAAAAAAGTCTAGGAAATATTATTGTATTTAAATCCTATTTATTAAGAAAAGTTATTGTAAATAAACTATTGAAAAAAGAATGGAAAATGTGAATGGTTTTTTTATTTCTTTATTGGCTTTACTTCGTTGGATCAAAAAAAATTTTGTTTTTGCTTATTTGCAAATTCTTGTTTTCATGTCGCTTAAACATGCACAGTCTTGTTTTCAGGTCACTTAAACATGCACAGTCTTGTTTTCTTTGAGAGGTTCAAGAGAAATTGAATTTCACAATCTTATAAAATTCCATTGGATATTTTCATAAAGATAAATAATTTAAATAATCGGATAAATCCTAATTTTTTCACTACATACAAGTTTCTGTTATTTTATATTCGAACAGATGATTCCTAGTTTTCCTTTAGAAAAAAATAATACAAATCAAGAAATATTTTTATAATTCAATTTTATTTTATTATTTATACAATTTTATTTCATTTTTATTTAATTTATTTATAATGATGGAAACATTTCCTAATAGCCAATTATTAGATGTTCTAGTATATTTTTTCTTAAAAAATATATGGTACATCTGCAAGTATCAGGTCCCTCCTCACACTCAGGATGATACCAAGGACAGCTTGGGAAGTGTCCTTCAGTGTTGTCTTCATCTTCCATGACACCATATTCTTCGTTCTCATCCAGCATATTTTGGAAACATTTTATCATCTCCCAATGATCAAAAAGCCTGAAGCTTTCAAAATCTCTTATAAATTGATTAAGAGTACGTCTAATTTGGCTCATTTTATTTGCTGATGAATGAATGATGATGAATGTTGGAAGGTTCCTTTAAGACTAATTTGATCTGAAAATTTTTAAAATATCTATATGGTCTTTAAAATATCTATACTATCATCTCTATGTCATATTTCTTTTTAGCAGTCTATCTCTCTCTAACCCTTTTCTCTCTATTCCATATTTCTTTTTTACTACTCTATCTCTCTCTAACCGTTTTCTCTCTATAACTATCTCTTTCTGTCTATCACTATCCCCCACTTATTTACTATTTCACCACAATTATTTTCGATTAGCCTTTTTGAAGTCATCATCGCTACTTTTAAGATTATTTCCAGTTAAACATTCAGAGTGACAAGAAGTATCTAAATAAAATATAAAAAATAAAAAAATGGACTCCACAACAAATCTAATTGCAAAATTTAATGCTCTAAATAACAAAACTTTAATCCACGTAAAGGAGCTTGATTCTTCAACGAAATATACAATTCGAAATGTGTTACGTGTAACAACTAAATATGGACCAACCCTAAAAGTTGAAATGAATAAACACATAATGTTCCTGCCGAAACGATATAATATTTTAACTGATGACGATATCAAAGATCTTTCGAGCGGATCATATTGCCTAAGTAGAGAAGGTGAAGAAAACCTAATTGTCGAGAGTGAGCTGAGTGAATTTCTAATTCAAAATTCCCAATTTCCTGTTTGGCAATAATATATTAATTATGTATTTTAAATTATGAATAAAAAGACATTAAAGAGTTTTGTAAAATATAAATTTTTGTGTTTTATTTAATATTTTCAGTTATTTCATAAAGAAATTTAAGACATAAATGTCCACAGGTAAATGTATTGAAATTCTGATGCTGATTATAGTTGTATTTTATATTTGCACCAAGATATTTGACTACTTCCCAAGGAGGTTGTAAGTTTCCAAAGCTGTCGAAATATTCTTTTTCATTGTTGTTTTTATAGTATGCTACCCAATGTGTACCAGGTCCTGTTGATACATCTAAGTTGATTATTCCACATTCAATTTTCTTTGTTCGTTTTGGTAGAGTATTCAACATGAAAACTCCTCTAAAATATGGAATTTTTATAGAGAAACGGTTTAGGTCCACATCAGATAGTGGTCTGTTGGGCAGCATCTTTAAGAGTTTTTTGATTCCTCTTTGTGAACTAAACCATAACCTTTTTTATATGGTTTTAAGTAAAGTCCTTTTCCAACTGCTATAGATTCCATCGCTTTATTATGTCTAGTTGCTTCATCAAGTTGATTTTTTGCATTCTTTGTTGCATTTACAGCTTTAGCTATGGCAGCACCTCCAGTTGTTAGACTACCAATTGCACCCAGAGCAGTTAAAATCGGTATTAGAGGTAAAAAACCACCGATTTTTGGAACACGTATTACACGTGGAACTACAATTTGAGACTTTCTTCCTTTTAATGATTTGTTAATATTTTTTCGTGCAATTTTAATAGCTGAGTTAATATCTAATGGTTTTTCCTTCTTTAGTATTTTTGTTGCAGCTCTAATTGATGTTCTAAACAGTTTTTTATCATTTGGCTTGTTCTTTTTAACATTTTTCTTTTTCTCCACACCCATACCAAATTTAGTTTTGGCTTTCATTGCGTTAGTAACCATATATGCAAATGATTTTTCTGCAAGACTACTGTCTTTTGCTAAAACTCGATTCCAAGCTGAATTTTCAAGTATTTTATCAGCTTTATGTCTAGTACTTAAATCCTTATTTTTTGAATACGCAATATCGTGATTTTTACAAGCAGAGTCCAATAAGTTAATACCTTTGTCACCTCGATTTAAACGTTTTTGTAGTTTTGTTCCAGGTCCACAGTACTGATACCCCGGAAGATGAAGCTCAACAGGTAGAGAGTTTATTATTTTATCTACTATACCTCCTCCAACGAAGGTGTTTTTATGACTAAACGTTTTCTGATATCGTATAACCATATTATCTAATTTTTTCTATAATAAGAGGTAACATTTATAAAATGTATTTAGTTACAAAAATGCAGTTAGTGAAACAACATAAAAATATTTTAGTTCGTAATATTGACGATTCAGTCAACATCACTTCAAAAATAAAGCATAGCCCCCTCTTACCAAATTCTATTCGTGCTCTAATAGTTGGACCATCCAATTGTGGAAAGACTAATGTTATGATTGGCTTACTAGAAAGTCCTAATGGACTCAAGTTTGAAAACATCTATTTATACTCAAAATCTCTATATCAACCCAAATATGAATACCTGAAGAAACTAATTTCACCAATTAAAGGAATGGGATATTATACATTTACAGATAATGAATCAGTTATTCCACCTGACGAAGCTAAAACTAATTCAATTATGATATTTGATGATGTTGCATGTGAAAAGCAGAATAATATACGTACATATTTTTGTATGGGGCGACATAGGGATGTCGATTCATTCTACTTGTGTCAAACTTATACTAGAATTCCCAAGCATTTAATAAGAGACAATGCCAATGTTATTATAATGTTTAAACAAGATGAGACAAATATGAAGCAAGTAGTAGGGAACTGTTCCTCCGGGCGCCGATTAAAATTGTGAAATTTGGGTAATTAAAATTTGAAATTTGAGAATTTCAGTACAAAATTTTAAAATTTGGGTAATTAAAATTTTAAAATTCTTGGAAATTTGTGAAATTTGATACCCTTGAGTTTTCGGCGGCACGCTTTGATGTTTTTTTGTTTACATAAGGAATTTTTTGTTTACATTAGGAGTTTTTTTTTTTTTTTGTTTACATTAACCCTTGTGGGAACGGGTGATTTTTTTTTTGGGGGTTACATTAATTGTGTGAACGGGTGATTTTGTTTTTTGTGGGAATACGTTAAGTGGGTTCATAGGTTGGAGGTTTTTCTTTTTGTAATGTATGTATGTATATGACGACGGGAAAATCATGAATATGATTTTTCCTAGTACCAACGGGAAAATCATGAATATGATTTTTCCTATTACTAATGGGGGTGAAATAGTCGGCATTTTTTCCTAATGCCGACGGCAATGCATGAATATTTTTCCTAATGCCGACGGCAAAACATGATTATTATTTTTTTCAAATGCCGACGGGAAAATGATTTTTCATAATTCCGACGGGAATTATTATTGTTAATGCTAATATAGGATTTGAAGACAGGCCGTGATTTGGGTGGGTGGAGTTGTTGTTGTAATATATAACCGAGGGAGTTTATGGATGTGTCTGTCTGTCTGTCTGTTGTGCGAGGCTGTGATTAGCCGGGGGAGCGTGGTGTAGTTGAGGTAGATAGATTCGGTGTATGTGTGTATACCTGTCTGTTGGAATTTGTGTGAGGGTATGATTGACAGGGGGCGGGGTGTAGTTGAGGTAGATCGACTGCGTGTATGCAGGTGTTGCAAGTCTGTAGGAATTTAAGGCTTATAGTGATTTGGGGTAGGTGAGGATGTTGTTGTACGAGTAGTATGTATCCATGGGATTTGTGGATGTGTCTGTCCGGAGGAATTTAAGCGAGGCTGTTATTGGGAGTGGGTGTGGTGTAGTTGAGGTTGATCAACTGCGTGTATGTATGTCTATATGTTTGTAGGAGCTTAAGGCTGATCGTGATTTGGGAGAGGTGAGGGTGTTGTTGTAATATGTATACGTAGGAATCTGTATGTATATATGTCTGTAAAAAATTAAGGCTGATCATGATTTAGGGTAGGTGAGGTTGGTGTAGTAATATGTCTGTGTGTATGTACATATGTTTGTAGAAGTTTAATGCTATTAGTGATTTGAGGATAGGCGAGGGTGTTGTCGTACGAGTGATATGTACCCGTGGGAATCTGTATGCATGTTCGTAGGAGTTTAAGGCTGATCGTGATTTGTGTTGTTGTCAGTGTTGTTTGTAGGAATGACCGTGAGAATTTTTGTATGCATATCTGTAGGAATTTAAGGTTGGCCGTGTTTTGTGAGGGGTGGTGTGTTGTTGAAATAATTTGAATTTTTCTTAGATGAAATCTGGTATATATGTGTGTGTGTGTGTGTGCGTGTGTGTGCGTATGATTTTCTCACGCTAGTAGTTTTATGTACGTAGAAATAAATTGTATTCAATATCGAGATTTGGTTCTATAAAATATTTTCATATATCTGATACATATACATAAGTATATTTTCATACTCAAGGTTGCTGGGTATTTTGTCATGCTTAAAATTGTGTATATTTTCATACTCAAGGTTGCTGGGTATTTTGTCATGCTTAAAATTGTCCAGCTTTAAAGTCTGCCTACGAGAAATTTGTTTATATTACAGATTTTGTTTATTTAACTACGTCCGGCTTCTTTCCCTGAACTTCTTTTCATACGATCATGGGAATTTATAGTTTCTCTGTCCATAATAAGGTCGTTTAGCTTGGGCATGTGCTCTGACTGAATGGTTTGCGTTATTCATATATTTTTATGATGTAGATATGTAAGTGTGATTGTCAAGATCTAATAAATATTTGAGTATTGATAAGAAATTTGATATTATGTGTACATACATATCTACAAATTGATTTTATGTATGTATGTACATATGTATGTACATACAAATAAGTGTTTGCCTCCGTGTTTGAATACATTTTTTTTTTTGTTTTTGTTGTTGTTCTAAATATTCGCCTGGTCTTTTATATATAGATGTCAAATATCTTCATAGTTTTTTTTTTTATTTGAAATTAAAAAACGTTGATTTAATTTTTATCTGTATTTACTTCAAAGTTTGTGAGGATTTGCTGTTTTAAGTAAAACTAAATTCCTTAAGATACATACTTTAGAATAATAGTAACTATAATAGAAATATTTCCTATATTTAATTTACATTTGTTTAAAGTTGATGCAGCTTATCTTCATTCTTAGAAATATTTTGATACAAAATTTTTTCCAGCCGTAGGCTTTTTTCATCACCTTTTACATTTATTTTAGAATATCTTGCATTGCCTTTTATACATTTATAAACATTTTTAAATGAAACTGATCCAGCAGTCCAGCTTATGTAATGATAGTTTTTTGTTAGCCAGCTTGCTTCTTTTTTTTATTTTTTATTGATTATTGAGTTTTATAATGAAATTATTATATTCGTAATTGTTGAAAACAATCGCTACTTCTTTTGCGATGAAATCATTTGAATTACTTTTGAAACCTTGTACGTATATAAAAATTATGTTGTTTTCCATATTACTCAATTTATAAGACTTTTCGAATTTGACCTTTGATAGGTATATATATTCTAGTATATGATCATGAATAAGAATACAGTAAGCTGATTTCTTTGCTTACTATTTCAAATTAAAATTTTATTCAATTAGCCCGATATTGAATAAAAGGAGCTTTTTTATCTTAAACTCTGGTACAGGTAGAAACGCATGAGATTCTTTCATATACTACCTTTGCTGGAATCTTAGATACATGTAATAACTATATAGAATTGCATTACGTTTATTTTTAAATTTTATGTTAGGATTATCATCATATGGATATGAGACTGAACTTAAATGTACTTTTAAATTAGTTAATTCATAATGAATAATCTTATTTTCTTCTTGAATAGCGAACAACAGAAAACGAAGTCGTTTTCTTACAATTTAGGTCTAACCTCTCAACTGGTCCTCTAGTATACAATATGACTTTATATGTCAACATTTCTGACTCCTCTTTGTCAGCGTTAGGGATAATTAATTTTAAACTTTTTATTCTTCAAATTGTGTTACTTCATACTGATAATATGTTTAAGTACATTAATAATGTACGAGTATATGTTTATTTTATGACGGGTCCCTATAGCTTTTATTTGATGTTCTAGATGAAGTGTTTTTTTTTTCTAATTTTATTAAAGTTTAGCGTATTGCGTATATATTTCTAATATATTTAAGTGAGCTTTTTGTACCTGTCAGACAGAGTGTACGTATCAGTTGATCAGTCAGTCTCTCTTTTTATTTTATTAATTTTTTCTTCTAATGTGTCACTACTATTTTTTCAGATTTTACTACTTGAAATAGAAAATATTTATATAATTTTAAAAGTATTAATATATACATACATATAGGTAAATATATGTATGTACGTAAAAATTAGTTCATATACAAAGAAATACATCTTTAATAATCAACTATTCTAGAAAATCGATCTAAAATAACACATTTACCTCCATCATCATTTCACCGTCAGTGTTTTCATAAAGTGTTAGAAACATTGGAATATCTATGTTTAGGAGAATTTTTACTTCAAGTGTTTCTATATAAGATTTGGTGTTTGACCCCTTGACGTTATTGTGGTTAACGTAGGCTGCGTTGTATCGCATTCAGATGTAATAATTTCTCACTTAGAAAAGGTCCTCATTACCATCAATCATACCTGTATATAATACATTCATGAGTTGAGTTGATTTAGATACAATTGCTGTCTACAAATTAATGATTAGAAAAAAGCTTTCTCATCACATTCTAACAGGTTTTAATATTTTGCTAGCATGCATGCTTTAGCATGCTATTCTATCAATAGTGAGGCGAGAGTCCGACATATAGTGGTGTTTCAATTAAAAATCTATACAATTAGAATTACGAATTCACTCTTTTGAATTTTTGACAAAGTAGATACATATGTATGTATGTATTTCACTTGCCACAAACTCTTAAAATTTCTGTACTTATAAAAATATGATGTCAGGAATTTTTTTAAATCATACATGCTTCGGCATGCTTCCAATATTTTTCTCGGTAAATTTATTTCATACTCATACAGATACAGATATAAAGTAAGATCTGTTTACATTCCATTTTACAATTTATGCATGCTTCAGCATGATTCTAGTTGAAGTCTGTATTTATTTAGTAAGTTTGTTTGATACCCATTCATACACATGTACATTGTTAAAGATTGGATATCAAAATCCAATTTTCTTAGTTTATCTAGAAATGAACAAAGTGAATATCTTTTATAATAACCATATTCACACTTTAAAATTTTGTGTGCTAGAGCTTTCGAAATGGAAAATGTACACCTTTTACTACAAAAATTGATAATATGATGTGTTGCTGAATATTTTGAACTCTTAAGTTTTCACAATATTTCATACAGACCATCAAGTTTAGAGAATTGTAGTATATTAAGCTATTTATCTTCCCTGAGACCTAACATTCCTAATCAATCCTTCAAAAAACCAATACAAACTAGATTTTTCCTTTTTAATTTTATTTATATTTTCATTGAATTTCAACATTTTGTACCTCTTCAAATTACTGTATACTGTATTTTGCACCTTTTTCTCATTCGTTGAGTTAACTTTAATCGCAAATATTTCAATGATGAGATGAACTTTTCTATTGTAGGCATTAAGTAAATCTTTGTGTATATCAATCCACTTATATGAACCATTATACCTAAATTCTTAACACATAATTCCTTTTAATGATCTATTAATTTATTCTACTATTGATGCTTTCATATTATGAAATTTTTAATCCTCTGTTTATGCATGAATTTTGCAGTGTTTATTAAAAATTCTTTACCAACATCTATATGTTTTTTTTTGTTTTGATACTCATATCATTTCAAAAATATTTTCCATTGCCTTGGTTTTTTTTCGAGTGCAGCTTTTATTTTCAACGATACTCACAATATAAATTTTGAGAATGTGTCAGTTACAGTCAGCAAAAAATCAATAATTTCTATTTTCTCTAGAATAGCTACCTAGTTCACCTAAATCAGCTCCATAAAAGATCATCTATTCCATTCATTACATCACTACAATACACAAACAATTTTATAAATTTATTGTGGATTACGTTTACTAAATTTCTTTTTAAGGACATTGAGTTGTTTTACAGTTTTTTGGCGAATGTTGTGATCTACTTGATACATTTTCAGCTATTTATACTAAAATGTAGTTAATTTTCCAATCTATAAATTTTATCGCTCAGCTGTTCAATTTGTTTGTCAAAAGATGATTTAATTTTTAGAATGTCTTTTTCAATTTTATACCTATCTTCTATCGTTAATTTTATTTCGCACTCCACTCCATTAATTTGCATTTGAATATATCCTTGAATTATATTAATGCCTTAAGCTTTATTATTAATTCATCCTTTAGTTTCTAGATTTGAGTTTCGAGAAACAATTTACTGATAACATTATTCTCCGTCAGTGAATGATGATGATTCTCTATGTATGCATTGGTAGAAATTATATATTTTATTTAGTTTTCAAAATCAAACTTGTCATAGTATTTTCACGTTTTATCAATCACTAAAGAAAATAAACCCACTTTTAAACTCCATATTTGACCATCAACTTGTATTTTATCTTTATTCAGTTTTAGATTTCTATCACCAAATTCCCATTCATTATTGAAATCTTTAGGTGAGTCATAGTTTGTATCTAATTCATTTCTTCCTTTCAAGACTAATAAGTTAATATAAGTATCTTCGGTGTTGGAAAGCTGTGGGTAAAAATCATCTTCTTAATCATCATAATCATTCACAGTATTAGCATCATTAAATAAGATGGTATTATCAAATATTGTTCCTTTTGAAAGTTTCTTTAACTTCTTTCTATCTTGACTGATGGTTTCTGAGGCTTTAATACTTATACTATTTTCAGATTCTATATTGTTTTTACTTTGTTCTTTCTTGTGTATTCTTTCAATATTTTTAGAACTATTCATGAATTCTTTGAGAGGTTCTGTTTTAGGATCAAATATACATATCTCTTAGTTGTTCACGTGTATCTATTTCACCAGTTTTTATACTACGAAGCTTTTTCTTCAAGACGCTTCTTATCAACACCAACTGTTTAAAATTTTCTCATACATGTTTAATAATAGCAAATAAGAGGTATCAGCTATTAGATCAGGTACCACCTATTAGATCAGCTATCAGCTATCAGATCAGCTTATCAGGAGCTGGTCTGGTTTTCAGATCAGCTTATCAGGAGCTGGTCTGGTTTTCAGATCAGCTTATCAGGACCTGATCTGGTTTTCAGATCAGCTTATCAGGACCTGATCTGGTTTTCAGATCAGCTTATCAGGAGCTGGTCTGGTTTTCAGATCAGCTTATCAGGACCTGATCTGGTTTTCAGATCAGCTTATCAGGAGCTGGTCTGGTTTTCAGATCAGCTTATCAGGACCTGATCTGGTTTTCAGATCAGCTTATCAGGACCTGATCTGGGTTTCAGATCAGCTTATCAGGAGCTGGTCTGGTTTTACGATCAGCTTATCAGGAGCTGGTCTAGTTTTCAGATCAGGTTATCAGGTATCAAATCAGATTATCTGTTTCAGATTGGGTTATCAGTTTACAAGTAGCTGAACACTTATAACATCTAGATGAAGGAATTTTAAGGTCAGATAAAATGTGAAAAACTATACTGTTATGTAGTCAAGTTATTTTCTAAGACGATCGTCACTTAATTCAGTATCTTTGCTTATAATCAAAATTCCATATTTTTAATACCAACAAGATTTATATTTTTCTCACATTACTTAAACATTCTAACTACATTATGATTATTTCCTATCAAATGTATGGTGATTCTGGAATAAATTTGACATTAGTAGAATGCATCAACATTCTTATCTTACCCCATACAAAAATATGCTTCTCACAACATGGTTAAATATCATATTGGTATTACTTCTAGCTTTCTTAAAAGAAATAACAGATTCATTATCTCTAAATGTGTAATACCTATGACTTTCATTAATGAAATTAATTTCTACAGCAATTCATATTTAGATTGTCTTTGAGTATAAATATGAAGATGATTTCAAGTTTTACTCCATCAAAACTTTCTAGCCAGCCAATCATAACATTATTATTATTTTTTTATTTATTTTTTTTTCGCAATTTGACAGTCCAACTATTCTTGCACGAATAGAAATTGATAGAAGGGAACTATGATTTATTTTTGAGCTATCGTTTGATGACTCATCAAAATTTCGTATCATCCTATATTTAGGTTGTTTTACTAACCGCTTTTGTGTAACTAAATACATTTTATAAATATTATCTCTTATTATACAAAAAGTAAAATAATACAGCTTTTCGATTTCAGAAAATATTTTCTAAAATCGTGTAGCTGCATTATTTTATTTTTTTATAATAACAGATAATGCTGCATACTCACAATCAAAACAACATAAAAATAATATTTGTTTTGAGTATGAGTATGCGTCAATATTTATGAAATGCATTTAGTTACAAAAAATGTGGTTAGTAAAACAAAGTATATTTTAACAGTTTAAAATCAGTATTTTGTACGACAATACTGGTTTTAAACTCTTAAAATATACTTTGTTTTGACTATGAGTAGGAACCATTATCTCTTATTATAGGAAAAATAAAATAATATAGCCATATGATATCAGAAACTATTTTCCGATATCGTATAGCTACATTATTTTATTTTTTCTATAATAAGAGATAATATTTATGAAATACATTTCATAAATATTGGTACATACTCATAGTCAAAACAACCTAAAAATAGGATGGTACGAAATATTGATGAATCATCAAAATTTCATACCAAGGTATATTTATGTTGTTTTACTAACCGCATTTTGTAACTAAATGCATTTTATAAATATTATATATTACTATAGAAAAAATAGTATGGTCATATGATAACAGAAAACATAATTTCTGATATCATATAATCATACTATTTTTTCTATAATAAGAGATAATGAGCCAAACTCATACTCAAAACAAAGGATATTTTGAGTATGAGTATGCTTCAATATTTATGAAATGCATTTAGTTACAAAATGAGGTTAGTAAAACAAAGTATATTTTAAGAGTTTAAAACCACCATTTTTATGGTAATACTGGTTTTAAACACTTAAAGCATACTTTGTTTTGACTATGTGCATGCACTAATATTTAGGAAAGGGATTTCATAAATATTGACCCATACTCATAGTCAAAACAACATAAAAATACCTTGGTATGAAATTTTGATGAGTCATCAAACGATAGCTCAAAAATAAATCATAGTTCCCTTCTATCAATTTCTATTCGTGCAAGAATAGTTGGACTGTCAAATTGCGAAAAAAAAATAAATAAAAAAATAATAATAATGTTATGATTGGCTGGCTAGAAAGTTTTGATGGAGTAAAACTTGAAATCATCTTCATATTTATACTCAAAGACAATCTAAATATGAATTGCTGTAGAAATTAATTTCATTAATGAAAGTCATAGGTATTACACATTTAGAGATAATGAATCTGTTATTTCTTTTAAGAAAGCTAGAAGTAATACCAATATGATATTTAACCATGTTGTGAGAAGCATATTTTTGTATGGGGTAAGATAAGAATGTTGATGCATTCTACTAATGTCAAATTTATTCCAGAATCACCATACATTTGATAGGAAATAATCATAATGTAGTTAGAATGTTTAAGTAATGTGAGAAAAATATAAATCTTGTTGGTATTAAAAATATGGAATTTTGATTATAAGCAAAGATACTGAATTAAGTGACGATCGTCTTAGAAAATAACTTGACTACATAACAGTATAGTTTTTCACATTTTATCTGACCTTAAAATTCCTTCATCTAGATGTTATAAGTGTTCAGCTACTTGTAAACTGATAACCCAATCTGAAACAGATAATCTGATTTGATACCTGATAACCTGATCTGAAAACTAGACCAGCTCCTGATAAGCTGATCGTAAAACCAGACCAGCTCCTGATAAGCTGATCTGAAACCCAGATCAGGTCCTGATAAGCTGATCTGAAAACCAGATCAGGTCCTGATAAGCTGATCTGAAAACCAGACCAGCTCCTGATAAGCTGATCTGAAAACCAGATCAGGTCCTGATAAGCTGATCTGAAAACCAGACCAGCTCCTGATAAGCTGATCTGAAAACCAGATCAGGTCCTGATAAGCTGATCTGAAAACCAGATCAGGTCCTGATAAGCTGATCTGAAAACCAGACCAGCTCCTGATAAGCTGATCTGAAAACCAGACCAGCTCCTGATAAGCTGATCTGATAGCTGATAGCTGATCTAATAGGTGGTACCTGATCTAATAGCTGATACCTCTTATTTGCTATTATTAAACATGTATGAGAAAATTTTAAACAGTTGGTGTTGATAAGAAGCGTCTTGAAGAAAAAGCTTCGTAGTATAAAAACTGGTGAAATAGATACACGTGAACAACTAAGAGATATGTATATTTGATCCTAAAACAGAACCTCTCAAAGAATTCATGAATAGTTCTAAAAATATTGAAAGAATACACAAGAAAGAACAAAGTAAAAACAATATAGAATCTGAAAATAGTATAAGTATTAAAGCCTCAGAAACCATCAGTCAAGATAGAAAGAAGTTAAAGAAACTTTCAAAAGGAACAATATTTGATAATACCATCTTATTTAATGATGCTAATACTGTGAATGATTATGATGATTAAGAAGATGATTTTTACCCACAGCTTTCCAACACCGAAGATACTTATATTAACTTATTAGTCTTGAAAGGAAGAAATGAATTAGATACAAACTATGACTCACCTAAAGATTTCAATAATGAATGGGAATTTGGTGATAGAAATCTAAAACTGAATAAAGATAAAATACAAGTTGATGGTCAAATATGGAGTTTAAAAGTGGGTTTATTTTCTTTAGTGATTGATAAAACGTGAAAATACTATGACAAGTTTGATTTTGAAAACTAAATAAAATATATAATTTCTACCAATGCATACATAGAGAATCATCATCATTCACTGACGGAGAATAATGTTATCAGTAAATTGTTTCTCGAAACTCAAATCTAGAAACTAAAGGATGAATTAATAATAAAGCTTAAGGCATTAATATAATTCAAGGATATATTCAAATGCAAATTAATGGAGTGGAGTGCGAAATAAAATTAACGATAGAAGATAGGTATAAAATTGAAAAAGACATTCTAAAAATTAAATCATCTTTTGACAAACAAATTGAACAGCTGAGCGATAAAATTTATAGATTGGAAAATTAACTACATTTTAGTATAAATAGCTGAAAATGTATCAAGTAGATCACAACATTCGCCAAAAAACTGTAAAACAACTCAATGTCCTTAAAAAGAAATTTAGTAAACGTAATCCACAATAAATTTATAAAATTGTTTGTGTATTGTAGTGATGTAATGAATGGAATAGATGATCTTTTATGGAGCTGATTTAGGTGAACTAGGTAGCTATTCTAGAGAAAATAGAAATTATTGATTTTTTGCTGACTGTAACTGACACATTCTCAAAATTTATATTGTGAGTATCGTTGAAAATAAAAGCTGCACTCGAAAAAAAACCAAGGCAATGGAAAATATTTTTGAAATGATATGAGTATCAAAACAAAAAAAAACATATAGATGTTGGTAAAGAATTTTTAATAAACACTGCAAAATTCATGCATAAACAGAGGATTAAAAATTTCATAATATGAAAGCATCAATAGTAGAATAAATTAATAGATCATTAAAAGGAATTATGTGTTAAGAATTTAGGTATAATGGTTCATATAAGTGGATTGATATACACAAAGATTTACTTAATGCCTACAATAGAAAAGTTCATCTCATCATTGAAATATTTGCGATTAAAGTTAACTCAACGAATGAGAAAAAGGTGCAAAATACAGTATACAGTAATTTGAAGAGGTACAAAATGTTGAAATTCAATGAAAATATAAATAAAATTAAAAAGGAAAAATCTAGTTTGTATTGGTTTTTTGAAGGATTGATTAGGAATGTTAGGTCTCAGGGAAGATAAATAGCTTAATATACTACAATTCTCTAAACTTGATGGTCTGTATGAAATATTGTGAAAACTTAAGAGTTCAAAATATTCAGCAACACATCATATTATCAATTTTTGTAGTAAAAGGTGTACATTTTCCATTTCGAAAGCTCTAGCACACAAAATTTTAAAGTGTGAATATGGTTATTATAAAAGATATTCACTTTGTTCATTTCTAGATAAACTAAGAAAATTGGATTTTGATATCCAATCTTTAACAATGTACATGTGTATGAATGGGTATCAAACAAACTTACTAAATAAATACAGACTTCAACTAGAATCATGCTGAAGCATGCATAAATTGTAAAATGGAATGTAAACAGATCTTACTTTATATCTGTATCTGTATGAGTATGAAATAAATTTACCGAGAAAAATATTGGAAGCATGCCGAAGCATGTATGATTTAAAAAAATTCCTGACATCATATTTTTATAAGTACAGAAATTTTAAGAGTTTGTGGCAAGTGAAATACATACATACATATGTATCTACTTTGTCAAAAATTCAAAAGAGTGAATTCGTAATTCTAATTGTATAGATTTTTAATTGAAACACCACTATATGTCGGACTCTCGCCTCACTATTGATAGAATAGCATGCTAAAGCATGCATGCTAGCAAAATATTAAAACCTGTTAGAATGTGATGAGAAAGCTTTTTTCTAATCATTAATTTGTAGACAGCAATTGTATCTAAATCAACTCAACTCATGAATGTATTATATACAGGTATGATTGATGGTAATGAGGACCTTTTCTAAGTGAGAAATTATTACATCTGAATGCGATACAACGCAGCCTACGTTAACCACAATAACGTCAAGGGGTCAAACACCAAATCTTATATAGAAACACTTGAAGTAAAAATTCTCCTAAACATAGATATTCCAATGTTTCTAACACTTTATGAAAACACTGACGGTGAAATGATGATGGAGGTAAATGTGTTATTTTAGATCGATTTTCTAGAATAGTTGATTATTAAAGATGTATTTCTTTGTATATGAACTAATTTTTACGTACATACATATATTTACCTATATGTATGTATATATTAATACTTTTAAAATTATATAAATATTTTCTATTTCAAGTAGTAAAATCTGAAAAAATAGTAGTGACACATTAGAAGAAAAAATTAATAAAATAAAAAGAGAGACTGACTGATCAACTGATACGTACACTCTGTCTGACAGGTACAAAAAGCTCACTTAAATATATTAGAAATATATACGCAATACGCTAAACTTTAATAAAATTAGAAAAAAAAAACACTTCATCTAGAACATCAAATAAAAGCTATAGGGACCCGTCATAAAATAAACATATACTCGTACATTATTAATGTACTTAAACATATTATCAGTATGAAGTAACACAATTTGAAGAATAAAAAGTTTAAAATTAATTATCCCTAACGCTGACAAAGAGGAGTCAGAAATGTTGACATATAAAGTCATATTGTATACTAGAGGACCAGTTGAGAGGTTAGACCTAAATTGTAAGAAAACGACTTCGTTTTCTGTTGTTCGCTATTCAAGAAGAAAATAAGATTATTCATTATGAATTAACTAATTTAAAAGTACATTTAAGTTCAGTCTCATATCCATATGATGATAATCCTAACATAAAATTTAAAAATAAACGTAATGCAATTCTATATAGTTATTACATGTATCTAAGATTCCAGCAAAGGTAGTATATGAAAGAATCTCATGCGTTTCTACCTGTACCAGAGTTTAAGATAAAAAAGCTCCTTTTATTCAATATCGGGCTAATTGAATAAAATTTTAATTTGAAATAGTAAGCAAAGAAATCAGCTTACTGTATTCTTATTCATGATCATATACTAGAATATATATACCTATCAAAGGTCAAATTCGAAAAGTCTTATAAATTGAGTAATATGGAAAACAACATAATTTTTATATACGTACAAGGTTTCAAAAGTAATTCAAATGATTTCATCGCAAAAGAAGTAGCGATTGTTTTCAACAATTACGAATATAATAATTTCATTATAAAACTCAATAATCAATAAAAAATAAAAAAAAGAAGCAAGCTGGCTAACAAAAAACTATCATTACATAAGCTGGACTGCTGGATCAGTTTCATTTAAAAATGTTTATAAATGTATAAAAGGCAATGCAAGATATTCTAAAATAAATGTAAAAGGTGATGAAAAAAGCCTACGGCTGGAAAAAATTTTGTATCAAAATATTTCTAAGAATGAAGATAAGCTGCATCAACTTTAAACAAATGTAAATTAAATATAGGAAATATTTCTATTATAGTTACTATTATTCTAAAGTATGTATCTTAAGGAATTTAGTTTTACTTAAAACAGCAAATCCTCACAAACTTTGAAGTAAATACAGATAAAAATTAAATCAACGTTTTTTAATTTCAAATAAAAAAAAAAACTATGAAGATATTTGACATCTATATATAAAAGACCAGGCGAATATTTAGAACAACAACAAAAACAAAAAAAAAAATGTATTCAAACACGGAGGCAAACACTTATTTGTATGTACATACATATGTACATACATACATAAAATCAATTTGTAGATATGTATGTACACATAATATCAAATTTCTTATCAATACTCAAATATTTATTAGATCTTGACAATCACACTTACATATCTACATCATAAAAATATATGAATAACGCAAACCATTCAGTCAGAGCACATGCCCAAGCTAAACGACCTTATTATGGACAGAGAAACTATAAATTCCCATGATCGTATGAAAAGAAGTTCAGGGAAAGAAGCCGGACGTAGTTAAATAAACAAAATCTGTAATATAAACAAATTTCTCGTAGGCAGACTTTAAAGCTGGACAATTTTAAGCATGACAAAATACCCAGCAACCTTGAGTATGAAAATATACACAATTTTAAGCATGACAAAATACCCAGCAACCTTGAGTATGAAAATATACTTATGTATATGTATCAGATATATGAAAATATTTTATAGAACCAAATCTCGATATTGAATACAATTTATTTCTACGTACATAAAACTACTAGCGTGAGAAAATCATACGCACACACACACACACACATATATACCAGATTTCATCTAAGAAAAATTCAAATTATTTCAACAACACACCACCCCTCACAAAACACGGCCAACCTTAAATTCCTACAGATATGCATACAAAAATTCTCACGGTCATTCCTACAAACAACACTGACAACAACACAAATCACGATCAGCCTTAAACTCCTACGAACATGCATACAGATTCCCACGGGTACATATCACTCGTACGACAACACCCTCGCCTATCCTCAAATCACTAATAGCATTAAACTTCTACAAACATATGTACATACACACAGACATATTACTACACCAACCTCACCTACCCTAAATCATGATCAGCCTTAATTTTTTACAGACATATATACATACAGATTCCTACGTATACATATTACAACAACACCCTCACCTCTCCCAAATCACGATCAGCCTTAAGCTCCTACAAACATATAGACATACATACACGCAGTTGATCAACCTCAACTACACCACACCCACTCCCAATAACAGCCTCGCTTAAATTCCTCCGGACAGACACATCCACAAATCCCATGGATACATACTACTCGTACAACAACATCCTCACCTACCCCAAATCACTATAAGCCTTAAATTCCTACAGACTTGCAACACCTGCATACACGCAGTCGATCTACCTCAACTACACCCCGCCCCCTGTCAATCATACCCTCACACAAATTCCAACAGACAGGTATACACACATACACCGAATCTATCTACCTCAACTACACCACGCTCCCCCGGCTAATCACAGCCTCGCACAACAGACAGACAGACAGACACATCCATAAACTCCCTCGGTTATATATTACAACAACAACTCCACCCACCCAAATCACGGCCTGTCTTCAAATCCTATATTAGCATTAACAATAATAATTCCCGTCGGAATTATGAAAAATCATTTTCCCGTCGGCATTTGAAAAAAATAATAATCATGTTTTGCCGTCGGCATTAGGAAAAATATTCATGCATTGCCGTCGGCATTAGGAAAAAATGCCGACTATTTCACCCCCATTAGTAATAGGAAAAATCATATTCATGATTTTCCCGTTGGTACTAGGAAAAATCATATTCATGATTTTCCCGTCGTCATATACATACGTACATTACAAAAAGAAAAACCTCCAACCTATGAACCCACTTAACGTATTCCCACAAAAAACAAAATCACCCGTTCACACAATTAATGTAACCCCCCAAAAAAAAATCACCCGTTCCCACAAGGGTTAATGTAAACAAAAAAAAAAAAAAAACTCCTAATGTAAACAAAAAATTCCTTATGTAAACAAAAAAACATCAAAGCGTGCCGCCGAAAACTCAAGGGTATCAAATTTCACAAATTTCCAAGAATTTTAAAATTTTAATTACCCAAATTTTAAAATTTTGTACTGAAATTCTCAAATTTCAAATTTTAATTACCCAAATTTCACAATTTTAATCGGCGCCCGGAGGAACAGTTCCCTACTACTGAAGCATGTTTATAGAGATCATGTTGGTGGCGATATGAGTTATGAAAAGTTTCATGAGATTTGTCGAGAGTGTTGGAAGGATAAATATGGATTTTTGGTGATTAGCAAAGATAATGAATTAAATGATGGACGCTACAGAAAGCAATTTGACTATTTCATAACTATATAAACTACTCTTCATAAACATTTACTTTAGTTATTAATCTAACTTTAAGCTTGATACATCTATTTGCTATAACCTCATCTGATACCTGATAAGCTGATCTGAAAACCAGACCAGCTACCTAATAAGCTGATTTGATACCTGATAACCTGATCTGAAAACCAGACCAGGTCCTGAAAAGCTGATCTGAAAACCAGATCAGGTCCTGAAAAGCTGATCTGAAAACCAGACCAGGTCCTGAAAAGCTGATCTGAAAACCAGATCAGGTCCTGAAAAGCTGATCTGAAAACCAGACCAGGTCCTGAAAAGCTGATCTGAAAACCAGACCAGGTCCTGAAAAGCTGATCTGAAAACCAGACCAGGTCCTAAAAAGCTGATCTGAAAACCAGACCAGGTCCTGAAAAGCTGATCTGAAAACCAGACCAGGTCCTGAAAAGCTGATCTGAAAACCAGACCAGGTCCTAAAAAGCTGATCTGAAAACCAGACCAGGTCCTGAAAAGCTGATCTGAAAACCAGACCAGGTCCTGAAAAGCTGATCTGAAAACCAGACCAGGTCCTAAAAAGCTGATCTGAAAACCAGACCAGGTCCTGAAAAGCTGATCTGAAAACCAGACCAGGTCCTGAAAAGCTGATCTGAAAACCAGACCAGGTCCTAAAAAGCTGATCTGAAAACCAGACCAGGTGCTAATAAGCTGATCTAATAGCTGATACCTCATCTAATAGCTGATACCTTTTATTTATTAAACATGGATGAGAAAATTTTAAAACAGTTGGTGTTGACAAGAAATGTCTTGAAGAAAAAGCTTCGTAGTATAAAAACTGGTGAAATAGATACACGTGAACAACTAAGAGACACATTTAAACCTATAACAGAACCACTGAAAGAATTCATAAATAGTTCTAAAAAAATTAAAAGAATTCCCATTAAAGAAGAAAATAAAATGAAGACAGAAGTTGAAAATAATACAAGTTTAAAGTCTGAAAAACCATCACTCAAGATAGAGACAAGTACACCAAAGAAACTAGCAGAAGGAACAATATTTGATAATACCACCTTATTTAATGATACTAATTCTAAAAATGATGATGATGATGATGAAGATGATTTTTACTCACAAACTTCCAATACAGAAGATACTTATACTGATTTATCAGTCTTGGAAGAAAGAAATGAATTAGATACAAACTATGGTCCACATAAAGATTTCAATAATGAATGGAAATTTGGTGATAGTAAACTTACACTTAGTGAACATAAAATACAAGTTGGTGGCCAAATATGGGCTCTAACACCTGGACTATTTTCTCTAATGTTTTATAAAATACCAAAAAATTATGATAAATTTGAACTCGAAATCTATAAAAAGATTTTAATTACTACTAATGCATATAGAAGAGACTATAAACCTGATGGTCAAGTTAAGGGTACTAGAGGATATAAATATAAACATATTATTAAGAAATTTATTGACGAGAAAAACCAAAAGAATTTAAGTGAATCAACAGGATCTAAGCCAAAAGGTAGCTACTTAGGTGATGGAATGATGGAATTTAACATTCATAAGCCCAACTATATATACTGGGATGATCCAAATGAGCTAGTAGATCGACTTCGACTACTGCTCGCATCACAAGCTGCAGGTCATAATAATCACAATAACGAGATTATATCAATTATTGAAGAACTACGTGAAGCTAATATAATACATTAACTTTAATAAAGTATATAAAGCATGTCTGTTGATAAATTTGGACATTATTTAAACGATACTAGCAACATAGTTTCTTTGAAAAATGCACCTAAACTGCTGGGGTTCTTTGTGGATACGAACAACAACATTGATGTCCAAAACAAAAGGATCAAAAATGTTGCAAAAGCTGTGGAGGAAAACGATGTTATCAATAAATTGTTTCTGCAAACTCAAATCGAAAAACTAGAAGAGAAATTATTAGCATTCTTTAAGAGAGACAGTACTTTAATTCAAGAAAATATTCAAATACAAATTGAGGATCTACATCGCGAAACAAAATTAGATATAGAAGAAAATTATAAAATTGAAAAAGATATTCTAAAAATTAAAACATCCTTTGAAGAGCAAATTGAACAGCTTAATGAGAAAATTTATAGATTAGAAAATTACATGTTTGTATCAATAGCTGAAAGTGCTTCAACTAGACCACAACACTCTCCAAAAAATCTCTAAAAACAACTTAATGTCTTCAAAAAGAAATTTAGTAAACGAACTCCATAAGCAAGCACGAAAACATTTTGTGCGTCGCAGAGTTGTAATGAAAGGAATAGATGATCTTTGGCAAGCTGATTTAGTTGAAATGGGGAACTATTCTAAAGAAAATAGAAATTATCGATTTTTGCTGACTATAATTGACACATTCTCAAAATTTGCATGGGCAGTACCGCTAAAAACAAAAACTGCACTTGAAACAACCAACGCAATGGAAAATATTTTTGAATTGGGGCGAATACCAAAAAACATACAAACAGATGATGGTAAAGAATTTTTCAACAAAAACTTTGAAAAATTAATGCATAAATACAGCATTAATCACTACTCAACATATAGCATTATGAAAGCATCAATAGTAGAACGATTTAATAGAACTCTAAAAGGAATGATGTGGAAAGAATTTAGCTATAATGGTTCTTATAAGTGGATTGATATATACAAAGATTTACTTAATACCTACAATAGAAAAGTTCATCGTACCATTAAAATGCCTCCAATTAAAGTCAACTCAACAAATGAGGAAAAGCTGCTAAATACAGTATACAGTCATATGAAAATGTATAAAATGTCAAAATTTAATGTAGGAGATCATGTACGCATAAGCAAATATAAGCATACATTTGAAAAAGGTTATACTCCAAATTGGACTACAGAAATTTTCACAATTACAAGAGTTCAAAATACAAATCCTGCAACATACATATTAGAAGACTATCTTGATAATCCTATTAAAGGTGGATTCTATACTGACGAACTTTCAAAAACCAGATTTCCAAATACATATCTAGTTGAAAAGGTGCTTAAAATTAAAGGGAAGGAGGTATATGTTAAATGGCTGGGATTTTCTAATCAACACAATTCTTGGATAAGTAAAGATGAAATATTATAGGTGCAAGAAAAACTAAATCAACAACAACATCATAGCAAAACAATAATAGCATTAATATTAAGAAACTAATGTTAATTTTAAAATAAGAAAATGAAATAAATATGTAAATTATGCTTATAAACCATACTGTCTACTAAACTTTATTTAATTGTAATCAGTCTGTTATAATGTCAATAACACTTACTCTGAGCTCTAACTCATCAGAATTATCTGCTAGTTACTTTCCTCCTATTGAATTACATGGTGCATATGAGTGTGCTCTAACTGATTTTCATTCATACAATAGTATTCCAAATGTAGACACCTACAACAATATGTTTCATATAGGGGAACATACAATAGAAATACCAATTGGATCTTACGAATTACATGATATAGTTGATTTTATAGAAGAGCAATACAAACTACTCTGTCCAGCAAATAAGATTTTTATTGAAGCCAATAACAATACAATGCAAGTTAAAGTTAATAGTTCCAAGGATACTGTATATTTTAATAAAGACAATACAATTGGAAAACGTTTAGGATACAATAGCAAAATCCTAACACCAAACAAATATTATTATTCAGATCTTCCAGTTAATATTTTTAAAGTAAATCTCTTGCGAGTTGAAAGTAGTATCGCTATTAACACATATATGAATAACTCCAAATCGCATACACTTCATGAATTTCCGATTAATGTGCCTCCAGGCTATAAAATAGATGAAGTTCCAAGAAATCTCATCTATTTACCTGTGAACACCAGAGAGATAAGTTCACTAGCGCTGCGCGTAGTTGATCAACACGGTGATTTAATTAATTTCCGAGGAGAGGAAATTACAATACGAATACATTTAAGGCCAACTAAATAATGCTAATATACAACACAAATACATTAAAAAATATAGCAGCAAGAACAACAACATCATTAAAGCGACCAGTACAACAAAAAGCACTAACAACATCAAATAAAAATTTTCTAAAGTCCTTGAATTTTAAATTGAAGACAAAATGAGTTCAATAATAGATGTCTTAGATAAGCCCTTGTCTGATGAGAATATAATCAAAAAGGACTATCATACATATGTACCATACTTACAATCTTACAACAATAATGATGAAATTAGAATTTCAATACAAAATCAAGATTTGTACGTGCTACCCAGTGAAAGCTACATTTATGTAGAAGGTTTTGTTGCTGATGATAATAACTCTAAATCTTCTTCATCATCGGACAACTTTATATTAAAAAACAACTTTGTGGCATATCTATTTGATGAAATTCGCTATGAGCTCAATGGAATTGAAATTGATCATACAAGATATTTAGGAGCCACAAGCACCATAAAAAATTTGGTTTCTATGTCACCAACAGAAAGCAACGTGATGCAAAATGCTGGATGGAACAAAATTGACGATGTCACTCTTGTAAATGGATTTTTCAATTTCTATGTACCTCTAAAAATGCTTCTAGGATTCGCTGAAGACTACAACAAAGTTATACTAAATGGAAAACATGAATTGATACTCTTGCGCAATAAGAACGACGAAGATCTTGTACGCTCGAGTGTTTCTACTAAAAAAGCTAAGCTTACAATTTCACTAATCTCATGGAGAATCCCACATGTACAATTATCCGACTTTAGCAAATTGAATATGATTAAAATTATTAACAATGGTGCTTCTATACCTATGGCATTTCGCAGTTGGGATTGTCATGTCAATCCACAATTAAATATGGGAACTAGCCACATTTGGAATGTTAAACTGGCTGCAAATAGAGAACGCCCTCGTTTTGTATTGATTGCTTTTCAACAAGAAAATAAGTTTGTTCATTGTGATTTGACTAATTTAAAAGTACATTTAAATTCAGTCTCATATCCATATGATGACCTTAACATAAAGTTCAAAAATGAACGATATGCAATTCTATATGATATGTACGTAAGATTTCAACAAAGCTACTATATGAAAGAATCTCAACCACTTCTAACTGCACCAGAGTTTAAGACAAAAGCTCCTATTATTGTAGTAGATGTCAGTCATCAGAATGAATCACTCAATAATGGACCGATTGATATAAAAATAGAATTTGAAACAGCAACTAATATTGCAGCAAAAACATCAGCTTACTGTATTCTTATTCATGATCGTATAATAGAATATGTACCCATCAAAGGACAAGTTCGAAAAGTCTTATAAATTGACTAATATGGAAAACAATATAATTTTCATAGACGTACAAGGTTTCAAAAATAATTCAAATGATTTCATCGCAAAAGAAGTAGCAATTGTTTTCAACAATTATGAATATAACAATTTCATTATAAAACCCTCATTTGATATCAAATGTTTATCAATAGAAAAGCGAAGAGAAGCAAAGTGGCTAACAAAAAACTATCATCACCTAAGCTGGACTGCTGGATCAGTTTCATTTCAAAGCGTTTGCAATTTTATAAAAGCCAACGCAAGATGTTCTAAAATTTATGTAAAAGGTGAAGAAAAAAGATGCTGGTTGGAAAAAATTTTATGTCGAAAAATTTTTAACGTTGAGGATATAGGCTGCATCAACTTTAAACAAATGGAAATCAAGTATCCCGAATATTTTTATTGTAATTATCATAAATTTGGTGCTTGCGCACTAAAAAATGCTATTTTACTAACAAAAGAAATGTCTTGCTTTAATTAAACTTTTTCACTTTTTAAAATATGAATGTATGTATCATTATAAAATTTTAAATAAAATTTTAAACAATAAATGTATCAAAAATAAAATAATATACAAGTGTTTTCTTATTTCAAATACAAACTACATAAAGGAAAGAGAAGGAAGTGGGGAGGAGGAGAAGTTAACTTTTTTGCTTACTTGCAAATGCTTGGTTTTTGTTTCTCTGCTGCTGACTGTACTTAGTTTGCTGCTTTTAAATAATCGTAGACAAAGAAAATGATTACCTTGCAAAATATATATGTATTCTACAAAATATTCCACACACAAGTACCCACGATCACACATTCATACATGCACACATACATGCACACATACATACATACACATACATACATACACATACACATACATACATACACATACATACATATTTCTTAAACAAATACACAAAATATTAAATTACCCGCGACTATCAAGCTGGACCCCCCACACACAAGTATGGGTGTTCACATACATGTGAACACAAGTATGGGTGTTCAAATACATGTGAACACATAAATAAATATTTTCACTGATATTACTGATATATTATTACGATAACAAATTTCTACAGTCTGGCAACACTGGCAATTTTCCCTTTGGTATTAGAAAAAAATAATTATGTTTTGCCGTCGGCATTTGAAAAAAATAATAATCATGTTTTGCCGTCGGCATTTGAAAAAAATAATAATCATGTATTGCCGTAGGCATTAGGAAAAATATTCATATATTGCCGTAGGCATTAGGAAAAAATATTCATATATTGCCGTAGGCATTAGGAAAAAATATTCATATATTGCCGTAGGCATTAGGAAAAATAATCATGTATTGCCGTAGGCATTAGGAAAAATATTCATATATTGCCGTAGGCATTAGGAAAAATAAATTTTCACAATTTCACCCCCCCATTAGTATTAGGAAAAATCATTTCATGATTTTCCCGTCGGCATATATACTTATGAAATCTTAATCTTATGAAACCCCTTAATCCACCCCACAAAAAAATAATGAGTTAGGCCCTTTCTATATTAAGGTAACCTCAAAAAAAATCACCCGTTCACACAAAGTTAATGTAAACAAAACTCCTTATGTAAACAAAAAATTCCTTATGTAAACAAAAAGTTGGACGGACTTATTGATCCACCCTCGTAAGGTATCAAATTTCACAAATTTCCAAGAATTTTAAAATTTTAAAATTTTAATTACCCAAATTTTAAAATTTTGTACTGAAATTCTCAAATTTCAAATTTTAATTACCCAAATTTCACAATTTTAATCGGCGCCCGGACCGGCAGTTCCCTACTACTATCGAGCATTGGACAAAAGAAAAAATATAAAACAACTAGGTCATTACGGATTGTAATATAAAATAAGTCTGTGTCCGGGAAAAAGGGGGTAAGTAATTTGAATAGTTTGCGTGTAAGCAGTGAAGGAAAATTTAAAAAGAAATGGCAAGAGCAATTATGTTCCTTATAATATGGCTGTTTGCATAATTTCTTAATCGTATTTTAATGATAAAAGGACGAGCACGGTAAAAGTTAGTAACTGGTATAACGAACACGGCCGGGAACGTAACAAATTGCTTACCATTGTCTTAAAATATCCCTCAAGCAAAGAAAAAAAAACTAAGTGAATTAATTTGAATTTCTAGTACTAAAACCATACATTTTACATGTAGGTTTTGTGCAAAGGATAGAGCCATCTAGTAGTGAAGGAGGCAACCACCAGAGACTTTTTATAGGAAATCCCATAATATCATCCACAACGTGGACAGCAACCTAAAAATACCATACGCAAAAGTCAGAGCAGGGTAAGCCCGTACATACGCAATTATCTAAAAGAAAGAAAATGATAAAATTTTAACATATACATACATACATGTTTAAATTTAAAACCAGCATTGCCCTTCACTCGCCTTTGCAATAACCCTTTTTTGTAAAAGAAAAAAAAAAGAATTACCGCTAATATTATTAAGAGTCTCAAGAAGCAGAAAAAAAAGAGAGAGAATATAGAAGACCGTTAAAACGGAATCAACGTACAATCCCATACAAACTCATGACCGCTACAATGTTTGAATGTCATCCAGTAGTAATTAACGTTTTTTTTTATTAAAAACTATCGTATGCTAATATACCTCCAGTAATTGAACTGGAACCAAATAAATTAAAACTAGATTCGCTAATTAATTAATGTACAATAAATAAGAGATTCTCAGCTTGAAACATATTCAATTTTTGTTATAAACGTAAAAAAAAAAAGAAAAACAATAAAAATAAATTTTTATATCCCCTTTTTCACTACAACATACGAATTCATCCTTGGGCAAAGAAAAGTTTTCATAAAATGATTTTCAATTAAAGCCTCAAGGATAAGTCCGGATGTTAAAAAAAAAAAGATAAAAAGAAAAATGTATTCCTTTAACTAACTTATTGATTATTACTGTATTATGAAATATAACTAAATAAAAATATAAAGAATTAATTTGAATACATAACTAAATAAAAATATAAAGAATTAATTTGAATACATAACTAAATAAAAATATAAAGAATTAATTTGAATACATAACTAAAAAAACATATAAAGAATTAATTTGAATACATAACTAAATAAAATATAAAGAATTAATTTTAATACATAACTAAATAAAATATAAGGAATTAATTTGAATACATAACTAAATAAAATACAAAGAGTTTGCATATGTAACCAAATAAAATAGATTTATAAACGGATAACTAATTAAATTCAGTAATAAATATAATAAATGACCTAATGCCGGTTTAAATAAAAAAAAAACAAAAAAAATCAGTAATAGCTAAATAAACACGTAAAGGAATAAAATAAATAAGTTCATAATTAAATTAGTAGTAAATGATAATCAATCATGTCCTATTTGCTATAATTTTTTTTTGTACATTAATATGTATATTTGATTTAAATCCAATATTGTGTTTAATTAGATGTAAATATCTCTCTTTAAACTAGGATAAAGTAGCAACAATAAACATTATATAAACTTAGAATCTGTAAATGAATATAAAAATGAGTTTAATTATCATGCAAGGCTAAACGAATATAGGTAGAGGATGTGAATTCGTGGTGATCTGGTAAGTCTAAATCAGGGACTCCTATAAATTTCAATTTCCGGCGAACAGGAGTCAAGGATAGCTGAAAGAAGCTATATTAGGGGAGGGCAAGCCGAAGGAGACATATTCCAGCTAATCTCCAGGAACCAATGAAAATCCCAATGCATAAAACAACAGATTGAAACGCAACTGTCGCGTCCGTCCGTTCATGTATTATTTAATCTGCAATATTCCATCGATCTAATGGTCGAAGAATTATAATTATACGCTGGCACGAAAATTTTAAATTGTGGACAAAGCCTGGTGGAACGACCCCCCCATTTCCGGCGAGCTAATGCCGTGCCTTGACCAGCGTGCCTTCTCCACCACTACCTATAGGTTTGTCACAAAAGACAAAACAATGTACAAAATCTTAAGGCGAATGATAGCAAGTGGCCTTGTTAGTCCATATTATCATCAACTGACTACACCAATGTGTCAAACTCTTTATAAAAAAAATAAGCAAGAACTTTTTATTTTATTATTGACAGTTTGGTGATTGTCAGTTGTTATTATCCTTATAAGCCCTCTTGGTAATAAATTCCTAAAGCAGCAGAATGTCTGCACATATAAAGCACTGTAACAAAAGGATCTTTGATTGTGTACGTTTGTATTTTTATTTTTTTCATTTCAGGAGCTGCCAGATCCAAAAAAAATAAACAATAACTACACTAAAAAATATTTGGAATAAATTTTTATCAGTTACATATTAATAAAAATATATTAAGAGATAAGAAATTTCAAAACTCTAAAAAGCGGGATAAAAATTCAAGGCGGGATCAACCTCAGAAAAGCGGGATAATCCCGCCTAAAGCGGGATGTCTGGTCAGGTTAACTATAACCCTTTTGTGGTGCTACTATTTTGATAACAGCTGCATGTATCAAATCGAATGACCCAGTAGGAATATTTGCATGTAACAAAACAAATTACCCTGTAGGAAACTGAGTGTACTCTTGGTTTTATTATTTTTACAAATTGGTTTTAAGGTTTTATATATTAAAAATAAAAATGTAATGAAATCATAAAATGAAAATTATAATGTTGTGTTCATAAAAATAACCGGCGTATTCATAAAAATTCATTCATATACATGCGGCACAGTATATTCAAAATACAATATGATCAATCAATAACTCAATTTTATTAAAAATGTCCCATACATCAAAACAGAAACAAATCGACGATATTTTTATTACTTGTACACATTATTGGAAAATTATTTTAAAGGGGTAAGTACAAAATCCTATGGAGAAAAATCTGGGATTAGTAAAGAGTAGAGAAGTGTGCATGAGCGGTTTTTGGCTCACGACAGATTCATATGATATACGAGTATTATAATAAATAAAGTGATTGAAAAAATAACCAAGTGGTTTCAAATCGGCATTCAAATTGCCGCGCCTTATTTTTTTACTACTCATTTCTCATAGAAATGAAACAATTTCAATTAAATCTAAAAATGTCTCATTTAATTCATCATGGGTACGTGACAAAAATATGTTCACTTAGCCATCACTGTTCACTTGGCCATCACTGCTTCAGAATGCTGGAAAGCGAAGTCAACTGTAGAAAGCAAAAACAAAGTAACATAAAGCCACTACAATAATACTTATATGTATGTACCGTTGGTGCATCGAATAAGTAAAAATAATTAATGTGATGATCGTAAAAGATAAGTAAGAATAGTTAAACATACATAGGTAGAGTGATATAACTTCGTGCTAACCTAAATAGAAAATGGAAAAACAGAAAATGAATAGTGATACTTACAAATGTGTTTGCCAAAGGTAAATCAATAATTGCATACACAATCAATTCTCATATTCCATTTCATAGAAATTTAAGTTAAATAGCTGATGTTAATAATAATCTCTACCCCAGTAGATAGACATGGGTGCTGATGAAGTGCGTGGCTGCACAGAAAAATATCGTTATTTCCCCCAGCTTATAAAGTCTAGTTTAATTTTTCTTCTCTTCTTTAGATACTCACATTAATTAATGAAAATATTTCATTCAATAAGAATTGAAATTACTGAACTCAAGCCTGATTAAGAAATTATTTCTGATAAAAACAAACATGTCAGACGCTACAAATCTTTTGCTTTTCCACCCCTGTCGGACGAAAATCAAAAGAACGGCTTATATTTTTATTTCCTTTTTATCGCCCAACGTAGTCAAACGCCCACCCTGATATATTCATGGTACACGGACAAAGTAGCTGGGCATTAATTTAGAAAATCGCTAGAATTAATACAACAATCTGGCAGCATCTATTTATCTGTCAGTACGTTTTGCCACTGTGGCAAAATTCCCTTGTTCACCATTTTATTCTACATTCCAAGGCCTATTTGTCAGGTCAACGCAATCGTCCTGATGATATTCTGTGTTTTCGTGTTTAAGCTGTCAAAAGTTATTTGCACCATATACTTTAGTTCACGTTTGTGACAACTTTAACATAAAGTTGTTTTTTGTATTGCTGTGTTTTTGTAGAGTTGCGTTGACCTGATAAATAGGCCTTGCTACATTCCTAATACCACAGATATCCTAATACTAGCATCACATTTTCGCCTTTTCACATATTTGCTAAAATATTTTAACCACGGGACTACAAAGTTTTTTAAAACTATATTGAAAATATATTCAGTCATCACGCACAGACACAAAATAAACTAAAAAAACGGCACTGGAATGGAAATATCTAAATCATCCAGATGGATATGTATATTAAAAAGGTGTTTTTTTCACGGAAGAGAAGAGAATAGAAAATTTTGAAACCATTTTGAATTGAGGCCATATATCATGGAGCCTATGAAATACATTTATTAACTGCAGTGCTACCAACCACAGAATATTATCGTCTTTAACCGTCTCTTGTCTTGTTTTACACCGCTGTTATCGACATAGTTTAAAATGAAAATTTTAATGTTTAATTTGTAAAACATTTATTAATAATTGCATATATAAGCTAACAATTAAGCTGTAGATTTCAACCACAAACCACATTGAACATTCCAAAACCGTAAATATTTAATTATAAAAAACATTTTATATTAAAATAGTACCCTATTTGATACTAAACTATTTCTGTAATAATACACTACAAAAATTTTTTCATTTCATAGTTACATATGTATTTCACACAAAACAAACAAATTCAGTAATTACAGTTAAATAATGCATATTTGTGGTTAAATAGTTTTATTTTAAAAAACATTTCTATCCATATATTCATTTCTTATCACAAACATAAAATTTTTATAATTCTAATTATAAAGTTTTTACAGCAATAGAAACCACTGCACCTGCGTTTGCTACAAATATTATCAACTTTTTATAAACTAACATACACACACACACATACATATATTTTCAAAAACATACATACATACACACACGCACCCCCTCCACAACAAAATCAAAACCCTACAATCGTCACACCATCTTTGCGGTTTGACACCCTACCTAAAGAACATCGGTAATGGTCGATTTTCACACAACATACCCCTACTCCATACAACACAATGTAGCAAACCAATCAACTAACTTAAATGCCGGCTGTAGCGTAGGCATGATCCAAATTTTGTATGAGGATCATGGTCGCGAAACCCCACAAACAACCTACTAACTTAATATAAACTTTTTAAAATTTTCTTTAAACTGATTTAAAACAGTTGTTTCAATAGATCAACTTCTGTGCCACATAAAATATCATTGAATGAAATATTGATATTGATATTTAATTGTGGTTACACTTTTCTAAAAGATCTTTACTAATAAAGCTTCTTTCTATTTGTCGAAAAAACAATTCAATTCTTGGCAAAATATATGCATGTGCGAGTCTTCTGACTGCATTTCTAAGTTGCCCGTGAGAGTATCAAATTTCTTGGGGGAGTACTACGGTACTTTTTCATGTCAAACAGTATAAAAAAAAGTACGATCGTACCAACTTTCCCATCACTGCCAAATGTAAATGTGACTGCATTTAATGCATTACACACATTTTTCCATTTTTAGGTACCTGCTTTAAATTGTGAATAAAATCAAGATTTATTGCTGGATTTTCACGTTTTATAGCTTGTTTTATTCCTAGGATACGTGGTTTTAAGAAAAATGTAAAAAATATGAAACTTGTGAGTTTCTGATTTTTTTATTGTAATTTTCATTTAAAAAAATTACGCGATTTTTGAATAAAAAAAACTTTTTTCTTTTTTAAATTCTGAATAACTTCGAAACCATAAAAAATAGGTAAAACATGATTATTAATATTTTTTAACAAAATTTTGTGGCGCGTCTTTTGGTTTATTATTTATTAAAATCGAAATAGCGGTTTTCGAGTTATAGTAAAATATATTAGTATGGCCGACTAATTTAGGGGCCAAAATTAGCCACGCCCACAAAAAAATCTCTACGTGATAGAGCAAAACTGACAGCAGATTTGAATTTAACGCATCGAAATCCATATAGTCCGCATACTTTTATCTAAAGGCTATTTTGGCTGTTGTACAGTGTAATTTAAAATAGTCAACCTCAAATTTGAATACAATTGTAACATGTACCCGAAACTTAGCTTTTACGCAATTTTCAATGGAATATTTATGGAAATGATTTGTATTAATATAAAAACTTTATTGATGGCGTTTACTTTTCTAAAAATAAAGGCAAAATTGTTTGCCCTTTCACAGTAAGAAGTTAATTAAAGAGTTTTTAACAATTTAGAATCATATAAATTTTTAAATGACACCGCTATGAATTTTAATATTAAAAACATAATTGAAATCGTGACTACAAGTTTGTTTTTGGCCAAATGCATATACAGTGAAACCTCTCATAACGGACACCTCTCAAAACCGGACACCTATAATAACCGGACAAGTTTTTTAGACCCAAAATTAAAATAAAAGAATAATTACCACTCTCATAAGCGAACACCTATAATAACCGGGCAAAAATGCTACGACGATGAGTGTCCGCTTATGAGAGGTACATAGATATTAAATATTACTTTTTTGGTCTTCCTGCTGTCTTTTTGCCGTCTGATGATTGTTTATCTTCACTTTCTTTCTTTTAGCAGCTAGTGTATATTCTGCTCTTTATTTAAAGTTTTTGCACCTTGCCAAAACAATTCTATTTGTTTTTACCACATTATTACAATACAAAATCATACTTTTATTATTATTATTAAAATGACGCCATTTGCAGTAATAGAGTTGCCACACTTCCATAATTTACAGAACTTGGCAGTACTTTTATTCTGCACACAGTCGTGGCTGCCAGATCAATTTGATGAAGAATCTGAATATATTGGGCATTTATGAGTGGAAGTACCAAATAAAATTTTATTTTTGAAAGTTTGTTCAACAAAAAACTGAAATGGAATATAAATGATATGCCAAATTAAAGGTATAAAGGCGTAGTTTAAGCCACAATTGGTCCGGTCCCCGAACAAATTGATATTTTGGCCCTATTCATGTAATAGTGTACGCCTAGTGTTTGAGTGGAAGTACCAAATAAAATTTTATTTTTGAAAGTTTGTTCAACAAAAAACTGAAATGGAATATAAATGAAATGCCAAATTAAAGGTATAAAGGCGTATTTTAAGCCACAATTGGTCCGGTCCCCGAACAAATTGATATTTTGGCCCTATTCATGTAATAGTGTACGCCTAGTGTTTGAGTGGAAGTACCAAATAAAATTTTATGTGTAGTTTCCACAATGCAAGCGAGTGACTTGTCTAGAAAATTTGTATAGGAATCACTCAAAAATTTGAGTGCTTTTCATATATTTTTTCTAGACAAGTCGCCTGCTTGCATTGTGGAAACTACACATTATTTTTGAAACTTTGCTCAACAAAAAACAGAAATGGGATAAAAATGATATGCCAAATTAAAGGTATAAAGGCGTAGTTTAAGCCACAATTGGTCCGGTCCCCGAACAAATTGATATTTTGGACCTATTCATGTAATAGTGTACGCCTAGTGTTTGAGTGGAAGTACCAAATAAAATTTTATTTTTGAAAGTTTGTTCAGCAAAAAACTGAAATGGAATATAACTGATATGCCAAATTAAAGGTATAAAGGCGTAGTTTAAGCCACAATTGGTCCGGTCCCCGAACAAATTGATATTTTGGCCCTATTCATGTAATAGTGTACGCCTAGTGTTTGAGTGGAAGTACCAAATAAAATTTTATTTTTGAAAGTTTGTTCAGCAAAAAACTGAAATGGAATATAAATGATATGCCAAATTAAAGGTATAAAGACGTAGTTTAAGCCACAATTGGTCCGGTCTCCGAACAAATTGATATTTTGGCCCTATTCATGTAATAGTGTACGCCTAGTGTTTGAGTGGAAGTACCAAATAAAATTTTATTTTTGAAAGTTTGTTCAGCAAAAAACTGAAATGGAATATAAATGATATGCCAAATTAAAGGTATAAAGCCACAATTGGTCCGGTCCCCGAACAAATTGATATTTTGGCCCTATTCATGTAATAGTGTACGCCTAGTGTTTGAGTGGAAGTACCAAATAAAATTTTATTTTTGAAAGTTTGTTCAACAAAAAACTGAAATGGAATATAAATGATATGCCACATTGAAGGTATAAAGGCGTAGTTTAAGCCACAATTGGGCCAGTCCCCGAACAAATTGATATTTTGGCCCTATTCATGTAATAGTGTACGCCTAGTGTTTGAGTGGAAGTACCAAATAAAATTTTATTTTTGAAAGTTTGTTCAACAAAAAATAGAAATGGAATATAAATGATATGCCAAATTGAAGGTATAAAGGCGTAGTTTAAGTCACAATTGGTCCGGTCCCCGAACAAATTGATATTTTGGCCCTATTCATGTAATAGTGTACACCTAGTGTTTGAGTGGAAGTACCAAATAAAATTTTATTTTTGAAAGTTTGTTCAACAAAAAACTGAAATGGAATATAAATGATATGCTAAATTAAAGGTATAAAGACGTAGTTTAAGCCACAATTGGTCCGGTCCCCGAAAAAATTGATATTTTGGCCCTATTCATGTAATAGTGTACGCCTAGTGTTTGAGTGGAAGTACCAAGTAAAATTTTATTTTTGAAAGTTTGTTTAACAAAAAACTGAAATGGAATATAAATGATATGCAAAATTAAAGGTATAAAGGCGTAGTTTAAGCCACAATTGGTCCGGTCCCCGAACAAATTGATATTTTGGCCCTATTCATGTAATAGTGTACGCCTAGTGTTTGAGTGGAAGTACCAAATAAAATGTTATTTTTGAAAGTTTGTTCAGCAAAAAACTGAAATGGAATATAAATGATATGCCAAATTAAAGTTATAAAGGCGTAGTTTAAGCCACAATTGGTCCGGTATCCGAACAAATTGATATTTTGGCCCTATTCATGTAATAGTGTACGCCTAGTGTTTGAGTGGAAGTACCAAATAAAATTTTATTTTTGAAAGTTTGTTCAGCAAAAAACTGAAATGGAATGAAAATGATATGCCAAATTAAAGGTATAAAGGCGTTGTTTAAGCTACAATTGGTCCGGTCCCCGAACAAATTGATATTTTGGCCCTATTCATGTAATAGTGTACGCCTAGTGTTTGAGTGGAAGTACCAAATAAAATTTTATTTTTGAAAGTTTGTTCAACAAAAAACTGAAATGGGATAAAACTGATATGCCAGATTAAAGGTATAAAGGCGTAGATTAAGCCACAATTGGTCCGGTCCCCGAACAAATTGATATTTTGGCCCTATTCATGTAATAGTGTACGCCTAGTGTTTGAGTGGAAGTACCAAATAAAATTTTATTTTTGAAAGTTTGTTCAACAAAAAACTGAAATGGAATATAAATGATATGCAAAATTAAAGGTATAAAGGCGTAGCTTAAGCCACAATTGGTTCGGTCCCCGAACAAATTGATATTTTGGCCCTATTCATGTAATAGTGTACGCCTAGTGTTTGAGTGGAAGCACCAAATAAAATTTTATTTTTGAAAGTTTGTTCAGCAAAAAACTGAAATGGAATATAAATGATATGCAAAATTAAAGGTATAAAGGCGTTGTTTAAGCCACAATTGGTCCGGTCCCCGAACAAATTGATATTTTGGCCCTATTCATGTAATAGTGTACGCCTAGTGTTTGAGTGGAAGTACCAAATAAAATTTTATTTTTGAAACTTTGTTCAGCAAAAAACTGAAATGGAATATAAATGATATGCTAAATTAAAGGTATAAAAGCGTAGTTTAAGCTACAAATGGTCCGGTCCCCGAACAAATTGATATTTTGGCCCTATTCATGTAATAGTGTACGCCTAGTGTTTGAGTGGAAGTACCAAATAAAATTTTATTTTTGAAAGTTTGTTCAACAAAAAACTGAAATGGAATATAAATGATATGCAAAATTAAAGGTATAAAGGCGTAGTTTAAGCCACATTTGCTTCGGTCCCCGAACAGATTGATATTTTGGCCCTATTCATGTAATAGTGTACGCCTAGTGTTTGAGTGGAAGCACCAAATAAAATTTTATTTTTGAAAGTTTGTTCAGCAAAAAACTGAAATGGAATATATATGATATGCCAAATTAAAGGTATAAAGGCGTAGTTTAAGCCACAATTGGTCCGGTCCCCGAACAAATTGATATTTTGGCGCTATTCATGTAATAGTGTACGCCTAGTGTTTGAGTGGAAGTACCAAATAAAATTTTATTTTTGAAAGTTTGTTCAGCAAAAAACTGAAATGGAATATAACTGATATGCCAAATTAAAGGTATAAAGGCGTAGTTATAGCTTCAATTGGTCCGGTCTCCGAACAAATTGATATTTTGGCCCTATTCATGTAATAGTGTACGCCTAGTGTTTGAGTGGAAGTACCAAATAAAATTTTATTTTTGAAAGTTTGTTCAGCAAAAAACTGAAATGGAATAAAAATGATATGCCAAATTAAAGGTATAAAGGCGTAGTTTAAGCTACAATTGGTCCGGTCCCCGAACAAATTGATATTTTGGCCCTATTCATGTAATAGTGTACGCCTAGTGTTTGAGTGGAAGTACCAAATAAAATTTTATTTTTGAAAGTTTGTTCAACAAAAAACTGAAATGGAAGATAAATGATATGCCAAGTTGAAGGTATAAAGGCGTAGTTTATGCCACATTTGGTTCGGTCTCCGAACAAATTGATATTTTGGCCCTATTCATGTAATAGTGTACGCCTAGTGTTTGAGTGGAAGTACCAAATAAAATTTTATTTTTGAAAGTTTGTTCAGCAAAAAACTGAAATGGAATATAACTGATATGCCAAATTAAAGGTATAAAGGCGTAGTTATAGCTTCAATTGGTCCGGTCTCCGAACAAATTGATATTTTGGCCCTATTCATGTAATAGTGTACGCCTAGTGTTTGAGTGGAAGTACCAAATAAAATTTTATTTTTGAAAGTTTGTTCAGCAAAAAACTGAAATGGAATAAAAATGATATGCCAAATTAAAGGTATAAAGGCGTAGTTTAAGCTACAATTGGTCCGGTCCCCGAACAAATTGATATTTTGGCCCTATTCATGTAATAGTGTACGCCTAGTGTTTGAGTGGAAGTACCAAATAAAATTTTATTTTTGAAAGTTTGTTCAACAAAAAACTGAAATGGAAGATAAATGATATGCCAAGTTGAAGGTATAAAGGCGTAGTTTATGCCACATTTGGTTCGGTCTCCGAACAAATTGATATTTTGGCCCTATTCATGTAATAGTGTACGCCTAGTGTTTGAGTGGAAGTACCAAATAAAATTTTATTTTTGAAAGTTTGTTCAGCAAAAAACTGAAATGGAATATAAATGATATGCCAAATTAAAGGTATAAAGGCGTAGTTTAAGCTACAATTGGTCCGGTCTCCGAACAAATTGATATTTTGGCCCTATTCATGTAATAGTGTACGCCGAGTGTTTGAGTGGAAGTACCAAATAAAATTTTATTTTTGAAAGTTTGTTCAACAAAAAACTGAAATGGAATATAAATGATATGCCAAATTAAAGGTATAAAGGCGTAGTTTAAGCCACAACTGGTCCAGTCCCCGAAAAAATTGATATTTTGGCCCTATTCATGTAATAGTGTACGCCTAGTGTTTGAGTGGAAGTACCAAATAAAATTTTATTTTTGAAAGTTTGTTCAACAAACAACTGAAATGGAATATAAATGATATGCCAAATTAAAGGTATAAAGGCGTAGTTTAAGCCACAATTGGTCCGGTTCCCGCACAAATTGATCTTTTGGCCCTATTCATGTAATAGTGTACGCCTAGTGTTTGAGTGGAAGTACCAAATAAAATTTTATTTTTGAAACTTTGTTTAACAAAAAACTGAAATGGGATATAAATGATATGCCAAATTAAAGGTATAAAGGCGTAGTTTAAGCCATAATTGGTCCGGTCCCCGAACAAATTGATATTTTGGCCCTATTCATGTAATAGTGTACGCCTAGTGTTTGAGTGGAAGTACCAAATAAAATTTTATTTTTGAAAGTTTGTTCAACAAAAAACTGAAATGGAATATAAATGATATGCAAAATTAAAGGTATAAAGGCGTAGTTTAAGCCACAATTGGTCCGGTCCCCGAACAAATTGATATTTTGGCCCTATTCATGTAATAGTGTACGCCTAGTGTTTGAGTGGAAGTACCAAATAAAATTTTATTTTTGAAAGTTTGTTCAGCAAAAAACTGAAATGGAATATAACTGATATGCCAAATTAAAGGTATAAAGGCGTTGTTTAAGCCACAATTGGTCCGGTCTCCGAACAAATTGATATTTTGGCCCTATTCATGTAATAGTGTACGCCTAGTGTTTGAGTGGAAGTACCAAATAAAATTTTATTTTTGAAAGTTTGTTCAGCAAAAAACTGAAATGGAATATAAATGATATGCCAAATTAAAGGTATAAAGGCGTAGTTTAAGCTACAATTGGTCCGGTCCCCGAACAAATTGATATTTTGGCCCTATTCATGTAATAGTGTACGCCTAGTGTTTGAGTGGAAGTACCAAATAAAATTTTATTTTTGAAAGTTTGTTGAACAAAAAACTGAAATGGAATATAAATGATATGCCAAATTGAAGGTATAAAGGCGTAGTTTAAGCCACAATTGGTCCGGTCCCCGAACAAATTGATTTTTTGGCCCTATTCATGTAATAGTGTACGCCTAGTGTTTGAGTGGAAGTACCAAATAAAATTTTATTTTTGAAAGTTTGTTCAACAAAAAACTGAAATGGAATATAAATGATATGCCAAATTCAAGGTATAAAGGCGTAGTTTAAGCCACAATTGGTCCGGTCTCCGAACAAATTGATATTTTGGCCCTATTCATGTAATAGTGTACGCCTAGTGTTTGAGTGGAAGTACCAAATAAAATTTTATTTTTGAAAGTTTGTTCAACAAAAAACTGAAATGGAATATAAATAATATGCCAAATTAAAGGTATAAAGGCGTAGTTTAAGCCACAATTGGTCCGGTCCCCGAACAAATTGATATTTTTGCTTAACTTTAAAATATATAACTTATAAATAAATGGTATCGTCTTATAAAATAAAAACGATTAAGTGTGCGCTATTGAGACATATACCAATCAATAGAAAATCAATATACCTTTCAGAAAAAGTGACTGTCATATTCAGATTTACTTTAGTTCCGAAGTTATAGCCCAGCAAACATTTTATTAACAAAAAAAAAGTTTGCTTTATTAAACCAAAACGATGGATTGTGCGCTATTGACACATATACCAATCAATGGGAAATTAAAATACCTTTGAGAACTTATAAATGTCATATTTAGATTTACTTTAATTTTGAAGTTTTAGCCCAGCAAACTTTTTCGTGCCGAAAAACGTTTTGCCCTTTAAACCAAAACCGTTGATTGTGCGCTATTGACGCATATACCAATCAATGGGAAATTAAAATACCTTTGAGAACTTATAAATGTCATATTTAGATTTACTTTAATTTTGAAGTTTTAGCCAAGCAAACTTTTTCGTGCCGATAAAAGTTTTGCCCTTTAAAACCAAAAGGGTTACTTGTGCGCTATTGACACATATGCCAATCGATGACTAATCAAAATATCTTAAATAACTGATAGCTGTCATATTCAGATTTACTATAGTTCTGAAGTTATAGCCCAGCAAACTATTTAGTGCCAAAAAAAGTTTTTATCTATAAAACCAAAACGGTTGCCTGTGCGCTATTGACACATATACCAATCGATGGAGAATTAAAATACCTTTGGGAGCTTATAACTGTCATATTTAGATTTACTTTAGTTAAGAAGTTATAGCGCAGCAAACTTTTTTGGTCGTTAAAAATAGATAAAAGCTTTCGTCTTATTAAACCAAAACTATTGGTTGTGCACTATTTAGAAATATAACAATCGATAAAGGACAAAAAGCCTTTTCAGAATTGGTGACTGCCTTTTCTGAATTACTTTAGCTCAGAAGTTATAATCCATAAAACTTTTACAAATTTGCATAATTTTTGTGATAATACAGTTTTTTCCATTAAGTGTGCTAGTGGCAACCAACCTCGTGGTAATTTGCCTAGTAAAATATGTAAACAAACTGGAAAAAAATACTGATTTTGCAAATCAATAAAAATAGGTAATTTTTACTGTTATTTAAAAAAAAATTATTAAGTTTTGTGCTCTCGTATGAGTAGAATCAGATTTAAAAGATGTCACTATTTTTATTTGCTTAACTATGGAGAAAAACACTCTCGAAAATTACTCCAACCAAAAATTGTTCTTGCATATAAAATGAAAAGTATTGATTGTGCCCAATTAAGCTATATACCAATCGATTGGAAATCAGAATACCTTTTTAAATATGTAACTCGTATATTCTGAATTACTTTAGTTCAGAAGTTATGTCAAAATAAAAAATTTTATATCATTAAAATTTAACAAAAAAGTTTAATGCGCATAAAATAGTAACTATTATATGTCAGATATAAAATTATATATCCTTCGATAGATAATATAAATACCTTTCAGATATTATGACTGTAATTTTCTTGAATACTTCATTTCCGAAGTTATATCCTAGAAAACTCGTCGAAAGCAGAAAAATAAGGACAAAAGTTTTATATTTATAAAATAGAAACTACTTATATTATCGTGTTGCAACATATAGCAATCGATAGAAAACAAAACTACTTTTTGAAATTGGTGACCGTCATTTTCTGAATTTGTGGAATTCAGAAGTTATAACACATCAAACTTACAACTTCGTAAATATTTTTCAATTCACAGACTTTATATAAAATGGCAATAATAGTGTGCTGCTTCTTATAATGCAGGTAATAGATGTAGATAGTAGTGATAGCAGTGTTTTATTTTGCAGCAAAAATAAGAGCTACCACCACGAATTGGAGCTAATGAGAAATATTATTATTAAAAATTATTGTTGTTAGCTTATATATGCAATTATTAATAAATGTTTTACAAATTAAACATTAAAATTTTCATTTTAAACTATGTCGATAACAGCGGTGTAAAACAAGACAAGAGACGGTTAAAGACGATAATATTCTGTGGTTGGTAGCACTGCAGTTAATAAATGTATTTCATAGGCTCCATGATATATGGCCTCAATTCAAAATGGTTTCAAAATTTTCTATTCTCTTCTCTTCCGTGAAAAAAACACCTTTTTAATATATATATCCATCTGGATGATTTAGATATTTCCATTCCAGTGCCGTTTTTTTAGTTTATTTTGTGTCTGTGCGTGATGACTGAATATATTTTCAATATAGTTTTAAAAAACTTTGTAGTCCCGTGGTTAAAATATTTTAGCAAATATGTGAAAAGGCGAAAATGTGATGCTAGTATTAGGATATCTGTGGTATTAGGAATGTAGCAAGGCCTATTTATCAGGTCAACGCAACTCTACAAAAACACAGCAATACAAAAAACAACTTTATGTTATAAAGTTGTCACAAACATGAACTAAGGTATATGGTGCAAATAACTTTTGACAGCTTAAACACGAGAACACAGAATATCATCAGGACGATTGCGTTGACCTGATAAATAGGCTTTGGAATGTAGAATAAAATGGTGAACAAGGGAATGTTGCCACAGTGGCAAAACGTACTGACAGATAAATAGATGCATAATAGATGTATCTACCACTCATTTTAATAAATTATAATACATACATTTGTATAAACACATACATATATGTAAACATATGTAAATTAAAGCTAATCACTAAATAAAAATATTTTATTACCCCTCTGAAACTAAAGACCGATATTTTTTAAAGAGGATTCCCAAAACAATTAAGGGATCTAGAGATAACCGTTCATGTATAGGACCGTGTCTAAAATAGGTAAATTTTTATGTATTTTTTTTTTGTAATATTTACGTATATTTTCGCAAGGCTATTAATTAAAAAAATATACTTTATCTGATTGATTCTTCAAGCCGCGTGATTGATTTTTCACTGTTCGTACCATCAGCAATGTATTATTTCATTAAAACTACGATTTTTAAGCATCGTTACAGCCTGTGCTACTTATATTTTTTTTTTTTTAATACATATTTTTATTTATTGTATCTTCAAATATGAACTAACAATAAGTATTCAAATCTTAAATCTAAAATATAATTATTAGGCCCGACCACTGTCGGACATAACTTTAGAGATAGTTATAAATAATACATAAGTAGTGATAATCAAAAGGAAGAAAAAATAAAATAAAATAAAAAGTATTTTCAAGCAGTCCCATCTGGAGTGTTGAGTATAAGAGCACTTGTATCCCTCTTTTTTAGGCGGACGTGTCCAGTAAAGTTCAAAATATTACGAGCAAGCGGATTAGGATGTGACTCGAGTTTTGTGAAATATTTGCCTGCATATTTTGCAATTTCTTCAACCACTAGTGGCATATTCAAATCACGATGTATATTTGAGTTTTTTATATACCATGGAGCCGATGTTATTAATCGCAAAATTTTATTTTGCCTTCGTTGGATTCTCTCGACATTGGAAGCTGAAGCAGTGCCCCATAGTTGAATTCCGTAGCACCATATGGGTTTCAAAATAGACTTGTATATCAAAAGTTTGCAATCTAGACTGAGGGTTGAATTTCTACCAATCAGCCAATGTACCTGAGTTAATTTTAGTTTCATTTGGGTTAACTTAGAGTCAATATGGTGTTTCCAAGTAAGCCGTCGATCAAGGTGTATACCAAGATATTTCACATGAGTATGTTGAGGGACAACTTGATTGTTAATCCGAATGGGTAAACACGTATCTCTTCGTAATGTATATGTTACTTGAACACACTTTTGTTCGTTTACCTTAATTCTCCATAAGTTTAACCATAGTTCCAGCTGGGTAATGTGTTCTTGAAGATATCGGGATGCCTCGTAAGGATTTTCATGCATACTAAGGCAGGCTGTATCATCAGCAAATGTGGAAGTGTGGATATTGCTGCTCAGAGGCATATCACAAGTATAAATCAAATACAAAACTGGCCCCAGTATACTCCCCTGTGGCACACCGGATGAGATAGTTTCAGGCATGCTCATAAAGTCTCCTTCCACAAAAGTGAACTTCCGGGCAGTAATGTAACTTTTCAAAAGACTTACAACGTTTATTGGCAGGTATGTTTTTAATTTTAAAATTAGTCCTTCATGCCACACTTTATCAAATGCCTGAGAAACGTCGATAAACAGCGCAGAACAATACTTCCTTTCTTCAAATGTTCTTCTTATAAATTGGACCAATCTATGAGTTTGTTCAATGGTGCTATGCTGACTTCTAAAACCAAATTGATGGTCAGGTATGCACCCACTATTAACTAGAATTGGGGACAATTTTGTCATGAGCAGTTTTTCGAAAAGCTTTGACATTGTTGATAGGAGACTTATTGGCCTGTATGACTCAGCCTTGGTAAGGTCTTTGCCCGGCTTTGGAATCATTTTAACTTTGGCAAGCTTCCAGCTATTTGGATAATACTGCAGTCGTAAAATGGCGTTAAAAATAAATAACAGTATTCTAATTGCAATACGAGGCAACTTTATTAGCATCTGGTTACTAATTCCATCAAAACCCGGAGCTTTCTTTGGGTTGAGTTCAGAAATTAGTTTTTGCACATCACGCGTCTTAAACTTTATTTGTTGAGGGGGTAGAGCGACTACATTTGGCAAATCAATTACACCAGTACATGTGTTTGGGGTAAATACGTATTTTAAATGGGCAGCAAATATGTTACCTTTTTCAGTATCGCTTCTTGCCCAACCTCCGTTAGATGTGCGCAGAGGTGGTTTAAACTCAACGGGTGTTTTAAGCTTTCTAGCAGCACGCCATAAAGAGTAATCAGATGCTGGTGTGACATCAAGATTTTCCAGATAGTTTTTAAGAGATGCACTTTTTTCATGTGCAAGCAGCTCTTGGAGTCGTTTAGTGCACTCTTTAAATCTAATTTTATTCTGGGGTGATCTGTGCTGTTGCCATTCCCTTCTAGCTCTTCTTTTTTCACATACGAGACGTTCAATATCTGTAGAATATAGTCTATTAAACCCAGTCTGCGGATAGGAGGTAGTGGCATGTTTAGCAGCCTGCTTAATATTTTCGTTAAGATTGGCAATGTTAGATTCAACATCATCAGGTGTTCTTAGGGTAATGTTTTCCGTGCAATGACTACTAAGATATTTTTTGAATCGCAGCCAATTTACACGATTTATCAAATTGGCATATGGGTGAGGTAAATCACTTCTTAATGGGCTACAAATTGTAACGATCGTGGGAGAGTGATCGGACGAGAGATCTAGAGAAGCTTCAATTTGAATTAAATCCCTAGAGATATTTTTCATAACGCCAAAGTCTATTACATCCGGAATTTTATGTATGTCAGTAGGCCAATAAGTGGGCTCCCCACTTGAAATGACATCCAAGCCCATTTTGGAAATTGTATTGTACAACGCTCGACCTCTGGGTGTAATAAGACGCGAACCCCAGAACGTGTGTTTAGCATTATAGTCGCCAGCTGCTACGAAACAAGGACCCAGAGATTTGTAAAAATCCTCGTATTGATGCTCAGTAATTGCGAATCTAGGAGGAGAGTAAATTGATGATATGACAAAATTATTGGAAAAATTTTCAATACAAATATTCGTTGCTTGTAAATGTTCTTCACAAATGTTATCAATAATATAATGCTTGAGTCTTGACTTTATTAAAATTGCTGATCCACCGCATGCTCTTAAAAAGGCTTCTCGAAGTCAAATGAGTCTCAGAGACCAACATTATATCAATATTTTTTTCCGTGAGGAAGTGCTCAAGTTCATTTTTATGTTGGCGAATGCCGTTTGCGTTCCAGAAACATATTTTTAACGTGTTCATGGTTTGTTAACTAAAGCTTGAAGCAGAGTATTCTGCATTCGCAACATTTCTTGCATCATGCTAGTCATATTTGTTGTAAAATTGTTTATAGTTTGCACAAGATTTTCAATAGTGGCTTCAAGGCGATTATAATTAAAGTTTGAGTGTGTATTTGTAGAATTATTTTGCGGTGAAACATTTTGTGTCGGAATAGAACTAGCCTTAGCAGCATCTGCATACGATACACGGGAAGTAACTGGTTGGCTCATTTGCTGAAAAGTGGCAGAGTAAACGTTTGCTGATTGAGCTGGAGCTAATTTAGGTTTTTGCACCATAGTCTTCTTTACCAAAGAGTACACACGACAACCTCTGTAGTTAGCAGTGTGATTTTCTCCACAATTACTGCATTTTTTGTTACTTTGATCTTTCGGTTTATTGCAACTAGCAGTGCCGTGCAACTCGCCGCACACGACACAAACAGTAGGTAATTTGCAGTAAGTTTTAGTATGGCCATATTCTTGACAATTATGGCACTGTACGGGTCCTGAACGCTTGTGTGGTTCTTCAACGGTTATTTTTCGATATAAGAGATATCTTAAATTATATATTGGATGGGTCTCACTCTTTTTCAATTTTATATCATTTGGCTCAAGTTCATCGCGAAATAGAGGTTGAGGGATCTTTTCCCTATTTATTATGTTCGATACATTTTTTACCTTAAAGCCCTGGAGGACGAGAGCATCTTTTACTTCTTCGGGAGCAACATAGGAATCTATGCCCTTCAACACAATCTGCATACCTTTAGCACTCTTGAGCTGATATGTGTAGAAATTTGTTTTACTTTTTTCAAGTTCAGAAACCATTGTGCGAAAATCTTTTTCTTCATAAATTTGAATTTTCGTTTCATCAATATTACCACGTTTTATTGGAACAATGTGAAATTTATTCTCACCAATGACCGAAATTAATTTTTTAATTAGAGCGTTTGAGTTTTTTTCTCTTAAATAGATTGGTGGCGGCTTGGAGGTTTTATTCGCAGATTCAGCGGGTTTTTCATTATCATCTTGCAATATTTTAAAACGGTTTTGCCGATTAGTAGAGAATGCGCTGTTATCCCTGGACATCTTTGGAACAGATGCAATTTTAGTAGAATTTGGGCTGCGCCCGCGCTTTAAAATTGTAATGTATCTGTCCATTCCGACTTGGACCTTGGGCTTTGGGGTGCTCTTATCTTCAGTGACAACTTGTTTAAGTGATGACAACGAGCCCGAAGCGGATGATATCGCTGAGTTAAATTTAGAAGTACTAGGCAATAATGTCAACGATTCACTAGATGGCATTGGACAAAGCGAAGTTGATCGCTGACGAAACTGTGGTTTTGCCGTTAGAGAAAGTCTATTATCAGATTTTTGGTTTTTATTAAGAGCTTCAGAACTCACAGCAAGTCTATTATCAGATTTTTTATTTTTATTGTTATCATTATGAGCATCAAAACTCACAGTAAAATAGGCATTTCTGCCGTTAGAACTCACTTCACTATTTTTTTCCTTTGGGGTACTCATAAAGAGTATTCCTCAAGGGTACTTTGTATGTTTTTTTGTTTACGGTTCTTTTTTGATTTTGTTATTTCTATATGTAAAAAAATATTAGCAAAGCAAAAAAAAAGCTTATTTATCAAAGTTAATATGTACTACGAATATTTTTTGTATGATTTTTTTTTTGTTTTGTTTGTATGTAAGAAAAATTCCGCTATTACGTCTGTTCACTATGAAGGTACAACGAGAACTGCGGGGCAGTGCCTTAATATATTGAAGCATTTTTTTGGATGACAGCTCGAGTAAATTTGGGTTTATTGCTGGAAAGCATGCAAGTTTCCAGTTGTTATCAATCTAATGACACCAAACACAAGGCACTTTCGGTAAGAACATGGTGTCCTTTCAATTGCGGTAAGGTTGTGGATACTCCATCTCAAGGTCCAGATCTATGCCCTATTCAAAATTTATGGGTTTATTTGAAAAATAGTATTTCCAAAGGGTATTTCAAGAAGTAAATGGAGTTTAAAACAGTAATACGAGGGGAATATGAGAAATTTCGGCGGAATATTTGGAAAAAAAATTTTCCATGAGAAGTCGTCTTACAAGCCGATTTAATACCAATGGAGCCAAAAAAAAAATTATTTTTGTACAACTTAAAATCTTTCCTATTTTCTTACTATATAATACAAGGATGTAAAAACATTTTCTTGACAGAGAAATTTTTTGAGTTTTTTTTTGCTTTCATGTAATTTTTATGCTCTAACTTACTACTATTTGTTCACTTAAATGTAAATAAAATTAAATCCATAACCAAAAATTTCATAATGCAAAGAAAAATAAAAATATTTATGATAAAAATCAAAACTTATAACGATTTTAACTATGTCAAAACATTTTCTTGACATACTGTATAAAAGGCAACGAGTTAGAAGATTTGCAGTTTGAAGGTGTGTAGAATTCAGTCGGCTATTATTGTTATAAATTAAAAATATTTATTAATCATATGAGTGAAGGTGGATTAATAAGCAAACCGTAAAATTCGTTAAAATTAAAAGTCTTATGTATTTTTTATATTTGTATATTTATATTTTCATTAGCATTCACAAATTTAGACAATAATTAAAAATATTTAATTTTTCGCTTTCAAAATTTATGGAGAAAAATTATAATTTGTTCCACTGTGATGTTTTACCAGTTTTTTTGCTTGTTTTTTTCCTTATATTTTTCAGCCAATAGCAATGCATTATGCGTCAAGAAGTACCGTAATCCTTTAATAGATGCATACCTACATATCTGTATCATACCTGATCGATGCTAGCCAGTGCTGTCAGATTGATTTTTAGCCACAGCGCTGACACATTTGTCGTTTATCGTCAATATTATACAACATTATATATTAGCCACACAACATATTTTATTTCATTTCATTTATTCATTTTCATTTATTCATCCAAAATAGAAAAACCTAGCCTAATGGCCATAATCGGTTTCACTTATACTACTACAAAGATCTACATCAAATATCAGATTTAAAACATATGTAGTTTTATATATTTTTAGGTTTTTAGAAAAATGTGGTTCATTTTAGGAAATATTGATTTTAGGTTACGAAATGCTTCGTAGATATATAGTAGATGTGATATTTCTTTATTTTACGAAATATTTGTTGTCTGCAAACAAAATTTTGTATTTCAAAATTTTTTTCGTAAATTTAAGAAACACAATGTTAATAATACAAAATAAATTAGTGAATCATGAAAAGCAAGTTTGTGTTATATGCGAAATTTTGTATAAGATTAAAATACGTGGAATATAAAAATCTTCAAAAAATTTATATATTCTTGAAGGTTGTAATAATTATGAAAATAAAAAGATAACTTAAGGGAAGTTGTTACAGCCTCTGCATTCCTCATACATCACATACATACACACACATACATGAATATTTTGCAATGAAACTCACGAATCAAACTGGGAACACAATTGGGACGAAGAAAGAAGAAGAAGAAAATGCTTCAAACAACTTTATAAATTATAACAGCTGAATTCGTTGAGTAAATTCGTCGTTATTGTGTTTCACACGACGAATTTACGCAGCAAACTCTGCGTGGACGAAATTCGTCGTTCGTACCAGTTGTGTTCCTAGCATGAACTAAAAACAAATTTTTTATTACAATAATTTTTTATACAATAACAGGAAAATAAATGGGGCATATAATAAAAAGTAAAACAAACCAACAGTTTTTATTATATGTTTAAATTGTTTTTTGTAAAATTCACGAAACTTGTGTAGGTTTAAGAATAATTTTGTACTGTAAACAAAATGATAACAAAACAAAATTTATTTATTTCACGAAATTTCCAATTTTGTGAGAACGTTTTATTTCTTCCTAAATTCAATGAAATAAACGAAAAATGTGGTACTATATACGAAAATAATTGTAGGAAATCGTTTTTGTAACTTAACGACATTCGTAAAATTATGAAACTTGCTAAGGCCGTGGTACACTATCATACAAAGTCGTGCGATCTACGAATAAATACAACCCTGATATGATGGAGTTTATAAAATATTTCAAAAGACAAGAATTCATCATACAAGGGTTGTACTTTTTTCGTAGATCGCACGACTTTTTATGATAGTGAGAAATGGCCTTTATCCTGCAAAGCTACATATATTTTAGTAAAATTTAAAAATTTTTAGTTTATTGTACAAAAATTAAATTACGAAAAAGTGTTTCGTATTTTTAAGCATGGAATATATTGGAGTGTAGTTCATTTATAAAAGAGACATATATACAAACGTACGTACTTGAGTATAAAACATACTAAAAATGAATTACATCAATATGAATCTTATTTTCAGTTATTTATATCCTTATTATGATGCATAAGGCTATTGATGCATCATTATCCAAAATGCTAGTTCCAAATTAATAACAGGAAGTTTTCCCCACTATGTTTTATAAAAACCACACTTTAGATATAGAAAACAAATCTCTTTTCATTAATTATTTTATGTTGTAGAAAACCTTCCTTGTGTAAAATTTGCCATGTTTTTAACATTAATCTACATTGTTTAAATTGCATATGTGTGTTTAGCTAAAATAATCGCAAATGAGTTGAAATATATAAATGAACAAAAGGCTCGTCAGTTTTTATTTTAAAACAAAGCTTTTGGCGATTTTAGAGACAAATCGGGACAGTGCTATCAACTTTTAAATTTCAAAAAGCACTGCAACTATGAAAAGCACTTAATTTATATAAACAGATGTACTCAGTGTAATTGGGCCTTATTTCGAGTGTCGTATTACGACTTCGGCTACGACGATTTTGTAGTAGACTAAAGAACATTGCAAGATTTTTTCTTTAATCTATTACGAAATCTTCGTAGTCGTAGTCGAAATACGATACTCGTTATCAGGCCCAATATGTTTAACTTTTATGAAACCCACTCATATATTAAAAAAATCAAATATTAAGGAACATGTATATATGTAGCAAAGATAAAAAAGATCAAACATAACAAGGTTTCATTTCATAAAAATATCACAGTCCCTATTTGAAAAAAGAACTTATTTAACAAAAAAACTGATATAAAAAATTATAGAAAATAGAAAAATGTCTATTACAATAAGTAAAAATAAGTTTAAAGTACTAAAGAGATATAGATATCATCGTTTCTCCGACAAAATCAGGTTTGTTTTCAGGAGAGCAAAAAAACTGTGTTATTTTGAAACCTGTAAATATTTTTATATAAATATTTCGTAAAATTAATCTTAAATAATTGTCGATTTGAGAGGTATAGCGGAAGTGCCTCAAAAACTACACATAACTCATTTTATTGTTCAGCTTCAAGAGCATTTCCAATAAAATAGTTTTTTATTTTAACACATAACAGTTTATGTTGAATATTTTTTCATAAATATGTAGTATACTTTTGCTAACTTCTGAACCGACTAATATATCACTAAATGATTTGGTGGGTGAATGTATGACACATCAAGTTTTATAATAATGAAATAAACACGTTTTCTGTCAAAGATTTAGAGCCGGACATTTTAAATACGTACTTTTGTTTAAAATGTGACTTGTTTTATTAACAACTGACTTTAACATTCAAATATTTTATTCAAATTAATTTCGAATGTCACCATTTCGAGTAATTTGTAAAGCACCAAATAAACATTTACTCGTTTTTGAGAATTTCTCGTTTTGAAAACGATTCGGTTTACAGAACATACCCGATCACCTGAGCATAACATAGTTTTTTTAACTTTAAAGTTATATACATTACATTGCTATTTATATAAAAATCGTTATTATTTGTTATTTCATTGGTTTCACAACAAAAATTTTATCGTTTCAGACCTTTGTTATATGAAAGCGTTAAACGCGTGCAAAAATATTGTGGTAAACCTTAAAAAAATTATAGAGCTTAAAACCCGTTCTATTTCTACATGTTAATATGGATGTGACAGAACTTGTATGTCAATTTTTACTAAATAGGTTTATATCAACTGAATCCATAAAGACCAATGTTCCTCAATTGTATTAATTGAATCATATTCCGTATATTGTCTATAACAGACCAAATTTCGCTATTCGACTCTATTTGGAATGCTGATGACATTATAATTATCTCTTGTTAGACAAAACACTTTTTACATTAATTAAATTAAATATTAAAGTTAGAGTTTGATATGGCGCGTATTCCTTGAATCAATCTTCTAACAATACAAAAAACATCTTGAAATGCACAATCTAAATTTTTAAATGACAAGCATGTTAGGTTAGGTTAGGTTATAACAGGCCGCTGATTTTATAGTAAACCAGCCCACTTGGGTCCTTAGAGGTCCCGTTGTGCTGCCTGGGCAGATTGAGGTGGGCTGCCCATCCTCATTTATCCTATACATTATCCGTATTCAGCTGAAACCAACCCGAAAGGCGTATGAATGAATTCACACTACCGATTTCACATTCCGACAGACTCTCCAAACCTTGCAGTATCGGAGCCCCCATGTGGAGTGAACGCACCTCCGCAAGTGCTGGGCAATGACAGAGAAAATGCTCAACAGTTTCCTCCTCTTCCTCGTCCTGACAGCTTCTGCAGAAATCATTATAAGGTAGATTTAATCTACCAGCATGTATGCCTATGTAGCAATGTCCTGTAAGGACTGCGACCAAATTGCGGAGTTGTCCTCTTGGAATCCTCCCCAATATTGCGGACCTCCTCATATCATAACAGGGCCATGTCATTCTAGAGGTTGAACATGTGACCTCATGTAACCATCTAGCCTGTGCAACCCTGAAAAGGTTCTGCTGTATTTGCATTTTACAGCAATTCATCGGAACACCTACCAACCTATCAATGTCCTCATCCTGCATTTGAGCTCCAGCCTTAGCCAGCTCATCCGCAATATTGTTACCAACACTATTCGCATGTCCTGGAATCCATTGTAGTTCCAGGTCAGCATACATTCCCAGTTTGTTAAGAGAGATTCGGCAGTCATATACCAGATTCGATGTCGTAAAGACACCCGCAATGTTTCTAATGGCAGCTTTGCTGTCCGTGAATATACGGATATCCCAGTTGTATATCCTATAATACCTCAACCATTTAGCCGCTCTACTTATCGCTGAGATTTCAGCCTGTAGTATACTACACCTACTGTCCAGCTTGAAGCTTATCCTCTTTTGAAAGCGAGGAATAAAGATTCCCCCACCCACGCCCCTGTGTGACTTCGATCCGTCCGTATACACCTCGAGCACATCCTCCTCTGCCCCTATAGACGAGTTGGATGCGCCCGATGTGTTAGATTTGAATCTATTGTCAGGCAGAGGTATGGGTGATCGGTAATCTATATTGGCCGGTAGATCATTCAACTGATCTCCTATTATAGAATGACCGCAAGTCAGCTTTTTCCACGCATTTGCCGACTGTAATCTAGTTACAGAGTTCATAGCAATTTGCTTTACCATGAGATCCCCTGGCAGCCAGTGCATCATCACAAAGAGCGCCTTGGAGGGAGTGGTCCGTGGTGCACCCGTAATAGCAAGGGCTGCAGATCTTAGAATCCTTTCAATGGTTCTACGATGGATGGCCTTCTGCAAGGCGGGCCACCATACTAACGCGCCATATGTTAATATTGGCTTAATCACTGTATTGAAGAGCCATTTGGAATTGCAAGGGCTTAAGCCCCATGTTGTCCCTATTGCCTTCTTACATACATACAAAGCAATGGCAGCCTTGTTTGCCCTTTCCTGGACATTTCGTTGCCATGAGAGTTTGGAGTCCAGATATATACCAAGATATTTGGCACAATCAGACAGCTTAAGTTCCATTCCATTTAACCTTGGAAGTTGGAATTGCGGAATCTTGTATCTTCTCGAGAAAAGTACAAGATCCGTTTTCAACGGATTTACATTCAGGCCACTATTGACACTCCATCTACTAATGGTACCTAGTGCCTCCTGTAATCTCTGAGATAAGGTATGTAGATGTTTACCCGATACCAATACTGCGATGTCATCTGCGTATGCTACGCACTTGAACATCTTATCTTCAAGTTCCCTTAGAAGGGAGTTCAAAGCGAGGTTCCACAGTAGTGGAGATAGAACTCCTCCTTGTGGGGTACCTCTATTAGCTATTCTTTTAATCGAAGCTTGCCCTAGGTTGGTTGAGATAGTTCTGTAAATAAGAATTCTCCGAACCAGTTTAATTATTGACCGATGTATGTTCAGTCTCGCCATAGCCATTATAATGGTTTCTGGTTTCACATTGTTAAATGCGCCTTCTATGTCAAGAAAGGCTACCAGTGTGTACTCCTTTTGATCCAGAGATTTCTCTATAGAACCAACAAGAGTGTGTAACGCAGTCTCAACTGATTTACCCTTAGTATATGCATGCTGAGATGCTGATATACGATCAGGTTCGATTGTCATTCTGAGATGAAGATCAACCAACCTTTCCAATATTTTTAAGAGGAAAGATGAGAGACTAATGGGTCTAAAATCTTTCGCTGTGGTGTGCGATGCTCTGCCTCCTTTTGGAATAAAAACGACAGTACACATCCTCCATGGCTTTGGAATATATGCCCACTTTATGCATGCCATATATATCCTGATTAGCCAAGGTATCAGTAGGTCCACATTCCGCTGCAGATCAGCCGGAATGATGCCATCCAGGCCAGGTGACTTAAAATGACTAAAACTGTTTATAGCCCATATAAGCCTGTCCCTACTAATGGGCACCTGCACCAATTCAGCGCTGGTTTCCAAGTCAGATTCTGCCCTATCTTCATAGACTGAGCAACCAGGAAAGTGTGCTTCCATGAGAACCTCAAGGGTTTCACGTGCGCTTATAGTCCACTGGCCACAAGGTTTCTTAATTAAACTCGGCACCGTGGGCGTTTTCGAAAGCACTTTACGAAGTCTACTGGCGTCCGAGGCGCTTTCAACGCTGCTACAAAAGGACTTCCAAGACTTACGCTTTGCGTTCCTTATCAAATTTTTAAAACGGTTCACAGAGGCCTTGTAGGCCGACCATGTTCCTAAGTTCTTCGCCTCATTAAAAAGTCTTCTAGATTCTGCACGGGCCCTTGCAATTTCGGAGCTCCACCAAGGTGGTTTTGCCCTACCAGTGTAGACGTTTGGTCTGCATGATTCTGATATCGCAAAACTTATTGCGCTTGTTAGTGTACCTACAGCGTTGATTATACCCTGCTTGTCTTGAATGACTGGGGGTTCCGGAAGAAGATCTGTTAGGGTGCTACGATGCACTTCCCAGTTCGTTTTCCTCCTATTTATTCTGGGCACAGTCCTTTCTGACTGAATTCCTAATGACAAGCATGCTCAAAACAAATTTGATTTGAAATTTTGAGTTTAGAGCTCTTACACAAAAAAAAAAATTAAAAACTAATTTAAAAAGCACTGAGCACTACAAGTATCTTCATATTTTTTCGCGTTTAACATTTTAAAAGCTGACAACATTGCAAAGCGAGTATAATGAGCAGTGTGACCCTTTTAGCATTTTCACTGCTAAATTTAGCATTATGTATTTTGATTTAGCAGTGAATTTTTTATTTGCATTTAGCATTTTTTTCAGCATTTTTGTATTATTTTTTTTAGCATTATTTAGCATTTTTAATTTTATAAATTTCATATATTCTTTTCCATTTATACAGGTAAAAACTCCTGTATTTCATTGTATTTTGTCGTTTTTGTAGAAATGTATAATGATGGAAACCTTGTAAACAGCAAAAGACGTCTTAAGCGGCTATTAGGCTGTCATACTTGGTATTTGAGAATGGTGTGATAATGCAAAATTCGTGTTTTTCAGCTTTAAGGAATTTTGAATTTTTGTGTTTGTCATCATACTCCTTTAATATATGTTCTGTCAAATTCAGTGCAAATTTCATTTATGTTTTCGTAACTTGCGGTCTCCTAACATAAGATGGCTCACTTGAACATAAACTTTAAGTTAATGTTAAGTGTAGACTGCTCAAATTAATGCTTTTTTCAAGTGATAACATTATTGATAGTGCATTTGTTTTAACAAATCACTTATAACTTCAAGTTACAACGAAATGTCATGCCATGTGGAAACGTAGAGTAAGCAAAGCATAAAGATGACTTAGTTAGATCGCGCATTTTAAGAGGTGTTTGTTGGAATGTACGAAAGTCTGTCATGCTCATATACCGAGTATGAGCGTCTAATAGCCGCCTTAATGTATTTTAAACGTCAAACACCTAATAATAAGAAGAAAAAAAGTATTTTAATTATGTTTTTCGGAGTCGAACACTTCACAACTCATCGTTGCTGAATCCGGCTCCTGGACGTACAGTAAAAAATAGAAAAGTAAATTAATCCATTTTTTAATGCAAAAAGTATTTTTTCAATGTATTTCATATTATGTTGATAGCAGGCATGCTAATACATTAAAACATACATATAAAATAAAAGTGTAAAATTATTTTATGTATTTAATTTTTATATGAAAATTACCAGCAACAAATTTTACACTTTTATATTTAATACGATCGTACAAAGATACAGGAGGTTTTATGAATTCAGCAATTGTACTCGTATTTTGTATGTTCCTGAATTGTTGTTTTAACTTTTGAATATATATATTTGTTTTATTAAAATTAAATAAAATATTTCTTCGTTATACCGATATAATTAATAAAAAATCATTAAAAAGTTTTAGCATTATATTTTAGAATTTCCAAATATTTTTTTTAGCATTTTTAGCATTATTTTAAGCCCCATTTAGCATTAAAAATTTTTTTAGTTGCTACCACACTGATAATGAATGATGCTCACAGCCTATCCATACAGCCGCGAAGCATATATACTAACAAAGAATAAGATAGTGTATGTGTGGACACATACATTTTACACTCAAAATATGCTGTTAGTAAATTCATATTAAACATCATTTCAAACAATATTATTTTGATTTAAAAACCGCTCTACTAACCCTATAGTACACGACATGTAGAAAGACACTTATGACGCCAGGAGAATTACCAACACATTGGTTGCATTAGCGGCGTAAAATTTTGATAGTATTTTTGTGTCAAAATCCAAATGTAGGCAGCACTTGTGTGTACATACATGTGAAGATCTGCTCAAACAAAAAAGTCATGAAATAATAATACATTCTCAGCTATGTTTATTATTTTGACATAACTACGTGGTATGTAGCATATCCAGCTTCATAGTGACGTCAATATTACGCCCAAGCTACATGCGCACGTGTTTTTTTATTTGCCGATTACAACAGGCTTTTTTCATGCGAACCGAATGATTTTCAATTTATTTTAATTTCAAATTTCAGTAAAAAAGATTTTTTTATTTTATTTTCAATAGCTAAAAACAACCTGCACATAATTAAAAGTATTGATTTTAAATCGTCTGTTTCAAAATATTTTTCTTCTAATTTGGGACACAAGTATTAATTTGTGTATTCAAAATTTCAACTTAAGCAGATGTGGCATGTCTACCACTGTAGACATTTCTAAATAATTTATTATATTGAGTGCACAGAAAATCATCAATATATTGTGGTTTGCTTATTAAACAATAAACAAAAAAGATTTTACATACAAATACCTTTTTAAAAATTTACCTACCTGTAAGATTTACTTTAATTTTAGTTAACAGAAACTTCTTGTATATTCAGTTATGTGTAGTTTCCACAATGCAAGCAAGCGACTTGTCTAGAAAATTTGTATGGGAATCACTCAAAAATTTGAGTGCTTTTCATATATTTTTTCTAGACAAGTCGCTTGCTTGTATTGTGGAAACTGCACATTATTGTAAAACTTTTTTGAGTGTAACCTGCATGCATTAAATGTACATTAATAATAATGTCTTTAACATTACAAAACGTAGTGTTGATCATCATCATTTTGATTAGGTTAAATAACGATTCTCGTTGGGCACAAGTTAACTAAGATTGTAAGTACTTATAATTTTAATGTACTCGGTATACGTACATTATTAGCGCTTGTGCGTGTGAGGTTGTATCTTACAGAACATTAAAGTACATTAAATAATGTTTATTTTCGAACACTGTTCAAGTGTAAGAAAGTTAGGAATATATTGACAAGTAAAAAACCATAAAGGATAGTGAATAGCATAGGCGGCTCGCCGCCGGCGGCAGTTTGATAGACCCAGATGTGTATACATGAAAAAAAAAATCGCCGTGAAGAAAACAAACTTTTGAAAAAACTTTTTCAGTCAAGCCTGGTACTCTGTTCAAAATTTCACGCGAAATGTTGACATATTCCATACAAAACAAGTTTACGTGAAATTTTCATGAAATAATGTTGCAAAACTTGTACCAAGGCATATCAAACAGGTACATGCATCAGGCAAATTGCTCATCCGCTGATTTTTCGTTTACACGTTTATAACGAAGAATTCATTTGACAATTACTTTTGTGCCTTGTTTGATGCATACAATTTTTTGACAATTACTTTGTAAAACTATATGAGCTGCACAGAGTTGCCACAGTGTTTTCCCTAATGCGTTTACCTGTAGTAAATGTGCCTTGACTTGTACTTTGTTCAACTCGTGAAAAATGTATGAAATGTATCTGGCAACATTTTCTTGCTATCTGTGAAATAATGAGACTGGCATTTATTTCGTGCGAAATATTGACAGCTGATGTTTTTGTTAACAAAAGTTGATCAGTGTTGCCTACTTCAAACCAATAAGTACGAACATTTTTTCCGAAAAAGTAAAATGGGCATCACTTGTTACGTGTCAAATTTTGCACGCGAAATAATCAATGTTGCTGAAAAATTTTAACAACTTCGAACAGAGTACCAGGCTTCACGTAAAAAACTTTTTTAAAGGCAGAATTACCCGACTGTAAATGTAGAACTGTAAATGTAAATGTGTCAGCTGATCGAATCTGTTGCATGAAAAGCTATGCAAATGCTTACCTGACTGAAATGTCACGTAAATGTAACGTCTCAACCTGCAGAAAATAGAATTTCATGACGACGTTACGTGACATTTGTAGACAGTGATGGGATGTATGTATATTGAATGAGAGTGTGGCACAATAGCCCTATTTTGGTACTTTTGTTTCTTTTGATAATTTAAGCGTTTGAGTTGCTAAATTTGTGTACGTACATGACATATTTAATAAATTTAGTTTTCTAATAAAGTTTTTTTCTTTATAAAATCTAACCACAGACTGCCAATCGTATTTGTTTATATTTTTGTTAATATACATATACATACATACATATATGTATGAACATGTAACATACATATAGTACATTTTTGCGAACAAACAGCATACAAGCGCACAAAAACTATTTATATTTAATAATACCAAAAAAAAGTATAATATATGCGTTTAATCATAACAATTATAATGATAATAAAAATATAAATATTTTTATAATTATAATATGTTGTAATGTATGTATGTATACATATGAAGCTAAAATTGTAATTTCACTAAATATCAAAGTCATAACATTGTTTGTAAGTATAAAATAGTGATTTGATACCATTTAAATAATTTTCGTACTTTTTGTACACAATCAAAAATAATGTGAAGATATTGAACTCCCATCAATGTTTCGAACAGCTGTTGCGCATTTTATTTGAATGTGTTATACTGATAAACACCCAGCAAACAAAAAGTAGTATATATGTGGTCTTGTTAAAAAATATACATATGTAAATGTATATTGATTGTGATTAAAATTAATTATTATTAGTAGGTACGAACATTAATAAGAAAAGGATAAAACGATAAAGTGGATATATAATAATGTTTTTATATGATTGATGTGCTACTGAAACCATAGGAATTCCTGGAAATTAAGGAGTCAAGCACTTCGTCTTTCCGATGAAATTGCTCAAAATCTGTTTTGCTACTTGTAGTTATATGCAAATATTACGGTTAGAGGCTTAAGCGTTACAGCTGCTCTGAAAATTATTACAATTGAGTTCTTTTACATAAAATAATAATTTTTAAAACATCTAGGCACATTTTCATTACAAAAGATGTCTTATTTCAAAAACTCCATTACTTTTTTCCAACAGTATAAAACTTGCCATCAAAAGAAAGTAAATTATAATAGCTTCAGCGAAATTATTAAAGAAATCTTGGATTAATTGAAACATTACCATTTTATATATTATTAACTTATAAGCAGTAATGCATACATAACATAAGTATGTATGTATGATTACACAAACCATATACATTTCAATCAAAATGAATTCCATGAATTTAAATATTATATGAACTTTCACGTTTGACTTCAAATAACTCGCAATTTAAAATCAAAAATGAGTGTTTGCTGGGCACAAAGCAATTTAGCATGTATGTATGTGTGCACAAGGAAGTTTTTTTGTTTTTGTCGAAAACACATGACACGCTTTTAAGCATTCTATAAGCGTTCAAACATTTACATTCCATTTACATTTACATTTACATTACATCTACGATTTCTACAGTCGGCTAACGAGGCCTTAAGAGTTGCAAAAAAGGTATCATTTTCCGTGTAGGTGTGAGCACGTGCGTTGTTTGAGAGAGTATGTGTGCCAAGTGCTCGCATGAAATTTATATCCAGAAATTTACTTTAAATAAATAACAAATATATTAAATGTGCGCTATTAATGTATAAACGTTTCAATAGAAGACAAAAGTTGGTATCAGAATTATTAAATGTCATTTTTTTAATTAGTTGATTTCGAAAGTTATAGTCCAGCAAACTTTTTATAAAAAAAGAGTTTTCGTCTTATAAAATAAAAACGATTAAGTGTGCGCTATTGAGACATATACCAATCAATAGAAAATCAATATACCTTTCAGAAAAAGTGACTGTCATATTCAGATTTACTTTAGTTCCGAAGTTATAGCCCAGCAAACATTTTATTAACAAAAAAAAAGTTTGCTTTATTAAACCAAAACGATGGATTGTGCGCTATTGACACATATACCAATCGATGGAGAATTAAAATACCTTTAAGAAATGATATGTGATATTCATATTTGCTTTTGTTCTGAAGCTATAGCCCAGCAAACTTTTAAGTGCCGAAAAACGTTTTGCCCTTTAAACCAAAACCGTTGATTGTGCGCTATTGACGCATATACCAATCAATGGGAAATTAAAATACCTTTGAGAACTTATAAATGTCATATTTAGATTTACTTTAATTTTGAAGTTTTAGCCCAGCAAACTTTTTCGTGCCGAAAAAAGTTTTGCCCTTTAAAACCAAAAGGGTTACTTGTGCGCTATTGACACATATGCCAATCGATGACTAATCAAAATATCTTAAATAACTGATAGCTGTCATATTCAGATTTACTATAGTTCTGAAGTTATAGCCCAGCAAACTATTTAGTGCCAAAAAAAGTTTTTACCTATAAAACCAAAACGGTTGCCTGTGCGCTATTGACACATATACCAATCGATGGAGAATTAAAATACCTTTGGGAACTTATAACTGTCATATTTAGATTTACTTTAGTTAAGAAGTTATAGCGCAGCAAACTTTTTTGATCGTTAAAAATAGACAAAAGCTTTCGTCTTATTAAACCAAAACTATTGGTTGTGCACTATTTAGAAATATAACAATCGATAAAGGACAAAAAGCCTTTTCAGAATTGGTGACTGTCTTTTCTGAATTACTTTAGCTCAGAAGTTATAATCCATCAAACTTTTACAAATTTGCATAATTTTTGTGATAATACAGTTTTTTCCATTAAGTGTGCTAGTGGCAACCAACCTCGTGGTAATTTGCCTAGTAAAATATGTAAACAAACTGGAAAAAAATACTGATTTTGCAAATCAATAAAAATAGGTAATTTTTACTGTTATTTAAGAAAAAATTATTAAGTTTTGTGCTCTCGTATGAGTAGAATCAGATTTAACAGATGTCACTATTTTTATTTGCTTAACTATGGAGAAAAACACTCTCGAAAATTACTCCAACCAAAAATTGTTCTTGCATATAAAATGAAAAGTATTGATTGTGCCCAATTAAGCTATATACCAATCGATTGGAAATCAGAATACCTTTTTAAATATGTAACTCGTATATTCTGAATTACTTTAGTTCAGAAGTTATGTCAAAATAAAAAATTTTATATCATTAAAATTTAACAAAAAAGTTTAATGCGCATAAAATAGTAACTATTATATGTCAGATATAAAATTATATATCCTTCGATAGATAATATAAATACCTTTCAGATATTATGACTGTCATTTTCTTGAATACTTCATTTCCGAAGTTATATCCTAGAAAACTCGTCGAAAGCAGAAAAATAAGGACAAAAGTTTTATATTTATAAAATAGAAACTACTTATATTATCGTGTTGCAACATATAGCAATCGATAGAAAACAAAACTACTTTTTGAAATTGGTGACCGTCATTTTCTGAATTTGTGGAATTCAGAAGTTATAACACATCAAACTTACAACTTCGTAAATATTTTTCAATTCACAGACTTTATATAAAATGTCAATAATAGTGTGCTGCTTCTTATAATGCAGGTAATAGATGTAGATAGTAGTGATAGCAGTGTTTTATTTTGCAGCAAAAAAAAAGAGCTACCACCACGAATTGGAGCTAATGAGAAATATTATTATTAAAAATTATTGTTGTTAGCTTATATATGCAATTATTAATAAAAAATTTTCATTTTAAACTATGTCTATAACAGCGGTGTAAAACAAGACAAGAGACGGTTAAAGACGATAATATTCTGTGGTTGGTAGCACTGCAGTTAATAAATGTATTTCATATGCTCCATGATATATGGCCTCAATTCAAAATGGTTTCAAAATTTTCTATTCTCTTCTCTTCCGTGAAAAAACACCTTTTTAATATACATATCCATCTGGATGATTTAGATATTTCCATTCCAGTGCCGTTTTTTTAGTTTATTTTGTGTCTGTGCATGATGACTGAATATATTTTCAATATAGTTTTAAAAAACTTTGTAGTCCCGTGGTTAAAATATTTTAGCAAATATGTGAAAAGGCGAAAATGTGATGCTAGTATTAGGATATCTGTGGTATTAGGAATGTAGCAAGGCCTATTTATCAGGTCAACGCAACTCTACAAAAACACAGCAATACAAAAAACAACTTTATGTTATAAAGTTGTCACAAACATGAACTAAGGTATATGGTGCAAATAACTTTTGACAGCTTAAACACGAGAACACAGAATATCATCAGGACGATTGCGTTGACCTGATAAATAGGCCTTGGAATGTAGAATAAAATGGTGAACAAGGGAATGTTGCCACAGTGGCAAAACGTACTGACAGATAAATAGATGCATAATAGATGTATCTACCACTCATTTTAATAAATTATAATACATACATTTGTATATACACATACATATATGTAAACATATGTAAATTAAAGCTAATCACTAAATAAAAATATTTTATTACCCCTCTGAAACTAAAGACCGATATTTTTTAAAGAGGATTCCCAAAACAATTAAGGGATCTAGAGATAACCGTTCACGTATAGGACCGTGTCTAAAATAGGTAAATTTTTATGTATTTTTTTTTGTAATATTTACGTATATTTTCGCAAGGCTATTAATTAAAAAAATATACTTTATCTGATTGATTCTTCAAGCCGCGTGATTGATTTTTCACTGTTCGTACCATCAGCAATGTATTATTCCATTAAAACTACGATTTTTAAGCATCGTTACAGCCTGTGCTATTTATGTATGTATATTAAAATAAATTCTATAATTTCTTTAACTATTATTTGACTAATTGTTAACTTATTTCTGTTAAAAGTTTTCCCAATTCCCTCAAGACCTTCCAACAGAAATAAGTTAACAATGACTCAAGTAGCTTGGCGTTTTTTCATATTTTTTTACAACGATGTGCGCTAGGCCGTGTAAAATTTCATTTTTGCAAAATTACTAAAAAAAAGGTGTAATCCTAATATACATACATATTTCAATATTTGGAACTTAAATGCATTGTTTTTTGTTGTAATAAAGTACCTAAAACACTAAAGTACCTAAAACACTCTAAGGCAGATACTTATATGTACATATATGTAAATATATACTATATACATACACACAAACATGGCTTTAAGGTATAGCTTTCAATTATTTATGTATATATTTAAAATAAACATTTTAAAATTTTCGATGGAAAAAAGTGGTTACAAATCCTTTTCGTTACCTGCTAACAACACACACGCATTATTATAAAAAAGAAACCATAAAACGTTGGAAAATCCCATAGCCCATTGTAAATGCATAAAATTTAAGTACCCAATTACTCTTAAAATCAAAGAGTATAATGGTAAAGAAAACATTCGATTTACAATTTATATTGAAAAAACAAAAACAAATTTTCATATTTCATTGTTGTTTTCAATACAGTTGTAAGTCGAAAGTTTTATTTCGCAGTTCGGAAATAGGCCATATATACAAAAAAGTAGGATTAATTCTTGTCTTTCCTTTTTTATCGAACTTAGCAAGAAAACTGGGATAAAATTACCTGACTAAAGGTTGGCAGTCCTGTAGTTAAAAAAAAAATCTATATATGAAGTGCACAGTGGGCAGTTAAAAGCAAAAAATAAGTGCGAAATTGTACGGATAACTAAGACTTTTCGTGTTTTTAATAAATACATACATACATACGCACATATTTTTGGAAATTGTTGCAATCAAAGATACCTATGCCATAGATTCTTAAAATTAGAGAATTTGTTTTCAAAAGGCAGATTTTGAAAATAATATAAAATCACAAAGTTGAATATAATGACATTTTGCCGTTTCAAGTTCTTATTCAAGAGTAGAAATTGATAATATGCCTGACTTACATTTATGTTAATAATTCGTATAGCCGACACATGTAAGCAAACGATTTTAAACAATACAGTGTTTAATATCAGTTGTGGCTATCTTGCTAATATACATATGTTTGTATCTACTTAAAAGTATTAATAGCATTGACGATATGCTTCAAAATATATACAGTATGTCAAGAAAATGCTTTGACATAGTTAAAATCGTTATAAATTTTGATTTTTATCATAAATATTTTTATTTTTCTTTGCAGTATGAAATTTTTGGTTATGGATTTCATTTTATTTACATTTAAGTGAACAAATAGTAGTAAGTTATACGCAAAATTAAAAAGTGAGAGCATAAAAATTACATGAAAGCCAAAAAAACTCAAAAATTTCTCTGTCAAGAAAATGTTTTTACATCCTTGTATTATATAGTAAGAAAATAGGAAAGATTTTAAGTTGTACAAAAAGATTTTTTTTGGCCCCATTGGTATTAAATCGGCTTGTAAAACGACTTCTCATGGAAAAAATTTTTCTTTTCCAAATATTCCGCCGAAATTTCTCATATTCCCCTCGTATTACTGTTTTAAACTCCATTTACTTCTTGAAATAACCTCTGGAAATACTATTTTTCAAATAAACCCATAAATTTTTAATAGGGCATAGATCTGGACCTTGAGATGGAGTATCCACAACTTTGCCGCAATTGAAAAGACACCATGTTCTTACCGAAAGTGCCTTGTGTTTGGTGTCATTAGATTGATAACAACTGGAAACTTGCATGCTTTCCAGCAATAAACCCAAATTTACTCGAGCTGTCATCCAAAAAAATGCTTCAATATATTAAGGCACTGCCCCGCTTTCATGGTGTTCTCAATAAAGCAAATTTATCCCACGTTTTACACCATATATATACGTATGTACATATGTATGTATATATACCTCCAATCCATCAACCAACCTTTTTTAAGTTTTACAGATGGGTTTACGGTTTCACTTTCCAATATTTTTAAAGATTTTTTTCCTCCATACTTTGTTAGATCCATCATTCTAATAAAACAGAAGTTTGGTTTCGTCGCCGAAAATCACATTATCGTAGAAGCCATCAAGTTTGTAAGTATGCGTTATCACAAAAGACAATTGTTGCTGTTTGGGCTACACTCTAGAAAGCGGGGATTTCCGACCATTTATTGAAGTACAGTCGATTCTTTTGAGCAATTGCCTTTGTCTCATGGGAAACTGTGTGAGTGGTACATCAATACGTTGAAATGGTTTTTCGTTGACAGCGCGAGTAAGGCAGGCTGTATAGCTGGTAAATATGGAATTTTTAAATTTTTATTAATGTATTGACCTCAAACATGAGGCACTTTGGGTAAGAACATGGTGTCCTTTCAATTGCGGTAAGGTTGTGGATACTCCATCTCAAGGTCCAGATCTATGCCCTATTCAAAATTTATGGGTTTATTTGAAAAATAGTATTTCCAAAGGGTATTTCAAGAAGTAAATGGAGTTTAAAACAGTAATACGAGGGGAATATGAGAAATTTCGGCGGAATATTTGGAAAAAAAAATTTTTCCATGAGAAGTCGTCTTACAAGCCGATTTAATACCAATGGAGCCAAAAAAAAAAATTATTTTTGTACAACTTAAAATCTTTCCTATTTTCTTACGGCCTTATTCATAAAAAATATTTCAGGCTTATTAACCCCTTATTTGACATATTTCTATGGGAAATTTGTCAAATAAACCTGTAATAAACCTAAAATATTTTTTATGAATTAGACCGTTACTATATAATACAAGGATGTAAAAACATTTTCTTGACAGAGAAATTTTTTGAGTTTTTTTTGGCTTTCATGTAATTTTTATGCTCTAACTTACTACTATTTGTTCACTTAAATGTAAATAAAATTAAATCCATAACCAAAAATTTCATAATGCAAAGAAAAATAAAAATATTTATGATAAAAATTAAAACTTATAACGATTTTAACTATGTCAAAACATTTTCTTGACATACTGTATAAAAGGCAACGAGTTAGAAGATTTGCAGTATGAAGGTGTGTAGAATTCAGTCGGCTATTATTGTTATAAATTAAAAATATTTATTAATCATATGAGTGAAGGTGGATTAATAAGCAAACCGTAAAATTCGTTAAAATTAAAAGTCTTATGTATTTTTTATATTTGTATATTTATATTTTCATTAGCATTCACAAATTTAGACAATAATTAAAAATATTTAATTTTTCGCTTTCAAAATTTATGGAGAAAAATTATAATTTGTTCCACTGTGATGTTTTACCAGTTTTTTTGCTTGTTTTTTTCCTTATATTTTTCAGCCAATAGCAATGCATTATGCGTCAAGAAGTACCGTAATCCTTTAATAGATGCATACCTACATATCTGTATCATACCTGATCGATGCTAGCCAGTGCTGTCAGATTGATTTTTAGCCACAGCGCTGACACATTTGTCGTTTATCGTCAATATTATACAACATTATATATTAGCCACACAACATTTTTTATTTAAAACATATGTAGTTTTATATATTTTTAGGTTTTTAGAAAAATGTGGTTCATTTTAGGAAATATTGATTTTAGGTTACGAAATGCTTCGTAGATATATAGTAGATGTGATATTTCTTTATTTTACGAAATATTTGTTGTCTGCAAACAAAATTTTGTATTTCAAAATTTTTTTCGTAAATTTAAGAAACACAATGTTAATAATACAAAATAAATTAGTGAATCATGAAAAGCAAGTTTGTGTTATATGCGAAATTTTGTATAAGATTAAAATACGTGGAATATAAAAATCTTCAAAAAATTTATATATTCTTGGAAAATAGTTTATTAATCTTTAATTCCTAGAATTGAAGGTTGTAATAATTATGAAAATAAAAAGATAACTTAAGGGAAGTTGTTACAGCCTCTGCATTCCTCATACATCACATACATACACACACATACATGAATATTTTGCAATGAAACTCACGAATCAAACTGGGAACACAATTGGGACGAAGAAAGAAGAAGAAGAAAATGCTTCAAACAACTTTATAAATTATAACAGCTGAATTCGTTGAGTAAATTCGTCGTTATTGTGTTTCACACGACGAATTTACGCAGCAAACTCTGCGTGGACGAAATTCGTCGTTCGTACCAGTTGTGTTCCTAGCATGAACTAAAAACAAATTTTTTATTACAATAATTTTTTATACAATAACAGGAAAATAAATGGGGCATATAATAAAAAGTAAAACAAACCAACAGTTTTTATTATATGTTTAAATTGTTTTTTGTAAAATTCACGAAACTTGTGTAGGTTTAAGAATAATTTTGTACTGTAAACAAAATGATAACAAAACAAAATTTATTTATTTCACGAAATTTCCAATTTTGTGAGAACGTTTTATTTCTTCCTAAATTCAATGAAATAAACGAAAAATGTGGTACTATATACGAAAATAATTGTAGGAAATCGTTTTTGTAACTTAACGACATTCGTAAAATTATGAAACTTGCTAAGGCCGTGGTACACTATCATACAAAGTCGTGCGATCTACGAATAAATACAACCATGATATGATGGAGTTTATAAAATATTTCAAAAGACAAGAATTCATCAGACAAGGGTTGTACTTTTTCCGTAGATCGCACGACTTTTTATGATAGTGAGAAATGGCCTTTATCCTGCAAAGCTACATATATTTTAGTAAAATTTAAAAATTTTTAGTTTATTGTACAAAAATTAAATTACGAAAAAGTGTTTCGTATTTTTAAGCATGGAATATTTTGGAGTGTAGTTCATTTATAAAAGAGACATATATACAAACATACGTACTTGAGTATAAAACATACTAAAAATGAATTACATCAATATGAATCTTATTTTCAGTTATTTATATCCTTATCATGATGCATAAGGCTATTGATGCATCATTATCCAAAATGCTAGTTCCAAATTAATAACAGGAAGTTTTCCCCACTATGTTTTATAAAAACCACACTTTAGATATAGAAAACAAATCTCTTTTCATTAATTATTTTATGTTGTAGAAAACCTTCCTTGTGTAAAATTTGCCATGTTTTTAACATTAATCTACATTGTTTAAATTGCATATGTGTGTTTAGCTAAAATAATCGCAAATGAGTTGAAATATATAAATGAACAAAAGGCTCGTCAGTTTTTATTTTAAAACAAAGCTTTTGGCGATTTTAGAGACAAATTGTTACATCCGACAGCACTGGCGGTGGTCATACTCTCAATTTTCTATAATCGGGACAGTGCTATCAACTTTTAAATTTCAAAAAGCACTGCAACTATGAAGAGCACTTAATTTATATAAACAGATGTACTCAGTGTAATTGGGCCTTATTTCGAGTGTCGTGCAAGAACATTGCAAGATTTTTTCTTTAATCTATTACGAAATCTTCGTAGTCGTAGTCGAAATACGATACTCGTTATCAGGCCCAATATGTTTAACTTTTATGAAACCCACTCATATATTAAAAAAATCAAATATTAAGGAACATGTATATATGTAGCAAAGATAAAAAAGATCAAACATAACAACGTTCCATTTCATAAAAATATCACAGTCCCTATTTGAAAAAAGAACTTATTTAACAAAAAAACTGATATAAAAAATTATAGAAAATAGAAAAATGTCTATTACAATAAGTAAAAATAAGTTTAAAGTACTAAAGAGATATAGATATCATCGTTTCTCCGACAAAATCAGGTTTGTTTTCAGGAGAGCAAAAAAACTGTGTTATTTTGAAACCTGTAAATATTTTTATATAAATATTTCGTAAAATTAATCTTAAATAATTGCAGATTTGAGAGGTATAGTGGAAGTGCCTCAAAAACTACACATAACTCATTTTATTGTTCAGCTTCAAGAGCATTTCTAATAAAATAGTTTTTTATTTTAACACATAACAGTTTATGTTGAATATTTTTTCATAAATATATAGTATACTTTTGCTAACTTCTGAACCGACTAATATATCATTAAATGATTTGGTGGGTGAATGTATGACACATCAAGTTTTATAATAATGAAATAAACACTTTTTCTGTCAAAGATTTAGAGCCGGACATTTTAAATACGTACTTTTGTTTAAAATGTGACTTGTTTTATTAACAACTGACTTTAACATTCAAATATTTTATTCAAATTAATTTCGAATGTCACCATTTCGAGTAATTTGTAAAGCACCATATAAACATTTACTCGTTTTTGAGAATTTCTCGTTTTGAAAACGATTCGGTTTACAGAACATACCCGATCACCTGAGCATAACATAGTTTTTTTAACTTTAAAGTTATATACATTACATTGCTATTTATATAAAAATCGTTATTATTTGTTATTTCATTGGTTTCACAACAAAAATTTTATCGTTTCAGACCTTTGTTATATGAAAGCGTTAAACGCGTGCAAAAATATTGTGGTAAACCTTAAAAAATTTATAGAGCTTAAAACCCGTTCTATTTCTACATGTTAATATGGATGTGACAGAACTTGTATGTACATTTTTACTAAATAGGTTTATATCAACTGAATCCATAAAGACCAATGTTCCTCAATTGTATTAATTGAATCATATTCCGTATATTGTCTATAACAGACCAAATTTCGCTATTCGACTCTATTTGGAATGCTGATGAAATTATAATTATCTCTTGTTAGCAGTGTGGCCACAACTAAAAAATTTTTTAATGCTAAATGAGGCTTAAAATAATGCTAAAAATGCTAAAAAAATATTTGAAAATGCTAAAATATAATGCTAAAAATTTGGAATAATTTTTTAATAATTTTACCGGTTTAATTACGAATAAGTATTTTGTTTAACTTTAATAACACAAACAAAGTTTATTCAAAAGTAAAAACAACAATTAAGGAAGATGTAAAATACAATTGCTGAATTCATATCTTTGTATGATTGTATTAAATATAATAGTGTAAAATTTGTTGTTGTTAATTTTCTTATAAAAATGAAATATGTACATAAAATAATTTTACACTTTAATTTGATACGTTTTAATATATTAGGATGCCAGCTCTCAACATAATGCGAAAGACATTTAAAAAATACTATTTGCATTAAAAAATTTATTAAGTTACTTGTTTTAGTTTTATTTTTTATTGTATATCCAGGAGCCGGATTCCGCAACGATGAATTTTGAAGTGTTCGATCCCGAAAAAAACATAATTTTGAATACTTCTTTTCTTCTTATTATTAGGTGTTTGACATTTAAAGCGGCTATTAGACGGTGATACTCGGTATATGAACATGACAGACTTTCGCACATTTCAATAAACACATTTAATAATGCGCGCTCTAACCAAGTCATCAAATTTGCACTGAGTTTGACAGAAGATCTAAGATCATACTAAACAAGTATGATGGTATGATGACAAATACAAAAATTCAAAATTTGTTGAAAACCAAACCAAGCTAAAAAACACGAATTTTGCATTAACACAATATTCTCAAATACCAAGTACGACAGTTTAATAGTCGCTTAACACGTCTTATGCTATTTACACGGTTTCCATCATTATACATTTGTATAAAAATAACAAAATACATTGAAATACATTAATTGACAGAGGTTTTTACTGTTATAAATGGAAAGGAGTATATCAAAACTATAAAATTAAAAATGCTAAAAAATTAATACAAAAATGCTGAAAAAAATGCTAAATGCAAAATAAAAAATTCACTGCTAAATCAAACTACATAATGCTAAATATAGCAGTGAAAATGCTAAAAGGGTCACACTGCTTGTTAGACAAAACACTTTTTACATTAATTAAATTAAATATTAAAGTTAGAGTTTGATATGGCGCGTATTCCTTGAATCAATCTTCTAACAATACAAAAAACATCTTGAAATGCACAATCTAAATTTTTAAATGACAAACATGCTCAAAACAAATTTTATTTGAAATTTTGAGTTTAGAGCTCTTACGCAAAAAAAAAAAAATTAAAAACTAATTTAAAAAGCACTGAGCACTACAAGTATCTTCATATTTTTTCGCGTTTAACATTTTAAAAGCTGACAACATTGCAAAGCGAGTATAATGAGCAGTGTGACCCTTTTAGCATTTTCACTGCTAAATTTAGCATTATGTATTTTGATTTAGCAGTGAATTTTTTATTTTGCATTTAGCATTTTTTTCAGCATTTTTGTATTATTTTTTTTAGCATTATTTAGCATTTTTAATTTTATAAATTTCATATATTCTTTTCCATTTATACAGGTAAAAACTCCTGTATTTCATTGTATTTTGTCGTTTTTGTAGAAATGTATAATGATGGAAACCTTGTAAACAGCAAAAGACGTCTTAAGCGGCTATTAGGCTGTCATACTTGGTATTTGAGAATGGTGTGATAATGCAAAATTCGTGTTTTTCAGCTTTAAGGAATTTTAATTTTTGTGTTTGTCATCATACTCCTTTAATATACATATGTTCTGTCAAATTCAGTGCAAATTTCATTTATGTTTTCGTAACTTGCGGTCTCCTAACATAAGATGGCTCACTTGAACATAAACTTTAAGTTAATGTTAAGTGTAGACTGCTCAAATTAATGCTTTTTTCAAGTGATAACATTATTGATAGTGCATTTGTTTTAACAAATCACTTATAACTTCAAGTTACAACGAAATGTCATGCCATGTGGAAACGTAGAGTAAGCAAAGCATAAAGATGACTTAGTTAGATCGCGCATTTTAAGAGGTGTTTGTTGGAATGTACGAAAGTCTGTCATGCTCATATACCGAGTATGAGCGTCTAATAGCCGCCTTAATGTATTTTAAACGTCAAACACCTAATAATAAGAAGAAAAAAAGTATTTTAATTATGTTTTTCGGAGTCGAACACTTCACAACTCATCGTTGCTGAATCCGGCTCCTGGACGTACAGTAAAAAATAGAAAAGTAAATTAATCCATTTTTTAATGCAAAAAGTATTTTTTAAATGTATTTCATATTATGTTGATAGCAGGCATGCTAATACATTAAAACATACATATAAAATAAAAGTGTAAAATTATTTTATGTATTTAATTTTTATATGAAAATTACCAGCAACAAATTTTACACTTTTATATTTAATACGATCGTACAAAGATACAGGAGGTTTTATGAATTTAGCAATTGTACTCGTATTTTGTATGTTCCTGAATTGTTGTTTTAACTTTTGAATATATATATTTGTTTTTTTTTAATTAAATAAAATATTTCTTCGTTATACCGATATAATTAATAAAAAATCATTAAAAAGTTTTAGCATTATATTTTAGAATTTCCAAATATTTTTTTTAGCATTTTTAGCATTATTTTAAGCCCCATTTAGCATTAAAAATTTTTTTAGTTGTGGCCACACTGATAATGAATGATGCTCACAGCCTATCCATACAGCCGCGAAGCATATATACTAACAAAGAATAAGATAGTGTATGTGTGGACACAATAGCTCTTGATACATTTTACACTCAAAATATGCTGTTAGTAAATTCATATTAAACATCATTTCAAACAATATTATTTTGATTTAAAAACCGCTCTATAACACGACCTATTATACACGACATGTAGAAAGACACTTATGACGCCAGGAGAATTTCCAACACATTGTTTGCATTAGCGGCGTAAAATTTTGATAGTATTTTTGTGTCAAAATCCAAATGTAGGCAGCACTTGTGTGTACATACATGTGAAGATCTGCTCAAACAAAAAAGTCATGAAATAATAATACATTCTCAGCTATGTTTATTATTTTGACATAACTACGTGGTATGTAGCATATGCAGCTTCATAGTGACGTCAATATTACGCCCAAGCTACATGCGCACGTGTTTTTTTATTTGCCGATTACAACAGGCTTTTTTCATGCGAACCGAATGATTTTCAATTTATTTTAATTTCAAATTTCAGTAAAAAAATTTTTTTCTTTTATTTTCAATAGCTAAAAACAACCTGCACATAATTAAAAGTATTGATTTTAAATCGTCTGTTTCAAAATATTTTTCTTCTAATTTGGGACACAAGTATTAATTTGTGTATTCAAAATTTCAACTTAAGCAGATGTGGCATGTCTACCACTGTAGACATTTCTAAATAATTTATTATATTGACTGCACAGAAAATCATCAATATATTGTGGTTTGCTTATTAAACAATAAACAAAAAAGATTTTACATACAAATACCTTTTTAAAAATTTACCTACCTGTAAGATTTACTTTAATTTTAGTTAACAGAAACTTCTTGTATATTCAGTTATTGTAAAACTTTTTTGAGTGTAACCTGCATGCATTAAATGTACATTAATAATAATGTCTTTAACATTACAAAACGTATTGTTGATCATCATAATTTTGATTAGGTTAAATAACGATTCTCGTTGGGCACAAGTTAACTAAGATTGTAAGTACTTATAATTTTAATGTACTCGGTATACGTACATTATTAGCGCTTGTGCGTGTGAGGTTGTACCTTACAGAACATTAAAGTACATTAAATAATGTTTATTTTCGAACACTGTTCAAGTGTAAGAAAATTAGGAATATATTGACAAGTAAAAACCATAAAGGATAGTGAATAGCATAGGCGGCTCGCCGCCGGCGGCAGTTTGATAGACCCAGATGTGTATACATGAAAAAAAAATCGCCGTGAAGAAAAGAAACTTTTGAAAAAACTTTTTCAGTCAAGCCTGGTACCATGATACAATAATATAAAGGTACAACCACATTTGACGTATAAAATTAATTTTGACTTTTACCAAAATTGTTTGATTACTGTTTTTTTGTAAAGAGAGAGGAAAACGTTGCCACACGAAATTACGGGGAACTTTTTTTTAGGAATGTTTTTGGAAATGTGTAATTTTAAGTTTAGAAATTATGGTTTAATACACACTTTTTTAAATGTTGTATTAATTGGATACGTGGATAACGAAATATGCATGTGTATAATATGATGTAGAATGGATGAGCGTGTTTCATGCATATAATACACATTTACATACACTTCGTGTGCAAATTTATTGCAGCTTACAGTACGAATTAATGCTTTTTTGATGGGGTACATCTGAATAATCTGAACAAAAAAAGACATGCAAAAGAAATAGTTAATGCATGGGTTCTATTGCTAATGAATTGGTTCAATTTATGTAGGTGCAGAACGCATGATTTTAACACAGGCGTGTCATTGACGAGCATGGGCGAACATTTAGCAAAACTGCTCATCATTCCAATGAGTGCTTAGAACCCATGATACGTTTATTCGTTTATACATACATACATATGTATGTTTAAGACAGAGCATAACGAAGTGCCCGCGGGTGGCCTTTTGCTTATAATTTTAGGCTCTAAGCAGGCATACTCTGATGATTGTACTCGTATTTGAGGCAAACAGCTTTGAAAGCTGTTAAGTGTGCTGTTGTTTCCTTGCAAATTAAGAGGAAGCATTGTTATCGCCGAGATCTGATTGGCAATTGTGCTCTCGTCGGTGTGAAAACTCAATAGCTCTTTTAAAATAGTTTGCACATTGTGCATATGACTTGGACGCACCTGATGTAAAGCAATAAGCCAGAGTAGTACGAAGAGAAAGTCCCACCCTTGATTCAGAGGCTTTTCCGTTGGTAATTTTCCTTGAATTGTTTATTCTGATGTAAATTTTTTTTATAATTATAATTTAAATACATATTCTTCAATATTTTTCAATAAATAAAAAAGAACGTCAAAAAATTAATCAAAAACTCGGATTTCATAAATTAATAAGGTAGCATTAATTTTGAGAGTAAAAAATTGTCGGCACAAACGTCAGAAGGTTAATATGGCGACGAAAAGAGAGAACGGCTGTACCTTTATATTATTGTATCATGCCTGGTACTCTGTTCAAAACTTCACGCGAAATGTTGACATATTCCATACAAAACAAGTTTACGTGAAATTTTCATGAGGCATCATGCATCAGGCAAATTGCTCATCCGCTGATTTTTCGTTTACACGTTTATAACGAAGAATTCATTTGACAATTACTTTTGTGCCTTGTTTGATGCATACAATTTTTTGACAATTACTTTGTAAAACTATATGAGCTGCACAGAGTTACCACAGTGTTTTCCCTAATGCGTGTACCTGTAGTAAATGTGCCTTGACTTGTACTTTGTTCAACTCGTGAAAAATGTATGAAATGTATCTGGCAACATTTTCTTGCTATCTGTGAAATAATGAGACTGGCATTTATTTCGTGCGAAATATTGACAGCTGATGTTTTTGTTAACAAAAGTTGATCAGTGTTGCCTACTTCAAACCAATACATACGAACATTTTTTCCGAAAAAGTAAAATGGGCATCACTTGTTACGTGTCAAATTGTGCACGCGAAATAATCAATGTTGCTGAAAAATTTTAACAACTTCGAACAGAGTACCACAAAGTAAATTTATATAAAGTATATGCAAGTACTCAGGTGATTAATTTTTTTCTCGTATAGTGTGAATGCATGAATGTCAAAAGTTGTTTACAATTTTCGTACGCCATTTTGTTTTGCTTTGTTTTGTTATACACAACTGTGTGTAGTGAAAAAGTTGAAATAAATTTTTACTTCAAAAAGGTGTTACAAAACATTTAATTATATTTAATTATCAAAATAAATATGTAGCTCTTATTATAGTTAGTTCACGTAATCACTTAATAAATTTACTTTGGTTTTGTATTTCCATACATTTCTTTTTGTTGTATGCAGATCTGGGACTTGCATTAAATAAGCAAAAAAGCATTGACCATTTTCTCACACTAAACGAAATCAATACAAATGCGAATTTATTATATTAGAACTAACTTTGATAATTATAGTGCAATATTTTGGCATTAAACTAAAATCTCTTCAAAGTAATACATTAATATTGTGCTAGCACCAAATCACATGGCGAAAAATAGAACGTAAATGTGTACATACATAGTAACTACCCAGCAAAAAATTACACATTACCAACAGAACTACTTGCCATATAGTGACTTACTTTTCTGATTACCAAATTTCATTACTCGCTTACAAAACACATTACCTAAAATTTAAAAAAATTATATACAAGTTGCTAAATGAGGAGAATATTTTTTTTAGATTAAATAGATTACGTGAACAAGTTGCCAAATAAAAAAAAATAAGTACTTCCCAAGAATCGATTATTTTAGTCTCACGCCTTGTTAAAATCATTAAGTTGGTAATCCAGTAAGGAACAGCTTCCACCAAAAATGCTTAATTCCAAACCCGATTACCTTTTTTGAAATTTTTTGCTGGGTATGTAAGCTTTTTTCTATGTACATATCGCCACTTAAGGCAAAAATCATATTACTACCATTTTTATAGTTTTTCAAGAGAAAGACAAAACTTGATTAAATTGTTCCAAGCGGTAGTATATTCCCTTTATAAAATCACCATTTTTTAAGATATAACTTTACAATAAAATAAACGAAAACCTAAGTTCTGATCTTTCATTTGTATGCACGCACTTATACAGGTGCCTTCAATGTTCCTTTACTGCATTTTTTTATTTGTGCTATCTGATAAAAATATGATTACGTTTTATATAATTTTACTATGCACAATATGTGATATTGCAATAATATTGCATTACTTCATGATGTGCTTAGTGGCAATACAAAATAAGTGCATTTTACGCCATACGATTAGCTGCTAATGCAATATTAATCCATTACTTTTAAGAGATTTTATTTTAGTGCAAAAAATAGTGCACTACAATTGTACAATTTAAATTTTCACAAAAATTTTTGTTTTTCAATCAGTGTTTATGAAAAGTAATGCAAGTTGCCCAGGTCTGGTTGTAATCATCTGTTTTTGACATTCATCCATTACTTTTACACAAACAAAGCGCATGTTGTTTTTGTATTTTCTTAGTTGTTGTAGACCTGCATATACTTTATATAAATATACTTTGGAGTACCAGGCTTCACGTAAAAAACTTTTTTAAGAGTTGCAAAAAAGGTATAATTTTCCGTGTAGGTGTGAGCACGTGCGTTTTTTGAGAGAGTATGTGTGCCAAGTGCTCGCATGAAATTTATATCCAGAAATTTACTTTAAATAAGTAACAAATATATTAAATGTGCGCTATTAATGTATAAACGTTTCAATAGAAGACAAAAGTTGTTATCAGAATTATTAAATGTAATTTTTAGGGTTCCGTACACAAAAGGTGAAATTGGAACCCTATTGTTTTCGCTACGCTGTCCGTCACAGGGTATTTTCTCGGGAACCGTAAGAGCTACGGACCTGAAATTTGGACACAGTGTGTAGACCCTTGGCCGCTACAACAACAAATACATGAGAGTTGGAAATTAAAGGGTGTGCCAAAACGAGCAACGAAAAATTTTAAAATCCCATGTAATATACATACAATTGTATGTATGTATGTATATTACATGGGACCCTTGGCCGCTACAACAACAAATACATGAGAGTTGGAAATTAAAGGGTGTGCCAAAACGAGCAACGAAAAATTTTAAAATCTTATGTAATATACATACAATTGTATGTATGTATATTACATGGGACCCTTGGCCGCTACAACAACAAATACATGAGAGTTGGAAATTAAAGGGTGTGCCAAAACGAGCAACGAAAAATTTTAAAATCCCATGTAATATACATACAATTGTATGTATGTATGTATATTACATGGGACCCTTGGCCGCTACAACAACAAATACATGAGAGTTGGAAATTAAAGGGTGTGCCAAAACGAGCAACGAAAAATTTTAAAATCCCATGTAATATACATACAATTATATGTATGTATTTTACATGGGACCCTTGGCCGCTACAACAACAAATACATGAGAGTTGGAAATTAAAGGGTGTGCCAAAACGAGCAACGAAAAATTTTAAAATCCTATCTAATATACACACAATTGTATGTATATGCACTTGAAATTTGTAAACCTCGTGTATTTTTATACAGACTACAACAACTAACACTAAAATTTAAAAAAATTTAATTAAAGGGTGTACCATCAGTTAATGTAATTTCGACTATGTAATTTTGAAAACTTGCTGTATCTTGGAAACCGTAAGAGCAAACTTCCTGAAATTTTCAAAAACGGTAAAACAAAAAAATCTCAAAATTATAAAATCGCCAAACCGAAAAAAAATCGTTAAAATCAAACAAAAAATCGCCAAAACGAAAAAAAGCACCAAATTAAAAAAAAATTCTAAATCGAAAATAAATCGCGAAAAACCGGAAAAATCGCCAAAATGAAAAAATCGTCAAAATGAAAAAAATCGCCAAAATTAAAAAATCGCCAAAATTAAAAAAATCGTCAAAATTAAACAAATTCCCAAAATGAAAAAAAATCGCCGAAATGAAAAAAATCGCCAAAATTAAAAAAATCGCCAAAACGAGAAAAAAGCAAAAAATAATCAAAAAAAAATTATTTCAGCTGAAAAAACGTAAAAAAACACTGTATTAAAAAAAATGCTCAAAGCCAACGTACGGAACCCTTCGTGCGCGAGTCAAAGTCGCACTTTACTGAATTTATTTTAATTACTTGATTTCGAAAGTTATAGTCCAGCAAACTTTTTATAAAAAAAAAGAGTTTTCGTCTTATAAAATAAAAACGATTAAGTGTGCGCTATTGAGACATATACCAATCAATAGAAAATAAATATACCTTTCAGAAAAAGTGACTGTCATATTCAGATTTACTTTAGTTCCGAAGTTATAGCCCAGCAAATATTTTATTAACAAAAAAAAAGTTTGCTTTATTAAACCAAAACGATGGATTGTGCGCTATTGAAACATATACCAATCGATGGAGAATTAAAATACCTTTAAGAAATGATATGTCATATTCATATTTGCTTTTGTTCTGAAGCTATAGCCCAGCAAACTTTTAAGTGCCGAAAAACGTTTTGCCCTTTAAACCAAAACCGTTGATTGTGCGCTATTGACGCATATACCAATCAATGGGAAATTAAAATACCTTTGAGAACTTATAAATGTCATATTTAGATTTACTTTAATTTTGAAGTTTTAGCCAAGCAAACTTTTTCGTGCCGATAAAAGTTTTGCCCTTTAAAACCAAAAGGGTTACTTGTGCGCTATTGACACATATGCCAATCGATGACTAATCAAAATATCTTAAATAACTGATAGCTGTCATATTCAGATTTACTATAGTTCTGAAGTTATAGCCCAGCAAACTATTTAGTGCCAAAAAAAGTTTTTATCTATAAAACCAAAACGGTTGCCTGTGCGCTATTGACACATATACCAATCGATGGAGAATTAAAATACCTTTGGGAACTTATAACTGTCATATTTAGATTTACTTTAGTTAAGAAGTTATAGCGCAGCAAACTTTTTTGATCGTTAAAAATAGACAAAAGCTTTCGTCTTATTAAACCAAAACTATTGGTTGTGCACTATTTAGAAATATAACAATCGATAAAGGACAAAAAGCCTTTTCAGAATTGGTGACTGTCTTTTCTGAATTACTTTAGCTCAGAAGTTATAATCCATCAAACTTTTACAAATTTGCATAATTTTTGTGATAATACAGTTTTTTCCATTAAGTGTGCTAGTGGCAACCAACCTCGTGGTAATTTGCCTAGTAAAATATGTAAACAAACTGGAAAAAAATACTGATTTTGCAAATCAATAAAAATAGGTAATTTTTACTTTTATTTAAAAAAAAAATTATTAAGTTTTGTGCTCTCGTATGAGTAGAATCAGATTTAACAGATGTCACTATTTTTATTTGCTTAACTATGCAGAAAAACACTCTCGAAAATTACTCCAACCAAAAATTGTTCTTGCATATAAAATGAAAAGTATTGATTGTGCCCAATTAAGCTATATACCAATCGATTGGAAATCAGAATACCTTTTTAAATATGTAACTCGTATATTCTGAATTACTTTAGTTCAGAAGTTATGTCAAAATAAAAAATTTTATATCATTAAAATTTAACAAAAAAGTTTAATGCGCATAAAATAGTAACTATTATATGTCAGATATAAAATTATATATCCTTCGATAGATAATATAAATACCTTTCAGATATTATGACTGTCATTTTCTTGAATACTTCATTTCCGAAGTTATATCCTAGAAAACTCGTCGAAAGCAGAAAAATAAGGACAAAAGTTTTATATTTATAAAATAGAAACTACTTATATTATCGTATTGCAACATATAGCAATCGATAGAAAACAAAACTACTTTTTGAAATTGGTGACCGTCATTTTCTGAATTTGTGGAATTCAGAAGTTATAACACATCAAACTTACAACTTCGTAAATATTTTTCAACGCACAGACTTTATATAAAATGTCAATAATAGTGTGCTGCTTCTTATAATGCAGGTAATAGATGTAGATAGTAGTGATAGCAGTGTTTTATTTTGCAGCAAAAATAAGAGCTACCACCACGAATTGGAGCTAATGAGAAATATTATTATTAAAAATTTTAAGTAAATATAGGAATATAATTAAATAATTGCGTATGTGATTGTATATGTATTGAAGTTGATTTGATAAAAAAAGTTATATGTAAATCGTATACTCTAAGAAAGAGATTAAATACTGCATATGTTCAAATATATCATCATTCTTATTTCAACCACTTTTCTCTAACAACGTCTAAAGAAAAATATTTATAAAAATGACTAAATTTATTTGTGAATTTTGTAAGAAAGAGTTCACTACGAATACAAATTTAAGGAGACATATTAGATTACATCATCAAGGGTCTTCCTCATCGTTTAAGTGTACAACGTGTAAGCTATATTTTTCAAACCGCGAGGAATGGGAACAACACTCTCATACTATATCAGACAGCGGTGCAATCAATATATATTGTGACAAATGTAGAACATATATATCAAATACTAAATGGCATTATCATATAAGAACAAATATGCATAAAACTAACAGTGCGGAAAAAACAGAGAAATATAATAACTATGACGGTAGTTTAAAGTGTATCAAGTCTGTATTCAATAATCGCATCATAACATATTTGATTGAAAATAGCAATGAAACTGATTTAATACCAGAAAACTTTCTGTATACAATTAGAGACAATGTCATGGAATTGTTATATAATGTGACACAGGAATATTCGAGTGTAAAATTTAATATTGAATTATTTTGCGAGTATATGTTGGTTAAGGAAGATCATGATACATGTATCATAGAAGTTAAATCGCATCAAACAAAAATGGTGATCCTAAGCATATCAACGACAAGTGATGACATTATTGACCTTTATAATGAACAATGTAATAATATAATTAAAAAAATGAGTGAATTTCAGGAACGTGATAGCGGATGGTCATTAATTAAAATATCACATCTTGAAATCAATGTCAACAAATATAAATGTATTAAAGGGTCACAATATATTCCATTACCTCTAACAATACAGAGAAAGTTTGCTTGCATCAATGTCCAAAATACTGATATATATTGTTTTAAGTGGGCTATAATATCAGCACTTTATCCAGTTGATTTGCATACCAATAGATGTTCATCATATAAAGTTAACAACATAAATGAAGAAATCATAACGCTTGAAAATAATATAATATTAAATTTTAAAAGTCTGCATTTTCCTCTACCACTTAATAAAATCAAAGTGTTTGAAAGTAAAAATCCTGATATAAGTATTAATGTGTTTGGATTGGGCGATGATAATAATATAGTCGGTCCATACTATTTTACTGTGCAGGAAAAATTCCAACACATCAATTTGTTGCTTTTGGAGGAAGGAGAAGGAAGATTCCATTATGTATGGATAAAAAATATATCAAGGTAATTGTAAAGAATATATATTCTTCAATAATTTTATACTAATTAAGTTTTTCTTTATATTTACAGATTAATTAAAAGTCAAGTAACGAAACATAAAACTATGGCATATGTATGCAATACCTGTTTAATACATTTCCATTCTCATTCATCATTAAACATACACAAACAGCATTGCAATAAAATGATAACTAAGATGCCAACTGAAGACAATAATTTAGTAAGTTTTAGGAATTTTAAAAAGCAAATGGATGTACCTTTTATAGTATACGCTGATTTTGAATGTATTCTAAAATCAGTTGATATTCAAAATTCTGCAAATATTAAATCTATACAAAAGCACATTCCATTTGCATACAGTTATTATATTAAATGTACATTTAACTCTAATTTAGATATATTTAGAATTTATAATGGTGCTGATGACGCACCTAATCATTTCTTTAAGAGTTTAGTTAAAGATGTAAGATATATCTATAAGAATTATTTAAGTGTAGTAAAACCAATGAATTCCTTAACACCACTTCAACAGATCAGACAAATGGAGGACAAAATTTGTCACATTTGTGAATGTTTGCTATCTGTTGAAGATCTTGTGGCTGATCATTGTCATCTAACGGGTGAATATAGAGGTCCCGCACACAAAAAATGCAATTTAGAATTTCAAATTGCAAACTTCATTCCGATATTTTTCACAATCTTTCGGCATATGATTGTCATTTGTTTATTAGAGAATTATCATGTATTAAAGGTGATATAAATATAATTCCTTTCAATAAGGAATTATATGTATCTATATCGAAAAGAATTTCAGTTAATGATTGCATTGATAATGATGTTGATAATGATGATGATGATGATGATGATGGTGATGATAATGGTGATAATGATAAGACAATAGAATTACGTTTTCTAGATTCTTTTCGATTTATGCCGTCGAGCTTAGAAAAACTAGCTAGCTATTTGTCTGATGATGACTTGACGACAGTAAAATTAATCTATCAAACTCATAATGAATTCAGTTTAATGAAGCGTAAAGGTGTCTTTCCATATGACTTTCTTAACTCAGTTGATCGGCTGGAGGAAACTACCACCGCGATCATGTTTCTTTAATAAACTTACAAATGAGTCGTGCAGTATAGATGATTATGAACATGCTGAAAATGTTTGGAATACATTTAATTGCAACAAATTGTTGGACTATCTTCTATTATATCTAAAAGTAGATGTTCTCTTGCTATGTGATATATTTGAAAATTTCCGTAAAGTTTGTAAGAAAATTTACAATTTAGACCCTTGTCAATATTATACTACTCCAGGCTTATCTTGGGATGCAATGTTGAAAACAACTAAAATAGAATTGGAATTACTAACAGATATTAACATGTACAATTTCGTTGTACGAGGTATTAGGGGAGGTATTGTTCAGTGTAGTAAACGGCACACCATAGTAAATAATAAATACGTTAATGATTATGATCCCACAAAAGAATCAAATTATCTAATGTATTTTGATGTAAATAATTTATATGGATATGCAATGTCGCAGTATCTTCCCTTTAAAAATTTTAAATGGTTTGAAAACGTTGAAGACTTTAATATACATGTAGTGGAAGAAGACTCAGAAATTGGTTACATATTAGAAGTAGACTTGGAATATCCAAGTACACTGCACGACCGTCATAGCGATTTTCCATTCTGTGCAGAAAATAAAAAAATTGGGGGCATGAAACAGCAAAAATTAATAACAGACTTAAACAATAAAACCAATTACATAATACACTATCGCAATCTGCAACAATGTCTTCAACATGGTTTGATTTTAAGGAAATTTCATAGAATTCTTCAATTTAATCAGTCAGATTGGTTGAAAAAATATATTGATATAAATAACTATCACCGAACATTAGGTAAGAATGTATTTGAACAGAACTTTTTTAAATTGTTAAATAATGCAGTATATGGGAAGACAATGGAAAATGAAAAAAAAAAATATATTAAATTAGTATGTGAATGGGAGAGTAGGGGAAGAGATTAGGAGCTAGAGCTCTTATTGCCAAACCTAATTTTCACAGTTGTCTGAAAATTCATGAACAAATGGTTGCGATTCAATTGAAAAGAGTACGAACTGTGTACGACAAACCCATTTACATTGGATTTTCTGTCTTGGAACTCTCGAAACATAAAATGTATAATTTTCACTACGAATATATGAAACCGAAATATTGTGAAAATATTAATTTAAATTACATGGATACGGACTCGTTTATATATGATATTAGAACGGATGATCTATACAACGATATTAGAAACGATGTACGAAATCAGTTTGATACATCTGGGTATCCGAAAGATAATATCTATAATTTACCGCTTGTCAATAAAAAAGTATTAGGAATGATGAAGGATGAATGTAATGGTAAAATAATTAAAGAGTTCATTGGTTTACGCGCTAAAATGTATTCAATTAAAATTGATGAGGAGGAAAAAGAAATTAAAAAAATTAAAGGAGTTAAAAAATGCGTAACCAATAGACTAACGATTAATGACTTTAGAAAATGTTTATTTGAAAAAAAAAATGTACTATGATTCTATGTATGTATTTAGATCAAAGATTCATGAAATATATACTCAACACATTAGTAAATTAGCATTAAGTTATTTAGATGATAAGCGATTTATTAGAGATAATAGTATTAATACATATGCATGGGGACATTATGCAATAAATAGTCAATAACCATCATCATCATCATCATCATCATCATCATCATCATCATATCCAAATGAAAATGTATTAACATCATCTTCAAGTGATAATATTGTACAATAGTATTAAGTGATTTTAGATTATAAGTGAATATATATATATATAATGTGAAAAAAACAATAAATAAATAAATAAATAAAGAATATCATTAAAATATTTTAGTTTGTTTTTATTTTAAACTATAGTCATCTATTGAATAGGAATTTTAAACACAAGTAACCACAATTTGTTTTTGTGTGAATAAAATTTAATCCTGCTTGTTCTTAACCTTACTCAACTAAGTTGATATAAAATTTAATCGTTTAGAAATAAAAAAAAATCAAAACAAAACTTTTTTATATATTATTTTATTTTTTTGAGAATTTTATAATATAATAAAAATAAATCTCATATTGAAGTATATATAATATTATTGAAGTTCATCTTTATTGATCCAAGAATTATGTTGATTGGAAAATCCCAACCATTTTACGTACGCCTGGTGCCCCTTAGTTTTAATCACATTTTCAATCAAGTATGTATTTGGAAAATGTGTCTTTAATAGTTCATGTTCATAGAATCCACCAACAATCGGATTCCTTTGATAGTCTTCCAATAAATAAGTAATGGGGTTTGTGTTCTGTAAAGTACGAATTTTAAAAATTTCAGTTGTCCAGTTTGGAGTATATCCTTTTGAAAAAATATGTTTATATTTGCTAATTCGAACGTAATCTCCAACTTTTAGTTTACCAAATTTAAATATTTTGGGATGATTATAAACTTGTTTTAGTATAGAACTTTCATTTTCTGTGTTAACAGACTTTGGTGTCATTCCAATTGTTCTATGCTTTTTATTATTATATTGATTAATTAAATCCTTACATATATGTATCCATTGATAATTTCCTTGTAGACTAAAATTTTTCCACATCATTCCTTTTAGAGTTCTATTAAATCGTTCTACAATAGACGCTTTCATGATACTATATGTAGAATAGTGGTTGATATTATGTTTTTTCATCAAGTTTTGAAATATTTTATTATAGAACTCTTTACCATTATCGGTTTGCAAGTTTTTTGGAATTCTCTTTAGCGAAAAAATAGATTGTATAGCATTGGTTATATCTTCACTACTTTTAGATTTTACGGGTACAGCCCAAGCAAACTTTGAAAATTTATCTATAACTGTTAAAATAAATCTATAGCCTTTGTTATATTTTGAGTAAGCACCCATTTCAACAAGATCTGCTTGCCAAAGATCATCAATTCCCTTGACCACCACTCGACGTCGAATGAAATTTCTACGTGCTTGCTTGTGAAGCTCCTGAACCACTTCTTGTCGCTCCATTTCTAACGTCTATCTTACAGATTACATCAATTTAAATGCTGTTGATATTGAATTTAAATCAAAAACGATTTATATATCTATCTTTAAATGCTTTGTAATGAGCTTCGTTTTTTCATTTAGACGTTCTTCAACTGAATCAATTTTGTGATTAAATAATGATTTCATTTCATTTAGTGATTGATTGAGATTATTTAGTATTATACTTTGATCATGTATTAATTTACTTAAACGTGTTTCTACATTATCAAATTTTTCTGTAGTCAACACGTTTTGTTGTTGTATTATTTCGTTAAAACGATCCTCCATTCCCTTAATTCTCTCCATATACATTGTATCCAGTTGTTTCTTTATTTCACTTAAATAAGTTTTCATGTAAATTTTGTTTACGGCATCGTTTTCCAATACAGGACTAGCAATATTTTTTATTCTCCGCAAGTTAAAGTTGAAATTACGATCACTATCCAAATGAATCTTGAAATGTTGATTTTGGTATCTTACAGATCTTTCAATATAATGTCCAAACTTATCGATAGGCATTTTATGAATATGAATTGTTTGTACATTTTTAAGTCTATTTATATAATAATTTTTGCTTCTCTCAATTCCTCAATAATTGATACAATTTCATTATTATGATTTGAGTGACCAGCTGTTGTTGATAAAATCAAAAGACGCAATCTATCAACCAATTCATTAGGATCATCCCAATAAACATAATTATGCTTTTTTCTATTCAATTTCATTAAACCTTTTCCCTCATGAATTTTCTGTTGTTTAAATAGGTTTTTAATAATCGTTGTATATTTAATTGAACGATTTCCTTTAATCTGGCCATTAATACTGTTATTTCGTTTATGGACATTAGTCATCTCCAATATTTGTTTATAATTATTTAAATCTGTTTTATTATAATTGATTGGTTTCTTATAAACTAGCAATTCATATAAGCCTGATGTGAAGGGCCATTTTAAATTACCTACAGTAATATTGGTTGCATTGAAAGCGATGGGTTCATTACCCAGTCTCCATATTTGATTTTTATCCTTATGAGGACCATAGGTTTTATCATATATATTTAAGTTAACTTTTGATAAATTATATTGAACACTTTTATTGGGATGTATTGCAATGGTGTTATCATCATCATCATTGCTATCATCCTCATTATCAGCATTATCATTATTATCATCATCATCATCATCATCATAGTCATCATGATCATTTTCATCATCAAATGATTGAAACGTGTTTGAACTTTTCTCGATTTTCTTGTTATTAGAGCTTGGAGAAAACGTGTTATAATCAAGCTTACTCTTTTTATATGGTGTACTGAAGGCAACTTTATTATTCTCAAGATCATGTTTAAAAGAGTTATCCGGATAATTTTCATGTTTTATAATGTTATTATTATTATTATTAGTTGATTGAACTAATTCTTTTAATGGTTTTGATATTGGTTTCAATGTCTTTTCCAACAATTCATCATTTGCAATTTCTCCAAGCAAAATATTCTTATATTTCTTTTTTAAAATATTTCGAGTTTTAATAAGATTATTAACTAGATTTGTGTTCATATTTATAGGTTGAATTAGAAACAGATTCAAAACAGATCAGTTTAGCAGTTTAGCAGTTTAACAGTTTAGCAGTATAGCAGTATAGCAGTTTAGCAGTTAGCAGTTTAATAGTTGAGAAGCTATTAGTTTAATAATTAATCTTGTACTGATTTTAAAGTATCTGTAATATTTCTTTTATAGCTTTATAAATATATCGAAACCTTTTCTATATCGACCATTATTCATAGGATCATCTTTGTTAATAACTAGAAAACCATATTTTTCTTTCCAACACTCGGTACATAACTCATGAAATGTTTTCAAAGTCATATCAGAACCAACATGATCATTGTAAATATGCTTAATATTCATTGCATCCTGTTTGAAAATTATAATCATATTAGCATTATCGCGAATCAAGTGTTTTGGTATACGTGTATATGTTTGACATAAATAAAAACTATCAATATCTTTATGACGACCCATACAGAAGTAGGCACGTACATGATTTTGTTTCTCACAAGCTATATCGTCGAATATAAATACTGAATTTGGTTTAACTTCGTCTGGCGATAGAACATCATCATTATTGGAAAATGATGAAAAATTTATCTCCTTAATGGGTTTAATTAGACTTTCTAAGTACTTATATTTCGGTTGTTGTGTTGATTTTGAATATAAGTAAATATTTTTAAATTTCAATCCATGAGGACTTTCAATAAGACTTATCATAACATTTGTTTTTCCGCAATTTGATGGACCCACAATAAGAGCTCGAATAGAATTCGGTAGTAATGAACTATGACGAATTTTATTTGATGAATCGAGCTTTGATTCGATATTCCTTACATTAATCATTTTTTGTTGTTTAAAAAAACGCATTCTAAAACCTAATGATAACATAATATATAAACCAGTCTCTTTTATTTGTTTTCAATCAATTTGATTTTAATCTTTAATCGACAAAGTATCAATAGATATGACAATCATTTATAAAAAGATATTCAGTCGTCATCCATACTTCATCGGTAAAGGTTTTCTAAATAAAATAATTAATAAACTTCCCATTGAACTTCATCTACCCGGTTATCAATTTTGCGGACCTGGTACAAAATTAAAGAAACGTTTAGCTAGAGGTGATCAAGGAATCAATCCATTGGATACTGCTTGCAGAGAGCACGATATAGCATACTCAAACAATAAAGATTTAGAGAAAAGACATATTGCTGATAGAATTTTAACTGAAAAGGCTTGGCAAAGGGTCAAAGCAAGCGATAGTAGTTTGGGTGAAAAATCAAACGCTTGGTTTGTTGCTACTGCAATGAAAGCAAAAACAAAATTCGGTATGGGTAACGTTATTAGTAAAACTAAAAAGTCGTCTCCAGTAAATACCCACAAACTATTTACACATGCATTGAAAAGTGCAAGAAAGAATATAAAGAAAAGTGAAAACTTGAAAGATGCTATAAAGATTTCACGAAAAGTTGTAAACAATATTTTCAAGGGGAAGAAAAAATCGTTAATAAAAACACCTCGAATAATACCGCTACCAAAATCTGGAGGTTTTCTTCCACTTGCCCCTATATTTGCTGCACTGGGTGCACTTGGTGGTTTAGCTGGTGGTGTATCTGGTATTACAAAAGCAATCAATGCAGTTAAAAATGGAAAGGAACAGCTGACTGAAGCAAAACGACATAATAGTACAATAGAAGCCATTGCGATGGGAAAAGGCATGTTCTTAAAACCATATAAAAAAGGTTTTGGATTATATTTAAAACCTTATCAACAAAATTTTTAATGAAGCTACCTAAAAGAGCCCTTTCTGATGTAGACTTGAGAAAATATGCAAAACATATTCCAAATTTTAGAGGTGTGTTTATGTGCAACACCCTTCCAAGCAGCAAACCATTTAAAAAAGAATGTGGAATAATCAATCTGGATACTTCAAAGGGCCCTGGCACACATTGGGTAGCATACTGGAAAAACAACAATCAAATCGAATATTTTGATAGCTTTGGCAATTTGCAACCACCAAAACAATTAATAAAATATTTAGGAAAAAACATTAGTTATAATTATGATAGATATCAAAATTTTAATACAATAAATTGTGGTCATTTATGTTTAAAATTTTTGTTTTCGAAGCTAAACTAAAAAGAAACTATAAATGTTTTTTAATAAAATACATTGATTAAGAATTAAAAATATCTTGTTTTATTTATATATATATAAAAATTTTTTTGTTTTTTCATTTATTAAAAATTTTAAAAGAAATATTAGAATTAAATAATTTTTCTAATTTCACTTGTTAGAGGTGAGTATTCGATTAAGCGATCATGAACAACTAAACAGTATGCTGATGTTTTTTCTGGAATTGGTTTGTTTGCTTCAGTATCAAATTCAATTCGTACATCAATAGGTCCAATTTTAACAGTTTCATTTTGATGTGAAACATCAACAACAATAAGCGGTGCGTAAGACTTGTAATCATTAACATCCAGCAATGGTTCAGGTTCTCGCATGTAAAAGCCTTGTTGAAATTTTGCATACATATTATATAGTACAGAATACTGGCCATTTTCAAAACGATTATGTAAATCATCATATGGATATGACTCTGAGTTTAGATATACTTTTAAATTAGAGATATTACAATGGTCAAATATATTTCCTTGTTCTTTACTTTTCACTTTTTGTAAACCAATTATAAGAAATCGTGGTCTTTCGTTTTGTGGAGAAAGCTTTACATTCCATAAAACCTTTGTAGTCGTTGGTAGTGCAGGATTTACATGACAATCCCAACTACGAAATGCAATTCGTATAGAATTTTTGTTGTTGATTATCTTACACATTTCCAATTTTGCAAAGTCTGATAGTTGAATATGCGGCATTTTCCATGTTATATCCAGAATTGTTAACTTCAACTGATCAGTTGTATTTGTAGAATAATATGATCTCTCATCGGATGTCGAACGTTGAAGAATGAGCTCATGTTTCGAATTTAATAGTATTTTTTTATAATCTTCAGCAAACCCCATCCACATTTTCAGAGGTATACAACAGCTAAAATGACTTTTTTCTAAAACAAAAGTTTCTTTAAGACACCAACCAGCGTTTTTTAGTGTAGCACTTTCAGCCTTATTCAATGATATAAAATTTTTCATGGTAGATGAAATTCCAAGTTTGCGTGTACGATCAACTTCAAAACCATTAATTTCATAACGAATTTCATCGAACAAATATGAAACAAAGTTGTTTTTAAATTTCACATCTGTAGCTGGAACCTCTTTGTTTGCTTCCTTCTTCACTATAAAACCATGAATGTAAATCATACTCTCACTTGGTAAGACAAAGAGATCCTGATTTTGAATTGGTATACGAATTTCATCATTGTTGTTGAATGATTTTAGATATGGAGAGTAACTATGATATTCCCTTTTTACAATACTCTCATCATATATAGGTTTTTGAAGGACATTTAGTATTTCATTCATTGTTGAAGATTAAATCCTAATGATTTCAAGTATTCTATATTATATGATGTTAACGGGTTTTTTTTATTTTTTATACTTTCTCGAATGCGAGTTGATGAGGGATTGAATGGCAATCCTCTTTGCATTACGTTTTTATTGTAAATTATCATTATTCTGGTTTGAAGTGGAGTCTAAGAGTGATTTTTTCTCCTCTAAAATTTATAAGTTCACCGTCTTGATTTAAGATTCTAATCGTTATGTTGTTTATTTGCTGACAGTTGACGGGAAAATAAATAACATTTCGAGGTTTTTCGCTTATTTTATATACTGGAGGAACATCAAGAGGAAATTCATGAATAGCATGATTCGAAGTATTATTAATAAATGATCCGGTTGTTAAGTTGCTTTCAATGCGTATTGTATTAACATTCGTAATATGTGCAGGTAAGTCAGATTCAAATAACCTTGTAGTATTCAATTGATTAATATCTACAATCATCACTTCCACAGATTTATCATTTTGAAGATTTTGATCAGTGTTATAATATTCAGTTGAATTTACTTCTAATTTACTTTTGCTAAATCCGAGCAACTTTCCTATACTGTTTGGTTGTGAAAAATCTATATCCATTGATGAGGTTATTTCAGTTTTAAGTGTGTTATTGTTAGCTTCAATTACTAGATAAATTGATTCATCAATATCTTTTAAGCTTGAGTTTAAGAAAAAATCAATATCCTCAAGTTCATATGAACCAACCGGAATAGTAATAATATGATTTCCTATATGAAACAAATTGTTGTGAACATCTACATTAGGTATGGAGTTGAATGTTACAAAATCAATAAGTCCACAAACATATTTTGTAGGGAGTTCAATTGGAGGAAAATATTCTCCAACCAGAGTTGATTTGTTTCCGTTTAAAGATATTGTTATTGACATTTCAAGTATTCAGAATGAACTGATGATGTTTGATGATTATTCTATCTGATTTAAGTGTTAAATAATAAATCCAAAAAAGAAAAAATGTCTTTTATAATTTTATGTTTTCTTTATTAATATTTGATTTAATAAACTTTCTTAAGAGTATTACATTTTTTTGAGCACATATACAATATTTTCTATGATAACAACAAACATTTACAGATTCATCATTTTGATATAATGTTTTTAAATTTGGACAATTTAAATCATCCAGGTTATAAAAATTAATTTTATCCTTAAAAATATTTTGAATCCACTTAATTTTTTCTAATCCTTTAGCATAATAAATATAATTTTTATCTTTAACATGCGCAATATAATATTCCACAATATTTGTTAAGGATGAATCACCATCTTTCCATTTTAATCCATGATGATGATTATAAAGCCAATTAATTGAATATTTTTCTTTTGTTGTCAACGATGAATATGGAAAAGGTGGTTTAATAATAAATGTTTGGACTTGTGAGTCGTCAATTGAAATACTCAGTTCTTTTACAATGAATTTATTGTTGAGATAAAAACCTTGTACGTCTACAACTAATATTCTCTCCTCCGACATTGTTTAGTACTAATCAAGTCACAACGACGACTGTAGAACTGTTTATAAAGTCTATGTTTTTAAATTATTATAAAAATTCATTATATATAATGCTTGATCCCAACTGTTATCGATAAGGGAACATTTACAGGTATCAGGTCCACAAGTTGTTTCATCGTTGGACCACACACAATTGTTATAATGATATCCAAATTTTGATTTACTTTTCTTATAAAATGCATATTCATCGAATTGAGCTTTTAATTTCTTCAAAATAATCTCATGTTCATACCACAAAAACCTTTCTTCATTCAAGAACTCATGTACAATTTTCGAATAAAACTGATTATTCATTATTTTTCTTATTTTTTTATGTTAAATAAATCTTCGTAACACATCAACAACAAAGTTTATATTAAGTGGTAGTAGTAAATGTATTTCATCATATTAGTTAATTTATGATATTTCCATATCCAAATCATGTGTATAATCTTGAATGTTGATTAATGTCATATCGGATCGGTATGTAGTATCATCCTCAGAAACCGTCTCAATTTCACCTAGCTCAAGATACACTAAAGAAACAAGATGCACTAAATAACTAAATGTATAATTACACAAACTTTTTTACCATTTTTTTTATTATATTGTAAAATTTTTAAACAAATTAATAAATAAAATATATAAGTACATAAATAGTATTGCTTTGGGTTTTTTTATTTCTTATCAACTTTGTTGTGTATGGTTAGGGTCTTGTATTCAAATAATTTCAAATTGTTGTGTATGGTTAGAGTCTTGTATTCAAATAATTTCAAATTCAAACAAATTTAATCAACTGTTTCAAACACACACACACACACATTCATACATATCAACGAAACGAATGAAAAAAACCATAACAGAATTTTTAACAACAGAACAACAATACAATAGGGTGGCACTTATGTATATCATCGTTGTTAGTTTTCTCATACAAAATTAGTATACAAATCCTAACCAACACCTTAAATACTAGCAAAAAAATCACAGACTTTCGTAAACCGCCCTAATGTAGTTTAATTCATATTGTATTAACCCTCTAACTTCAACAAAAATAACATCCACCACGACTTCACTTTAAGCAAAACCGAACACGCTGCCGCCTCATAACACAAAATATCATAGAGTCGAATTTAACCCCAACGACCGTTAAAGGGTTAAGGTATGCACATTTATAAACTAACATACACACACACACACACATACATATATTTTCAAAAACATACATACATACACACACGCACCCCCTCCACAACAAAATCAAAACCCTACAATCGTCACACCATCTTGGCGGTTTGACACCCTACCTAAAGAACATCGGTAATGGTCGATTTTCACAAAACAAACCCCTACTCCATACAACACAATGTAGCAAACCAATCAACTAACTTAAATGCCGGCTGTAGCGTAGGCATGATCCAAATTTTGTATGAGGATCATGGTCGCGAAACTCCACAAACAACCTACTTAAGTTCTAAGGGCAAAAGTGGACTTTGACAATAAAATGTTAGTTTGGTTTAGTAAGTTTCCCCCTGAAAGTATTTTATCTGTTAAACCAATATCATTATACCACTTTTAATTAAAATGTTCCCAGGGAAAAGAAAAAAAAGAAAAGAAAAATAATTTGAAATATTAACAACCAATATAGAGCACTGGCTTATATAAAAACGCATTAGATGAATACATGTTTCCTGATATATCGAGAGTAGCTTACGGAATTTTATCCATGCCTCACTCCGCTGTAAATGTTGAAAGGATTTTCTTTTACCAAAATTTCATGAAAACAAAATATAAATCAACAGCCATCGTATTCTGTAACTCGCTAAAGCTAAATCTAATTTTCGGCTACGAATGCAATTTTCAAACGGGTATTGATAAATCAGGTAATGGCTTAAAAATGTGATTCAGCGAAATTTTATTGCTTTATGTTATCGCCAAATATTTTAAATTTTCTATTTGTTCAGCATTTTAGCGGTCGAATTTAGCTTTAGCTTTAGCGAGCTATGGAATATGGTGGCAAGCTTTATGTTCCAACAGTATTAAGTCTAATTCAGGCTACACCTATTTGTATATTTTTACCTATGTGTTCCTTTTTTTTGTAAATGAATTTCTTATAATTTTTTGTTAATAAAATTTAAATAAGAAATATTATAATTTTTGGTACTCTCGGGATCAAAAAAGTACTAAAAAAATTTGTTTTTGATACCGAAATGCAAATCTCATTTCCCATCACTGACATCTGGTAAGGCTATTGAAATGGCATTGCGGGCTGGTAACAGAACTTTAAATTGTGAATAAAATCAAGATTTATTGCTGGATTTTCACGTTTTATAGCTTGTTTTATTCCTAGGATATGAAGTTTTAAGACAAAAGTAAAAAATATGAAACTTGTGAGTTTCTGATTTTTTTATTGTAATTTGCATATAAAAAAAATAAAGCGATTTTTGCATAAAAAAAACTTTTTTCTTTTTTAAATTCTGAATAACTCCGAAACCATAAAAGATAGGTAAAAAATGATATTTTTAACAAAATTTTGTGGCGCGTCTTTTGGTTTATTATTTATTAAAATCGAAATAGCGGTTTTCGAGTTATAGTAAAATATATTAGTATGGCCGACTAATTTAGGGGCCAAAATTAGCCACGCCCATAAAAAAAATCTCTACGTGATAGAGCAAAACTGACAGCAGATTTGAATTTAACGCATCGAAATCCATATAATCCGCGTAATTTTATCTAAAGGACAGCCAAAAAATGTTATTTTGTTGTACAGTGTTATTAATTAAATGCAAAACATCGTAGCTTTCTTTGGGATTGTATGTGTATTTTGTTGTTGCATTTTAAAGAAAAGCTACGATATTTTGCATTTACAATTTGCGGCAATTTGAATGCCGATTTGAAATCACATTGTTAGTTTTTCAATCACTTTATTTATTATAATACTCGTATATCATATCAAATTATATTTTCACATTTAAATGTACTGAAAATGCGTACCCTGCTGCTAACGCAACGCTTGCCGCTCTTATTTAGGTATTAGGGTAAATTATAACAGCTGAATTCGTTGATTTAATTCGTCGTTGTTGTGTTTCACACTACGAATTTACGCATCAAACTCTGCGTGGACGAAATTCGTCGTTCGTACCAGTTGTGTTCCTAGCATTAACTAAAAACAAATTTTTTATTACAGTAATTTTTTATACAATAACAGGAAAATAAATGGGGCATATAATAAAAAGTAAAACAAACCAACAGTTTTTATTATATGTTTAAATTGTTTTTTGAAAAATTCACGAAACTTATGTAGGTTTAAGAATAATTTTGTACTGTAAACAAAATGATAACAAAACAAAATTTATTTATTTCACGAAATTTCCAATTTTGTGAGAATGTTTTATTTCTTCCTAAATTCAATGAAATAAACGAAAAATGTGGTACTATATACGAAAATAATTGTAGGAAATCTTTCTTGTAACTTAACGACATTCGTAAAATTATGAAACTTGTTAAGGCCGTGATACACTATCATACAAAGTTGTGCGATCTACGCATAAATACAACCCTGATATGATGGAGTTTATAAAACATTTCAAAAGACAAGAATGCATCACAGAAGGGTTGTACTTTTTTCGTAGATCGCACCACTTTGTATGATAGTGAGAAATGGCCTTTATCCTGCAAAGCTACAAATATTTTAGTAAAATTTTAAAATTTTTAGTTTATTGTACAAAAATTAAATTACGAAAAAGTGTTTCGTATTTTTAAGCATGGAATGTTTTGGAGTGTATTTCATTTATAAAACAGACATACATACAAACATACTGGAGTATAAAACATACTAAAAATGAATTACATCAATATGAATCTTATTTTCAGTTATTTATATCCTTATCATGATGCATAAGGGTATTGATGCATCATTATCCAAAATGCTAGTTCCAAATTAATAAAAGGAAGTTTTCCCCACTATGTTTTATAAAAACCACACTTTAAATATAGAAAACAAATCTCTTTTCATTAATTATTTTATGTTGTAGAAAACCTTCCTTGTGTAAAATTTGCCATGTTTTTAACATTAATCTACATTGTTTAAATTGCATATGTGTGTTTAGCTAAAATAATCGCAAATGAGTTGAAATATATAAATGAACAAAAGGCTCGTCAAAATTTTTATTTTAAAACAAAGCTTTTGGCGATTTTAGAGACAAATCGTTACATCCGACAGGTCTGGCGGTGGTCATACTCTCAATTTTCTATAATTCGGACAGTGCTATCAACTTTTAAATTTCGAAAAGCACTGCAACTATGAAAAGCACTTAATTTATATAAACAGATGTACTCAATGTAATTGGGTCTTATTTCGAGTGTCGTATTACGACTTCGGCTACGACGATTTTGTAGTAGACTAAAGAACATTGCAAGATTTTTTCTTTAATCTATTACGAAATCGTCGTAGTCGTAGTCGAAATACGATACTCGTTATCAGGCCCAATATGTTTAACTTTTATGAAACCCACTCATATATTAAAAAAATCAAATATTAAGGAACATGTATATATGTAGCAAAGATAAAAAAGATCAAACATAACAAGGTTTCATTTCATAAAAATATCACAGTCCCTATTTGAAAAAAGAACTTATTTAACAAAAAAACTGATATAAAAAATTATAGAAAATAGAAAAATGTCTATTACAATAAGTAAAAATAAGTTTAAAGTACTAAAGAGATATAGATATCATCGTTTCTCCGACAAAATCAGGTTTGTTTTCAGGAGAGCAAAAAAACTGTGTTATTTTGAAACCTGTAAATATTTTTATATAAATATTTCGTAAAATTAATCTTAAATAATTGTCGATTTGAGAGGTATAGCGGAAGTGCCTCAAAAACTACACATAACTCATTTTATTGTTCAGCTTCAAGAGCATTTCTAATAAAATAGTTTTTTATTTTAACACATAACAGTTTATGTTGAATATTTTTTCATAAATATGTAGTATACTTTTGCTAACTTCTGAACCGACTAATATATCATTAAATGATTTGGTGGGTGAATGTATGACACATCAAGTTTTATAATAATGAAATAAACACGTTTTCTGTCAAAGATTTAGAGCCGGACATTTTAAATACGTACTTTTGTTTAAAATGTGACTTGTTTTATTAACAACTGACTTTAACATTCAAATATTTTATTCAAATTAATTTCGAATGTCACCATTTCGAGTAATTTGTAAAGCACCAAATAAACATTTACTCGTTTTTGAGAATTTCTCGTTTTGAAAACGATTCGGTTTACAGAACATACCCGATCACCTGAGCATAACATAGTTTTTTTAACTTTAAAGTTATATACATTACATTGCTATTTATATAAAAATCGTTATTATTTGTTATTTCATTGGTTTCACAACAAAAATTTTATCGTTTCAGACCTTTGTTATATGAAAGCGTTAAACGCGTGCAAAAATATTGTGGTAAACCTTAAAAAATTTATAGAGCTTAAAACCCGTTCTATTTCTACATGTTAATATGGATGTGACAGAACTTGTATGTCAATTTTTACTAAATAGGTTTATATCAACTGAATCCATAAAGACCAATGTTCCTCAATTGTATTAATTGAATCATATTCCGTATATTGTCTATAACAGACCAAATTTCGCTATTCGACTCTATTTGGAATGCTGATGACATTATAATTATCTCTTGTTAGACAAAACACTTTTTACATTAATTAAATTAAATATTAAAGTTAGAGTTTGATATGGCGCGTATTCCTTGAATCAATCTTCTAACAATACAAAAAACATCTTGAAATGCACAATCTAAATTTTTAAATGACAAGCATGTTAGGTTAGGTTAGGTTATAACAGGCCGCTGATTTTATAGTAAACCAGCCCACTTGGGTCCTTAGAGGTCCCGTTGTGCTGCCTGGGCAGATTGAGGTGGGCTGCCCATCCTCATTTATCCTATACATTATCCGTATTCAGCTGAAACCAACCCGAAAGGCGTATGAATGAATTCACACTACCGATTTCACATTCCGACAGACTCTCCAAACCTTGCAGTATCGGAGCCCCCATGTGGAGTGAACGCACCTCCGCAAGTGCTGGGCAATGACAGAGAAAATGCTCAACAGTTTCCTCCTCTTCCTCGTCCTGACAGCTTCTGCAGAAATCATTATAAGGTAGATTTAATCTACCAGCATGTATGCCTATGTAGCAATGTCCTGTAAGGACTGCGACCAAATTGCGGAGTTGTCCTCTTGGAATCCTCCCCAATATTGCGGACCTCCTCATATCATAACAGGGCCATGTCATTCTAGAGGTTGAACATGTGACCTCATGTAACCATCTAGCCTGTGCAACCCTGAAAAGGTTCTGCTGTATTTGCATTTTACAGCAATTCATCGGAACACCTACCAACCTATCAATGTCCTCATCCTGCATTTGAGCTCCAGCCTTAGCCAGCTCATCCGCAATATTGTTACCAACACTATTCGCATGTCCTGGAATCCATTGTAGTTCCAGGTCAGCATACATTCCCAGTTTGTTAAGAGAGATTCGGCAGTCATATACCAGATTCGATGTCGTAAAGACACCCGCAATGTTTCTAATGGCAGCTTTGCTGTCCGTGAATATACGGATATCCCAGTTGTATATCCTATAATACCTCAACCATTTAGCCGCTCTACTTATCGCTGAGATTTCAGCCTGTAGTATACTACACCTACTGTCCAGCTTGAAGCTTATCCTCTTTTGAAAGCGAGGAATAAAGATTCCCCCACCCACGCCCCTGTGTGACTTCGATCCGTCCGTATACACCTCGAGCACATCCTCCTCTGCCCCTATAGACGAGTTGGATGCGCCCGATGTGTTAGATTTGAATCTATTGTCAGGCAGAGGTATGGGTGATCGGTAATCTATATTGGCCGGTAGATCATTCAACTGATCTCCTATTATAGAATGACCGCAAGTCAGCTTTTTCCACGCATTTGCCGACTGTAATCTAGTTACAGAGTTCATAGCAATTTGCTTTACCATGAGATCCCCTGGCAGCCAGTGCATCATCACAAAGAGCGCCTTGGAGGGAGTGGTCCGTGGTGCACCCGTAATAGCAAGGGCTGCAGATCTTAGAATCCTTTCAATGGTTCTACGATGGATGGCCTTCTGCAAGGCGGGCCACCATACTAACGCGCCATATGTTAATATTGGCTTAATCACTGTATTGAAGAGCCATTTGGAATTGCAAGGGCTTAAGCCCCATGTTGTCCCTATTGCCTTCTTACATACATACAAAGCAATGGCAGCCTTGTTTGCCCTTTCCTGGACATTTCGTTGCCATGAGAGTTTGGAGTCCAGATATATACCAAGATATTTGGCACAATCAGACAGCTTAAGTTCCATTCCATTTAACCTTGGAAGTTGGAATTGCGGAATCTTGTATCTTCTCGAGAAAAGTACAAGATCCGTTTTCAACGGATTTACATTCAGGCCACTATTGACACTCCATCTACTAATGGTACCTAGTGACTCCTGTAATCTCTGAGATAAGGTATGTAGATGTTTACCCGATACCAATACTGCGATGTCATCTGCGTATGCTACGCACTTGAACATCTTATCTTCAAGTTCCCTTAGAAGGGAGTTCAAAGCGAGGTTCCACAGTAGTGGAGATAGAACTCCTCCTTGTGGGGTACCTCTATTAGCTATTCTTTTAATCGAAGCTTGCCCTAGGTTGGTTGAGATAGTTCTGTAAATAAGAATTCTCCGAACCAGTTTAATTATTGACCGATGTATGTTCACTCTCGCCATAGCCATTATAATGGTTTCTGGTTTCACATTGTTAAATGCGCCTTCTATGTCAAGAAAGGCTACCAGTGTGTACTCCTTTTGATCCAGAGATTTCTCTATAGAACCAACAAGAGTGTGTAACGCAGTCTCAACTGATTTACCCTTAGTATATGCATGCTGAGATGCTGATATACGATCAGGTTCGATTGTCATTCTGAGATGAAGATCAACCAACCTTTCCAATATTTTTAAGAGGAAAGATGAGAGACTAATGGGTCTAAAATCTTTCGCTGTGGTGTGCGATGCTCTGCCTCCTTTTGGAATAAAAACGACAGTACACATCCTCCATGGCTTTGGAATATATGCCCACTTTATGCATGCCATATATATCCTGATTAGCCAAGGTATCAGTAGGTCCACATTCCGCTGCAGATCAGCCGGAATGATGCCATCCAGGCCACGTGACTTAAAATGACTAAAACTGTTTATAGCCCATATAAGCCTGTCCCTACTAATGGGCACCTGCACCAATTCAGCGCTGGTTTCCAAGTCAGATTCTGCCCTATCTTCATAGACTGAGCAACCAGGAAAGTGTGCTTCCATGAGAACCTCAAGGGTTTCACGTGCGCTTATAGTCCACTGGCCACAAGGTTTCTTAATTAAACTCGGCACCGTGGGCGTTTTCGAAAGCACTTTACGAAGTCTACTGGCGTCCGAGGCGCTTTCAACGCTGCTACAAAAGGACTTCCAAGACTTACGCTTTGCGTTCCTTATCAAATTTTTAAAACGGTTCACAGAGGCCTTATAGGCCGACCATGTTCCTAAGTTCTTCGCCTCATTAAAAAGTCTTCTAGATTCTGCACGGGCCCTTGCAATTTCGGAGCTCCACCAAGGTGGTTTTGCCCTACCAGTGTAGACGTTTGGTCTGCATGATTCTGATATCGCAAAACTTATTGCGCTTGTTAGTGTACCTACAGCGTTGATTATACCCTGCTTGTCTTGAATGACTGGGGGTTCCGGAAGAAGATCTGTTAGGGTGCTACGATGCACTTCCCAGTTCGTTTTCCTCCTATTTATTCTGGGCACAGTCCTTTCTGACTGAATTCCTAATGACAAGCATGCTCAAAACAAATTTGATTTGAAATTTTGAGTTTAGAGCTCTTACACAAAAAAAAATTTAAAACTAATTTAAAAAGCACTGAGCACTACAAGTATCTTCATATTTTTTCGCGTTTAACATTTTAAAAGCTGACAACATTGCAAAGCGAGTATAATGAGCAGTGTGACCCTTTTAGCATTTTCACTGCTAAATTTAGCATTATGTATTTTGATTTAGCAGTGAATTTTTTATTTGCATTTAGCATTTTTTTCAGCATTTTTGTATTATTTTTTTGAGCATTATTTAGCATTTTTAATTTTATAAATTTCATATATTCTTTTCCATTTATACAGGTAAAAACTCCTGTATTTCATTGTATTTTATCGTTTTTGTAGAAATGTATAGTGATGGAAACCTTGTAAACAGCAAAAGACGTCTTAAGCGGCTATTAGGCTGTCATACTTGGTATTTGAGAATGGTGTGATAATGCAAAATTCGTGTTTTTCAGCTTTAAGGAATTTTGAATTTTTGTGTTTGTCATCATACTCCTTTAATATATGTTCTGTCAAATTCAGTGCAAATTTCATTTATGTTTTCGTAACTTGCGGTCTCCTAACATAAGATGGCTCACTTGAACATAAACTTTAAGTAAATGTTAAGTGTAGACTGCTCAAATTAATGCTTTTTTCAAGTGATAACATTATTGATAGTGCATTTGTTTTAACAAATCACTTATAACTTCAAGTTACAACGAAATGTCATGCCATGTGGAAACGTAGAGTAAGCAAAGCATAAAGATGACTTAGTTAGATCGCGCATTTTAAGAGGTGTTTGTTGGAATGTACGAAAGTCTGTCATGCTCATATACCGAGTATGAGCGTCTAATAGCCGCCTTAATGTATTTTAAACGTCAAACACCTAATAATAAGAAGAAAAAAAGTATTTTAATTATGTTTTTCGGAGTCGAACACTTCACAACTCATCGTTGCTGAATCCGGCTCCTGGACGTACAGTAAAAAATAGAAAAGTAAATTAATCCATTTTTTAATGCAAAAAGTATTTTTTAAATGTATTTCATATTATGTTGATAGCAGGCATGCTAATACATTAAAACATACATATAAAATAAAAGTGTAAAATTATTTTATGTATTTAATTTTTATATGAAAATTACCAGCAACAAATTTTACACTTTTATATTTAAAAAATTCAAACGCGATTCTAAAAAATCTACTGTCGACCATTGGTGAAAATACTTTTCACATCATTCCAATTAAACGAGGTAATATTGATGAAACTAAAATCCAAATATATGATGAAAAAGATTTCCGAAAAATTGTTAGTGAGTTTGAAAAAAATAAAACAAATTTTTATACATATCAACTTAAGAGTGCTAAAGGCCTACAAATAGTATTAAAGGGCGTAGATTCATATGTTGAGCCTGAAGAAGTAAAATGTGCACTTATCGAACAAGGATTTAAGGTAAAAAATGTTACCAATATAATCAATAGAGAGAAGATTCCCCAGCCTCTATTTCGTGTTGAACTGGAGCCGAATGATATACAGTTAAAGAAAAATGAGACGCACCCAATTTATAGTCTAAAATACCTTTTACACCGAAAAATCACAGTTGAAGAGCCACGTAAGCGTTCAGGTCCCGTACAGTGCCATAATTGCCAAGAATATGGCCACACAAAAACCTACTGCAAATTACCTACAGTTTGTGTTATCTGCGGTGAATTGCATGGTACTGCTAACTGTACCAAGCCAAAAGTACAAGCTGAAAAAAAATGCAGTAATTGTGGAGAAAATCACACCGCTAATTACAGAGGATGCCGTGTATATTCTTTCGTTAAACAGGCTATGGGTCAAAAATCTAAATTAGCTCCAGTTCAATCAGCAAATGCTTACTCCGCCACTCTGCCTCAAACTAGCCAACTAGTTAATTCACGTGTATCGTATGCCGATGCTGCTAAGACTAGCTCTATTCCCACACAAAATGTTCCACCGCCAAGTAATTCAACGAATGCAAACTCTAGCTTTAACTTTAGTCGTCTTGAAGCTACTATTGAGAATCTGGTGCTAACTATAAACAACTTTACAACAAATATGACTAGCATGATGCAAGAAATGCTGAGAATGCAGAATACTCTGCTTCAAGCATTAGTCAACAAACCATGAACACGTTAAAACTATGTTTCTGGAACGCAAACGGCATTCGCCAACATAAAAATGAACTTGAGCACTTCCTCACGGAAAAAAATATTGATATAATGATGGTCTCTGAGACTCACTTGACTTCGAGAAGCTGCTTTAAAATAAATGGTTACACTCTATATGATTCAAAGGACCCGAGGGGGAGAGCATGCGGTGGATCAGCAATTCTAATTAAGTCAAGACTCAAGCACTATATCCTTGAGAACGTTAGTGAAGAATATATGCAAGCTACGAATATTTTCGTAGAAAATTTTTGTGCGAACTTCGTGATATCATCAATTTACTCACCTCCCAGATTTTCAGTTACCGAAGATCAGTATGAGAAGTTCTACAAATCGCTTGGATCTTGTTTCGTGGCAGCTGGTGACTACAATGCAAAACATACGTACTGGGGCTCGCGTCTTGTTACACCTAGAGGTAGAGCGTTGTTTAATACAATTTCAAAAATGGGCTTAGATGTCATTTCGAGTGGGGAGCCTACTTACTGGCCTACTGACGTAAGAAAAATTCCAGATGTCATAGATTTTGGCGTCACGAAAAATATCCATAGGGACTTAATTCACGTAGAGGGCTCTGTAGATCTGTCCTCCGATCACTCTCCCACAATAGTTACAATTTTCAACCCACTAAGGAGTGATTTAACTAACTCATATGCGAAAACGATTAACAGGGTCAACTGGCTAGGATTCAAAAAATATATTAGTAGTCACTGCGTAGAAAACATTCAGCTAAGATGATGATATTGAATTTAATATTGCCAATCTTAACGAATATATTAAACAGGCTGCTGAACATGCCACTACTTCCTATCCGCAGACTGGCTTTAATAGAATTTATTCTACGGAAATTGAACGTCTTGTATGTGAAAAAGGAGAGCTAGAAGAGAATGGCAACAACACCGATCACCCCTAAATAAAATCAGACTTAAAGAATGTACTAAACGACTCAAAGAGCTGCTATCGTCGGAAAAGACTGCATTACTGGAAAAGTATTTAGAAGGTCTTGATGTAACGTCAACATCTAATTACTCTTTATGGCGCGCTACTACAAATCTTAAAAGACCCGTTGATCTCAAATCACCATTGCGTACTTCGACTGGAGGCTGGGCAAGAAGCGATAGTGAGAAAGGTAACTTATTTTCTGAGCATTTAAAATCTGTATTCACTCCCAATTCATGTACGGGTGCTGCCGATTTACCGAGTGTAGTCTCTCTACCCCCTCGTCCCTTAAGGTTTAAGATGCGTGAACTACAAAAAATAGTTGCTGAACTCGACCCTAAGAAAGCTCCAGGTATTGATGGCATTAGTAACAAGATGCTGATGAACTTGCCTCATATTGCAATAAGAATTTTGCTATTTATTTTTAATGCCATTTTACGAATGCAGTATTTTCCAAATAACTGGAAACTTGCCAAGATTAAAATGATTCCAAAACCAGGCAAAGATCTTACCAAGGCTGAGTCATATAGGCCTATAAGCTTACTTTCAACAATTTCAAAGCTTTTCGAAAAGCTGCTCATGACTAAATTGTCCACAATTTTAGCTGATACTGGGTGCATCCCGGACCATCAATTTGGCTTTAGAAGTCAGCATAGCACTATTGAGCAAACGCATAGATTGGTTCAAATTATAAGGAGGACTTTTGAAGAAAAGAAGTATTGTTCTGCCCTTTTTATTGATGTTTCTCAGGCATTTGACAAAGTATGGCACAAAGGCCTAGTTTTAAAATTGAAGACATACCTACCAATAAATATACAAAAGCTTTTGGAAAGTTATATTGTTGATAGGACATTTACCGTTGTGGAAGGAGACTTCATGAGTGTACCCGAATCTATATCTTCTGGTGTGCCACAGGGTAGTATTCTGGGGCCAGTCTTGTATCTAATATATACTTGTGATATGCCTGTGAGCAATAACATCCACACTTCTACATTTGCCGATGATACAGCCTGTTTGAGTATTCACAAAAATCCTGATGAGGCATCCCGCAATCTCCAAGCACACATTACCCAGCTTGAAATATGGTTGAACTTATGGAGAATTAAAGTCAATGAACAAAACTGTGTTCATATAACGTGTACCCTAAGAAAAGATACCTGTTCCCCCATTCGAATCAACAATCAAAATATTCCTCAACATTCTCAAGTCAAATACCTTGGCATACACCTTGATCGAAGGCTTACATGGAAATATCATATTGACTCTAAGTTAACCCAAATGAAACTTAAATTGACTCAAATATATTGGTTAATTGGCAGAAATTCAACACTCAGCCTAGACTGCAAACTTTTGATATACAAGTCGCTTTTGAAGCCAATATGGTGCTATGGAATTCAGCTGTGGGGCACTGCTTCAGCTTCAAATGTCGAGAGAATCCAACGAAGTCAAAACAAAATTTTACGTTTGATAACATCTGCTCCATGGTACGTTAAAAATTCAAATATTCATCGTGATTTAAATATGCCACTAGTGAGTGAAGAAATTGCAAAATACGCAGGCAAATATTTAACTAAACTCGAGTCACATCCTAATCCGCTTGCCCGTAATATTTTGAGCTTTACTGGACACATCCGCTTAAAAAAGAGGGACACAAGGGCTCTTATACCCAACACTCCAGATGGGACTGCTTAAAAATACTTCTTTTTGATTATCACTACTTATGTATTATTTATAACTATCACTAAGCTTATGTCCGATATTGGTCGGGCCTAATAATTATATTTAGATTTAAGATTTGATTACTTATTGTTAGTTCATTTTTGAAGATACAATAAATAAAGATGTATATGAAAAAAAAAAAAAAAACTGCAACTATGAAAAGCACTTAATTTATATAAACAGATGTACTCAATGTAATTGGGTCTTATTTCGAGTGTCGTATTACGACTTCGACTATGACGATTTTGTAGTAGACTAAAGAACATTGCAAGATTTGTTCTTTAATCTATTACGAAATCTTCGTAGTCGTAGTCGAAATACGATACTCGTTATCAGGCCCAATATGTTTAACTTTTATGAAACCCACTCATATATTAAAAAAATCAAATATTAAGGAACATGTATATATGTAGCAAAGATAAAAAAGATCAAACATAACAAGGTTTCATTTCATAAAAATATCACAGTCCCTATTTGAAAAAAGAACTTATTTAACAAAAAAACTGATATAAAAAATTATAGAAAATAGAAAAATGTCTATTACAATAAGTAAAAATAAGTTTAAAGTACAAAAGAGATATAGATATCATCGTTTCTCCGACAAAATCAGGTTTGTTTTCAGGAGAGCAAAAAAACTGTGTTATTTTGAAACCTGTAAATGTTTTTATATAAGTATTTCGTAAAATTAATCTTAAATAATTGTAGATTTGAGAGGTATAGCGGAAGTGCCTCAAAAACTACACATAACTCATTTTATTGTTCAGCTTCAAGAGCATTTCTAATAAAATAGTTTTTTATTTTAACACATAACAGTTTATGTTGAATATTTTTTCATAAATATGTAGTATACTTTTGCTAACTTCTGAACCGACTAATATATCATTAAATGATTTGGTGGGTGAATGTATGACACATCAAGTTTTATAATAATGAAATAAACCCTTTTTCTGTCAAAGATTTAGAGCCGGACATTTTAAATACGTACTTTTGTTTAAAATGTGACTTGTTTTATTAACAACTGACTTTAACATTCAAATATTTTATTCAAATTAATTTCGAATGTCACCATTTCGAGTAATTTGTAAAGCACCAAATAAACATTTACTCGTTTTTGAGAATTTCTCGTTTTGAAAACGATTCGGTTTACAGAACATACCCGATCACCTGAGCATAACATAGTTTTTTTAACTTTAAAGTTATATACATTACATTGCTATTTATATAAAAATCTTTATTATTTGTTATTTCATTGGTTTCACAACAAAAATTTTAACGTTTCAGACCTTTGTTATGTGAAAGCGTTAAACGCGTGCAAAAATATTGTGGTAAACCTTAAAAAATTTATAGAGCTTAAAACCCGTTCTATTTCTACATGTTAATATGGATGTGACAGAACTTGTATGTCAATTTTTACTAAATAGGTTTATATCAACTGAATCCATAAAGACCAATGTTCCTCAATTGTATTAATTGAATCATATTCCGTATATTGTTCATAACAGACCAAATTTCGCTATTCGACTCTATTTGGAATGCTGATGACATTAAAATTATCTCTTGTTAGACAAAACACTTTTTACATTAATTAAATTAAATATTAAAGTTAGAGTTTGATATGGCGCGTATTCCTTGAATCAATCTTCTAACAATACAAAAAACATCTTGAAATGCACAATCTAAATTTTTAAATGACAAGCATGCTCAAAACAAATTTGATTTGAAATTTTGAGTTTAGAGCTCTTACGCAAAAAAAATTAAAAACTAATTTAAAAAGCACTGAGCACTACAAGTATCTTCATATTTTTTCGCGTTTAAAATTTTAAAAGCTGACAACATTGCAAAGCGAGTTAAATGAATGATGCTCACAGCCTATCCATACAGCCGCGAAGCATATATACTAACAAAGAATAAGATAGTGTATGTGTGGACACAACAGCTCTTGATACATTTTACACTCAAAATATGCTGTTAGTAAATTCATATTAAACATCATTTCAAACAATATTATTTTGATTTAAAAACCGCTCTACTAACCCTATAGTACACGACATGTAGAAAGACACTTATGACGCCAGGAGAATTTCCAACACATTGGTTGCATTAGCGGCGTAAAATTTTGATAGTATTTTTGTGTCAAAATCCAAATGTAGGCAGCACTTGTGTGTACATACATGTGAAGATCTGCTCAAACAAAAAAGTCATGAAATAATAATACATTATCAGCTATGTTTATTATTTTGACATAACTACGTGGTATGTAGCATATGCAGCTTCATAGTGACGTCAATATTACGCCCAAGCTACATGCGCACGTGTTTTTTTATTTGCCGATTACAACAGGCTTTTTTCATGCGAACCGAATGATTTTCAATTTATTTTAATTTCAAATTTCAGTAAAAAAATTTTTTTCTTTTATTTTCAATAGCTAAAAACAACCTGCAAATAATTAAAAGTATTGATTTTAAATCGTCTGTTTCAAAATATTTTTCTTCTAATTTGGGACACAAGTATTAATTTGTGTATTCAAAATTTCAACTTAAGCAGATGTGGCATGTCTACCACTGTAGACATTTCTAAATAATTTATTATATTGAGTGCACAGAAAATCATCAATATATTGTGGTTTGCTTATTAAACAATAAACAAAAAAGATTTTACATACAAATACCTTTTTAAAAATTTACCTACCTGTAAGATTTACTTTAATTTTAGTTAACAGAAACTTCTTGTATATTCAGTTATTGTAAAACTTTTTTGAGTGTAACCTGCATGCATTAAATGTACATTAATAATAATGTCTTTAACATTACAAAACGTAGTGTTGATCATCATCATTTTGATTAGGTTAAATAACGATTCTCGTTGGGCACAAGTTAACTAATGCTATGTTTAGATGACGAGTTGAATCACCTGCTTCGCTCTCTGAATCATGTTTATGAATCATGCTGTTTAGACTATGCATTCGGGCTTCGTGTGCAGCGTGCCAATTTAGTGCTTTTCGTACTAGATTTAGAGTTTTTTAATTCATAACAGTGCGGAATTTTTCAAATTGTTGCTTAAAAAAAAGGCACTAAATTAATGCTTTTCACCTTTGATTTTAGTGCGTTTTACATATCTACTAAATATTAATTTGTGAAAGTGTGGTGGCTTTATAAGAAACACCAAATAAGAAATTTTCACTTCTCAAAAACTATATATTTTCATGCAAAGTTTCCTTTGCATAATGTTAATTCAGTGCCCATGTTCTGTTACTCCCGCGTCGAGAAAGTTTTCGATGGGATTGTGTGAAATGATGTAATAGCTGCTTTTGATTTTTAATTCAAAAAAAAGTTACCAGATTATTGGCTGTGCTGGCATGCTGGCGGGTTGCTCCGGCTGAAGCTCGCCGTTGGGGAGGGATCTTGCCAACCTCTCTAGTAATTACAGCTACAAAAAAAATATCATGCCAGCTGCTCTATGGTGTCATAAGAGATAGAGTTTATAACAAGAAAAAAAAGGACCCGAAGCAAGTCTACCTTACTCCCTGCGCACACACATTATAAAACCCTCTGGCCGATGGTCTGCCAGGATGTTTACCCACCACTCTCGAACTTATGAAAGCTCACCATGGCATCGTAGCTAAACAATGTTAGATGCCCCAAATGCAAAACCTCTTTTTGCTTTACCTTCCCCTTTTACTTACCACAAAAAAAAAACTTAGACCTTCATATCTAAAACAAACAGAACTTTTCTAATAAAGCAATGAATTTGAATACATTATAATTTATTAAGTACTATTCGACACTTTACAAATTTGCGTGAAAGTTTCGCGTTGAATCCGCCCTTAAAATCACTTTGCTGGAAATTCCTGCGGTAAATTTCCTGCCCTGGAACAAATTTAACCAGCCTGCAACGCGTGTTGTATGTCTTTTCGTTACGTAAGTAAGCTTTATGTAACATTTCGCGCATTTTCTGCCTTACTAGCGATAATTTATCTGCTCCTGATATATCCAGCTCGTGGTCACCTAAACTTTTCAGCTTTCGGGCTAATTTATAAACACTGCCGTGGCCAATCATGTTCATACCGAACAGAGCGAAATATGGAGTAATCCCTATTGAACTTTGAACTGATGATCTCAGTGAAAATTCTATTTCGGACAAATGTTTGTCCCAATCAGAATGATCACCCTGCAGGTATGAACGTACTGCTGCCAAAATAGATTGGTTTACACGTTCCGACGCGTTCGCTTGCGGTGAATGCGTTGCCGTTCTCATATGCTTTACGCCAAAATTGGATACCAAGTCTGCAAACTCTTTACTCGTAAATTGTTTACCATTGTCTGATACGATCGTCTCTGGTGTTCCAAATTTATGGAACACTTCACTAATTAAAAATTTCACAACGTTTTTAGTACTAGCCTTTGGCATAGCCTTAAGGAGTACAAATTTAGTGAGATGATCTAGTACAATCAGAATAAAACAGTTTCCACTTTTCGAACGTGGATAAGGGCCGAGGAAATCAATGAAAATTCGTTGAAACGGACGTTCACTGATTATTTCTGCCCCCATAGGCGGGCCACAGTGGCGTGAATTAAAAAAAAAGTGGTAAAAAGTCCGCAACTTTTGAACTAGTTAACCGATTTCGATGAAACCAACTGTTTTGGAAAGTAAAAGTGTTGAAATTTTTAGAAAGCATATTTTGAGGCACCCTGTTGTAAGACAGGGTAGCTCCAAACAGCCTCAAAGTGGGAAAGTGCGGGTATCGAAATTCTTTCGGAGCTTGTAACTTTTGTAAATAGGGACCGATTTCAATAATTTTTTCAGCGGGACAATCTACGTTAAGAAATAAAAATAAAACATGCTGAGAGTACCATTTCATCTCTTTCAGTTTCCAAGTTATTTGACTTGAAAAATTTATTTTTTAATTTTTGGCCCTGACTTTTTTTATTCGTTAGTACATAACTTCTTTATTACTTGGCAAAAATCAGTATGTTTTAATGTTTTTGAAAGAAAACTTCATTACAATTCATATAAAAAAAAAATTTTTTTGATATCTCAAAAATTGTAGCAAGGAATAATTTTGCAATTTGGATTTTTAAAAATTATGAAAAAATTTGGTATATTTTGTGAAAAAAGTATTCTTAATTTTTTTTGAATATTTTAAAAAATTATTAAGTATTTGATAAAAACTTTGATTGTTTCTGAGAAAGGAGACATTGAGAAAGGCTGTGAAATAAATTTTGGAGATTGTTGTTGGTGCACCCTACATTCAGCATTGGTCGAAAACTAGCAATTTTTTTTCAAAAAATCCGATTTTCGGATGTGGCAAAAAAATTGCACGGTCGTTTTTGTAAATTTTTTGGTTTTTTATTATAAATAAATTTGTTGTTAGTAGCCTGTAAGAAACTTTCGACATCCTACACATAAATGTAGGCAGGAGAGGAGATTTTCTAAAAATTCTAAAATTTTTCTAACACAATTTTTCCCAATAAGAAAAAAGTATTATAAAATTATAAATTGGGAATCATTTTAATTTTTATCAATAGCATACATTTAGTTTTGCAAACTGAAAAAAAATTATTCTCCTACCTTCAATACTTTTTGAAATATTCGAAATCCAATTTTGATTAAAAATTTTAATTTTCTACATTTTTTATTTTTGTCTAAATTATTGATCTTATTTTCTTTACTGCAAATGTTTCTTAATTTTTTCTATGTTATTACAATAGATATAATTATCTATTCAACGGTATATAATATGTATTCCTTTGCCATTATATCAGTTTTAAAATGTATACACAAATATAACACCTCAGGTAACAATTTACGTGTATATCTGATACTCAAACAAACCCACATTTTTTATGAACTCTTGAAGCTGTTATTAAATACTTTTTTTTACTTAAATACAATAAAATATAAGAATTTATATACATAAATATAAGTATATTTATATACCTACAAGGACAAAGGTTCCTGCGCGCACATCTCTAATATGGATATGGTTTTACCTGATATTTGTATAGGTTTTGTATTCGTAGCTTGTAAAATAGCTATATATTTAAGCTGCGATGCATTTAATGTCATTATTTCAGTTATAGCTATCATGGAGATAACAATTAAAAATAAATCGCTCTGCAAATTAATGTGGGAAAACCTCACTGATGGGAGTACTCGGTTGGACAAGGTAGACCAAATGATGTACACAATATCTACTACATATGGTTTATCTGTAAACACCGGTTTATGGAAAAAACTTGATTTTTTTTTTAATTATATGAAAAGAAGATACGTGAATGCAATAAATCAATTTCTAAATTTCAGAATAAAAATCAGGATTGGTTAGATATGGGACTATCTACGAAAATATACCCAAAGAAGTTTGGTCGGCCAAATAAAGATTACGATAACGTTCGACGCAGGAGCAAAAGGATTAAACAAGAAGACTTGATATTAGTTTGTCAGACCTTCTTCATAATACAGGATCAAGACTGATCGCTACTTTTGACGAAAGAGACTTAGATACATGTAATAATTCCGAACTAACACTAATATACAAATGGTGATGTGATGGATCATCTGGATTTTCAGAATATAGACAGCCCAGTGCATACGATAATGACTTTTCCAAAGTTTTAATGGCATCATTAGTACCATTAAGGCTTCGACTACATAATGAAATGCCTTCAACAAGTAAAAATGCATTTAAAGATATGTGGGTAAATACTACTCCAGGCTCAAAGTCTTTATGCCGACCAATACATTTTGAATACATCAAGGAAAACAAAGAAACAACTCAAAATCTGGTTGATGGTATAAAACATGAAATTTCTAACATGGAACCTATTGACGTTCATATATTACAAAATCTTATTTGATTTGTAATATATGCGGAAAGAAAGATTCTGATTTTAAGGACATTGAGTATTATACTCCAACTAATGAAGATGCCCTTAAGCTTGGAATATCACCACTTCATGCTCAGATTCGATTCATGGAGTACATTTTACGACAACAAGTATCGCAGTGTACCAGAACATCAGAACGCTCCAGTTGCGAATAATTCTGCTTTAAAGCAGATACAGTTGGAAGAAAAGAAAAGAATTCAAGATGAGTTTATGAAACGTGGATTAATCATTGACAAACCTTTATATGGCTATGGAAACTCCAATAATGGCAACACTGCTAGGCGATTTTTTGATGACCCTGAAACCACATCTTCTATAACTGGTTTTAGTTTTAATCTCATAAGACGTTTCAAAATAATACTGGCCGTCATAAATAGCAAAAAGTTAATTAATAAGGACAAGTTTGAAAAATATTCAAAAGACACTCTGATTCTAATAAATCAATTATATCCATGAAAATCAATAACTCCAACCGTACATAAAGTGCTAGCGTATACAAAAGAACAAATAGAAAAAACATTATTCCTCTGGGGGAACTAACCGAAGAAGCACAGGAAGTTAGAAATAGAGATGTTAAGCAATATCGACTTTTCAATACACGTAAATGCTCTAATGCATCATTTGCATACAAGGCATAAGAATGAAATGGTTGCCAAAAATAAGTATTGAAATCGAGAAGGACGATCCCGAAGCAGAGGAAATTAATAGCTTGCTAGGCCATGATGTCTCAGATACATATGTACATTGTACATATATCTCTTGATACATAAGTATTTATATTCATACAAACAAATATCTGATATCATGGCAAAAAGTCTCTGGAATTCTCTGTCAAATTATATTCAAAACTTAGGCAATTTATATGCGTTTAAAAAGGAGCTACATAAAAAATTTTTCGTAATTTAATGTTCTAATGTTAAATTAACTACTGAAGCTCTTAATAAAAATCAAAAATCTGATAATAGACTTTTTCTAACGACAAAACCACAGTTTCGTCAGCGATCAACTTCGCTTTGTCCAATGCCAACTAGTGAATCGTTGACATTATTGCCTAGTACTTCTACATTTAACTCAGCGATATCATCCGCTTCCGACTCGTGGTCAACAATTAAACAAGTTGTTACTGAAGACAACAGTAGTACAAAACCAAAGGTACAAGTAGGAATGGACAGATATATAACCATTTTAAAGCGCGGGCGAAGCCCAAATTCTACTAAAATTGGATCCGCCCCAAAGATGTCTAGGGATAACAGCACATCTTCTATCAATCGTCAAAATCGTTTTTCATTATTGCAAGACAAAAACGACAAGCCCGCCGCATCATCGCAAAAGTCTTTCAAGCCACCACCTATTTATCTGAGAGAAAAAAATTCAAACGCACTTCTAAAAAATCTACTGTCGACCATTGGTGAAAATACTTTTCACATCATTCCAATTAAACGAGGTAATATTGATGAAACTAAAATCCAAATATATGATGAAAAAGATTTCCGAAAAATTGTTAGTGAGTTTGAAAAAAATAAAACAAATTTTTATACATATCAACTTAAGAGTGCTAAAGGCCTACAAATAGTATTAAAGGGCATAGATTCATATGTTGAGCCTGAAGAAGTAAAATGTGCACTTATCGAACAAGGATTTAAGGTAAAAAATGTTACCAATATAATCAATAGAGAGAAGATTCCCCAGCCTCTATTTCGTGTTGAACTGGAGCCGAATGATATACAGTTAAAAAAAAATGAGACGCACCCAATTTATAGTCTAAAATACCTTTTACACCGAAAAATCACAGTTGAAGAGCCACGTAAGCGTTCAGGTCCCGTACAGTGCCATAATTGCCAAGAATATGGCCACACAAAAACCTACTGCAAATTACCTACAGTTTGTGTTATCTGCGGTGAATTGCATGGTACTGCTAACTGTACCAAGCCAAAAGTACAAGCTGAAAAAAAATGCAGTAATTGTGGAGAAAATCACACCGCTAATTACAGAGGATGCCGTGTATATTCTTTCGTTAAACAGGCTATGGGTCAAAAATCTAAATTAGCTCCAGTTCAATCAGTAAATGCTTACTCCGCCACTCTTCCTCAAACTAGCCAACTAGTAACTTCACGTGTATCGTATGCCGATGCTGCTAAGACTAGTTCTATTCCCACACAAAATGTTCCACCGCCAAGTAATTCAACGAATGCAAACTCTAGCTTTAACTTTAGTCGTCTTGAAGCTACTATTGAGAATCTGGTGCTAACTATAAACAACTTTACAACAAATATGACTAGCATGATGCAAGAAATGCTGAGAATGCAGAATACTCTGCTTCAAGCATTAGTCAACAAACCATGAACACGTTAAAATTATGTTTCTGGAACGCAAACGGCATTCGCCAACATAAAAATGAACTTGAGCACTTCCTCACGGAAAAAAATATTGATATAATGATGGTCTCTGAGACTCACTTGACTTCGAGAAGCTGCTTTAAGATAAATGGTTACACTCTATATGATTCAAAGGACCCGAGAGGGAGAGCATGCGGTGGATCAGCAATTCTAATTAAGTCAAGACTCAAGCACTATATCCTTGAGAACGTTAGTGAAGAATATATGCAAGCTACGAATATTTTCGTAGAAAATTTTTGTGCGAACTTCGTGATATCATCAATTTACTCACCTCCCAGATTTTCAGTTACCGAAGATCAGTATGAGAAGTTCTACAAATCGCTTGGATCTTGTTTCGTGGCAGCTGGTGACTACAATGCAAAACATACGTACTGGGGCTCGCGTCTTGTTACACCTAGAGGTAGAGCGTTGTTTAATACAATTTCAAAAATGGGCTTAGATGTCATTTCGAGTGGGGAGCCTACTTACTGGCCTACTGACGTAAGAAAAATTCCAGATGTTATAGATTTTGGCGTCACGAAAAATATCCATAGGGACTTAATTCACGTAGAGGGCTCTGTAGATCTGTCCTCCGATCACTCTCCCACAATAGTTACAATTTTCAACCCACTAAGGAGTGATTTAACTAACTCATATGCGAAAACGATTAATAGGGTCAACTGGCTAGGATTCAAAAAATATATTAGTAGTCACTGCGTAGAAAACATTCAGCTAAGATCACCTGATGATATTGAATTTAATATTGCCAATCTTACCGAATATATTAAACAGGCTGCTGAACATGCCACTACTTCCTATCCGCAGACTGGCTTTAATAGAATTTATTCTACGGATATTGAACGTCTCGTATGTGAAAAAAGGAGAGCTAGAAGAGAATGGCAACAACACCGATCACCCCTAAATAAAATCAGACTTAAAGAATGTACTAAACGACTCAAAGAGCTGCTATCGTCGGAAAAGACTGCATTACTGGAAAAGTACTTAGAAGGTCTTGATGTAACGTCAACATCTAATTACTCTTTATGGCGCGCTACTACAAATCTTAAAAGACCCGTTGATCTCAAATCACCATTGCGTACTTCGACTGGAGGCTGGGCAAGAAGCGATAGTGAGAAAGGTAACTTATTTTCTGAGCATTTAAAATCTGTATTCACTCCCAATTCATGTACGGGTGCTGCCGATTTACCGAGTGTAGTCTCTCTACCCCCTCGTCCCTTAAGGTTTAAGATGCATGAACTACAAAAAATAGTTGCTGAACTCGACCCTAAGAAAGCTCCAGGTATTGATGGCATTAGTAACAAGATGCTGATGAACTTGCCTCATATTGCAATAAGAATTTTGCTATTTATTTTTAATGCCATTTTACGAATGCAGTATTTTCCACATAACTGGAAACTTGCCAAGATTAAAATGATTCCAAAGCCAGGCAAAGATCTTACCAAGGCTGAGTCATATAGGCCTATAAGCTTACTTTCAACAATTTCAAAGCTTTTCGAAAAGCTGCTCATGACTAAATTGTCCACAATTTTAGCTGATACTGGGTGCATCCCGGACCATCAATTTGGCTTTAGAAGTCAGCATAGCACTATTGAGCAAACGCATAGATTGGTTCAAGTTGTAAGGAGGACATTTGAAGAAAAAAAGTATTGTTCTGCCCTTTTTATTGATGTTTCTCAGGCATTTGATAAAGTATGGCACGAAGGCCTAGTTTTAAAATTGAAGACATACCTACCAATAAACATACAAAAGCTTTTGGAAAGTTATATTGTTGATAGGAAGTTTACCGTTGTGGAAGGAGACTTCATGAGTGTACCCGAGTCTATATCTTCTGGTGTGCCACAGGGTAGTATTCTGGGGCCAGTCTTGTATCTAATATATACTTGTGATATGCCTGTGAGCAATAACATACACACTTCTACATTTGCCGATGATACAGCCTGTTTGAGTATTCACAAAAACCCTGATGAGGCATCCCGCAATCTCCAAGCACACATTACCAAGCTTGAAATATGGTTGAATTTATGGAGAATAAAAGTAAATGAACAAAAGTGTGTTCATATAACGTTTACCCTAAGAAAAGATACCTGTTCCCCCATTCGAATCAACAATCAAAATATTCCTCAACATTCTCAAGTCAAATACCTTGGCATACACCTTGATCGAAGGCTTACATGGAAATATCATATTGACTCTAAGTTAACCCAAATGAAACTTAAATTGACTCAAATATATTGGTTAATTGGCAGAAATTCAACACTCAGCCTAGACTGCAAACTCTTGATATACAAGTCGCTTTTGAAGCCAATATGGTGCTATGGAATTCAGCTGTGGGGCACTGCTTCAGCTTCAAATGTCGAGAGAATCCAACGAAGGCAAAACAAAATTCTACGTTTGATAACATCTGCTCCATGGTACGTTAAAAACTCAAATATTCATCGTGATTTAAATATGCCACTAGTGAGTGAAGAAATTGCAAAATACGCAGGCAAATATTTAACTAAACTCGAGTCACATCCTAATCCGCTTGCCCGTAATATTTTGAGCTTTACTGGACACATCCGCTTAAAAAAGAGGGACACAAGGGCTCTTATACCCAACACTCCAGATGGGACTGCTTAAAAATACTTCTTTTTGATTATCACTACTTATGTATTATTTATAACTATCACTAAGCTTATGTCCGATATTGGTCGGGCCTAATAATTATATTTAGATTTAAGATTTGATTACTTATTGTTAGTTCATTTTTGAAGATACAATAAATAAAGATGTATATGAAAAAAAAAAAAAAATTAACTACTAATTTTTTTTAAATAAATAAATAACTCAATCTATTTGTCCTTGTAGGTATATAAATATACTTATATTTATGTATATAAATTCTTATATTTTATTGTATTTAAGTAAAAAAAAGTATTTAATAACAGCTTCAAGAGTTCATAAAAAATGTGGGTTTGTTTGAGTATCAGATATACACGTAAATTGTTACCTGAGGTGTTATATTTGTGTATACATTTTAAAACTGATATAATGGCAAAGGAATACATATTATATACCGTTGAATAGATAATTATATCTACTATTGTAATAACATAGAAAAAATTAAGAAACATTTGCAGTAAAGAAAATAAGATCAATAATTTAGACAAAAATAAAAAATGTAGAAAATTAAAATTTTTAATCAAAATTGGATTTCGAATATTTCAAAAAGTATTGAAGGTAGGAGAATAATTTTTTTTCAGTTTGCAAAACTAAATGTATGCTATTGATAAAAATTAAAATGATTCCCAATTTATAATTTTATAATACTTTTTTCTTATTGGGAAAAATTGTGCTAGAAAAATTTTAGAATTTTTAGAAAATCTCCTCTCCTGCCTACATTTATGTGTAGGATGTCGAAAGTTTCTTACAGGCTACTAACAACAAATTTATTTATAATAAAAAACCAAAAAATTTACAAAAACGACCGTGCAATTTTTTTGCCACATCCGAAAATCGGATTTTTTGAAAAAAAATTGCTAGTTTTCGACCAATGCTGAATGTAGGGTGCACCAACAACAATCTCCAAAATTTATTTCACAGCCTTTCTCAATGTCTCCTTTCTCAGAAACAATCAAAGTTTTTATCAAATACTTAATAATTTTTTAAAATATTCAAAAAAAATTAAGAATACTTTTTTCACAAAATATACCAAATTTTTTCATAATTTTTAAAAATCCAAATTGCAAAATTATTCCTTGCTACAATTTTTGAGATATCAAAAAAAAATTTTATATGAATTGTAATGAAGTTTTCTTTCAAAAACATTAAAACATACTGATTTTTGCCAAGTAATAAAGAAGTTATGTACTAACGAATAAAAAAAGTCAGGGCCAAAAATTAAAAAATAAATTTTTCAAGTCAAATAACTTGGAAACTGAAAGAGATGAAATGGTACTCTCAGCATGTTTTATTTTTATTTCTTAACGTAGATTTTCCCGCTGAAAAAATTATTGAAATCGGTCCCTATTTACAAAAGTTACAAGCTCCGAAAGAATTTCGATACCCGCACTTTCCCACTTTGAGGCTGTTTGGAGCTACCCTGTCTTACAACAGGGTGCCTCAAAATATGCTTTCTAAAAATTTCAACACTTCTACTTTCCAAAACAGTTGGTTTCATCGAAATCGGTTAACTAGTTCAAAAGTTGCGGACTTTTTACCACTTTTTTTTTAATTCACGCCACTGTGCGGGCGTAGAGTGATATTAGCAGGCTTCGATTCTTTGCATGTTTGACAACTGTTCACGAATTCGCGGATCTGAATGTTTTGATTTGGCCAGTAAAAGTACTCCTTTATCCTTCGGAGAGTTTTACCAACGCCTCCGTGAGATGCCAGCGGTGAGTTGTGAGATTTGTCTATGATGGTTTTAGTCAATTCCTGAGGCACCCATAGTTTCCATGAGAAATCCTCATTCAAAGCTATACAATCATAAGGTCGTGCTCGCTTGTATACTATACCATCAACTACTTTTAAGTCCGGCAATCGTTCAGAATTTGTTTCTATAGTCGAGACAAGTTCTAAATAGTCACTGGACTTAAACGCACTTGATTCGAGGTCGATCAATCCTTCTACATCTGCTGAGACTTCATCCATGATGTAACGTGATAGAGTATCGGGTACTACATTTTGTTTCCCCTGTCTATGTTCAATGGTAAAATCATAAGATTGCAGATGTAGACTCCACCGAGCTAACCGGCCAGTAAGGTCCTTATGTGACATAAGCCACTTAAGGCTACTGTGGTCCGTTATCACGGAGAAGGGCATAAGTTCTATATAGGGCCTAAACTTCTTAATCGCCATGACAACTGCTAGACATTCACGTTCAGTGACAGAATAATTCCTCTGCGCCGATGTTAATTTTTTAGAAAAATATGCGATTGGGTGTTCATCGCCAGAATCATCTTTCTGGAAGAAGACAGCTCCAACGCCTACATCTGAAGCATCGCACTGAACGTAAAAATGTCTAGAGAAGTCAGGGTGAATAAGTAGTGGGCTCGTAATCAGAGCTTTTTTGAGCCGATCAAACGCAACTTTAGCTTCATCCGAAAACTTGAATTGCTTCCCCTTCTTTAGCGTGTCATTGATTGGAGCCGCAATGGTGGCATAGTCTGATATAAATTTTCTATACCAGCCTGCTGCCCCCATGAAGCTCCGCACTTGCTTAGCTGTTTTAGGATAAGCAAAACGAGTAATTGTTTCCACTTTAGCCGGATCAGGTTTTAGTTTGCCACCTCCCACTATATAACCTAGATATCGTAGTTCCTTAAAACAAAATTTAGATTTTGCCACATTGATGGTCAATCCTGCATGTGATAGACAATTAGCCACTCGTGATAACAATTCTAAGTGTGTTGCAAAATCTGGAGATACTATCAATAGATCGTCTAAGTAGACGAAAACTCGATCCCGAAGTGCTGCTGGGATCACTTTATCCATTAAACGGCACATCCTCTGGGCCGCATTACACAACCCAAAGGGCATAACCGTGTACTGGTAAAGCGGTCTTCCTGGCACCGTAAAAGCAGTTTTCTCCCTACTAGACGCATCTAGTGGTATCTGCCAGAATGCATCTTTAAGATCGACACTAGATATGAAAATCGTATCTCCCAAGCGACTAAGCAAACCTTCAATGTGTGGCAGAGGATAGGCATCCTTGACTGTCAGCGCATTGAGCTTTCGAGCGTCCAAACACAGCCGATTCTTTTCGCCCTTGCGGACCAAAGTAACCGGGTGGCTCCAAGGACTCTCGCTGAGCTCAATGACACCAAGGTCAAGCATCCTATCAAGCTCTGCGTACATCAATTTTTGCACCGCTGGAGAGACAGGGTAGTGCCGATCTTTCACTGGAATTGCATCACGAGTGTCTATGTGATGTATTTCTAAATCTGTCTTGCCAAGACCCTTTTTACTATAGCAGGGGAACAACGATATGACATAATCTAATTTTTGTCGCTGTTCTTTTGACAGCTCATGGCACACAACATCTAGATTATTTTCCGTCTCTTCAACGAGACTAACTCCATTTGTCGTTAGACTATCTAGGTTGGCAAACATTTTAAACACCTTCATAAAGTCGATACCCAAGAAAAGCTCACGACTCAGAGTAGGAACTAAATAAAACATTATGACCTGCGTTGTTTGGCCAAATGTTACAGGTACCCGTACACGACCGACAATATTATGCGCGGTACCGTCCGCCGTTTTAATTTCGGTATAAAAATCGTGAACCTGTAGTTCCGCCCTTTTTACAAAATCCATACAATTGCGGCCTAAACATGTTACGGTCGCTCCACTGTCCAAAAGACCTTCAATTTCTATTCCACCTACACTAATCTTTGTATATAGGCGAGAATCTCTTCCCTCGTATATACAGGCAGACGAAATTTCATGTCTCAAGCGCTTACGCAATTTATATCTTTCACGCGCCTTTTTGATGCGCGTTGACACTGTGCCAAAAATTCTACGTTTAGCCTCTTTGTATTCTTCGATTCGAATATGAAGAGGCTTTAGCTCTCTTAGTTTGGGCTTCGTTTCAATACTTCTACTTAAATTGCTATTATTTTCTAAAATTCTAATATGACTTACAGACGATGTATTTTGTTGAGAATTTTCTGGGTTTACACAGCAGTCGACCTCGCCTCCCCAGATTGAGACGGGTGCCGTTGTTTGTTTCCCTGACACTTGGGACACTTAGGTGTAACAACGTTTTCTCTACCACACCTGAAACAAAACTGCCTAGTAATAGGTTCAGGGCAATCAAAAAAACTATGCCCAACAACTTTACAATTCCAACATGTGTAACCACTTGTGGAACGAATCGCATCTACCTCCAAATCTATTAAGGGCAGATCATCTTCCTCGTAAATGAGCTCATTCACTCGCTGCGGCAAATTTGGACGCTGCTGGTACTGCATGCGTTGGTTAGACAACAAATTTTCTGCACGCCGCACTTCGCGACAAAACTCGGATAGAGTTTTTATCCTCATGGAAAATACCATTTGTGCCAGTGAAGGTTTCAGGTTACCTCTCATTATGTCTACTAGTTCCTCCTCTACATACGGACTCGCTTGCTGATTTCTCAATTTTATTACTGCGTTATAAAACTCATCAAATGACTCATGTGGTCTTTGCCGACGATTTAAAATTTGCATTTGCACCTGGTGCTCTTCTTCAAATTGGCGGTATTGAGTCAAAAGCGCTTTCTCTAACTCCTCCCAAACACTAATATGCACAATTTTGCGGTAATCCCAATACCAATCAAGTGCTGGGCCCTCTAATGAAAGATGAAAGCTGCGAAGGATTTCGTCATCAGAGCAATTATAGTCTCTACGCAGTGCTCCTACTCGGAAAATGAACTCTTGCACGTTCATCGTTTTCTTTGTGCCATCAAATTTTACTCCCCATTTTGCCAGTTTGAAACTATCTAGCCATTCCGATTGACTAGCCCTTGACGTTGACGGGTGATAGGGTTGATTTTGTGGTGGCGGACAAACAGGTACAGACCATGCGTCTTGCTGATGACCTCCAGCTGGGTAAAAAGCAGTAGCGCCATTTTGTCGTGGCACCTGACTTCGCGTTTGATTTCTATACGCTTGTTGATATGTGCCTTGAGTCATCTGTTGAACCTGCTGTTGCTGCGGTATGGCCTGTTGCCTATACCAACCATTATGTAGTGGCTGATAGTCATTTGACACAATATTTGGGGGTTGTTGTTGTACTGGTGGTTGTTGACGCTGTACATTTGCCTGTATTTGTACATACTGTCGGGGTAGTACGTTCTGTTGCACAGCTTGCTGATTATTTGCAATGCCTGCATAATTGGGTGCTGGAATTAATGGAGGCATTAGTTGTGCTGTTCGACCATAAGTATTTGCTTGTAATTGTTGTTGCGGTTGATTTGGTTGATTCCCAGTCACAACAGAAGGCCGGAAACCAACTGGTGGCTGGGAATATGTTGACTGAGCCGGTGATGGATCAGGAGCTATGCCTTCTACGACATTTGTTGTTATAATATTTGTGGTTGGTACACCGTTACCAGCTGCCGCCTCGACCATGGCCTGTTTTACTTCGAGCAGGGCTCTTTGTATTTTATTGTCGACTTCTTGGAGCCATTTTGCCTGACACAATCCCATGGAGGCTTCAATGACTTGAAGGATTTCACCTAGATTTTGAGAACGTTCAACATTTACATTGGCTTCAGCTCTCTCCTGCGTTTCACTGATATGATTGTTTGTACTGTTAAATGTAGGAGACCCTACTACTTGTTCAGCACTTTCAGAGCTAATTGGTAATTCATGTACAATTGCTTGAACAGGATTCATTGTGGTATATGTTGTTGTCGCTGTATCGGATGATGTGTTTGTCACTGCCACCGTGGTAAAAGAATTCGTGCCACTAGTGGTGACTGCACTTGACGTAGGAATATTATTGGTGTCAGATAGCATTTTACTCATACTTCGAGTTACTACTACCATTAAAAAAAACTGACTATTTGAAAACGGAAAAAAAATATTTTATCATAAATTTTTATGAAAGAAATTTAATACAACCCCTATATCGTCGGATGTATAATAATAAAAATAAAAATTTATAAAAGGTGTAAATGCCAAATAATATAAAAATTTTTCTGTGACTGTTTGACAAAGAAATAAACTGGAATCCAGTCGATTTCAAAATTAATTAAAACGATTAATTTTTCACTGTATGCGGCAGTATTCAAGGGGAAAATAAAACGAAAAAGGTTTAAATAAGTATATATTTATAAGCAGATTTTATACGTGTATGTTGATTTTTATCTATTTTTTTTATGGAGTTAATGTTTTAGTAATATATATAAAAAAGAAAAACGGATACTATCAGCACCAAGCGACATTGTTGAACTGCAGCTTAAAACTAAAAGACGCAAGTTTTAAGGACTAGCCACAATTATCCCTGTAATGCCAATTTCCCTCTTTTTATTCTCTTTAAAAGCAAAATATATACGTAAGTAATAAGATTTATGTTTCAATAAATTTCAATTCCGGTCATATGCTCCACTATTAACCTTTTGTAACAACTTGAGCAATTAAAGAATATAATTGTACATAAACAAAACTTTAAGCCTCAAGCCATTATAAAAAGTAATATTCCATGGATCCATAAGTCCTTATGAGACACTCATTCACTTCTCATGTCGCAACGCGCACTGTGGTATTGAGCCACTAATGTCGGGACTTACATAAGTGTGGGTGAGATGTCTAATATTCACTTAGTGGATTCCACATGGTAGCACATGACAAAAATTAAAGACAAAAGAGTACGTAATTTTTGCAAAATAACGTCGCTACTAGTTGAGGACTCTTTATTTAACTCAACTGGACATACGCCTATGCAAAGCCACTAACTCTATTGCATTTACTTACGATATATTCAGACCTGCTTCGGGCCCCACGTTGGGCGCCATTCTTGTAATAGCTGCTTTTGATTTTTAATTCAAAAAAAAGTTACCAGATTATTGGCTGTGCTGGCATGCTGGCGGGTTGCTCCGGCTGAAGCTCGCCGTTGGGGAGGGATCTTGCCAACCTCTCTAGTAATTACAGCTACAAAAAAAATATCATGCCAGCTGCTCTATGGTGTCATAAGAGATAGAGTTTATAACAAGAAAAAAAAAGGACCCGAAGCAAGTCTACCTTACTCCCTGCGCACACACATTATAAAACCCTCTGGCCGATGGTCTGCCAGGATGTTTACCCACCACTCTCGAACTTATGAAAGCTCACCATGGCATCGTAGCTAAACAATGTTAGATGCCCCAAATGCAAAACCTCTTTTTGCTTTACCTTCCCCTTTTACTTACCACAAAAAAAAAACTTAGACCTTCATATCTAAAACAAACAGAACTTTTCTAATAAAGCAATGAATTTGAATACATTATAATTTATTAAGTTAGTATAATAGTAATAATATTAAACATTACTTTATGAAATTAAATTCAATTTAAAAGTATTTTTTTTATTAAAAAAAGAAAAATGAAAAATGAAAGTTAAATTAAATGGAACAATTTCTGTATTATAATTTAATTATCATAAGAAAACGCATTGATCAAAATATATGTATAACAAATTTTACTATTGAAATTTATGTGATTTTACTTTGAAATAAATAAATCTTTTCTATATAAAAATAACGCCTTTAATTTTTTTGTTTTTGACTCATTAGTATGGCCGTCTGTTCGTGGCTGTGTCCGGGGTTCGGGTTAACTGTTCTCAGTTAAGTACTCAAAAATTTATGTTTATGCACGCACTATATATATTTCACCTTTTTTTTATATATCCTTATAAAAAATGTTAGGGAAAATCTTTTATATATACGGGATTAACTCCCTACCCGAAATCGGTTACTAATGGCTTGAGCTCAACCCTACAGTAATTACGCGCACTTTAGCCTTAAAGTTGCTAAAGGAATGTCTAAAAAAAAACGTAAGTAATCCCTAGCGATATAATTTATAAAAATAATTAAATAAAAAGTTAATATATATGTTTATTTCAGTCTGTTATGTCAGTCAGTCGTATTTCGTCCTGGTCAAATGGCACGATACCTGACTTTAAATTTTAAGGATGTTGTAGCATGGGTTTTTGGTGGCGTTTAATGCACTCTATTTGTGGTGGTTACTTCTCTTCCAGCAGTATAACAATTCAGCGCCTCTTTGCTGTTTCACTGGCGGCTTTATTCTTTCAGCTTTAACCTTTTGTTTCCTTTTTATATTTTTGTTGAAGCACTTCAAAAATTTTATTTTTAGTTTTAAATTGTTTGGTTTCAATGTTTTGTTTTATTTGCTTTTTGTTCTTTAATTTTTCAAGTAACAAAACACTTGTTATATACATATGTATATATTTTATTTTTTTTTTGTATAGTTTATTTGAAATTTATTTGCTTTTTCTTTATCAAAAATTTATTTAAAACAAAGTGTCTCTTAATAAAACTGATTTTATATACACAAAAACTGCTTGGGCTCTTTTCTTCTGACCACCTCGGTAATTATCAACAGAATAATTTTTATTTTTCTTCGCTATCTAGTACCGCCAGCAAAGTCGCATTCCTGGAAGAGGAGCCGTTTCTTTTCTCATACGGTGCTCGCTCTTCCTTCCCTTCAAACTTTCGGTAAACTTTATTTAATATTTGTTTATTTACTTTTATGTACATACATATATTTATATACATATGTATATCTTTATTTTTGTTGTTGTGCATTTTATTGTACCTACTCACAGCTGGCGCGAAAAACACAGCTATCAGCTGTGCGTACTGTGTTATCGGCCTGCCGCTGCGTTTACACAGGCTCACCATAAAACTTATTAGGTGCACATTACAATGAAACAAAAATGCCATAAATTGAAACAAACAGCAGTTTTTCTCACTAAACTGTGTCTGTAACTTTTTTTGGCGAGTAAAAGCTGTCACGTAAGGAAATTATTCGACATTCTACAGAAAAAGTTTGTCTGTAAAATTTTCGTGAGAAAAGTTTCCGCTTTGTACTGTCAAATATACTCACAAATAAAAACGGGGTGAGATAGAACTTTAACGAAAAAAAACATGTTAAAAATGCAAAATGCAATGAATGATAATGCAAAAAATTTAAGAATTTTGCTCTGAAGTGATACTCGCATTGTTAAATTATTTTAACAACATATTTTATTTATTTTTTTCAACAATTTTGTAAACAACAATCATCAAAGTCGCACTATACATTATTTGGTATAGCCGACGATTGTATTTTCGCTGGCGTCGTTGAAAGTTTTTTACTCTTAGCGAATTATGGTCGCCGTCAAAGACATTTTTGATAAGCGTTCACCTAGTATGCGATTTTAAGTCGGCTTTGAGTTGTATATTATGGCATTTCTAAAGTTATAACGTAATCACTTTTGATGGTTTTCGACATGACTTACAGACACACTTTTTTCTCACTTTTCGAGAAACGATGGAATATTTTGTTTCACATCTTTTCGACGCAAGAAGTTCTCGCCAAAGTTAAAGAACATGGGCACAGCTGGGTGAAATACGAAGGAAGAAAAACTTTTATCTTTCATAGTGAGAAAAAATAATATATTTCTAGAAATTACAGTTATAAAATAACTTAATTACAACAATAATCTAATTACTAACCACTGAGGGAAGCAATGTATTGCTTTCTTGATAACAAAAGCTTTCAAAAATGCTTCTGAAAAGTACTAACGTAAGGCTCTCTAACAAAGTGGACAAAAGTAAAAAAATGTAAACCAGTAACTTTTGCATCTGAGTACACAAAAACTACACATTATTACTTCTGTAAAATGAATTAGTAAAGCAAAAAATGAATGGCTTTTTGGAAACTGAATGCATTGCTTCTAGCTGGCTTACAAAAATTCTTATGGGAAGCGGTAATTTTTGCTGGGATGGTGAAATTGAAGAAATAGAACGAAGTATCAGAAATTTAAGGATACATAAATGGACAAATTTGCTCAGAACTGATTAATTTTGGATTGAAGTTTATAATTATAGAAATTCAAATAATCATAATCCATTCCTAATACTGCCAATATTTTCTCTAAGACTATTAACATTACCATGTTCAAATGAAAACAAAAGTCACAAAAATATTATTTCAATAACAAAAAAATAATAATTTTCAAGAAAAATAAAATTGAATAATGAACATGAATATAAAGTGAATGTAAAATGCTTGAAATAAGTTTTTTCTAGCAACTGTCTCTATTATAGAAAATTCCACAAAAAATTCTAAATAAATATAATCATATCAAATCGTTAATAAGAATTTTAGTTCAACAAATCGTTGCATATCTTTTCAACTAGTTTATTTTTCATATTTTCACACACAAATTCAAAAATTCACATGTTTTTGTACAATTTAAAATCCGAGAATTGCGAGAAACTATTCACAAAATATTGTCACAGAAACACTTTTTCTCACATCGTTCCAATAATTGCTGGAAATTTGTTTAAATGACAGATAGTTCTCGCAAAGTAACGATACAGAAACACTTATGTGAGAAAATCCATTATGTGTTTCAATTTACACTGCTTCCACGATTTCCTTGTTTCATGCGGGAAATTTTACGATGCGAGAAATACAGAAACGAGCTACAGAATGTAACATACTGAACTATGTTCATGTAAAAATTAATTCAGATTAAACACCTAAGATCTAATTGTTTTTTTTTAATACACCATAATTGCAGTGTCTTGCGAAATGAACTTCAATTATTTTCCTACTCATGTTCTACTTATAAGCAAAATCGAAATATGGCTCGATATAATTGAAATTATTACAAAAACCTATGAAATGTAGTAAATTTAAAATTGTAGTTAACTTAAATTTTTAATTTCTACTCATTCAATACATATATAATTAGCCATGTGGGCTTTCTCTGTATTGAAAATAAATAGATAAATATAAATAAAAGATATATTGCATTTAGTGCTTTTTTATGAACACACAGTGATTTTTGCTCGGAAAAAGTTGACATCACTGTTCGCGTTTGTTTTTATTTATGTATATTCACACATTCATACGTATCATACGCACATATATACATGCATACATACTTACATAAATTCGATTCATTCAAAATCTTGTTTTTGAAGGCATCTCTACATTTTCTTCTTATTTTTCCTTTTTATATTATTCATAACTTAATTAAATTTATTTATATTAAACTCACATCTATGTTTTTTTGGCTTGTTTTCATTTGTTTACAAACACACACATACACATATACCTATTTTGTTTTGATAGCTAGTTCAGATAAAGTGGCGATTAACTGCGATAAAAGTTAGAGAAGATACCAATTTTACGTGCTTCGCAAGTAGATTCATATTGAATCTACTAGATTCGCTCTCATAATTTTGTATGGCGAAGCAAGTTGATTCGGTCATGATTGGGGCGTGAAGCATGAATAGAGAGCGAAGCACGTACCGTGTAAACATAGTATAAGATTGTAAGTACTTATAATTTTAATGTACTCGGTATACGTACATTATTAGCGCTTGTGCGTGTGAGGTTGTATCTTACAGAACATTAAAGCAAAGACTATAAATATATAAAGATGTTCTACGTCCATACATTGTACTGCCAGTGCTTAATTTGCTGGTGGATTTACTACTAAATCCATTTGTTTCAAAGAGAGTAATTTATTTTCTCAGAGCACTTATTATTCTCAAGTCTTCGCTATTCATCTGCATACGCATGCATGTGTGTGTGCCTTTGCATGCGTAAGTATGAATGGATGTGTGTATTTAATTTAAAGCAAAGAAAAAATTTACACAAACAAAAAGAACTTGTGTTTTCGCACATATGCATAAGTGTATGGACATAAGCTACATAAAATTTAATGTTACCGATTGTCTATTTATAGGGCAAAAATATGTATTTTATTGTTGTACTTTTGCAAATACATGGATTCGCACCGAATATAAATTTACTTATTTAATTTAAATATAAGTCCAAACGAAAAACATTTTGCAAAATGCTCCTAAAGATAAATAGAGGGACAAATGCGCGTTGGGAAGAGCATGAGATAAGCTTTTCTCAAAGTATATTTTAAAGATCAACCTCCACATACTTGTTCTTAAGAAATATATTGAAATTGAACCTTCAGAGTCCTTCATCCTTTAGTGGATGGAGTAGCATTAAAAATTTGCAGCCAGGTAACAATTCATGTATATACAATGCGCTCACAGAAACTGTGAAAAAGATGCAACCTTTTGAAAAAGAATGCATTTTAATTTTTGATGAAAGAAAAAAATTTACTTATAATAAATGTGCAGATGTTATAGATGGAATTGTCGATTTAGGATATGAACGAGTGAATCAAATGGGGTCCCAAGTTTGCGTTTTTATGATAAGTTGTAAAAAGTTGGAAGTTCGTTTTAAACTATTTTGTTACTTCCAGTTCAATAAAAGGTGATGTACTAAAAAAACTTGTGGAGTCAAACTTTGACATTTTAAGAGAAATGGGACTAAATGTGCGTGTGCTTACGTGTGATCAAGGACACAATAATAGAAAATGCTATGATATGCTAGGCGGATCTTGTGAAAAACCTTATTTTATTTATAAAAATGCAAAAATTTACCTGATGTACGACGTACCCCATATTTTCAAATCCATAACAAATGCTTTCATCAAAGCCGATTTTAAAACACTGCATGGCGTAGCGCGATTCGACGTTGTTAGAGAAATATTCGAGTTGGAGTATGGAAAAGTAACCAAAATGACAAAATTAACAACGGTGCACATAAACCGAAATAATTTTCAGAAGATGCGTGTTGGCCTAGCTGTCCAAACTTTAAGCAATTCAGTTGCTGCTGCAATCCAATCTGTAAATGAAAATCGCCAGTTTACACGAAGTTCCGCAACAATAGCCACTTCAACGTGCTCTTTTATAAAAAACTCGATAGCTATTTTGATTGCTTAAACAGCATGTATTTTAACGATGCAAAGCCCCTGAAGCGTGGCCTGAAGCCGAAAAGCACAACTTGGTAATTACTCGAAGAGCTAATTACCTATATGAAACAGGTTGAATACGCAGGAAATAAAATATTTTCAATTGATGGCCTAATTCAAACTACGAGAGCTATTTTATCGTTATCGTGAATTGTTTGCGGAAAACTCAAATTTTATATGCATTTTAACGAGCCATTTTAATCAAGATCCATTGGAAAACTTGTTTTCATATATACCTACGTCCCAAGGGCGGACACTGCAAAAATCCTTCGGTCTATGAATTAAATGTCGCAGTAGCTAAACTGCTATCTCTTAAAATAACGCAATTTAGTACCTCTTCAAATTGTGCAAACGACGATGCGATATTTTTACCTATTGAGTTCCAAACAATTTTAGAAGATACTCAAAGAAGTCGAAGTACAGCAGAAAGTAGTCGCACACCTGACGTTAATGTAACAAACATATTCGATGAAAATGAAGATTATTTTAATGAAGATGCAGATTGTTTTAACTCTAATAATGTTCCAATAGAGTTAACATCAAGCCGATATTTTGTTGGTTATATATGTAGCTCAACGAATTACTTGCGCTAAATGTCGTGTGGATATAATTAAACCAGCACAAGTTTTGTAATATCCTTCAGAAATGTTTGTTCACGCTAAAAATTATGATAAAGAAACAGATAATACAGTGGAATCTCCCTTAACGGACACTTCCTATAGGCGGACACCCCCTGTAGACGGACACTTTTGACAGGTCCCAGCAGCGCTCCATTTAAGTGTTTAGTTTTCTCTTGACCGGACAGTTCCCTTGTACGGACACATTTCAATGGTCCCTTCAGTGTCCGCTCAATAGAGATTCCACTAATTGAAATATATAATTGATATACATATAATTGAAATTTCTAAATAAAATAATTATAGTTCGGTGCGAATCAACTTATTTTTAATTTTACAACAATAAAACACGTATTTTTACCCTACAATAACACAATCGGTCGCATTTGATTTTCATGATTTATTTGCACATGAATGTATCAAAACAAGAAACTTCTTTTAGTTATTTCATATTTTTGCTCCTACTTGACTGCGCTTTAAACAAGAAATATAACACACACACACAACTAAATTTCTCTATAAGCTTCAATTATGTGTGTGCATACATTGTATGCCATACAACATTACTACATACATATTTATATAAGTGTGAATGCTCAAAAATTTTGTGCTCTCTTTGTGGTTTCGTTCAAATAACAAACAATTTATTTTTCCCTTGTTACTTCCCCCACAGCATCAATAAACACAAAAAATTTTAGTTTTCATTTAATGTTCTACGTGGAACATCTTTATATATTTATAGTCTTTGATTAAAGTACATTAAATAATGTTTATTTTCGAACACTGTTCAAGTATAAGAAAGTTAGGAATATATTGACAAGTAAAAAACCATAAAGGATAGTGAATAGCATAGGCGGCTCGCCGCCGGCGGCAGTTTGATAGACCCAGATGTGTATACATGAAAAAAAAAATCGCCGTGAAGAAAACAAACTTTTGAAAAAACTTTTTCAGTCAAGCCTGGTACTCTGTTCAACATTTCACGCGAAATGTTGACATATTCCATACAAAACAAGTTTACGTGAAATTATCATGAAATAATGTTGCAAAACTTGTACCAAGGCATATCAAACAGGTACATGCATCAGGCAAATTGCTCATCCACTGATTTTTCGTTTACACGTTTATAACGAAGAATTCAATTGACAATTACGTTTGTGCCTTGTTTGATGCATACAATGTTTTGACAATTACTTTCACAGATATAATCAGATATGGCAGCACTGACGTATGTCAAAGGCCCATATCAGATTTTAGTTAACCCCATATTTCGAAGAGTTAAACTCTAGGTGGCATCCTGAAAAACAATGTGATAGAAGAAAAAACTATACATTACCAAGCATTTTGAAAAAAAATGTAAACAAACAAAATACAATAAAAATTTTGTCAATAAGAAAAATTTTGTTTTTATTAAAACATTAAAACATGTACAATAAATTTTAATTTTCAATTAATTTTTTCTGTTTAAAATGTTGGCTGAACATCGAAATGGTAAGTACAAGCTGGAAAACAAGAAATTTATGTTTTAAATAAGTTTATTTAGTACATATAAAATGTTTATTAACTTACAGGCACAAACGGATTTACATAAAATTGCTCCCAAATGTGTTTTTGGCAATTATTCCGCCAGCCACAATTTTCACGAAGGTAGGAATTTCGGAATACATAAAAACAAGACGCATTAAAAAATACCTATTTGTGTACATTTTGGATACATACCTTGCAACAGGAGGGTGGTAAGCAAAACTACGTAGATGTATCGGTGTCTAATGGAGATTTTGTTACCGCAAAAGCATCCAAAACGGCTGTAGGTATTTCAAAAAACCTGAAAGTGTAAAAGTGTAACATTATAACACTGATTTATTAATTTCTTTAGATATTTCTTTGTATACCGTATGGGCAAAAAGTGGCAAACCAATTTGTAGCCCTCTTCATATGGAGAATCATCGCATGTGTCATGGATTTCCTGAAAAAATATATATATCACATACTTAGTCATTTTAAATATATATGTAAATAAATAAAATCTTATAATATACTCAATTTATTGTGCAGTTTCTTATTTTTTTTATGTCTGCCGGCCAGACAATCGTGTTTATGTGTAACATGCATGTATATACATACGAATGTGTCTGCCCTGCAGACAATTATGTTGACATGTTTTTGCAAACACTGTTTAAGGGTGGGTTTTCTTTATTTCCATACAGACAAATATGAGCACTTATAAATTTCAAATATAATAAAATTTGTCTGTATGCTAAAAGAAAACCTAACCACAAACAGCATTTGATAAAAACACAAAACACCAGTGCAAACCACACAATTCGGGGTCTGCCGGCCACACCTTTATTGAGCGACAATACTGTTTGTTAAAAATATGTTCCAAACAGTATCTGACACTCATTGAATAAATCTTTGGCCACACTTAAAATTTCAAAAACTAACCTTTCGGTGTTCTTCGGGAACCGGTGTAGCCTCTCCACATCTGGGCAACCCTTCATGCACTTGCGACTCCTGCAATAAGTAATTGGAATTATTGTTTGTTAAATAAAATCTATAAAATCAGTACTTACATGTTTCTTTTCTTCAAATTTTGTCTTGGCACAGGATCTGCAAAAAAAATTTTATAATTATAAAAACTAAAAGAAAACTAAACACAATGACTTACCTCTTTGATAAATTGAAACACAATGGCTGCTGCCATGAAACTTGCATTGAAATGCAGGATTGCATTCATGAAAAGGCGCCAATTTATGCATTTTTTCCAAAAATTTGCGCCTTTTCATAATTTTTGTGGAAAAACTTCAATTGAAAATAAAATAATTTCAATTGACGTTTAACCTGTTGAAATGACAAAGAAAGACATATGCAAAACAATATCATTCTGTCCTTTAATTAATACTAGATATACCAAACGGACGACACAATCGTCCGCATTCTAAACAGAAACAAAATCTCTTTATTAAACCTAATTCAATTTATTGAACTCTCGTCCTATAAGTTTTATGCAGCGTGACCGTTTGACCGACTAAAGTGGCAAATTGCCACTTTTTTGACTGACTTGCCACTTTTTTCCCCTTTTTTTAGAGTGAATTATATAATAATACATTAAAAATAAAAAAATTTAGTTTAGTTTTCACGTCTTTTTTTAATTTTGCCCCTTTTTTTGATAAATAGTCCCCCATTTGGTGCAACTTTTTGAAAAAAGTCATCGGCCACCCTGGTTTTATGACTTTCATACAATAACAAATAAGAAAAAAAAATGGAATAGCATGAAAAATAGTACACAAATACACACACACACACAGTGTAAACTAACAAATGAGCGTGTACTATGTTTGCATGTAGTAGTAGCAATTTTAAACGCTTATAGCTCCCAAAATACTAAACCGATTTCAATAAAATATAAATTCTGCACATCTGCGCAGAAATTCCTTTAAAATGATATACATTTTTCCAAAATCGGTGCAGTAGTTCCGGCGTAAAAGGGATTACAAGAAACGTGTTCGCCTATTAATAATATAGATGGGGTTAAATGATATTGCCACTTGGGATGCCAATCGTCAATTTTTCGGAAAAATTACGTGGCAGTGTTTTCCCGTGTCCAATCTGCCTAACCTGTGATTACTTTGTAAAACTATATGAGCTGCACAGAGTTGCCACAGTGTTTTCCCTAATGCGTGTACCTGTAGTAAATGTGCCTTGACTTGTACTTTGTTCAACTCGTGAAAAATGTATGAAATGTATCTGGCAACATTTTCTTGCTATCTGTGAAATAATGAGACCAAAGTATATTTATATAAAGTATATGCAGGTCTACAACAACTAAGAAAATACAAAAACAACATGCGCTTTGTTTGTGTAAAAATAATGGATGAATGTCAAAATCAGATGATTACAACCAGACCTGGGCAACATTCATTACTTTTCATAAGCACTGATTGAAAAACAAAAATTTTAGTGAAAATTTAAATTTCTCACATAAAGTGTGAAACACAAAATTCTCTATTTGTGAGAAAAAAGTGTTTCTGTATTTGAATGCGAAAACAGACAACACTGATTCTGTTTTACTGGAATATTTTCAGCAATTCCGTGTCAAATGAAACAAATGTCACAAAGAAAATAATATAAAATTAATGTAAAATTCTTGAAATAAAAAGTTTTGGAACAAATCTAGTTTAGGGGCACCTCTCCAAAATTAAAAAAAGGTATCCCATCCTATAGTAAATTGAAAAATAAGAAAAAAAAATTAAATAAAAATATTGGCGGCGAGGCTTAGTTTCCGAGTTATGGGACTCTGAAATTCTAGTACAATATTTTGATTATACGGTGTTTTTCAACGAATATGACCAATATTGGTATTTCAAAAATTAAAATAAATTGCTATCCTATAATTCAAAGTTTTCATGCCTAATAGCTTATTTCTGTGCTGCCGGCCTTCGGCCGGGCTTAAGGATTTTTACCACCATGGTGTTTCCCGAGACGGCGTAGCCTAGTAATGATTTTCTGCCTTGCAAAGTTTTCTTGCCAATAATGTGTTCCTGCACTGCCGGCCTTCGGCCGGGCTTAAGGATATTCTCCACCATGGTGTTTCCCGAGACGGCGTAGCCTAGTAATGATTTTCTGCCTTGCAAAGTTTTCTTGCCAATAATGTGTTCCTGCACTGCCGGCCTTCGGCCGGGCTTAACGATTTTCTCCACCATGATGTTTCCCGAGACGGCGCAGCCTAGTAATGATTTTCTGGTTTGCAAAGTTTTCTTGCTTAATAACATTTTTCTGCATTAAGGATTTTCTCCACCATGGTGTTTCCCGAGACGGCGCAATCTAGTAATGATTTTCTGCCTTGCAAAGTTTTCTTGCTTAATAAGGTCTTCCTGCACTGCCGGCCTTTGGCCGGGCTTAACGATTTTCTCCACCATGGTGTTTCGCGAGACGGCTCAGCCTAGTAATGATTCTCTGGATTGCAAAGTTTTCCTGCTTAATAACATTTTTCACTCAAGTGAAGAAAACAAACTGGGGAAAAACGGCAACATTTTTCAGTTTTGACAACATTGTTGAAAAATGTAAACAAACAATGAAAAAATATTGCAAATTTAATTGCATTAATTTCTAAGTAATTTTTTAATAAATTATATATCTAAATACAGAAATATATAGCGAAAAGCCTCTAGTATCAGATTATTTAATTGTCATTGTTGACATTTTACTGATATTGAATATATCTGATGTTTTCATTAGACACTTTTGCAACACTTTTTCACTCATAACTCGTAAACTAAACTTCGTGCCCATATGGCGCTACCTTCAAAGAATAGCTTATTACAATGCGCATCGGTTGATATAAGATTATATCTCGGGAGACTTTCTGAAAAAAGTTGTAGAGAAAAAACTATATTTTTGTACTTAAAATAAAAAAGTTTTCGTTTTTTGCTCTTAACTCAAAAACTAGATCGCATGCTCATATGACGCTACCTGCAATCGATAACAGACTAAAATACGCGTCGACTAAAGGTTTAATGACTTTCCGGGAGACTTTCTGAAAAAAGTTATTGGCTTAGCAAAATTTTTTTAATAAAAAATTTCCAACAAAACAACATTTTCAGTTTTTTGCTCATTTCTCTAAATCTAGATGTCGTGCGCATATCGCACTACCTTCAATAAGTTAAGGACAAAAATACGCGTATATAATGGGTTCTTTCTAATTCCGGGAGACTTTCTGAAAAAAGTTAGAGGATCAGCAACATTTTTTCTATGAAAAATTTGCAACAAAAAAGCATATTTAGATTTTTACTCATATCTCAAAATCTAGATCTCGTGCGCATATCGCACTACCTTCGATAAGTTAAGGACAAAAATACGCATCTATAATGGGTTCTTTTGTATTCCGGGAGACTTTCTGAAAAAAGTTATAGGATCAGCAACATTTTTTTTATTAAAATCGTGCCAAAAAACCATCTTTACTTTTTCACTAATTACTTATGAACTAGACCTCGTACCTCGTATTGCTATTGTTTATCGATTAAGGATAAAAATACGCATCGATAATGGGTTCTATTTTTTCCCGGGAGACTTTCTGAAAAAAGTTATAAGCACATAAAAAATTAAAAATTAGTAATTATTTTACAGTGTGGAACAACTGGGCAGCACTGATCAACATTTTAGCGAAGCACGTTTTTTCCATTTGGCAAACTTTTTGATACGTGCTAAATGTAAACAAAGAGTGAAAAAAATTATGGTTTTTAATACAATATTTTTAAAGTAATTTTTTACTAAATTAAAAATTAAAAAACAGGGGTAATTAGCGAAAGACCTCTAGTATCAGATTATTCGACTGTCATTGTTGAAATTTTTGTCATGTTGTATATATCCGATGTATTAATTAGATACTTTTGCAAATATTTTTTCGCTTATATCTCGTAAGATAGACTTCGTGCGCATATGGCGCTACTTCAATAGATAGCTTATTCTAATACGCGTCGGTTGTTATAAGGTTTATATCTCGGGAGACTTTCTGAAAAAAGTTATAGAGCAAAAACTATATTTTGGTACTTAAAATAAGAAAGTTTTCGTTTTCTTCTCGTAACTCATAAATTAGATTGCGTGGGTATATGACGCTACCTGAAATCGATAGCAGACAAAAATATGCGTCGAATAAGGATTCAATCATTTTCCAGGAGACTTTCGGGAAAAAGTTATAAGATTAACAAAAAAAAATTTATTAAAAAACAAACCAAAAAGCGTCTTTAGTGTTTAGCTACTAATTTCATTACGAAATCTCGTGCACACATAGCTTTACCTTCTATCGCTTTAGGATATAAATAGGCATATATATGGGAACTGTCATTTCCCGGGAAACTTTCTGGAAAAAGTTATAGGCTCAGAAAAAAGTATAAAATGTAAAATATTTAAAAAGAAAGTTAACTTGGTGTCAGTGCTACCTAGTTAATTTTTAACCAAATACAAAGCTGCATGGTGAAAAATTGTTTCATTTTCATTCGTTCTTAATGCACGTCTGGCAACATTTTAAAGCGTGTTGAAAAATTTATATAATGTTGCACGAGACGGAAGATTTTTGTGTTTTTATACCTAGCGCAACAAAATTTTAGCTTTTATTTATTTAATTTATTTTCAGGAAACCATTCTTTGGCTCAATATTTAATGTAAGTATAATTCTCAGTTGGAAAATTACAAGAAATATATGTATTCATTAATATTTTGCTTTCAGAAATTTGGCAAACTTTTTTCTGGGAAATTGGCAAACTTTTCGGCTTTCAATCCCGAAAATGCCAAGGACTTGAATCAGGAAACACTGTTCAGTCAACACTTCTTAGTGTGTGCATTGCAAGAACTGGGCTCTATGGTATTAGGATTAGGCACAACACCTCAAAACCTTCTGGCTGATCAATTTCTGCATGCCATTGATACGACTTGTGCTGTATTGGTGCATCCAAGTGCAGCAGCCCAAGACTGTGCCAAGTCTTATAACACCACATCGATAGCTTTGTTGATGCCCTCGAGCAAATGCGGTCTTCACCGGAGTCCATATCGGGTAAAATTGTATTTAATGCGACACGAGTAGCATGTCGCTAAATCGTACCCAAGCCGGTTGGTTGTTAATTGGATCCATAATGACTCTGGGATCTCGCATTAGTGAAGGGACTATTACCCAAATTGCTGCTGTTGTGGCGCCACTCTTTTCCTCGTTCCAGCAAAGAATTGGAGTCAGAAAAGGCTCACGGCGCCTCATTTACATGGCAAGTTACGAATGCCGAGCAGGGACCGGATTCCACAACGATGGATTTTGAAGTGTTCAGCAATTCCAGTGTACCCTTGTTGCTTTGTGCATCCTCAACGGTGAGAATGAATAATTTTGATAGTTATAGTGAACACTAGCGTCAAAATTTATCACTGGAAAAAGTGTGCTGAATTGTGAACACTGAAATTGGTGACCATTTCAAAACTCATCGTTGCGGAATCTGGCCCTAGGAGCCTAGGAACAAAATATTGTAACCACACGTTATTAAGTAAATTAAAGATTTTGTTCGTTTTAAATAATCGATTTGTTTTTTTTAATTTTGTAACAACTTCAAATAGTTAATATAAAATTGGAGTTGTTTTGGACATTTTGGCGAAATATGGAAGAGCCCGCGTGTGCCATTATATAGTTTAGGTAGTCCTAAGGGTTCTATACGTGACCCAATTGGTCACGTTTCTAAAATAATTTTGGAAATCGAAAAAAAATTATTTTTGAAATTTGCTTTTCAGTGACATTTCTTGAAAAGATTAGTCGACATTTTGGCGAAATATGGAAGAGCACGCGTGTGCCATTATACAGTTTAGGTAGTCCTAAGGGTCCTATACGTGACCCAATTGGTCACGTTTCTAAAATAATTTTGGAAATCGAAAAAAAATTATTTTTGAAATTTGCTTTTCAGTGACATTTCTTGAAAAGATTAGTGGACATTTTGGCGAAATATGGAAGAGCATGCGTGTGCCATTATACAGTTTAGGTAATCCTAAGGGTCCTATACGTGACCCAATTGGTCACGTTTCTAAAATAATTTTGGAAATCGAAAAAAAATTATTTTTGAAATTTGCTTTTCAGTGACATTTTTTGAGAAGATTAGTGGACATTTTGGCGAAATATGGAAGAGCACGCGTGTGCCATTATATAGTTTAGGTAATCCTAAGGGTCCTATACGTGACCCAATTGGTCACGTTTCTAAAATAATTTTGGAAATCGAAAAAAAATTATTTTTGAAATTTGCTTTTCAGTGACATTTTTTGAGAAGATTAGTGGACATTTTGGCGAAATATGGAAGAGCACGCGTGTGCCATTATACAGTTTAGGTAATCCTAAGGGTCCTATACGTGACCCAATTGGTCACGTTTCTAAAATAATTTTGGAAATCGAAAAAAAATTATTTTTGAAATTTGCTTTTCAGTGACATTTTTTGAGAAGATTAGTGGACATTTTGGCGAAATATGGAAGAGCCCGCGTGTGCCATTATATAGTTTAGGTAGTCCTAAGGGTCCTATACGTGACCCAATTGGTCACGTTTCTAAAATTTTGGAAATCGAAAAAAATTTATTTTTGAAATTTGCTTTTCAGTGACATTTTTTGAGAAGATTAGTGGACATTTTGGCGAAATATGGAAGAGCCCGCGTGTGCCATTATATAGTTTAGGTAGTCCTAAGGGTCCTATACGTGACCCAATTGGTCACGTTTCTAAAATAATTTTGGAAATCGAAAAAAAATTATTTTTCAAATTTGCTTTTCAGTGACTTTGAGAAGATTAGTGGACATTTTGGCGAAATATGGAAGAGCCCGCGTGTGCCATTATATAGTTTAGGTAGTCCTAAGGGTCCTATACGTGACCCAATTGGTCACGTTTCTAAAATAATTTTGGAAATCGAAAAAAAATTATTTTTGAAATTTGCTTTTCAGTGACATTTCTTGAGAAGATTAGTGGACATTTTGGCGAAATATGGAAGAGCACGCGTGTGCCATTATACAGTTTAGGTAGTCCTAAGGGTCCTATACGTGACCCAATTTGTCACGTTTCTAAAATAATTTTGGAAATCGAATAAAAATTATTTTTGAAATTTGCTTTTCAGTGACATTTTTTGAGAAGATTAGTGGACATTTTGGCGAAATATGGAAGAGCCCGCGTGTGCCATTATATAGTTTAGGTAGTCCTAAGGGTCCTATACGTGACCCAATTGGTCACGTTTCTAAAATAATTTTGGAAATCGAAAAAAAATTATTTTTGAAATTTGCTTTTCAGTGACATTTTTTGAGAAGATTAGTGGACATTTTGGCGAAATATGGAAGAGCCCGCGTGTGCCATTATATAGTTTAGGTAGTCCTAAGTGTCCTATACGTTACCCAATTGGTCACGTTTCTAAAATAATTTTGGAAATCGAAAAAAATCGAAAAGCATATCGTAGAAGATGAGCTTAGAAATGGCCTGGATCCGAATAACGTCAGTGCAAAAGAATACGAAAATATCATAAAAATATATAATACGGATATGCCGGTACATTCAAGGATTCGAAATGTGTCAAAAAATAGAAAAATGATTTTGAGCAATGTGAGTTTCTCACGCATACCTGAATATGAATATAAACAATACTACGTAGATTTAATTGATGAATTTCAGATAAAAAGATGCTTGCAAAACATCCATAATGAAAACAATGGACATGAAACTTTACAGGTAAAAAATAGAAAAATATATGTCAGCTTAAATTTTAAGTTATAACGAATGTTTTAATTCCAAAACTTCTGTAGATCAAAGGAATTACTTGCTTATCAGGAAATGATCATGTTGATCTTAGTTCTAATGAAGAAAATATTTGCTTATCAAGAAATTTGCATACAGCTGTTAGTTGTAATGAAGAAAGTACTTTGGACAATTTGCTAAGCATTATTTTAGAGGACAATGCCAATTTGAATTTTGAGGAAATATATGATCCTGAAATTTTTTCTATTCCCTTGAATGATGAAATAACTTCAGTTCCAAAATTGGAGATGACTAACTGTTTGAATGTAAAAAGAAATGAAAATGAAGCTAATGAAATCGAAAAGATGCCTTCGGAAACTATGGGCTTAACTGCAGATGAGATATGTGCCCTAGATGCTCTGATAAGCCTTTGTAATGACAATGATTTCAACATAAAGGCGCCAAAAGTAAGAAAACTTTAGTTATAATAAATAAGTTCCATTTTTGAGAGTTTTATTATTTATTAGGAAAGTGGACAAATAGCACCGCTAAATGCAGATGAAAAAAATGGTAATTATAAAAATTATTTTGTGCTAATAAATGCTTACATAAAAAAATTTCATCAATTAGCTGTTAGAATCTTTTTAACAAATTAAAATTACTATTTTTATACTCCTTGCAGTTCAATCGTTATGTAGCAATTTGGAAGAAGTAAGCACGATGAAAATTGAACATCTCATGACAAAATTTATTCATGAGTTAAAGGGTATGTTTGAAAACCTTTTTCTAAAATATGCGGTTAATAATTCTATTAACTCCAGTAATTTCACAAACATTAACTTAGAAAATGAAATAAAACATGATATTGACATTACTAAACTTGTTAATTCAACAAATGAAATTAAAAGTGATGTAGTAAATAATACTAAGTCTGTAGATATAAATACTAAAAACATTGAATGCAATAATGATACCTTAATAAAAAATTATTCAATTACTAATGAAAATTTCGTGCATGTTTTGAATGACAACAATAAAGATAGCCAGACCGTTGCAATAGTTTCAATGGAAAATGTAACTCGTACTTCTCCCAAAATAGAAACTATAACCTTGGGTGAAACCTTATGTTTTTCCAGCAGTCAGACCAATTTAAGTGATTGTTCGGTAAATATTTTAAACAACAGTAATGCAACACTAGGGCCCTTTGAAGTGTCAGATAAAAGTTTAAAATTAACAATGTATGAAGAGTACAGAAAAACTCTTAATCCGCAGGAAAAACTTAATAGAGATGTCATAAGGTCAAAGGGCGTAGAAAAAAGCCGATCCAGAATATTTAAAAATATTTTTTTGATTCTGAGTTTAAAGTTGATGCCAATTTAATTTTTGGCGCGAAAGATAACAAGGATCTCAAGTTAACCAAAAACAAATTTGTGCTAGATATCATTCGTCAGAAATACTCAAAAATTAACAATGCATGCATTTTATATTCCTACAGCACCAGAGAAACAAAATCTGGTCTACTGATATATGCATCATGTAAATTTAACGATTGCTCAAAATATAGATTTAAAATTGGTTTCGATGGTAAGGTAGAAGTTCACAGAAGTTCGGAAATATTTCATGCGGAGGATGACAAGCAAGTTGCCCAAATGCGGGGCGTTACTCGCAAAATAGTACAAAAAGCCTTAGTTGGAAATAGCGCTTACCTTTATCGAAAAGATCAAATTCTAAAAGCATCAGATGATATTTCAAAGTGTGGAAACTTGCAAAATATTCAAAATCTGTCAACTTTTCCGAAGGAAATTCTAATAGATGGCTCCATTCAGATCCTTTTTATGAAGTTTTCTTAATGCAGCAGAAAATGTACAAAAATTATATTCAACATGTTGCATCACCTTTAACAATATATTATTGGGAAAAAGGAACTTTTATAACATTTGCAGCAAATTCTCAAATCTTAAAAGATGCTCGTTACACAATACATTTCGATGCATCTGGGCAAAGTGTTCGTCAAATCGATTGCGCAGAGAAGCGCGTTTTTATTTATAAAATTGTAATAAGAGTTAAAAAATACAAAATGGTTGTTCCCATTGTCACTGCCATTCTTTCACGTCATAGTCTTAGTGATATATGCGGAATTTTTGAAAAATTGAAGTTTTATTGCATTGAACACAAATTCAAGTGGCCATTCTTCCAAAGAGTGTGTACAGATGTCAGCCACGCCCTGTTTGGGGCAGTTCTAAAGTCTTGCAACAATGAAAACATCTCAGAATACCTGATAAGCTGCTATCGATATTTAGATAATCAATACCAATAAACAGTTAGTCATCTCCAATTTTGGAACTGAAGTTATTTCATCATTCAAGGGAATAGAAAAAATTTCAGGATCATATATTTCCTCAAAATTCAAATTGGCATTGTCCTCTAAAATAATGCTTAGCAAATTGTCCAAAGTACTTTCTTCATTACAACTAACAGCTGTATGCAAATTTCTTGATAAGCAAATATTTTCTTCATTAGAACTAAGATCAACATGATCATTTCCTGATAAGCAAGTAATTCCTTTGATCTACAGAAGTTTTGGAATTAAAACATTCGTTATAACTTAAAATTTAAGCTGACATATATTTTTCTATTTTTTACCTGTAAAGTTTCATGTCCATTGTTTTCATTATGGATGTTTTGCAAGCATCTTTTTATCTGAAATTCATCAATTAAATCTACGTAGTATTGTTTATATTCATATTCAGGTATGCGTGAGAAACTCACATTGCTCAAAATCATTTTTCTATTTTTTGACACATTTCGAATCCTTGAATGTACCGGCATATCCGTATTATATATTTTTATGATATTTTCGTATTCTTTTGCACTGACGTTATTCGGATCCAGGCCATTTCTAAGCTCATCTTCTACGATATGCTTTTCGATTTTTTTCGATTTCCAAAATTATTTTAGAAACGTGACCAATTGGGTCACGTATAGGACCCTTAGGACTACCTAAACTATATAATGGCACACGCGGGCTCTTCCATATTTCGCCAAAATGTCCACTAATCTTCTCAAAAAATGTCACTGAAAAGCAAATTTCAAAAATAATTTTTTTTCGATTTCCAAAATTATTTTAGAAACGTGACCAATTGGGTCACGTATAGGACCCTTAGGACTACCTAAACTATATAATGGCACACGCTAGCTCTTCCATATTTCGCCAAAATGTCCACTAATCTTCTCAAGAAATGTCACTGAAAAGCAAATTTCAAAAATAATTTTTTTTCGATTTCCAAAATTATTTTAGAAACGTGACCAATTGCGTCACGTATAGGACCCTTAGGACTACCTAAACTGTATAATGGCACACGCGTGCTCTTCCATATTTCGCCAAAATGTCCACTAATCTTTTCAAGAAATGTCACTGAAAAGCAAATTTCAAAAATAATTTTTTTTCGATTTCCAAAATTATTTTAGAAACGTGATCAATTGGGTCACGTATAGGACCCTTAGGACTACCTAAACTGTATAATGGCACACGCGTGCTCTTCTATATTTCGCCAAAATGTCCACTAATCTTCTCAAGAAATGTCACTGAAAAGCAAATTTCAAAAATAATTTTTTTTCGATTTCCAAAATTATTTTAGAAACGTGACCAATTGGGTCACGTATAGGACCCTTAGGACTACCTAAACTATATAATGGCACACGCGGGCTCTTCCATATTTCGCCAAAATGTCCACTAATCTTCTCAAAAAATGTCACTGAAAAGCAAATTTCAAAAATAATTTTTTTTTCGATTTCCAAAATTATTTTAGAAACGTGACCAATTGGGTTACGTATAGGACCCTTAGGACTACCTAAACTATATAATGGGCACACGCGGGCTCTTCCATATTTCGCCAAAATGTCCACTAATCTTCTCAAAAAATGTCACTGAAAAGCAAATTTCAAAAATAATTTTTTTTCGATTTCCAAAATTATTTTAGAAACGTGACCAATTGGGTCACGTATAGGACCCTTAGGACTACCTAAACTATATAATGGCACACGCGGGCTCTTCCATATTTCGCCAAAATGTCCACTAATCTTCTCAAAATATGTCACTGAAAAGCAAATTTCAAAAATAATTTTTTTTCGATTTCCAAAATTATTTTAGAAACGTGACCAATTGGGTCACGTATAGGACCCTTAGGACTACCTAAATTATATAATGGCACACGCGGGCTCTTCCATATTTCGCCAAAATGTCCACTAATCTTCTCAAAAAATGTCACTGAAAAGCAAATTTCAAAAATAATTTTTTTTCGATTTCCAAAATTATTTTAGGACCCTTAGGACTACCTAAACTATATAATGGCACACGCGGGCTCTTCCATATTTCGCCAAAATGTCCACTAATCTTCTCAAAAAATGTCACTGAAAAGCAAATTTCAAAAATAATTTTTTTTCGATTTCCAAAATTATTTTAGAAACGTGACCAATTGGGTCACGTATAGGACCCTTAGGACTACCTAAACTATATAATGGCACACGCTAGCTCTTCCATATTTCGCCAAAATGTCCACTAATCTTCTCAAGAAATGTCACTGAAAAGCAAATTTCAAAAATAATTTTTTTTCGATTTCCAAAATTATTTTAGAAACGTGACCAATTGCGTCACGTATAGGACCCTTAGGACTACCTAAACTGTATAATGGCACACGCGTGCTCTTCCATATTTCGCCAAAATGTCCACTAATCTTTTCAAGAAATGTCACTGAAAAGCAAATTTCAAAAATAATTTTTTTTCGATTTCCAAAATTATTTCAGAAACGTGACCAATTGGGTCACGTATAGGACCCTTAGGACTACCTAAACTATATAATGGCACACGCGGGCTCTTCCATATTTCGCCAAAATGTCCACTAATCTTCTCAAAGTCACTGAAAAGCAAATTTGAAAAATAGTTTTTTTTCGATTTCCAAAATTATTTTAGAAACGTGACCAATTGGGTCACGTATAGGACCCTTAGGACTACCTAAACTATATAATGGCACACGCATGCTCTTCCATATTTCGCCAAAATGTCCACTAATCTTCTCAAAAAATGTCACTGAAAAGCAAATTTCAAAAATAATTTTTTTCGATTTCCAAAATTTTAGAAACGTGACCAATTGGGTCACGTATAGGACCCTTAGGACTACCTAAACTATATAATGGCACACGCGGGCTCTTCCATATTTCGCCAAAATGTCCAAAACAACCCCCATTTTATATTAACTAAATTTGAAGTTGTTACAAAATTAAAAAAACAAATCGATTATTTAAAACGAACAAAATCTTTAATTTACTTAATAACGTGTGGTTACAATATTTTGTTCCTAGGCTCCTAGGGCCAGATTCCGCAACGATGAGTTTTGAAATGGTCACCAATTTCAGTGTTCACAATTCAGCACACTTTTTCCAGTGATAAATTTTGACGCTAGTGTTCACTATAACTATCAAAATTATTCATTCTCACCGTTGAGGATGCACAAAGCAACAAGGGTACACTGGAATTGCTGAACACTTCAAAATTCATCGTTGTGGAATCCGGTCCCTGCTCGGCATTCGTAACTTGCCATGTAAATGAGGCGCCGTGAGCCTTTTCTGACTCCAATTCTTTGCTGGAACGAGGAAAAGAGTGGCGCCACAACAGCAGCAATTTGGGTAATAGTCCCTTCACTAATGCGAGATCCCAGAGTCATTATGGATCCAATTAACAACCAACCGGCTTGGGTACGATTTAGCGACATGCTACTCGTGTCGCATTAAATACAATTTTACCCGATATGGACTCCGGTGAAGACCGCATTTGCTCGAGGGCATCAACAAAGCTATCGATGTGGTGTTATAAGACTTGGCACAGTCTTGGGCTGCTGCACTTGGATGCACCAATACAGCACAAGTCGTATCAATGGCATGCAGAAATTGATCAGCCAGAAGGTTTTGAGGTGTTGTGCCTAATCCTAATACCATAGAGCCCAGTTCTTGCAATGCACACACTAAGAAGTGTTGACTTTTTTTTTTTTTTTGAATGCATGATTTTTTATTTATTGTATCTTCATATATGAACTAACAATAAGTATTCAAATTTTAATCTAAAAATATAATTAGGCCCGACCAGTGTCGGACATAAGCTTAGTAATAGTTATATATAATACATAAGTAGTGATAGTCAAAAGGAAAAAAATAAAGTATTTTCAAGAAGTCCCATCTGAAGTGCTATGAATAAGAGCCCATGTGTCCCTCTTTTTTAGGCGGATGTGTCCAGTAAAGTTCAAAATATTACGGGCAAGCGGATTAGGATGTGACTCGAGTTTTGTTAAATATTTGCCAGCGTATTTTGCAATTTCTTCAGTCACTAGTGGCATATTTAAATCACGATGTATATTTGAATTTTTTATATACCATGGAGCCAATGTTATTAAGCGTAAAATTTTGTTTTGCCTTCGTTGGATTCTCTCGACATTAGAAGCTGAAGCAGTGCCCCATAACTGTATTCCGTAGCACCATATTGGTTTCAAAATCGTCTTGTATATTAAAAGTTTACAATCTAGACTGAGTGAAGAATTTCTACCAATCAGCCAATGTAGCTGAGTTAATTTCAGTTTCATTTGTGTTAGCTTTGAGTCAATATGGGGCTTCCATGTAAGCCGTCGATCAAGGTGTATACCAAGGTATTTTACGTGTGAATGTTGAAGAACAACTTGATTGTTGATTCGAATAGGGGAACAAGTATCTCTTCGCAGGGTAAATGTTACCTGGACACACTTTTCTCGTTTACTTTGATTCTCCATAAATTTAACCATAGTTCCAGTTGTGTAATATGTTCTTGTAGATATCGGGAAGCCTCGTGAGGGTTTTCGTGCATACTAAGGCAGGCTGTATCATCGGCAAACGTAGATGTATGAATATTGCTGCTCAAAGGCATATCACAAGTGTAAATCAAATACAAAACTGGCCCCAGTATGCTCCCCTGTGGCACACCGGATGATATAGATTCGGGCACACTCATGAAGTCTCCTTCCACAACCGTAAACTTCCGGGTAGTAATATAACTTTCTAATAGCTTCAGAAAATTTATTGGTAAATATGATTTCAATTTTAAAATAAGACCTTCATGCCACACTTTATCAAATGCCTGAGAAACGTCGATAAACAGCGCAGAACAATACTTCTTTTCTTCAAATGTTCTTCTTATAAATTGAACCAATCTATGAGTTTGTTCGATGGTGCTATGCTGACTTCTAAAACCAAATTGATGGTCCGGTATGCACCCATTACTAACTAGAATTGGGGACAATTTTGTCATGAGCAGTTTTTCGAAAAGTTTTGACATTGTTGATAGCAGACTTATTGGCCTGTATGACTCAGCCTTGGTAAGGTCTTTGCCCGGCTTTGGAATCATTTTAACTTTGGCAAGCTTCCAGCTATTTGGAAAATACTCCAGTCGTAAAATGGCGTTAAAAATAAATAATAGGATTCTAATTGCAATACGAGGCAACTTTATTAGCATCTGGTTACTAATTCCATCAATACCCGGAGCTTTCTTCGGGTTAAGTTCAGCAATTACTTTTTGTACATCACACGTTCTAAATTTTATGGGTCGAGGGGGTAGCGCCACTACATTCGGCAAATCAATAACACCAGTACACGAGTTAGGGGTAAATACTGATTTTAAATGCTCAGCAAATAGTTTACCTTTTTCAGTATCGCTTCTTGCCCAACCCCCTGTAGATGTACGCAGAGGTGGTTTAAACGCAACAGGTGTTTTAAGCTTTCTAGCAGCGCGCCACAAGGAGTAATTAGATGCTGGTGTGGCATCAAGACCTTCCAGATAGTTTTTAAAAGATGCAGTTTTTTCAAATGCAAGCAAGTCTTGGAGTCGTTTAGTGCACTCTTTAAATCTGATTTTATGTTGTGGTGATCTGTGCTGTTGCCATTCCCTTCTAGCTCTTCTTTTTTCACTTACAAGACGTTCAATATCCGTAGAATAAATTCTATTAAATCCAGTCTGCGGGTAGGAGGTAGTCGCATGTTCAGCAGCCTGTTTTATATTTTTGATAAGATTGCCAATGTTAAATTCAATATCTTCGGATGTTCTTAGTATAATGTTTTCCGTACAATGAGTACTGAGATATTTTCTGAACCCCAGCCAATTAACACGGTTGATCGTCTTCACATACGGGTGAGGTAAGTCACTACTTAGTGGGCTACAAATTGTAACGATCGTGGGAGAGTGATCGGAGGAAAGATCTTGAGACGCTTCAACATGAACTAATTCCCTAGAAATATTTTTCATGACTCCAAAATCTATAACATCCGGAATTTTTTGTATGTCCGTAGGCCAATAAGTGGGCTCCCCACTCGAAATGACGTCCAAGCCCATTTTTGAAATTGTGTTGAACAATGCCCGACCTCTAGGTGTAATAAGACGCGAACCCCAGAACGTATGTTTTGCATTGTAGTCGCCAGCTGCTACGAAGCAAGGGCCAAGGGATTTGTAGAAATTCTCGTATTGGTCCTCAGTAATTGCAAACCTAGGAGGGGAGTAAATTGATGATATGACAAAATTAGTGCAAAAATTTTCGATACAAATATTCGTTGCTTGTAAATGTTCTTCGCAAATGTTGTCAATAATATAATGCTTGAGTCTTGACTTTATTAAAATTGCTGATCCACCGCATGCTCTTCCTCTCGGGTCCTTTGAATCATATAAGGTGTAGCCATAAATTTTAAAAAGGCTTCTCGAAGTCAAATGAGTCTCAGAGACCAACATTATATCAATATTTTTTTCCGTGAGGAAGTGCTCAAGTTCATTTTTATGTTGGCGAATGCCGTTTGCGTTCCAGAAACATATTGTTAACGTGTTCATGGCTTATTAAGTATTGCTTGAAGCAGAGTATTCTGCATTCGCAGCATTTCTTGCATCATGCTAGTCATACTTGTTGTAAAATTGTTTATAGTTTGCACCAGATTTTCAATAGTAGCTTCAAGGCGATTAAAATTAAAGCCTGAGTTTGTATTTATTGAAGTATTTGGCCGTGAAACATTTTGTGTGGGAATAGAGCTTGTTTTTGCAGCATCGGCATACGATACACGTGAATTAACTGGTTGGCTCACTTGGGCAAGAGTGGCGGAGTAAGTGTTTGCTGTTTGTGCTGGAGCTACTTTAGGTTTTTGCCCCATTGTCTTTTTAACGAAAGAATATACACGACAACCTCTGTAGTTAGCAGTGTGATTTTCTCCACAATTACTGCATTTTTTGTTACTTTGATCTTTCGGTTTATTGCAACTAGCAGTACCGTGCAATTCACCGCAAATAACACAAACTGTAGGTAATTTGCAGTAAGTTTTTGTGTGGCCATATTCTTGACAATTATGGCACTGTACGGGTCCAGAACGCTTGTGTGGTTCTTCAACTGTTATTTTTCGGTATAAAAGATATTTTAAATTATAAATTGGGTGCGTCTCATTTTTTCTCAATTTTATATCATTCGGCTCAAGTTCAACGCGAAATAGAGGCTGGGGGATCTTCTCCCTATTTATTATATTTGAAACATTTTTTACCTTGAATCCCTGGAGGACGAGTGCGTCTTTTATTTCTTCGGGAACAACATAAGAATCTATGCCCTTCAATACGATCTGCAGGCCTTTAGCACTCTTGAGCTGGTATGTGTAGAAACTTGTTTTATTTTTTTCAAATTCAGAAACCATTTTACGGAAATCTGTTTCGTCATAAATTTGAATTTTCGTTTCATCGATATTGCCACGTTTTATTGGAACAATGTGAAATTTTTTCTCACCAATGACCGAAATTAATTTCTTAATAAGAGCGTTTGAATTTTTTTCTCTCAAATATATTGGTGGCGGCTTGGAGGTTTTTTTCTCAGATATATCAGGTGTGTCGTTGTCATCTTGCAATATTTGAAAACGATTAGTGGAGGATGCGCTGTTATCCCTAGATACCTTTGAAGCAGATGCAATTTTATTAGAATTTGGGCTTCGCCCGCGCTTTCCCACCATTATATATCGGTCCATTCCGACTTGGACCTTGGGTTTTGGGCTACTCTTATTTATATTGACAATTTGGGTAAGTGATGAACACGAGCCTGAATCGGATGATATCGCTGATTTAAATGACGAAGTAGTAGGCAACTGTAATGTTAACAAATCACTAGTTGACATTGGACAAAGCGAAGTTGATCGCTGACGAAAAATTGGCTTAGCCGTTAAAAAAAGTCTGTCATCAGGTTTTTTATTTATTTTGTTTATATTAAGAGCATCAGAACTCACAGTAAGTATATCATCAGATTTTTTATTGTTATCATTAAGATCATCAGAGCTCATAGTAAGATAGGCATTTCTGCCGTTATCACTCACTTCACAATTATTTGTTTTTGAGGTACTCATATAGAGTATTCCTCAAGGGCACTTTGTTAGTGTATTCCTCAAGGGCACTTTGAGTTATTTTGTTTACGGTTGTTTTTGTTTTATTTTTGTTTTAGTTATTACTGTCTATGTAAAAAAATATTAGCAAAGCAAAAAAAGCTTATTTATCAAAGTTAATGTACAACGAATATTATGTACTACAAATATTTTTTTGTATGATTTTTTTTATTATGTATGTAAAAAAAAATCCGCTAATACGTCTGTTCACTATGAAGGTACAACAAGAACTGAAGTGTTGACTGAACAGTGTTTCCTGATTCAAGTCCTTGGCATTTTCGGGATTGAAAGCCGAAAAGTTTGCCAATTTCCCAGAAAAAAGTTTGCCAAATTTCTGAAAGCAAAATATTAATGAATACATATATTTCTTGTAATTTTCCAACTGAGAATTATACTTACATTAAATATTGAGCCAAAGAATGGTTTCCTGAAAATAAATTAAATAAATAAAAGCTAAAATTTTGTTGCGCTAGGTATAAAAACACAAAAATCTTCCGTCTCGTGCAACATTATATAAATTTTTCAACACGCTTTAAAATGTTGCCAGACGTGCATTAAGAACGAATGAAAATGAAACAATTTTTCACCATGCAGCTTTGTATTTGGTTAAAAATTAACTAGGTAGCACTGACACCAAGTTAACTTTCTTTTTAAATATTTTACATTTTATACTTTTTTCTGAGCCTATAACTTTTTCCAGAAAGTTTCCCGGGAAATGACAGTTCCCATATATATGCCTATTTATATCCTAAAGCGATAGAAGGTAAAGCTATGTGTGCACGAGATTTCGTAATGAAATTAGTAGCTAAACACTACAGACACTTTTTGGTTTGTTTTTTAATAAATTTTTGTTTGTTAATCTTATAACTTTTTCCCGAAAGTCTCCTGGAAAATGATTGAATCCTTATTCGACGCATATTTTTGTCTGCTATCGATTTCAGGTAGCGTCATATGCCCACGCAATCTAATTTATGAGTTACGAGAAGAAAACGAAAACTTTCTTATTTTAAGTACCAAAATATAGTTTTTGCTCTATAACTTTTTTCAGAAAGTCTCCCGAGATATAAACCTTATAACAACCGACGCGTATTAGAATAAGCTATCTATTGAAGTAGCGCCATATGCGCACGAAGTCTATCTTACGAGATATAAGCGAAAAAATATTTGCAAAAGTATCTAATTAATACATCGGATATATACAACATGACAAAAATTTCAACAATGACAGTCGAATAATCTGATACTAGAGGTCTTTCGCTAATTACCCCTGTTTTTTAATTTTTAATTTAGTAAAAAATTACTTTAAAAATATTGTATTAAAAACCATAATTTTTTTCACTCTTTGTTTACATTTAGCACGTACCAAAAAGTTTGCCAAATGGAAAAAACGTGCTTCGCTAAAATGTTGATCAGTGCTGCCCAGTTGTTCCACACTGTAAAATAATTACTAATTTTTAATTTTTTATGTGCTTATAACTTTTTTCAGAAAGTCTCCCGGGAAAAAATAGAACCCATTATCGATGCGTATTTTTATCCTTAATCGATAAACAATAGCAATACGAGGTACGAGGTCTAGTTCATAAGTAATTAGTGAAAAAGTAAAGATGGTTTTTTGGCACGATTTTAATAAAAAAAATGTTGCTGATCCTATAACTTTTTTCAGAAAGTCTCCCGGAATACAAAAGAACCCATTATAGATGCGTATTTTTGTCCTTAACTTATCGAAGGTAGTGCGATATGCGCACGATATCTAGATTTTGAGATATGAGTAAAAATCTAAATATGCTTTTTTGTTGCAAATTTTTCATAGAAAAAATGTTGCTGATCCTATAACTTTTTTCAGAAAGTCTCCCGGAATTAGAAAGAACCCATTATAGACGCGTATTTTTGTCCTTAACTTATTGAAGGTAGTGCGATATGCGCACGACATCTAGATTTAGAGAAATGAGCAAAAAACTGAAAATTTTGTTTTGTTGGAAATTTTTTATTAAAAAAATTTTGCTAAACCAATAACTTTTTTCAGAAAGTCTCCCGGAAAGTCATTGAACCTTTAGTTGACGCGTATTTTAGTCTGCTATCGATTGCAGGTAGCGTCACATGAGCACGCGATCTAGTTTTTGAGTTACGAGCAAAAAACGAAAACTATTTTATTTTAAGTACAAAAATATAGTTTTTTCTCTACAACTTTTTTCAGAAAGTCTCCCGAGATATAATCTTATATCAACCGATGCGCATTGTAATAAGCTATTCTTTGAAGGTAGCGCCATATGGGCACGAAGTTTAGTTTACGAGTTATGAGTGAAAAAGTGTTGCAAAAGTGTCTAATGAAAACATCAGATATATTCAATATCAGTAAAATGTCAACAATGACAGTTAAATAATCTGATACTAGAGGCTTTTCGCTATATATTTCTGTATTTAGATATATAATTTATTAAAAAATTACTTAGAAATTAATGCAATTAAATTTGCAATATTTTTTCATTGTTTGTTTACATTTTTCAACAATGTTGTCAAAACTGAAAAATGTTGCCGTTTTTCCCCAGTTTGTTTTCTTCACTTGAGTGAAAAATGTTATTAAGCAGGAAAACTTTGCAATCCAGAGAATCATTACTAGGCTGAGCCGTCTCGCGAAACACCATGGTGGAGAAAATCGTTAAGCCCGGCCAAAGGCCGGCAGTGCAGGAAGACCTTATTAAGCAAGAAAACTTTGCAAGGCAGAAAATCATTACTAGATTGCGCCGTCTCGGGAAACACCATGGTGGAGAAAATCCTTAATGCAGAAAAATGTTATTAAGCAAGAAAACTTTGCAAACCAGAAAATCATTACTAGGCTGCGCCGTCTCGGGAAACATCATGGTGGAGAAAATCGTTAAGCCCGGCCGAAGGCCGGCAGTGCAGGAACACATTATTGGCAAGAAAACTTTGCAAGGCAGAAAATCATTACTAGGCTACGCCGTCTCGGGAAACACCATGGTGGAGAATATCCTTAAGCCCGGCCGAAGGCCGGCAGTGCAGGAACACATTATTGGCAAGAAAACTTTGCAAGGCAGAAAATCATTACTAGGCTACGCCGTCTCGGGAAACACCATGGCCGGCAGCGCAGAAATAAGCTATTAGGCATGAAAACTTTGAATTATAGGATAGCAATTTTTTTTAATTTTTGAAATACCAATATTGGTCATATTCGTTGAAAAACACCGTATAATCAAAATATTGTACTAGAATTTCAGAGTCCCATAACTCGGAAACTAAGCCTCGCCGCCAATATTTTTATTTAATTTTTTTTTCTTATTTTTCCATTTACTATAGGATGGGATACCTTTTTTTAATTTTGGAGAGGTGCCCCTAAACTAGATTTGTTCCAAAACTTTTTATTTCAAGAATTTTACATTAATTTTATATTATTTTCTTTGTGACATTTGTTTCATTTGACACGGAATTGCTGAAAATATTCCAGTAAAACAGAATCAGTGTTGTCTGTTTTCGCATTCAAATACAGAAACACTTTTTTCTCACAAATAGAGAATTTTGTGTTTCACACTTTATGTGAGAAATTTAAATTTTCACTAAAATTTTTGTTTTTCAATCAGTGCTTATGAAAAGTAATGAATGTTGCCCAGGTCTGGTTGTAATCATCTGATTTTGACATTCATCCATTATTTTTACACAAACAAAGCGCATGTTGTTTTTGTATTTTCTTAGTTGTTGTAGACCTGCATATACTTTATATAAATATACTTTGGTCTCATTATTTCACAGATAGCAAGAAAATGTTGCCAGATACATTTCATACATTTTTCACGAGTTGAACAAAGTACAAGTCAAGGCACATTTACTACAGGTACACGCATTAGGGAAAACACTGTGGCAACTCTGTGCAGCTCATATAGTTTTACAAAGTAATTGTCAAAACATTGTATGCACCAAACAAGGCACAAACGTAATTGTCAATTGAATTCTTCGTTATAAACGTGTAAACGAAAAATCAGTGGATGAGCAATTTGCCTGATGCATGTACCTGTTTGATATGCCTTGGTACAAGTTTTGCAACATTATTTCATGATAATTTCACGTAAACTTGTTTTGTATGGAATATGTCAACATTTCGCGTGAAATGTTGAACAGAGTACCAGGCTTGACTGAAAAAGTTTTTTCAAAAGTTTGTTTTCTTCACGGTGATTTTTTATTTCATGTATACACATTTGGGTCTATCAAACTGCCGCCGGCGGCGAGCCGCCTATGCTATTCACTATCCTTTATGGTTTTTTACTTGTCAATATATTCCTAACTTTCTTATACTTGAACAGTGTTCGAAAATAAACATTATTTAATGTACTTTAATCAAAGACTATAAATATATAAAGATGTTCCACGTAGAACATTAAATGAAAACTAAAATTTTTTGTGTTTATTGATGCTGTGGGGGAAGTAACAAGGGAAAAATAAATTGTTTGTTATTTGAACGAAACCACAAAGAGAGCACAAAATTTTTGAGCATTCACACTTATATAAATATGTATGTAGTAATGTTGTATGGCATACAATGTATGCACACACATAATTGAAGCTTATAGAGAAATTTAGTTGTGTGTGTGTGTTATATTTCTTGTTTAAAGCGCAGTCAAGTAGGAGCAAAAATATGAAATAACTAAAAGAAGTTTCTTGTTTTGATACATTCATGTGCAAATAAATCATGAAAATCAAATGCGACCGATTGTGTTATTGTAGGGTAAAAATACGTGTTTTATTGTTGTAAAATTAAAAATAAGTTGATTCGCACCGAACTATAATTATTTTATTTAGAAATTTCAATTATATGTATATCAATTATATATTTCAATTAGTGGAATCTCTATTGAGCGGACACTGAAGGGACCATTGAAATGTGTCCGTACAAGGGAACTGTCCGGTCAAGAGAAAACTAAACACTTAAATGGAGCGCTGCTGGGACCTGTCAAAAGTGTCCGTCTACAGGGGGTGTCCGCCTATAGGAAGTGTCCGTTAAGGGAGATTCCACTGTATTATCTGTTTCTTTATCATAATTTTTAGCGTGAACAAACATTTCTGAAGGATATTACAAAACTTGTGCTGGTTTAATTATATCCACACGACATTTAGCGCAAGTAATTCGTTGAGCTACATATATAACCAACAAAATACAGTATTTTTCGGTTAATTGACCCTACGGTTAATTGGTTTCTACGCATAATTGAACCATATGATCGGGCAAAAAAATATTGCATACGAAAGCACATGTAAATTTCCTCGGATAATTGAACCCGGTTAATTGATTTTCCCGCTTAATTGGTTCAAAATTCATGTCATCAAAAATAAATTTCCTCTTACTTTTACCCGGTTAATTGCATTATTATTGAATAATAATCTAGCATTTTTGCACATACATATTTGACATCATTTGTGAAAAACACTGGGTGGCATCTCTACTAATTGAAATAATAATAAATACCTGCGTATACACATATATGTAAATTTTTTTCTGTTACTTGAATTTTTTCGTTTAAGGTAAAAAAAATTATTTTGAAAAACTTAAAGTACACATATGCGATTTCTTTTAATTCATTAGTAGTTCCAATTATGCGTGATTTCTGTAATTGAACAAACTGTTCAATTAAAAGGGATTCTTGTAATTGAACGAATTGTTCAATTAAGCGGGTATCGGCTAATTGGTTCCCCGGTTAATTGAACAAAAAGTTGTGCAAATTTTGATGTGCAATTAACCGAAAAATACTGTATCGGCTTGATGTTAACTCTATTGGAACATTATTAGAGTTAAAACAATCTGCATCTTCATTAAAATAATCTTCATTTTCATCGAATATGTTTGTTACATTAACGTCAGGTGTGCGACTACTTTCTGCTGTACTTCGACTTCTTTGAGTATCTTCTAAAATTGTTTGGAACTCAATAGGTAAAAATATCGCATCGTCGTTTGCACAATTTGAAGAGGTACTAAATTGCGTTATTTTAAGAGATAGCAGTTTAGCTACTGCGACATTTAATTCATAGACCGAAGGATTTTTGCAGTGTCCGCCCTTGGGACGTAGGTATATATGAAAACAAGTTTTCCAATGGATCTTGATTAAAATGGCTCGTTAAAATGCATATAAAATTTGAGTTTTCCGCAAACAATTCACGATAACGATAAAATAGCTCTCGTAGTTTGAATTAGGCCATCAATTGAAAATATTTTATTTCCTGCGTATTCAACCTGTTTCATATAGGTAATTAGCTCTTCGAGTAATTACCAAGTTGTGCTTTTCGGCTTCAGGCCACGCTTCAGGGGCTTTGCATCGTTAAAATACATGCTGTTTAAGCAATCAAAATAGCTATCGAGTTTTTTATAAAAGAGCACGTTGAAGTGGCTATTGTTGCGGAACTTCGTGTAAACTGGCGATTTTCATTTACAGATTGGATTGCAGCAGCAACTGAATTGCTTAAAGTTTGGACAGCTAGGCCAACACGCATCTTCTGAAAATTATTTCGGTTTATGTGCACCGTTGTTAATTTTGTCATTTTGGTTACTTTTCCATACTCCAACTCGAATATTTCTCTAACAACGTCGAATCGCGCTACGCCATGCAGTGTTTTAAAATCGGCTTTGATGAAAGCATTTGTTATGGATTTGAAAATATGGGGTACGTCGTACATCAGGTAAATTTTTGCATTTTTATAAATAAAATAAGGTTTTTCACAAGATCCGCCTAGCATATCATAGCATTTTCTATTATTGGGTCCTTGATCACACGTAAGCACACTCACATTTAGTCCCATTTCTCTTAAAATGTCAAAGTTTGACTCCACAAGTTTTTTTAGTACATCACCTTTTATTGAACTGGAAGTAACAAAATAGTTTAAGACGAACTTCCAACTTTTTACAACTTATCATAAAAACGCAAACTTGGGACCCCATTTGATTCACTCGTTCATATCCTAAATCGACAATTCCATCTATAACATCTGCACATTTATTATAAGTAAATTTTTTTCTTTCATCAAAAATTAAAATGCATTCTTTTTCAAAAGGTTGCATCTTTTTCACAGTTTCTGTGAGCGCATTGTATATACATGAATTGTTACCTGGCTGCAAATTTTTAATGCTACTCCATCCACTAAAGGATGAAGGACTCTGAAGGTTCAATTTCAATATATTTCTTAAGAACAAGTATGTGGAGGTTGATCTTTAAAATATACTTTGAGAAAAGCTTATCTCATGCTCTTCCCAACGCGCATTTGTCCCTCTATTTATCTTTAGGAGCATTTTGCAAAATGTTTTTCGTTTGGACTTATATTTAAATTAAATAAGTAAATTTATATTCGGTGCGAATCCATGTATTTGCAAAAGTACAACAATAAAATACATATTTTTGCCCTATAAATAGACAATCGGTAACATTAAATTTTATGTAGCTTATGTCCATACACTTATGCATATGTGCGAAAACACAAGTTCTTTTTGTTTGTGTAAATTTTTTCTTTGCTTTAAATTAAATACACACATCCATTCATACTTACGCATGCAAAGGCACACACACATGCATGCGTATGCAGATGAATAGCGAAGACTTGAGAATAATAAGTGCTCTGAGAAAATAAATTACTCTCTTTGAAACAAATGGATTTAGTAGTAAATCCACCAGCAAATTAAGCACTGGCAGTACAATGTATGGACGTAGAACATCTTTATATATTTATAGTCTTTGCTTTAATGTTCTGTAAGATACAACCTCACACGCACAAGCGCTAATAATGTACGTATACCGAGTACATTAAAATTATAAGTACTTACAATCTTATACTATGTTTACACGGTACGTGCTTCGCTCTCTATTCATGCTTCACGCCCCAATCATGACCGAATCAACTTGCTTCGCCATACAAAATTATGAGAGCGAATCTAGTAGATTCAATATGAATCTACTTGCGAAGCACGTAAAATTGGTATCTTCTCTAACTTTTATCGCAGTTAATCGCCACTTTATCTGAACTAGCTATCAAAACAAAATAGGTATATGTGTATGTGTGTGTTTGTAAACAAATGAAAACAAGCCAAAAAAACATAGATGTGAGTTTAATATAAATAAATTTAATTAAGTTATGAATAATATAAAAAGGAAAAATAAGAAGAAAATGTAGAGATGCCTTCAAAAACAAGATTTTGAATGAATCGAATTTATGTAAGTATGTATGCATGTATATATGTGCGTATGATACGTATGAATGTGTGAATATACATAAATAAAAACAAACGCGAACAGTGATGTCAACTTTTTCCGAGCAAAAATCACTGTGTGTTCATAAAAAAGCACTAAATGCAATATATCTTTTATTTATATTTATCTATTTATTTTCAATACAGAGAAAGCCCACATGGCTAATTATATATGTATTGAATGAGTAGAAATTAAAAATTTAAGTTAACTACAATTTTAAATTTACTACATTTCATAGGTTTTTGTAATAATTTCAATTATATCGAGCCATATTTCGATTTTGCTTATAAGTAGAACATGAGTAGGAAAATAATTGAAGTTCATTTCGCAAGACACTGCAATTATGGTGTATTAAAAAAAAACAATTAGATCTTAGGTGTTTAATCTGAATTAATTTTTACATGAACATAGTTCAGTATGTTACATTCTGTAGCTCGTTTCTGTATTTCTCGCATCGTAAAATTTCCCGCATGAAACAAGGAAATCGTGGAAGCAGTGTAAATTGAAACACATAATGGATTTTCTCACATAAGTGTTTCTGTATCGTTACTTTGCGAGAACTATCTGTCATTTAAACAAATTTCCAGCAATTATTGGAACGATGTGAGAAAAAGTGTTTCTGTGACAATATTTTGTGAATAGTTTCTCGCAATTCTCGGATTTTAAATTGTACAAAAACATGTGAATTTTTGAATTTGTGTGTGAAAATATGAAAAATAAACTAGTTGAAAAGATATGCAACGATTTGTTGAACTAAAATTCTTATTAACGATTTGATATGATTATATTTATTTAGAATTTTTTGTGGAATTTTCTATAATAGAGACAGTTGCTAGAAAAAACTTATTTCAAGCATTTTACATTCACTTTATATTCATGTTCATTATTCAATTTTATTTTTCTTGAAAATTATTATTTTTTTGTTATTGAAATAATATTTTTGTGACTTTTGTTTTCATTTGAACATGGTAATGTTAATAGTCTTAGAGAAAATATTGGCAGTATTAGGAATGGATTATGATTATTTGAATTTCTATAATTATAAACTTCAATCCAAAATTAATCAGTTCTGAGCAAATTTGTCCATTTATGTATCCTTAAATTTCTGATACTTCGTTCTATTTCTTCAATTTCACCATCCCAGCAAAAATTACCGCTTCCCATAAGAATTTTTGTAAGCCAGCTAGAAGCAATGCATTCAGTTTCCAAAAAGCCATTCATTTTTTGCTTTACTAATTCATTTTACAGAAGTAATAATGTGTAGTTTTTGTGTACTCAGATGCAAAAGTTACTGGTTTACATTTTTTTTACTTTTGTCCACTTTGTTAGAGAGCCTTACGTTAGTACTTTTCAGAAGCATTTTTGAAAGCTTTTGTTATCAAGAAAGCAATACATTGCTTCCCTCAGTGGTTAGTAATTAGATTATTGTTGTAATTAAGTTATTTTATAACTGTAATTTCTAGAAATATATTATTTTTTCTCACTATGAAAGATAAAAGTTTTTCTTCCTTCGTATTTCACCCAGCTGTGCCCATGTTCTTTAACTTTGGCGAGAACTTCTTGCGCCGAAAAGATGTGAAACAAAATATTCCATCGTTTCTCGAAAAGTGAGAAAAAAGTGTGTCTGTAAGTCATGTCGAAAACCATCAAAAGTGATTACGTTATAACTTTAGAAATGCCATAATATACAACTCAAAGCCGACTTAAAATCGCATACTAGGTGAACGCTTATCAAAAATGTCTTTGACGGCGACCATAATTCGCTAAGAGTAAAAAACTTTCAACGACGCCAGCGAAAATACAATCGTCGGCTATACCAAATAATGTATAGTGCGACTTTGATGATTGTTGTTTACAAAATTGTTGAAAAAAATAAATAAAATATGTTGTTAAAATAATTTAACAGTGCGAGTATCACTTCAGAGCAAAATTCTTAAATTTTTTGCATTATCATTCATTGCATTTTGCATTTTTAACATGTTTTTTTTCGTTAAAGTTCTATCTCACCCCGTTTTTATTTGTGAGTATATTTGACAGTACAAAGCGGAAACTTTTCTCACGAAAATTTTACAGACACACTTTTTCTGTAGAATGTCGAATAATTTCCTTACGTGACAGCTTTTACTCGCCAAAAAAAGTTACAGACACAGTTTAGTGAGAAAAACTGCTGTTTGTTTCAATTTATGGCATTTTTGTTTCATTTCACACAATCCCATCGAAAACTTTCTCGACGCGGGAGTAACAGAACATGGGCACTGAATTAACATTATGCAAAGGAAACTTTGCATGAAAATATATAGTTTTTGAGAAGTGAAAATTTCTTATTTGGTGTTTCTTATAAAGCCACCACACTTTCACAAATTAATATTTAGTAGATATGTAAAACGCACTAAAATCAAAGGTGAAAAGCATTAACTTAGTGCCTTTTTTTTAAGCAACAATTTGAAAAATTCCGCACTGTTATGAATTAAAAAACTCTAAATCTAGTACGAAAAGCACTAAATTGGCACGCTGCACACGAAGCCCGAATGCATAGTCTAAACAGCATGATTCATAAACATGATTCAGAGAGCGAAGCAGGTGATTCAACTCGTCATCTAAACATAGCATTAGTTAACTTGTGCCCAACGAGAATCGTTATTTAACCTAATCAAAATGATGATGATCAACACTACGTTTTGTAATGTTAAAGACATTATTATTAATGTACATTTAATGCATGCAGGTTACACTCAAAAAAGTTTTACAATAACTGAATATACAAGAAGTTTCTGTTAACTAAAATTAAAGTAAATCTTACAGGTAGGTAAATTTTTAAAAAGGTATTTGTATGTAAAATCTTTTTTGTTTATTGTTTAATAAGCAAACCACAATATATTGATGATTTTCTGTGCACTCAATATAATAAATTATTTAGAAATGTCTACAGTGGTAGACATGCCACATCTGCTTAAGTTGAAATTTTGAATACACAAATTAATACTTGTGTCCCAAATTAGAAGAAAAATATTTTGAAACAGACGATTTAAAATCAATACTTTTAATTATTTGCAGGTTGTTTTTAGCTATTGAAAATAAAAGAAAAAAATTTTTTTACTGAAATTTGAAATTAAAATAAATTGAAAATCATTCGGTTCGCATGAAAAAAGCCTGTTGTAATCGGCAAATAAAAAAACACGTGCGCATGTAGCTTGGGCGTAATATTGACGTCACTATGAAGCTGCATATGCTACATACCACGTAGTTATGTCAAAATAATAAACATAGCTGAGAATCTATTATTATTTAATGACTTTTTTGTTTGAGCAGATCTTCACATGTATGTACACACAAGTGCTGCCTACATTTGGATTTTGACACAAAAATACTATCAAAATTTTACGCCGATAATGCAACCAATGTGTTGGAAATTCTCCTGGCGTCATAAGTGTCTTTCTACATGTCGTGTACCATAGGGTTAGTAGAGCGGTTTTTAAATCAAAATAATATTGTTTGAAATGATGTTTAATATGAATTTACTAACAGCATATTTTGAGTGTAAAATGTATCAAGAGCTGTTGTGTCCACACATACACTATCTTATTCTTTGTTAGTATATATGCTTCGCGGCTGTATGGATAGGCTGTGAGCATCATTCATTTAACTCGCTTTGCAATGTTGTCAGCTTTTAAAATTTTAAACGCGAAAAAATATGAAGATACTTGTAGTGCTCAGTGCTTTTTAAATTAGTTTTTAATTTTTTTTTGCGTAAGAGCTCTAAACTCAAAATTTCAAATCAAATTTGTTTTGAGCATGCTTGTCATTTAAAAATTTAGATTGTGCATTTCAAGATGTTTTTTGTATTGTTAGAAGATTGATTCAAGGAATACGCGCCATATCAAACTCTAACTTTAATATTTAATTTAATTAATGTAAAAAGTGTTTTGTCTAACAAGAGATAATTATAATGTCATCAGCATTCCAAATAGAGTCGAATAGCGAAATTTGGTCTGTTATAGACAATATACGGAATATGATTCAATTAATACAATTGAGGAACATTGGTCTTTATGGATTCAGTTGATATAAACCTATTTAGTAAAAATTGACATACAAGTTCTGTCACATCCATATTAACATGTAGAAATAGAACGGGTTTTAAGCTCTATAAATTTTTTAAGGTTTACCACAATATTTTTGCACGCGTTTAACGCTTTCATATAACAAAGGTCTGAAACGTTAAAATTTTTGTTGTGAAACCAATGAAATAACAAATAATAAAGATTTTTATATAAATAGCAATGTAATGTATATAACTTTAAAGTTAAAAAAACTATGTTATGCTCAGGTGATCGGGTATGTTCTGTAAACCGAATCGTTTTCAAAACGAGAAATTCTCAAAAACGAGTAAATGTTTATTTGGTGCTTTACAAATTACTCGAAATGGTGACATTCGAAATTAATTTGAATAAAATATTTGAATGTTAAAGTCAGTTGTTAATAAAACAAGTCACATTTTAAACAAAAGTACGTATTTAAAATGTCCGGCTCTAAATCTTTGACAGAAAAAGGGTTTATTTCATTATTATAAAACTTGATGTGTCATACATTCACCCACCAAATCATTTAATGATATATTAGTCGGTTCAGAAGTTAGCAAAAGTATACTACATATTTATGAAAAAATATTCAACATAAACTGTTATGTGTTAAAATAAAAAACTATTTTATTAGAAATGCTCTTGAAGCTGAACAATAAAATGAGTTATGTGTAGTTTTTGAGGCACTTCCGCTATACCTCTCAAATCTACAATTATTTAAGATTAATTTTACGAAATACTTATATAAAAACATTTACAGGTTTCAAAATAACACAGTTTTTTTGCTCTCCTGAAAACAAACCTGATTTTGTCGGAGAAACGATGATATCTATATCTCTTTTGTACTTTAAACTTATTTTTACTTATTGTAATAGACATTTTTCTATTTTCTATAATTTTTTATATCAGTTTTTTTGTTAAATAAGTTCTTTTTTCAAATAGGGACTGTGATATTTTTATGAAATGAAACCTTGTTATGTTTGATCTTTTTTATCTTTGCTACATATATACATGTTCCTTAATATTTGATTTTTTTAATATATGAGTGGGTTTCATAAAAGTTAAACATATTGGGCCTGATAACGAGTATCGTATTTCGACTACGACTACGAAGATTTCGTAATAGATTAAAGAACAAATCTTGCAATGTTCTTTAGTCTACTACAAAATCGTCATAGTCGAAGTCGTAATACGACACTCGAAATAAGACCCAATTACATTGAGTACATCTGTTTATATAAATTAAGTGCTTTTCATAGTTGCAGTTTTTTTTTTTTTCATATACATCTTTATTTATTGTATCTTCAAAAATGAACTAACAATAAGTAATCAAATCTTAAATCTAAATATAATTATTAGGCCCGACCAATATCGGACATAAGCTTAGTGATAGTTATAAATAATACATAAGTAGTGATAATCAAAAAGAAGTATTTTTAAGCAGTCCCATCTGGAGTGTTGGGTATAAGAGCCCTTGTGTCCCTCTTTTTTAAGCGGATGTGTCCAGTAAAGCTCAAAATATTACGGGCAAGCGGATTAGGATGTGACTCGAGTTTAGTTAAATATTTGCCTGCGTATTTTGCAATTTCTTCACTCACTAGTGGCATATTTAAATCACGATGAATATTTGAGTTTTTAACGTACCATGGAGCAGATGTTATCAAACGTAAAATTTTGTTTTGCCTTCGTTGGATTCTCTCGACATTTGAAGCTGAAGCAGTGCCCCACAGCTGAATTCCATAGCACCATATTGGCTTCAAAAGCGACTTGTATATCAAGAGTTTGCAGTCTAGGCTGAGTGTTGAATTTCTGCCAATTAACCAATATATTTGAGTCAATTTAAGTTTCATTTGGGTTAACTTAGAGTCAATATGATATTTCCATGTAAGCCTTCGATCAAGGTGTATGCCAAGGTATTTGACTTGAGAATGTTGAGGAATATTTTGATTGTTGATTCGAATGGGGGAACAGGTATCTTTTCTTAGGGTAAACGTTATATGAACACACTTTTGTTCATTGACTTTAATTCTCCATAAGTTCAACCATATTTCAAGCTGGGTAATGTGTGCTTGGAGATTGCGGGATGCCTCATCAGGATTTTTGTGAATACTCAAACAGGCTGTATCATCGGCAAATGTAGAAGTGTGGATGTTATTGCTCACAGGCATATCACAAGTATATATTAGATACAAGACTGGCCCCAGAATACTACCCTGTGGCACACCAGAAGATATAGATTCGGGTACACTCATGAAGTCTCCTTCCACAACAGTAAACTTTCTATCGAGAATATAACTTTCCAAAAGCTTTTGTATATTTATTGGTAGGTATGTCTTCAATTTTAAAAACTAGGCCTTTGTGCCATACTTTGTCAAATGCCTGAGAAACATCAATAAAAAGGGCAGAACAATACTTCTTTTCTTCAAAAGTCCTCCTTATAATTTGAACCAATCTATGCGTTTGCTCAATAGTGCTATGCTGACTTCTAAAGCCAAATTGATGGTCCGGGATGCACCCAGTATCAGCTAAAATTGTGGACAATTTAGTCATGAGCAGCTTTTCGAAAAGCTTTGAAATTGTTGAAAGTAAGCTTATAGGCCTATATGACTCAGCCTTGGTAAGATCTTTGCCTGGCTTTGGAATCATTTTAATCTTGGCAAGTTTCCAGTTATGTGGAAAATACTGCATTCGTAAAATGGCATTAAAAATAAATAGCAAAATTCTTATTGCAATATGAGGCAAGTTCATCAGCATCTTGTTACTAATGCCATCAATACCTGGAGCTTTCTTAGGGTCGAGTTCAGCAACTATTTTTTGTAGTTCATGCATCTTAAACCTTAAGGGACGAGGGGGTAGAGAGACTACACTCGGTAAATCGGCAGCACCCGTACATGAATTGGGAGTGAATACAGATTTTAAATGCTCAGAAAATAAGTTACCTTTCTCACTATCGCTTCTTGCCCAGCCTCCAGTCGAAGTACGCAATGGTGATTTGAGATCAACGGGTCTTTTAAGATTTCTAGTAGCGCGCCATAAAGAGTAATTAGATGTTGACGTTACATCAAGACCTTCTAAGTACTTTTCCAGTAATGCAGTCTTTTCCGACGATAGCAGCTCTTTGAGTCGTTTAGTACATTCTTTAAGTCTGATTTTATTTAGGGGTGATCGGTGTTGTTGCCATTCTCTTCTAGCTCTCCTTTTTTCACATACGAGACGTTCAATATCCGTAGAATAAATTCTATTAAAGCCAGTCTACGGATAGGAAGTAGTGGCATGTTCAGCAGCCTGTTTAATATATTCGGTAAGATTGGCAATATTAAATTCAATATCATCAGGTGATCTTAGCTGAATGTTTTCTACGCAGTGACTACTAATATATTTTTTGAATCCTAGCCAGTTGACCCTATTAATCGTTTTCGCATATGAGTTAGTTAAATCACTCCTTAGTGGGTTGAAAATTGTAACTATTGTGGGAGAGTGATCGGAGGACAGATCTACAGAGCCCTCTACGTGAATTAAGTCCCTATGGATATTTTTCGTGACGCCAAAATCTATAACATCTGGAATTTTTCTTACGTCAGTAGGCCAGTAAGTAGGCTCCCCACTCGAAATGACATCTAAGCCCATTTTTGAAATTGTATTAAACAACGCTCTACCTCTAGGTGTAACAAGACGCGAGCCCCAGTACGTATGTTTTGCATTGTAGTCACCAGCTGCCACGAAACAAGATCCAAGCGATTTGTAGAACTTCTCATACTGATCTTCGGTAACTGAAAATCTGGGAGGTGAGTAAATTGATGATATCACGAAATTCGAACAAAAGTTTTCTACGAAAATATTCGTAGCTTGCATATATTCTTCACTAACGTTCTCAAGGATATAGTGCTTGAGTCTTGACTTAATTAGAATTGCTGATCCACCGCATGCTCTCCCTCTCGGGTCCTTTGAATCATATAGAGTGTAACCATTTATCTTAAAGCAGCTTCTCGAAGTCAAGTGAGTCTCAGAGACCATCATTATATCAATATTTTTTTCCGTGAGGAAGTGCTCAAGTTCATTTTTATGTTGGCGAATGCCGTTTGCGTTCCAGAAACATAATTTTAACGTGTTCATGGTTTGTTGACTAATGCTTGAAGCAGAGTATTCTGCATTCTCAGCATTTCTTGCATCATGCTAGTCATATTTGTTGTAAAGTTGTTTATAGTTAGCACCAGATTCTCAATAGTAGCTTCAAGACGACTAAAGTTAAAGCTAGAGTTTGCATTCGTTGAATTACTTGGCGGTGGAACATTTTGTGTGGGAATAGAACTAGTCTTAGCAGCATCGGCATACGATACACGTGAAGTTACTAGTTGGCTAGTTTGAGGAAGAGTGGCGGAGTAAGCATTTGCTGATTGAACTGGAGCTAATTTAGATTTTTGACCCATAGCCTGTTTAACGAAAGAATATACACGGCATCCTCTGTAATTAGCGGTGTGATTTTCTCCACAATTACTGCATTTTTTTTCAGCTTGCACTTTTGGCTTGGTACAGTTAGCAGTACCATGCAATTCACCGCAGATAACACAAACTGTAGGTAATTTGCAGTAGGTTTTTGTGTGGCCATATTCTTGGCAATTATGGCACTGTACGGGACCTGAACGCTTACGTGGCTCTTCAACTGTGATTTTTCGGTGTAAAAGGTATTTTAGACTATAAATTGGCTGCGTCTCATTTTTTTTAACTGTATATCATTCGGCTCCAGTTCAACACGAAATAGAGGCTGGGGAATCTTCTCTCTATTGATTATATTGGTAACATTTTTTACCTTAAATCCTTGTTCGATAAGTGCACATTTTACTTCTTCAGGCTCAACATATGAATCTATGCCCTTTAATACTATTTGTAGGCCTTTAGCACTCTTAAGTTGATATGTATAAAAATTTGTTTTATTTTTTTCAAACTCACTAACAATTTTTCGGAAATCTTTTTCATCATATATTTGGATTTTAGTTTCATCAATATTACCTCGTTTAATTGGAATGATGTGAAAAGTATTTTCACCAATGGTCGACAGTAGATTTTTTAGAAGCGCGTTTGAATTTTTTTCTCTCAGATAAATAGGTGGTGGCTTGAAAGACTTTTACGATGATGCGGCGGGCTTGTCGTTTTTGTCTTGCAATAATGAAAAACGATTTTGACGATTGATAGAAGATGTGCTGTTATCCCTAGACATCTTTGGGGCGGATCCAATTTTAGTAGAATTTGGGCTTCGCCCGCGCTTTAAAATGGTTATATATCTGTCCATTCCTACTTGTACCTTTGGTTTTGTACTACTGTTGTCTTCAGTAACAACTTGTTTAATTGTTGACCACGAGTCGGAAGCGGATGATATCGCTGAGTTAAATGTAGAAGTACTAGGCAATAATGTCAACGATTCACTAGTTGGCATTGGACAAAGCGAAGTTGATCGCTGACGAAACTGTGGTTTTGTCGTTAGAAAAAGTCTATTATCAGATTTTTGATTTTTATTAAGAGCTTCAGAACTCACAGCAAGATTATTATCAGATTTTTTATTTTTATTGTTATCATTATGAGCATCAAAACTCACAGTAAAATAGGCATTTCTGCCGTTAGAACTCACTTCACTATTTTTTTCCTCTGGGGTACTCATAAAGAGTATTCCTCAAGGGTATTTTGTATGTTTTTTTGTTTACGGTTTTTTTTTGTTTTTGTTATTTCTATATGTAAAAATATTATCAAAGCAAAAAAAATGCTTATTTATCAAAGTTAATATGTACTACGAATATTTTTTGTATGCTTTTTTTTTGTTTAGTTTGTATATAAGAAAAATTCCGCTATTACGTCTGTTCACTATGAAGGTACAACGAGAACTGATAGTTGCAGTGCTTTTCGAAATTTAAAAGTTGATAGCACTGTCCGAATTATAGAAAATTGAGAGTATGACCACCGCCAGACCTGTCGGATGTAACGATTTGTCTCTAAAATCGCCAAAAGCTTTGTTTTAAAATAAAAATTTTGACGAGCCTTTTGTTCATTTATATATTTCAACTCATTTGCGATTATTTTAGCTAAACACACATATGCAATTTAAACAATGTAGATTAATGTTAAAAACATGGCAAATTTTACACAAGGAAGGTTTTCTACAACATAAAATAATTAATGAAAAGAGATTTGTTTTCTATATCTAAAGTGTGGTTTTTATAAAACATAGTGGGGAAAACTTCCTGTTATTAATTTGGAACTAGCATTTTGGATAATGATGCATCAATAGCCTTATGCATCATGATAAGGATATAAATAACTGAAAATAAGATTCATATTGATGTAATTAATTTTTAGTATGTTTTATACTCAAGTACGTATGTTTGTATATATGTCTCTTTTATAAATGAACTACACTCCAAAATATTCCATTCTTAAAAATACGAAACACTTTTTCGTAATTTAATTTTTGTACAATAAACTACAAATTTTTAAATTTTACTAAAATATTTGTAGCTTTGCAGGATAAAGGCCATTTCTCACTATCGTACAAAGTCGTGCGATCTACGAAAAAAGTACAACCCTTGTGTGATGAATTCTTATTGTCTTTTGAAATATTTTATAAACTCCATCATATCAGGGTTGTATTTATTCGTAGATCGCACGACTTTGTATGATAGTGTATCACGGCCTTAACAAGTTTCATAATTTTACGAATGTCGTTAAGTTACAAAAACGATTTCCTACAATTATTTTCGTATATAGTACCACATTTTTCGTTAATTTCATTGAATTTAGGAAGAAATAAAACGTTCTCACAAAATTGGAAATTTCGTGAAATAAATAAATTTTGTTTTGTTATCATTTTGTTTACAGTACAAAATTATTCTTAAACCTATACAAGTTTCGTGAATTTTACAAAAAACAATTTAAACATATAATAAAAACTGTTGGTTTGTTTTACTTTTTATTATATGCCCCATTTATTTTCCTGTTATTGTATAAAAAATTATTGTAATAAAAAATTTGTTTTTAGTTCATGCTAGGAACACAACTGGTACGAACGACGAATTTCGTCCACGCAGAGTTTGCTGCGTAAATTCGTCGTGTGAAACACAATAACGACGAATTTACTCAACGAATTCAGCTGTTATAATTTATAAAGTTGTTTGAAGCATTTTCTTCTTCTTCTTTCTTCGTCCCAATTGTGTTCCCAGTTTGATTCGTGAGTTTCATTGCAAAATATTCATGTATGTGTGTGTATGTATGTGATGTATGAGGAATGCCGAGGCTGTAACAACTTCCCTTAAGTTATCTTTTTATTTTCATAATTATTACAACCTTCAATTCTAGGAATTAAAGATTAATAAACTATTTTCCAAGAATATATAAATTTTTTGAAGATTTTTATATTCCACGTATTTTAATCTTATACAAAATTTCGCATATAACACAAACTTGCTTTTCATGATTCACTAATTTATTTTGTATTATTAACATTGTGTTTCTTAAATTTACGAACAAAATTTTGTATTTCAAAATTTTGTTTGCAGACAACAAATATTTCGTAAAATAAAGAAATATCACATCTACTATATATCTACGAAGCATTTCGTAACCTAAAATCAACGAATATTTCCTAAAATGAACCACATTTTTCTAAATACCTAAAAATATATAAAATTATGTTTTAAATAAAAAATGTTGTGTGGTATTGACGATAAACGACAAATGTGTCAGGGCTGTGGCTAAAAATCAATCTGACAGCACTGGCTAGCATCGATCAGGTATGATACAGATATGTAGGTATGCATCTATTAAAGGATTACGGTACTTCTTGACGCATAATGCATTGCTATTGGCTGAAAAATATAAGGAAAAAACAAGCAAAAAAACTGGGAAAACATCACAGTGGAACAAATTATAATTTTTCTCCATAAATTTTGAAAGCGAAAAATTAAATATTTTTAATTATTGTCTAAATTTGTGAATGCTAATGAAAATATAAATATACAAATATAAAAAATACATAAGACTTTTAATTTTAACGAATTTTACGGTTTGCTTATTAATCCACCTTCACTCATATGATTAATAAATATTTTTAATTTATAACAATAATAGCCGACTGAATTCTACACACCTTCATACTGCAAATCTTCTAACTCGTTGCCTTTTATACTATATATTTTGAAGCATATCGTCAATGCTATTAATACTTTTAAGTAGATACAAACATATGTATGTATATTAGCAAGATAGCCACAACTGATATTAAACACTGTATTGTTTAAAATCGTTTGCTTACATGTGTCGGCTATACGAATTATTAACATAAATGTAAGTCAGGCATATTATCAATTTCTACTCTTGAATAAGAACTTGAAACCCCAAAATGTCATTATATTCAACTTTGTGATTTTATATTATTTTCAAAATCTGCCTTTTGAAAACAAATTCTCTAATTTTAAGAATCTATGGCATAGGTATCTTTGATTGCAACAATTTCCAAAAATATGTGCGTATGTATGTATGTATTTATTAAAAACACGAAAAGTCTTACTTATCCGTACAATTTCGCACTTATTTTTTGCTTTTAACTGCCCACTGTGCACTTCATATATAGATTTTTTTTAACTACAGGACTGCCAACCTTTAGTCAGGTAATTTTATCCCAGTTTTCTTGCTAAGTTCGGTAAAAAAAAGGAAAGACAAGAATTAATCCTACTTTTTTGTATATATGGCCTATTTCCGAACTGCGAAATAAAACTTTCGACTTACAACTGTATTGAAAACAACAATGAAATATGAAAATTTGTTTTTGTTTTTTCAATATAAATTGTAAATCGAATGTTTTCTTTACCATTATACTCTTTGATTTTAAGAGTAATTGGGTACCTAAGTTTTATGCATTTACAATGGGCTATGGGATTTTCCAACGTTTTATGGTTTCTTTTTTATAATAATGCGTGTGTGTTGTTAGCAGGTAACGAAAAGGATTTGTAACCACTTTTTTCCTTCGAAAATTTTAAAATGTTTATTTTAAATATGTACATAAATAATTGAAAGCTATACCTTAAAGCCATGTTTGTGTGTATGTATATATTATATATTTACATATATGTACATATAAGTATCTGCCTTAGAGTGTTTTAGGTACTTTAGTGTTTTAGGTACTTTATTACAACAAAAAACAATGCATTTAAGTTCCAAATATTGAAATATGTATGTATATTAGGATTACACCTTTTTTTAGTAATTTTGCAAAAATGAAATTTTACACGGCCTAGCGCACATCGTTGTAAAAAAATATTAAAAAACGCCAAGCTACTTGAGTCATTGTTAACTTATTTCTGTTGCAAGGTCTTGAGGGAATTGGGAAAACTTTTAACAGAAATAAGTTACACAGTTCTCGTTGTACCTTCATAGTGAACAGACGTAATAGCGGAATTTTTCTTACATACAAACAAAACAAAAAAAAATCATACAAAAAATATTCGTAGTACATATTAACTTTGATAAATAAGCTTTTTTTTGCTTTGCTAATATTTTTTTACATATAGAAATAACAAAATCAAAAAAGAACCGTAAACAAAAAAACATACAAAGTACCCTTGAGGAATACTCTTTATGAGTACCCCAAAGGAAAAAAATAGTGAAGTGAGTTCTAACGGCAGAAATGCCTATTTTACTGTGAGCTTTGATGCTCATAATGATAACAATAAAAAATCTGATAATAGACTTGCTGTGAGTTCTGAAGCTCTTAATAAAAACCAAAAATCTGATAATAGACTTTCTCTAACGGCAAAACCACAGTTTCGTCAGCGATCAACTTCGCTTTGTCCAATGCCATCTAGTGAATCGTTGACATTATTGCCTAGTACTTCTAAATTTAACTCAGCGATATCATTCGCTTCGGGCTCGTTGTCATCACTTAAACAAGTTGTCACTGAAGATAAGAGCACCCCAAAGCCCAAGGTCCAAGTCGGAATGGACAGATACATTACAATTTTAAAGCGCGGGCGCAGCCCAAATTCTACTAAAATTGCATCTGTTCCAAAGATGTCCAGGGATAACAGCGCATCCTCTACTAATCGGCAAAACCGTTTTAAAATATTGCAAGATGATAATGAAAAACCCGCTGAATCTGCGAATAAATTCTCCAAGCCGCCACCAATCTATTTAAGAGAAAAAAACTCAAACGCTCTAATTAAAAAATTAATTTCGGTCATTGGTGAGAATAAATTTCACATTGTTCCAATAAAACGTGGTAATATTGATGAAACGAAAATTCAAATTTATGAAGAAAAAGATTTTCGCACAATGGTTTCTGAACTTGAAAAAAGTAAAACAAATTTCTACACATATCAGCTCAAGAGTGCTAAAGGTATGCAGATTGTGTTGAAGGGCATAGATTCCTATGTTGCTCCCGAAGAAGTAAAAGATGCTCTCGTCCTCCAGGGCTTTAAAGTAAAAAATGTATCGAACATAATAAATAGGGAAAAGATCCCTCAACCTCTATTTCGCGTTGAACTTGAGCCAAGTGATATAAAATTGAAAAAGAGTGAGACCCATCCAATATATAATTTAAGATATCTCTTATATCGAAAAATAACCGTTGAAGAACCACACAAGCGTTCAGGACCCGTACAGTGCCATAATTGTCAAGAATATGGCCATACTAAAACTTACTGCAAATTACCTACTGTTTGTGTCGTGTGCGGCGAGTTGCACGGCACTGCTAGTTGCAATAAACCGAAAGATCAAAGTAACAAAAAATGCAGTAATTGTGGAGAAAATCACACTGCTAACTACAGAGGTTGTCGTGTGTACTCTTTGGTAAAGAAGACTATGGTGCAAAAACCTAAATTAGCTCCAGCTCAATCAGCAAACGTTTACTCTGCCACTTTTCAGCAAATGAGCCAACCAGTTACTTCCCGTGTATCGTATGCAGATGCTGCTAAGGCTAGTTCTATTCCGACACAAAATGTTTCACCGCAAAATAATTCTACAAATACACACTCAAACTTTAATTATAATCGCCTTGAAGCCACTATTGAAAATCTTGTGCAAACTATAAACAATTTTACAACAAATATGACTAGCATGATGCAAGAAATGTTGCGAATGCAGAATACTCTGCTTCAAGCTTTAGTTAACAAACCATGAACACGTTAAAAATATGTTTCTGGAACGCAAACGGCATTCGCCAACATAAAAATGAACTTGAGCACTTCCTCACGGAAAAAAATATTGATATAATATTGGTCTCTGAGACTCATTTGACTTCGAGAAGCCTTTTTAAAATTTATGGCTACACCTTATATGATTCAAAGGACCCGAGAGGAAGAGCATGCGGTGGATCAGCAATTTTAATAAAGTCAAGACTCAAGCATTATATTATTGATAACATTTGTGAAGAACATTTACAAGCAACGAATATTTGTATTGAAAATTTTTCCAATAATTTTGTCATATCATCAATTTACTCTCCTCCTAGATTCGCAATTACTGAGCATCAATACGAGGATTTTTACAAATCTCTGGGTCCTTGTTTCGTAGCAGCTGGCGACTATAATGCTAAACACACGTTCTGGGGTTCGCGTCTTATTACACCCAGAGGTCGAGCGTTGTTCAATACAATTTCCAAAATGGGCTTGGATGTCATTTCAAGTGGGGAGCCCACTTATTGGCCTACTGACATACATAAAATTCCGGATGTAATAGACTTTGGCGTTATGAAAAATATCTCTAGGGATTTAATTCAAATTGAAGCTTCTCTAGATCTCTCGTCCGATCACTCTCCCACGATCGTTACAATTTGTAGCCCATTAAGAAGTGATTTACCTCACCCATATGCCAATTTGATAAATCGTGTAAATTGGCTGCGATTCAAAAAATATCTTAGTAGTCATTGCACGGAAAACATTACACTAAGAACACCTGATGATGTTGAATCTAACATTGCCAATCTTAACGAAAATATTAAGCAGGCTGCTAAACATGCCACTACCTCCTATCCGCAGACTGGGTTTAATAGACTATATTCTACAGATATTGAACGTCTCGTATGTGAAAAAAGAAGAGCTAGAAGGGAATGGCAACAGCACAGATCACCTCAGAATAAAATTAGATTTAAAGAGTGCACTAAACGACTCCAAGAGCTGCTTGCACATGAAAAAACTGCATCTCTTAAAAACTATCTGGAAAATCTTGATGTCACACCAGCATCTGATTACTCTTTATGGCGTGCTGCTAGAAAGCTTAAAACACCCGTTGAGTTTAAACCACCTCTGCGCACATCTACCGGAGGTTGGGCAAGAAGCGATACTGAAAAAGGTAACATATTTGCTGCCCATTTAAAATACGTATTTACCCCAAATACATGTACTGGTGTAATTGATTTGCCAAATGTAGTCGCTCTACCCCCTCAACAAATAAAGTTTAAGACGCGTGATGTGCAAAAACTAATTTCTGAACTCAACCCAAAGAAAGCTCCGGGTTTTGATGGAATTAGTAACCAGATGCTAATAAAGTTGCCTCGTATTGCACTTAGAATACTGTTATTTATTTTTAACGCCATTTTACGACTGCAGTATTATCCAAATAGCTGGAAGCTTGCCAAAGTTAAAATGATTCCAAAGCCGGGCAAAGACCTTACCAAGGCTGAGTCATACAGGCCAATAAGTCTCCTATCAACAATGTCAAAGCTTTTCGAAAAACTGCTCATGACAAAATTGTCCCCAATTCTAGTTAATAGTGGGTGCATACCGGACCATCAATTTGGTTTTAGAAGTCAGCATAGCACCATTGAACAAACTCATAGATTGGTCCAATTTATAAGAAGAACATTTGAAGAAAAGAAGTATTGTTCTGCGCTGTTTATCGACGTTTCTCAGGCATTTGATAAAGTGTGGCATGAAGGCCTAATTTTAAAATTAAAAACATACCTGCCAATAAACGTTGTAAGTCTTTTGAAAAGTTACATTACTGCCCGGAAGTTCACTGTTGTGGAAGGAGACTTTATGAGCATGCCTGAAACTATCTCATCCGGTGTGCCACAGGGGAGTATACTGGGGCCAGTTTTGCATTTGATTTATACTTGTGATATGCCTCTGAGCAGCAATATCCACACTTCCACATTTGCTGATGATACAGCCTGCCTTAGTATGCATGAAAATCCTTACGAGGCATCCCGATATCTTCAAGAACACATTACCCAGCTGGAACTATGGTTAAACTTATGGAGAATTAAGGTAAACGAACAAAAGTGTGTTCAAGTAACATATACAATGATTATTAGAAATTCAACCCTCAGTCTAGATTGCAAACTTTTGATATACAAGTCACTTTTGAAACCGATATGGTGCTACGGAATTCAACTATGGGGCACTGCTTCAGCTTCCAATGTCGAGAGAATCCAACGAAGGCAAAATAAAATTTTGCGATTAATAACATCGGCTCCATGGTATATAAAAAACTCAAATATACATCGTGACTTAAATATGCCACTAGTGACTGAAGAAATTGCAAAAAACGCTGGCAAATATTTAACAAAACTCGAGTCACATCCTAATCCGCTTGCTCGTAATATTTTGAACTTTACTGGACACATCCGCCTAAAAAAGAGGGATACAAGGGCTCTTATACTCAACACTCCAGATGGGACTGCTTGAAAATACTTTTTATTTTATTTTATTTTTTCTTCCTTTTGATTATCACTACTTATGTATTATTTATAACTATCTCTAAATTTATGTCCGACAGTGGTCGGGCCTAATAATTATATTTTAGACTTAAGATTTGAATACTTATTGTTTGTTCATATTTGAAGATACAATAAATAAAAATATGTATTAAAAAAAAAAAAAAAAAAAAGAAATAAGTTAACAATGACTCAAATAATAGTTAAAGAAATTATATAATTTATTTTAATATACATACATACATAAGTAGCACAGGCTGTAACGATGCTTAAAAATCGTAGTTTTAATGGAATAATACATTGCTGATGGTACGAACAGTGAAAAATCAATCACGCGGCTTGAAGAATCAATCAGATAAAGTATATTTTTTTAATTAATAGCCTTGCAAAAATATACGTAAATATTACAAAAAAAAAAAAATACATAAAAATTTACCTATTTTAGACGCGGTCCTATACGTGAACGGTTATCTCTAGATCCCTTAATTGTTTTGGGAATCCTCTTTAAAAAATATCGGTCTTTAGTTTCAGAGGGGTAATAAAATATTTTTATTTAGTGATTAGCTTTAATTTACATATGTTTACATACATTTATGTATGTGTATATACAAATGTATGTATGTACATAATTGTGTAAAACACATAACTTTTAATATATAAAATAAGCTAAAAAATGCATTGTTTAGTCAACAAAACAAGCAAAAATATCATTTTAAATTTTTTATTAAACTTTTACAAAATTAAATAAACGCATTTCAATGAATTTTAATATTTATATGTAAAAGATTTTCGTGTAAATTTTAACTGAAGTCTGTGGTATTTTTATTTTATTATTAGGTTAAATATTGCAATACTTTTAAGTAAAATATTATAACGTTGTGATTTTGTAATAAAAGTAATTTTATTTAATTATTTATAGTGGTTTGTTTTGATCAAATTTATTTTATTTATTTCAAAATAAAGATTATTTCCTGAGCTCAGCTAGGAGCTCTAGGAATGTTGTTTAATAATTAATTTTAAAGTAAAAATACATTGTCTTATATACTAGTTATGAGAATAAAGCTTAACCTATCTTAACATAAGAGGGAAAAGAAAAGGTATATGCTCAATAAGCAAATTGTTCCTTTTAGTTTCCCACGGTAGGCGTGCGGCGTGTGTCTCATAAGAAATTTGGAAAACATGGATTTTGTATTGTTTATATTCATTATATAAACACATGTGGTTATTAATTATGATTCATTCAAATGCATTATGCTGCGGCCTTCGATCAGACTGGTGAGTGTCAAATAACATTTGTACAAAATATATAGTACTTACGTTGCAGTCTGTCAAATGCATTTGCATGAGTGTCAAATGTCCAGTGCAAAAATAATTTCAATGCCATTGGATGTTATGTATATTGCGGACAAGTTGACTTTAAATGTTTACTACGCAATGTTAGTCGTAGTGATAGTTAGAACACGCTACACCTCCACCTTTTATAAGAATGTTCATATAACGTTAGTGTTATGGACATTCTTTTACAGATAGTAAGTATTTTTGAAGTATAATTAAAAATTAAAATTTTATTGTAAAATATTAGGTTTTATTGGTAGTTCACATACCGTTTTAATTATTTAATATTATATAACTTAAGTCTATTTTTATGAACTATTTGTGTTTTATTTGTTGTCTTATCAAACATAGTTACATTATTTCTTAAGTCTATTTTCTTAATTTTGTAAGGTCCTCTATATTGTATTTCTAAGTTATGACCTGCTTCATTTTTCAGTAAAACTAGATCTCCTATTTTAAAGTTACAATCAATTATATCCTTATCATAGTTTAATTTTTGCTTAAGTTTATTTTTATCTAATAATTGTTGAGCTCTCTTATATGCTACTTCTAACCTAAATTTTGTTTCTTTGGCATAGTCCTCTATATTATATAGTGGTGCTACTTTATCTACATTGAAAATCTGAAAACTGTTAGGAGTTTTGCAAAGACTAACTCATAAGGACAATAATTATGTATTGTTGAAGGTATTGTATTAAAACAATAAGTAAAATATTTTAGCCATTCGTCCCAATCATATTTGTCTATAGATATATAGGAACGTGCGTATTCATTGAAAGTTCTATGACTTCTTTCTATTGTGCCTACTGTTTGGTGATGATGAGCTGTCGAAGTTAATTTTTCAATTTTTAGTAGATTACAAAGTTCTGTTAATATCGAATTTTTATATTCTGTTTCCATGTCCGAAATGAACGTCTTCATTGGACCATAGGTAAGTATAAAATTTTCGAATATTGCCTTAGCGATTGTTTTAGCGCTTTTGTCTCTTATTGGTATAGTAACTAAATATTTAGTTAAATCACATATTATTGTGATTGCGTATTCATTTCCAAATAATGATTTTGGGAATGGTCCTATTGTGTCTACCACTACCGTATCAAATGGTTTTGTTGGCGTTGGTGTCACAGTCATTGGACTTTTGTTATGTTTTAAAGTTTTAGCAGTATGACATTTATGACATGTTTTTACGTATTTAGATATGTCCTTGGACATATTTTTCCAATAGTAATATCTTTTTACTTTTTCTAATGTTCTATATATTCCAAAATGTCCTCCTTCTATTGGATCATCGTGATATTTCAGCATAATTTCAAGAATTGCCTTGGCATTCTTATTATTAATTTGGGTCACCTTATTTAGTAGCGCTACTTTAATTTTATTTAATATTTTATTGCCCATAATTTTAAATTCATTTATAGAGATAAATTCGAAAATTTTCTCACTAGGTGCCACTTGTAAATTATATATATTGTGTTTACCGGCCACTTTTTCGAGCCTAGAGAAAAATTGTCCTAAATCAAAATTCTCTTTAGTAAACAAATCATTAATATGTATATATGTTACTATAGATTTCCACGTTTGATATAACATCTTCCGGGGGAAATCTTTAGTTTATAGTATTTTCTGACGTCAGTGTTTGTTAAAGGTACATATATACTGGGCTTATCATTATTTTTTCATCAAATTTATGCTGTTTATTTAGTGTATTGGTCATCGATCTAGTCGTGACTTTTAATATAGAACAAATTTTGTTATTCATGTCTTTTAGGTCATTTATTGTAATTCGCGATAAAGCGTCGGCAACATAGTTATCTTTTCCTATTGTATTGATCTTAGGGGAAAGTCCGAGTTTTCTAACTATTTTCGTGGTTTCTATTTCTTCAGCTGCAAAATTTTTGTCTCATTCCATTGTTACAATTGCAATTGTTAGTAAAGCTATTATAGTTATAGTTATTACTATTATTATTATTATTATTATTATTATTAAAAAAAGTTTTAATAACTTTTTTTTTCTTTTCTTTTTAATTTTCTTCATTTTCTTGTCTTGTTAAAACGTAATTGATAAAAAGGTACTATTAAATTTCTTTTTCTATGTGTTTGTGAATGGGCTAGTGTTGATTAGTTCAAACACATAAATCTGAACTAGCACTAAATTCCCAAATAGTTATTCCTTACAAGCACTTGTAACTTGAAGGAAGCCGTTCAGTAATAAAACACTCTTGATATGCTTATTGAAAACGACTTAAAAATATGATTTATTTTGACTTTCTTTTATATAAAATTAAAATTAATAAAAGTGCTTAGCTTATAGATAATAACATATGCAATATTAATATTGTTTGAGTAGACACAATAACATGACCTAATTTATAAATGAGGTGAATGCACCTTGTATTTAAATAATTAAATAATAAGCAAATTTCCTTAGCAATGGTTAATGAACCTTATGATGTGTAAGCAATTAATTAAATGTTAATAACTTATAATTGTGTATGATTGTATGTTTGTTAATAACAGAAAAATTCGTTGTGTATGAATGTATGTATGTATGATTGTAAACTATGTTGTCTTTTTATTTATTTTATTTATGAAAGTAAATGTATGTATGTATGTTCTTTAACATTCTCCGCCGCGTTGAACACGGTTCAAATAAGTTCTGGACGCTGTACTGGTTGATGGGACAGATTCAAACTCTTGAAGTATCTATGGTTGCTGATCTTGATCGACATGCGGGCCTCGGTGCATTTTGGTAGGTTTGCCTTTGTTTGTTGTGTATTTTCCATATGAGCAAAATAAGTAATGTTATTAAGCATAGGATTAATGCGGTGTAGCTTACTGCATGATGATGTTGACTATTAGAGTTAATAACTTCGGGTAAATGTTCTAAATTTGCCTCATTCAATTGTTTTTGAAGGTTTGTTAGCTGGTCTAATTGCGTATTGAAATTATGGCTTGTAGTATTAAATATCCTTTCTATTTCTTCTGGCCTACTTATTGAGTCAATATGCTTTAATTTAACATATGATGCATGGACACTATTTGTAATACCAAAATGTCCTTGTATTGTTACAAAATTGTTTTTGATTACGCAGTCGGGACCAACTTCCATTAGTCCAGTGTTTTTAATTATGAACAGCGTAGTTTCCCTGCCACATACCATGGATGATTCAATTTCCACAGTAGTAGCAAAAATCCACTTGTTTAGTTGATTTAATTGAATCCAGGCTGCTGGACCTGGGATCTTGTTGAGGTTGCAGTTGGCTGTGGATCGATTGTTGAATATATTGATCTCACAAAGATCAACCTCAGAATTCCTTTTGAACTTAGATTGCTTATTTTTGCAAATGTACTCTTTGTTTTTTGTCATGATACAGTTAGATACGTAATGTCGTAAACGGAATATATTCATCTCTGTGTGCATCTATGGCAAAGTATGACATGTCTGGTTTAATAGCAATTAAAGTATTATTTTTGACTGTCGGAACTGGTACTATTTTAAATAACTCAAAGATCTGTTGATTAATTAGAGGTATTTTAATTTCAAAAATCACTTCTTTCCTTGTTACTGCACCCTTATCATTCATCAGTTTATATAGATCCATCAAATTATCTTCTGTTATTGGAAGCGTGTAAGTTGCTGGAAGGTGAATCTTGATTGTAGCCATTTCCTTTTTTAATTGCTGAGGGGATAACAAAAGAGGACTAATTTTTCCATTGTGAACGTCGGCAAGTACATTTATGATTTCAGCCTCAATTTTTTGTAGGTTTATTGCTACTAATGTTAAATGTGTTGAGAGGAGTCCAATGATTTGAAAGTTACTGGGTTGTGAAGCTTCCTTAAACAATTCATTCTTGTTTTCATCAACCATTTTTATAAGCTCGGTAATCTTCTGCTGTGAGTTTGTTTCATCTTGTTTGATAACATTTATGGTTGAATCAATTATTGATGTTTGATTTCTTAACAATTTTATAATGTGGTCCTGCTCTGTTTTGGCTGTGTTAATAGTCCTTGACATTTCTTCTGCATACTCCGAATCAAGAACACCAAACAGTGACCGGGCAATATTGCCGACTATATTAAATGGTGACCTTTTTGTACGTCCGTGGCTGATTAACTCATCTTCTTGATATAATTCATTTTTGATTTGCCTTAAGTTATTCACCAAAATCTTGCACATTGGGTATCTTTGTATCGCAGGACACAGTTGCTGCAAAGTTTCCAAGCCCACTGATAATGAATTAAGTTCAGCTGAAAACGGGGTAAGGTCATAGTACACCATTAATTTCCATTCTGCTGTATTTAGTTTTGCGGTACCTATTCCCTCAAAATACAACCCTGGATCATCCTGGAACTGCCTTATCACTAAGTTGTTGCATAGAGCAATAGGAAGGAGAAGAAGGGATATGATTATAGTGAGTGCTACGGAATTTATTGTCGGCTTAAACCTCTTTAGTGGAATGACATCCTTTTCCTGGTTATTTGACATCGGTCGTTCCAGCACTGTTTCACTTTCCTCTTCTTGACACAGTGGAGCCAATCTGTGAATGGGTCGTTTGAAGATTCCTGTTGCTGTTTTTACATCGGCCACTCTCACCGCGCCGTCATCTCCAGCATAAACAGTGATAATTCTTCCTAGTGGCCATTTCATTGTAGGTAGATTGTCTTCTTTGATTATGACCATATCCCCTGGTTTGGGATTGCTGGCCTTAGTTTTCCATTTGTAGCGTTGTTGAAGTTCGTTTAAATATTCGGTAGACCACCTTTTCCAAAATTTGTGTTTTAATTGTGAAACTAACTTTCAGTGAGACACGCCTGAAATCTTCAGATTTTCTGCTCTGCTATCTACTTGAGCAGTAAGTGCTTCGCCAATAAGAAAATGGCCAGGAGTTAAAGCTTCGAGATTGTCCGGATCATTTGAGAGCGGTGTTAGTGGACGTGAATTCAATATTGCTTCTACTTCTATGATTATTGTCTCCAACTCTTCATGGGTTAATGATTCGGTTGACACACTGCGTATCAAAAGGTGCTTTGCTGACTTCACGGCGGCCTTCCATAAGCCTCCAAAGTGGGGAGCTCTTGGTGGGATAAAATGAAAGTGTATCCTTAGAGCTCGAAGCGGATATGATTGCCTCTTGTGCCTTATCAGCATGTATTGCTTTAGATATTTCCGATAAAGTGTTCTTTGCTCCTACAAAATTTGTGGCGTTGTCACAATAAATGTTTTGACAATGACCACGACGAGCTATAAATCTTTTAAGCGCACCAATGAATGACTCTGTTGATAGATCAGACACCAGTTCTAAGTGAACTGCCTTTGTGGCAAAGCAGCAAAATAACGCTATGTAAGCTTTTGTTGGCCGTTTGCCCCTCACTTTGTAATGTATCCAGAATGGACCACAATAGTCCACGCCTGAATTAATAAGTGGTCGAGCAGGTGTGATTCTAGGTTGGGGTAGATTGCCCATTATTTGTTGATAAAGCAGTGGCCGTGCTCTAGTACATCTTACACATTTTTGAATGACGGCTCGAGCTGTTATTTTCCCTTTAATTGGCCAAAATTTTTGTCTTATTGTATTCAGCATTGCAGTCGGTCCACAATGTTTATTGTCTTCATGTATCATAATGAACAAGAGCTTTGCCAAAGGATCGTTGTATGGTAGTATTATTGGATGTTTCATATCTGGATCTAAATTGGAATGTTTTAGCCGCCCTCCTACTCGAAGTATGCCTTCCTTATCCAAAAATGGTGTTAAGCTGTTAAGTGAGCTATTTTTGTTAATTATCTCGGCCTTTAGTAGTTGTGTTATCTCTGTTGCGAATTCTGAAGACTGTATTGCCTTAACAATTAGGTGAAGGGAATCGTCTAACTCCTTTGGCGTAATTGATGAATGTGTTGGTCGACTTGCAATAGACATTCTACTGTTTTTTATGAATCTGACGACATATGCTAGAATTCTTTGCAAGGTTCGAAATGAACTTTTGTGGTTGATTCTATAAATGAAGTCAGTGTTTAAGTCGCATTTCTATTTAATTTTCTTTATATAATTTTATATGTAAGTTGGCTGGTTTTGGTTATTTTACTCCTTTTTTGGAAATGTAGATTTTGCTCCTTAAGCTTACAACTTTGTGCTTTCCGATTAACTATTTATTTTCCAACGAGTAAACCGCTAACGGTTCACTTAAATACTGCTTTTTGCCATCTAAATCAAAAATCTTACTTATCGTTTGTTCTTTGAGTGCGACACAGAAGTGAATTATGTATAAATTTACCATCATCCTTACATTTTTTATATACATATTTGAAGTGAGTTATAAATTTACCATAAAAAGATTTACCTCTTCTTCGCTACTTTTTGAATTAAAGGTAAATAAAGAAAAAATATAAATATTTGTATAAGAAAATCTTATTGTGTTTTATTTCCCAACATTTCTCCCTTCTCGCCCAAACATTTGGTCCTTCGAGCCGGATATATATTAAAGGATATATACACATATATATGTACATACCTACTTACAAAAATTTGTTATAATTTAAAGGAACATTGTTTTGGAACACCAATTAACATCGCCACAATTTTGGATAATTTAAATATCAAAAGGTGCGTACAAAAGCAATTAAATTATATATGTACATATATACATAAATACAAGTGCGAAAGAAGAAAAGAGAATAGGGAAGTATATACACATACACATATATACATATATATGTGGTGTAACTTACTTACAAATATTTATACAGTGAATTTTGTTAAAGTGCTTGATCGTTTCACAACACTAAAAATTAATTTGACGTTTGCTTTGATATTTTCGTGTTCGGTAAAATTCGGAAAAATTTTTATATTGGTGAATTTTTAAATTAATAATAGTAAATCGTTTTTTGTTTATCGCGATTATCATTATATTTTATTTCGTGGAAATTGTGCACAAAATATACATACATACATACATACACACATTTGTATATATTCAATCGAACTGTGTATATTTTGTTTTGTATTTTCTTTTATACATTTTTTTTCCTGTGATCAATTGTCACCCTATTGTCGGTCTAATTGTTCAAGATATCGTTTGTGGAAAAAATTAAAGAAATTTTAAAGAAAATAAATAATTTGTTTGTAAATAAATAAATAAATAAAATAAAGTGCAACAAATTTTGCGTATTTTTAACAAAAAACAAACAAATAAAAATCAAAAATGGCAACCGCAGCGTTCAAAAAATTTATTAGAGTGTCGGATGCTCTTATTCAATTTGAAGCACAATTTAATGATATTCGTGACGATTTACATACCGCGTATACATTAGAAATTCACCGGGAAGAATTGAAAGGTTTATGGGAAAAGGTAAAGGTAGCATATGAAAATTATTTAGATGTTGCAGATAGTAAAGAAAAAGAAGATACTTGTGACACTACTGCAGCTACAGGTAAATACAACGTTACCTTTACAGCGTATCTTAATTGCTTGTCCATGATAAATGAGAAAGTGCATAATTTCGAAACTGTGAAATTGAATGCCTCTTCTATAAAAAATGTGAACAATAGCAATTCTGATCATAACCTTGCCCTTCCACCATGTGATGTTAAAACATTTTCTGGCGATTATGTTGAGTGGCCCGCGTTTAGGGATTTATTCACTGCCATATATGTTAATAGTTCGCGTCTTAGCAATATTGAAAGACTTTGTCACTTAATACGTAAGACTAGTGGGGAGGCAAATGAAATAGTTTCAAAATGCCCCTTAAGTAATGAAGGATTCGATATGGCTTGGCGTAATTTGAAAGAAGCATATGAGAATCCTCGCATGTTGGTTAATAACCAATTGAAAAAATTATTTAACCTTCCTTCGGTTGACAAGGAATCTAGTGCGGGAATAAAAAATTTACAACGCGGTATTAATAATTGTCTAAATGCCCTTTCAATTTATAAAGTTTGTACTGAAAATTGGGACCCAATTTTAATTTTTATGTGCATACAACGTCTACCTACGTCCACTGTTAGTATATGGGAACAAAGCGTAAGAAATAAATCAGCTTTATCTTCTTGGAAAGATTTTGACGCCTTTCTGACAGAAAGGGTTCAAACTTTGGAATGTGTTCGTGAACTCAAGGATACCCAACCTTCTATGAAACCTGTAGCTCCGAAAATTAGGGCTCATGTGGTAAATTCTACCTCTAGTTCTTGTATTTTGTGTCGTTCTTCCGATCATTTTTTGCGTGCTTGTAAACGATTTAAAAATCTCTCAATTTCGGAAAGATTTTCGACAGTGAAAAAACATCACTGTTGTATAAATTGTTTGTCCCGTGAACATGAAGTTAAAAATTGCAAAAGTGCTTTTAATTGCGCAACGTGTAATAAAAGGCATCATACTTTGCTACATCGGGAAAGTTCTAATACTGAAGTTGCGACTCAAGATAATTCTGCAACAGTTGCAAGTACAGTTGCGCATAATACTAGCGTGACTCCTAGTACTAGCAACGTGATGCACAATGCTGACCTAAATGCATCTCTGCCTTCTACATCGACGGGAATTTATTCCAATAATAATTTTTCTCGGCAGGCTTTTCATGTCTCTCAGAACCGACAAGTGCTTCTGGGAACAGCCATGGTAAATATAGTTCATCAGGGTATGACGTACCCAGCCAGAGCTCTTATTGACCCAGCTTCAGAGTCATCGTTTATCTCTGAAAATTTGCAGAATCGCTTGAAATTGCGACCACTTTCGACGAAGGTGTCCGTTTCGGGCATAAATCAAACTCTTTCGGCTACGACTAGGAAAATTTGTAATTTGAAGATCAGTTCTCTATTAGATCACTCTATCTTATTGGAAACTATGGCTTTGGTATTACCAAAGATATCAGGGGACTTGCCCTCGTTTGTCATTAATTCAAATCTTCATGACATTTTTCCTAATTTACAATTAGCTGATCCTCAATTTTGGCAGCCTAAGTCAGTCGATATACTGTTAGGGGCCGACTTGTATCCTCAAATCATTCTAGGGAGAATTCATCGTGCAACTGTGGGAGCATTGCTAGCTCAAAGAACTGTATTCGGGTGGATTATCACAGGATCCGTTCCAAAGCCATAAGTTCAAGTATATTCTGTCAGAATAGAAGAATCTCCGGAGGATAATTTAAATAGAAATCTTCTTAAATTTTGGGAATTAGAAGAGACTCCAAAAAGAAAAATATTAAGTCCTTTTGATAAATTTTGTGAGGATAATTATAGGAAAACAACACGACGTGATTCCGATGGCCGATATGTAGTGACGCTGCCATTTAAGCCAGAATTTCCTCAAGATATCAATTTAGGTGTTTCTAGACAGAATGTGATGGCACAGTTCTTGAGAAACGAAACGTCGCTTCTACGCAAACCTGAAGTTAAATCATTATATGATAGTGTTGTGCAGGAATATTTGTTGTTGGATCATATGAGGCCAGTGGTGCGCGGGCTGACAGCCCCAGGTCTATCTTGCTATTTGCCTCATCATCCAATAATAAAGCCTGACCGCAAAACTACTAAGCTACGAGTCGTATTTAACGCTTCGAACAAAACCTCCAATGGAAATAGCTTAAACGATTGTCTTTATGTGGGCCCCACTTTACAATCTGACTTAGTGCTATTAATATTGCGATGGAGATTGTTCAAATACGTGTTTAATTGCGACATAACTCAAATGTATCGACAAATTCGTCTTAATTCAACTCATACCCCCTTTCAACGTATACTTTTTCGATCATCTCCAACAGAGGAGGTGAAGGAGTATGAGTTACATACCGTTACTTTTGGTGTAAATTGTGCTCCTTATTTGGCAATAAGGACCCTTTTACAATTAGCTGAAGATTCAGAGACGGAGTACCCACTTGCAGCACATATTTTACGCAAGCATATGTACGTTGACGACGTACTTACGGGGGCTCATGATGTTTCATCGGCTTTAAAATCGCGACATGAATTGATAACGGTATTGTCGTCAGCAAAATTTGAATTAAGAAAATGGACTTCGAATGAAATCCAAATTATAAAAGATCTTCCTACGGAATATTTAGTGGATACAAAATTATTGACTTTTGTTGAATCAAGCAGCTCCAAAACATTGGGTATTAAATGGAATGCCCAATTGGATTCCTTTTATTTTTGTGTAGAGCCTATTACTCATAAGGCACAATACACTAAAAGAGAAGTTTTGTCCACCATTGCTAAACTGTTTGACCCTGTAGGTTGGCTCGGTCCAGTCATTGTGGTTGCAAAAATGATTATGCAAAATATCTGGAAAGATAATATAGACTGGGATGAATTTTTACTCCCCTCTACGTAAAATGATTGGGAAAAATTCGTTTCGTTTTATACGGAAGTGAACGATATAAAGATACCCAGGTGGGTACATTATAGCCCTGATACATCAGCTGAACTTCATGTTTTTTCTGATGCGTCAGAAAAAGCATACGCCGTGGTGGTTTGTATGCGCATTGAGTCACTAGGGACAATATATACTCACTTGCTTTCATGTAAGACTAGAGTAGCTCCAATTAAATCTATTTCCCTGCCTCGATTGGAACTTTGTGGTGCAGTATTGTCCTCAGAACTATTGAAGACATTAAAAAATTAATTAGATATTACGCTCAGTCGAATATATTGCTGGACAGATTCCACAATTGTTCTTTGTTGGTTAAGAAAAACTCCTAGTAGTTGGACGACCTTTGTGGCCAATCGAGTGTGTAGGATTCAGGAAAATGTAGGGAGTCATGATTGGTACCATGTTAGGTCTGAAGAAAATCCTGCAGATTTAGGCAGCAGGGGACTCACCCCTTCGGCATTAGCGGAGAGTGATATTTGGTGGAATGGACCTGCATGGCTTAGAACATGCAAGAGTGAATGGAAAATCAACAATCTACACTCACTAGAAACGGATGTTGAGGCAAAACCTTTCAAGACACATGCGACGTTTTTCTCTGATTACGAAGATATTCTTGAAAGATTTTCAAAGCTTGATCGTGCTCTTAGGGTGATAGCGTATATTTTTCGATTTTATCATAGAATACATGCTTCACATAAAGGAAAACATGAATATTCATCTAATGCAATATCGAGCAGTGAGATAATACAAGTGAAAATACGTTTGGCAATATTGGCTCAAAAAGTTCATTTCACAGATGAATATCAAGCTTTACTATCAAAGAAACCGATTTCATCAAAGAGTTCGTTACTTCCACTCAATCCCTTTTTGGACAACAATGGTGTAATGAGATTAAATGGTCGTTTAGAAAAATCTCCTTCTTTATCGTATACTGAAAAACACCCGATTATCTTACCATATTCTTGTCGTTTTACAATTTTGTTGATTGACTTTATTCACTTGGTTTCAATTCATGGTGGAAATCAATTGATGCTGAGAATTATTCGAATTGAGTATTGGGTTTCTCGTTTAAAAAACTTAGTGCGTGCTACAATTAATCGTTGCAAGCGTTGTATTTTAGATAGAAAACGTTCTTGTAACCAAATCATGGCAGCATTACCGACGGAAAGGACTACATTGGAACGACCATTTACCAATACAGGTGTTGATTTTGCAGGACCGTTTGATATGCGAAATTTTACTGGTAGAGGTTGCAAAATTACGAAAGCATATGTGTGTATCTTCGTCTGTTTTGCAACTAAAGCAGTTCATTTAGAGGCCACTTCAGATTTGACCACAGACGCCTTTTTGGCAGCTTTTCATCGGTTTATCGCTAGACGAGGTTGTCCATTGACTGTCTTTTCTGATAATGGTAGTAATTTTGTAGGAGCTTCACGTGAAATTGAAAAGGAATTTCGTACTTTTCTTTCAGAAAGTAAAGCCAGAATGTGTTCGACATTTGGTATTAAGGGTCTATCTTGGCAATTTATACCAGCGGGTGCTCCCCATATGGGTGGTTTATGGGAAGCAGCTGTCAAGAGTTTTAAACTGCACTTTCGTAAGGAGGCTCAGCATGTTAAATATACTTTTGAAGAGCTTTCCACTATATTAGCAAGAATAGAAGCATGTTTAAATTCCCGTCCGCTGTGTCCTATGTCAGACAATCCCAATGAGCCCGTAGCTCTAACTCCCGGTCATTTTTTGATCGGTGGACCCCTATTGGCCCCGCCGGAGCCATCTATTTTTGAATCTGCTATAAGTTTAGTTAATCGGTATAGAAGAATCAAGGCATTCTCTCATGACTTCTGTCGACGATGGAAAGAAGAATACCTTCACAATTTACATAAAAGATATAAATGGAAATTCCCTGAAAGGGATATACAGGTTGACGACTTGGTAGCGATTAGACATGAACAGCTTTCTCCTACTTCCTGGAGACTAGGGCGTGTCATTAAGACTTACCTAGGAAGTGATGACCACGTTCGGGTCGCAGATATACGCACTGCAAACGGAGTTGTGAAACGACCAATTACTAAATTGGTCATTTTGACCAATTAAAATATATCACTTATTAACTTTCATTGTTTCCTAGTAAAATGGACGCTTTATCCACTCTTTTTGATGACGCCATACTCGACGAATACGAGGAAGCAATGGAAGTAGCTGGGCCGTCTCCTGTGGCATCTCCTACTCCCATATCAGAAGCCCCCGCAATAATGGTAGCACCAACATCTAACAAAAAGGTGGATCCCGAAATAGCTGGTCCCATCCAGGCAGAGGCGGTGATAACTGGAGTTGTTGTTGATGTCGCGCATGGCTCGCCTGTGAATTGCGTTAAACCCAGTGAGGCTAAGGTGTCGGACCAGAAAGTTTCTCCACAGCCGAGGAAGTTACAAAAGCCGAGTATTCAGTGCAACCTTTGCAAGAAACATCACCCCTTGAGGGCATGTTTCCGCTTTCGTGGTCTTTCTCCTGAAAAGAGATTGCGGCACGTCTTGCTACATGGGTGTTGCTCTAGATGCCTATCATCGAACCATGCAACCAAAGACTGCCTTAGTAGGAGTCATTGCTGGAAATGCCAGGGTGACCACCATCGTCTCTTATGTTCTCCACCTCAAAAATCTACAAAACCGACCAAATCCAAAGTTAAAAATTCAAGAAAAAATTCTGATCGTCGTCCGGTTGTAGATGATTGCAAGCCCTCGTCTTCCACTTTTCGTAACGTCGTCAACTTTTCACCAACGCTTCAAGCTAAGCTTATTTGTGGAAATAGAAAGATCCAAATCAGAGCGGTCATTGATTTATGTTGTCGAATGAGTTACATTAGTGATCACCTGGTAAAACAGTTAAAAATTCCAGTGATCGATGCTCATGTCCGCCTGATTGTCGGATCTATCTATGATGACGCTAAACGCATTTCCATAACGGCAAAAGTAAAGAAAATGCATGGTATAAAAACCCCGCCGGAAGACGTTTCAGAAGAGGTGCGAGAACAATTTCAAGGATTTCAATATGCTGATCCTTCGTTTTTTCATTCTGGGCAAGTTGCGTTGGTACTCGGTCCTGATGTAAGTTCTAAAGTCATGACTGGAAAAACTTTTGCAAGTCCGGGTTCCTTATTGGCCCAATATACTATTTTTGGCTGGGTCGTATCTGGTACATCTCCCATTTAAATGTACTTTTCAGTTGATGGATCTGTTGTAAAAACCATTCGCCTTTCAGTTGATGGATCTGTTGTAAAAACCATTCGCAAGTCAGTTGATGGGTCTGTCGTAAAAACCATTCGCAAATCAGTTTATGGGTCTGTAGTAAAAACCATATTCCTTCTTTAAATACGCTTAATTTATATTAGAATGTATGAACTTTTTTTCTAATACATATATGTATATATAAATGATAAGATTTTATTAATTGCTCTAAAAATGATATTCTCGCAAGGTGGCCGGCAATGTTTAAGTCGAATTTCTATTTAATTTTCTTTATATAATTTTATATGTAAGTTGGCTGGTTTTGGTTATTTTACTCCTTTTTTGGAAATGTAGATTTTGCTCCTTAAGCTTACAACTTTGTGCTTTCGGAGTAACTATTTATTTTCCAAGGAGTAAACCGCTAACGGTTCACTTAAATACTGCTTTTTGCCATCTAAATCAAAAATCTTACTTATCGTTTGTTCTTTGAGTGCGACACAGAAGTGAATTATGTATAAATTTACCATCATCCTTACATTTTTTATATACATATTTGAAGTGAGTTATAAATTTACCATAAAAAGATTTACCTCTTCTTCGCTACTTTTTGAATTAAAGGTAAATAAAGAAAAAATATAAATATTTGTATAAGAAAATCTTATTGTGTTTTATTTCCCAACATTTCTCCCTTCTCGCCCAAACAGTCAGTGCTTGATATTGTTGTGGCTGCTATAATTGTCTTTTTCATTTCGATGTCGTCTGTATTGGTTAATTGATGTGGGAATTTTGATGGCCATATTACCTCCTTGCCATGAAGGAACGTTGGTCCTTGAAATCACAATCCATTGTTAGTTAAATTGGCTGGTTGCACTCCTCGCGATAAAATGTCAGCAGGATTATCTTTTGATTTTACATGACGCCACTGGTCTGCTATTGTTAATGACTGAATGGTTGAAATTCTATTAGCCACAAACGTTTTATAAGAAGATGATTGTGAGTTAATCCATGATAAAACAATTTCGGAATCAGTCCACAGGAACATAGATTGATTTTGTAGGGACAGATCCGTTTTTACTCGATGAGCGAGTTGGGCAGCTATGACCGCAGCACATAGCTCTAATCGAGGTAATGTTTGTTGTTTCACAGGGGCTACTCTTGATTTTGCACATAGCAGTCGAACAATTATTGTTCCATTTTTAAGTTTTGCGCGAATGTATACAACTGCACCATAGGCCTTTTCAGATGCATCTGCGAATATATGAAGCTGTGTTTTTACTGGAATGCCACCATAGAATATATGTCTCGCAATTTTGAACTCATCTAGTGTTTTCAAATCATTTCGGAAACTCTCCCAGGTCATTTGAAGATTATGAGGTAATGGTTCATCCCAATCTAACGAATGCTGCCACAATTGTTGGATGAAGATTTTTGCCTTGACAACAACAGGAGCAAGGAGACCCAGAGGATCAAATAATTTTGCAAGTTCTGATGTAACTGTCCGTTTTGAGATTACGTGAAGTTCATTGAGTTTTACTTTGATGCAAAACTGATCACCTTGGGGCACCCAATGTAAACCCAAAGTTTTTATTGTTTTATTACTGTTGCCATCAAGATCTAAATCAACTACTCTGTCACTGTGGGGTATATTTTTCAGCAGCCTTTCATTACTTGAGCACCATTTTTTCAGGATGAAGCCATGTTCTTGAAGTATCATTTGTAGTTGCCATTGAGTCTCAATCGCCAAATTTAGACTATCTGAGCCACCGAGACCATCATCCACATAAAAGTTGTCTCTTAGCATCTGAGAGCCGAGTGGGTATCGTGCTGTATTTTCTTCTGCAATACGTTGTAAGCACCTTGTGGCCAAGTATGGAGCTGCTCTAGTGCCGTAGGTGACGGTGTTCAACCTGTAATAATTAATTGGTGATGAAGGATCCTCTCTCCAAATGATCAACTGATACTGATGGTCGGCTGGGTTGATTAGTATTTGACGATACATTTTCTCGATGTCAGTTGTAAATACGAATTTAGGCATGCGAAATCTAAGTAGAATCGAAAATAAATCACTTTGTACTTTGTAGTCATTTAACGAGTATCCTGTTGACGTTTTAGCGGACGCGTCGAACACTACTCTAAGTTTTGTTGATGTACTCTCGGGCTTTAGCACGCAATGATGTGGAATAAAATATCTTGGATTAGGTATATTGTGTATATTAACCTTTTCCATGTGACCCAATTCCTCATATTCTCTCATAAACTTAATGTACTCACGTCTCATATTTTCGTTCTTATGGAGCCGATTTTCCAAACTAATGAATCTATTGTAAGCCAATTGGTGTGAGTGGCCTAGTGCAGTTGGATTCTCTTTAAATGGTAAGCTGACGATGAAGCGCCCATCAGAACGATTCCTTATATGTTGGTTGAAATGATTTTCACACAATTTTTCTGCCGGAGACAATATTTTCGCGTTCGTTTCTACTTCATCGAGTTTCCATAGTTGTTCTATTGATTCTTCTAATGACCTTTCATTACCAAATACTGCGCACGTCAATGCCGAGGATGAGCAAGATGAGGTGTGCTCTTTGATTGATCCACCTACAACCCACCCAAGTGACGTATTTTGAAGTATTGGAAGACTGTCGCTTAACTTTATCGTGCCAGGTTGTATCAGGCTGAGGTAGAACTCGGCGCCAAGAAGAATATCAATTTTCTCTGGCATGTTAAACTTGGGGTCCGCCAGATGAATGCCCTTTGGAATTTTCCAATATGAAACATCGATAATGTGACTCGGTTGCGCTGGAATGATGCTGGGTAACACGAAAGCTTCCAAGTTTGTTGAGACGTTATGATCTTTGGATAACATTTGCACATTAATGCGTTTATGAGCTTTTTTCTGGATTCTTCCAACTCCATCAATACATAATGGGGCTTCTGTAGTTGAAAGGGATAATTTTTTGATAAGTCGTTCACTCACAATGTTGACTTGTGATCCTGAGTCTAGTATGGCTCTAAATTCACTTGAATTGCCATTTGCGGCCTTGATGATGACTCTTGCCGTAGCTAAGATGACGTAGCTCTGGTTCCTAGATTCAGATGCAGTCCAGGCTGAAGAGACTGCAACTGCGTTGCTTTTTGTCTCTTGTTGTTTTTGGTCAGTTAACTGAAGGGGTGAACTTGAGATACCTATATGCTGTGATTTTGGTGGCAAGTATAATAACGTGTTGTGTTTATTATTACATTTCTTGCAATTACCATGAGGACATGCTTTTGCTGAATGATTGGCCTTGAAACAGTTCACACATAATCCGTGTTGTTGTACCCATTTTAGTCGGTCATGTTCTGTCATTGCAATGAATTGCTTACAATGGTGAATGTGATGGTTACTGTTGTTGCACAGCTTACATTTGGTGCTACCTTCTCCTGATGCTACAGCAGTTGTAGCCTTGCTTGTAGTTTGATGATTGGTTGATTTTTCTTTGTGCCCAATCGATTCCATTGATTCGAATTGCCTCTCTAGAAACGACAATAATTCACTAATTGTAGGCACTTCTTTTGGCCTTTGTAGTGATTGCATGAATCGAACGTAAATGGTTTGTTCGAGTTTTTTCAGCAATAATTGAATGAGTATGGCATCCCATGACGATGTGTCGATGTTTAAATTGTTCAATGCCAGCAAGCATTCCTTTGTGGTATCATGAAGAGCCCTTATTGATGCAGGAGATAATGTTCCCTTGGGCTGATTCAGAATTTTTTCAATCAATGTAGCTACCAATACTCTTTTGTTGTTGTACCGTTCATAAAGTAGCGACCACGCTGTGGTGTAGTTTTCTTCTGATAAAGCTAAGTGACTTATCAGTTTGCCAGCCTCCCCTGACAAATTGGTTTTGAGATACCACATTTTCTGTACGCTTGGAAGCGGTTGCTTGTGTACCATTTCTTGAAATAGTTCAGAAAATTGGATCCACTTCAAATAGTCTCCATTGAAGTGGGGAATAATAATTTTTGGAAGCGGTAGTGAACTGTGTGATGATAGCTCTGCTCGTAATTGTGTTGAACATGCTACGCTACGTTCGCTAACACCGCTCTCCTTTTGTTTATTTGTGTTTACTGCGAGTTGTATTAATGTATGTTGCACTAAATCTTCCAAATCATTATATTCATCTTGATTTAATCCTAATGTTGAAGGATCTTCGGTCTGTTGCCATACCTCGTCATACAAGGTTTGGACTTGATTCCATAGATTTTTTATTGTGTCTGCCTTGATTGTATAAAACTCTGGCGGTTGATCTTCCTCTAATGGTGTCAACGTTTGTAATAGCCGTGTTAAGGCAATCATACGGGCAGTCACTCGTCTGGCTAGTCCTTGAACTGGTGTATTCTGGTTGCTCAATAAAGTTTCTGAAGTTCTTAATGCTGGCAATGGCTTTGTGCCCTCAGTTAGTTTCTTAATTTGAACGTCGATATTTTCCATAGCAGTGCTATACCTTTGTCCAAGAGACCCGTGCAAATTTCAAATTTCTCACAATATACGAATCATTGTCAGGAAGTGTTTGATCTCTACGAATGGTATTCTCTGTTTTCTCAAAGTCTTTCCAAAGTTTCGCTAACTCATCGGACTTGACTTTGTAAAATTCTAGATTCCTTCGCTCCTGTGGGGCCTTCTTGATGTAAGCAATAATCTTGTCTATTTCAGTTGCCTTTTCCTCCTGCTGGATCATGAGAGCTTGTAGACTCGTCATATTCGCCTTGTTGTGGGACCAGAGGATGACTTGGTTTAACTTTTGCTGTAGTTGAATAAATGGTGTTCACTGATTGGAGAATCTAAGCACTACCAACTGCTTAGTGGTGTCCTAGTGATAATATGTAGTTATTGATTGAATTTTGATCCTGTTATAGATCACGTCGGGGTCATCAAAATGTTTGTGAATGGGCTAGTGTTGATTAGTTCAAACACATAAATCTGAACTAGCACTAAATTCCCAAATAGTTATTCCTTACAAGCACTTGTAACTTGAAGGAAGCCGTTCAGTAATAAAACACTCTTGATATGCTTATTGAAAACGACTTAAAAATATGATTTATTTTGGCTTTCTTTTATATAAAATTAATATATAATAACATATGCAATATTAATATTGTTTGAGTAGACACAATAACATGACCTAATTTATAAATGAGGTGAATGCACCTTGTATTTAAATAATTAAATAATAAGCAAATTTTCTTAGCAATGGTTAATGAACCTTATGATGTGTAAGCAATTAATTAAATGTTAATAACTTATAATTGTGTATGATTGTATGTTTGTTAATAACAGAAAAATTCGTTGTGTATGAATGTATGTATGTATGATTGTAAACTATGTTGTCTTTTTATTTATTTTATTTATGAAAGTAAATGTATGTATGTATGTTCTTTAACACTATGCGTTCTGACCACCTTATTGCACGAACTGTCATTTCTTCTACATGAGTATTGTGTAAAATATCGTCCTCATTTGGGACACCTGGCATTCCTATTATTCCCCAAATCTTTGCTAAATATTCTATTTCTTGTTCTAAGGAAATTCCTTCTTCTTCAAAAATAACATTAATATGTTTTTTGTTTTGTTTTCTATTTATGTTATCCATTATAATGGCCTTACAAAATTAATTACATTAAAAAAATTAATTATAAAAGTACTATTTAACTTAAAATTTATTTATGTTAATATAGTGTTATAGTATTGAGGATAAAAAAAAATATGTAGCTATAATGTTTGTCAACGGCGGTTAACGCCTACTGACCTAAGAGTGCACCGCAGTTAGTGCACTTCTTTATTAGTTTTTTAGTGTTTTTGCTATACTTATTTGTTGTTAAATTTTGCTGGCATCTTCTTTGGTTGATTTATATTGCTGTCTTCCCCTTATGGTGGTGGCTTTTTATATTTGTTGGTGGTTATTTAGGTTGTAGTAAGTAATCTAATAACATCCCACAAGCTACGGGTATTGGTTTTGTTGCTCTCTTGTTGCTTTCGCTGCTGCTGGTAATCTAACTGATTTGTTGCGTAGTTGTTTTTACTTCTTTGATCTATTCTGCCTTTTGGCCAGGCGGACATCTTCCACTGGCAGATCGTTTTTTGGTTGATCTGCCAGGACCCAAAAAAAAAAAATTATTTCCGGGTGCTAAATAGCACTCTCAGGAATTGGCAGGATCGCCATGTAATAAAAGTAATTTTATTTAATTATTTATAGTGGTTCGTTTTGATCAAATTTATTTTATTTATTTCAAAATAAAGATTATTTCCTGAGCTCAGCTAGGAGCTCTAGGAATGTTGTTTAATAATTAATTTCAAAATAAAAATACATTGTCTTATATACTATTTATGAGAATAAAGCTTAACCTATCTTAACATAAGAGGGAAAAGAAAAGGTATATGCTTAATAAGCAAATTGTTCCTTTTAGTTTCCCACGGTAGGCGTGCGGCGTGTGTCTCATAAGAAATTTGGAAAACATGGATTTTGTATTGTTTATATTTATTATATAAACACATGTGGTTATTAATTATGATTCATTCAAATGCATTATGCTGCGGCCTTCGATCAGACTGGTGAGTGTCAAATAACATTTGTACAAAATACATATTTACGTTGCAGTCTGTCAAATGTATTTGCATGAGTGTCAAATGTCCAGCGCAAAAATAATTTCAATGCCATTGGATGTTATGTATATTGCGGACAAGTTGACTTTAAATGTTTACTACGCAATGTTAGTCGTAGTGATAGTTAGAACACGCTACAATTCATTAACTTCTAAGACTGCCGAATAAAAATGAAATTTAATTTTGAAATAAATACTTTAGAAACCATAATATTGTCTGATTTTTGACGTCAAATTGCTTAAAAATACCTTGCTTATCGCATTTGTGTGTGTGTCTAATTTGACATTTTCAATGGCAAAATTGGCTACGAGTAGTTTTCTTTACTTCCTAACTATAAAATGTAGTAAAATAAAGCTCGTTAGAATATTTGCAAATCCATAACATTAAATTCCGCAATTACCGCTAAAATTCAAGAAAGGATAAATACAACAAAAACAATATTATTTTGTTATCTACGTACATACATATGTACATACATATGTAAACAGGTTAAAAAATTGTAGAAATTTTTATCCACACTTTATTGCCAAACTTAATACAAGAAGAACGGTTTTACATTACATTTGTAAAAGTTGGCAATCCTAGCTTAAAATTATCAATAGATAAGTATAAAGAGTGCATGGCGTCGTCCGTCTGCAATGTTCTTGGGTTGGTTTAATCTTTTATTCTATTCAGTGTTGCCGGAATAGTAATTCATTTTACAGGGATAAAACTAATCCAAATTTTAGATATTACGCAAACAAAATTTTTTGTAATTTTATTTACGGCGCTCTATTCCTAAATACATAGTACATATGTACATAAGTATGTACATTACTTGCATGTATATAAATAAATCACCATAGCAGTAACTTCTGACAAATAACAAGCAAATTGCTCAATGATTACTGAAAATTACATTAAACTTTGGAGGGAGTTCCAAAACTCTTTTTTTGCATTGTCTAGTGAGAAAAAAATTTCTTGCTTACGTGGAATAGAACAAAACTCGTCGTTTGCACCATAACCAGCCTAATGTGTAACTCTTGTTTTTGCTTTGTGTAGTTGTACTTTCCGTTGCCAAGTATTGCTGCTATACATACATATGTATATGGTTTAAGTAAAATATTTTTTTTGCAAAAATTTACTATGTATGTGCCTATCCAAAAAAATAACGAATATACATAACTGTAAATGACAGACTTGCTTTATTAAGTCCTAATTTACACTCAGCAGGTCTTATTGCTAAGCTGATTAGTTTTTTAGGAAAGAGAGACGAGGGGAAAATAAACTTATATGTTGCCCTCGTATCTCTCACCGACAAACTAATCAGATTAGCAAGAAGACTTGCTTAGTGTAAATAAGGACTAAACGTTTTTTAACCTTGCATGTAGCGATTTTTGAAATCCAATTCTACATATACGTATAAGACAAACAATTATTTAAATACATAAATGCTCCCATACATGTACATATAACTTTATTTGGACGTAATTCTCCCAATGATCTATCTTGCGGGCAATATTATTTTAGTAATAAAAATAAAAAGTTATAACCAGGGACATAACAATTATAGGAGAAATGACAAAAAGGTTATATTTAGCCTTAAAATTGATTAATTCAAATAATGGTTACAATAAACGGTTATCGTAAGATATCGTCGCCTTAGAGTGCAAACCTGCTAACTCACTTCAATAAAATTTTACAGGAGAGACAAAATACTGTTAACATTTTCTATACATTGGTTAATAAATTAACCTAATACGTCAAGTTTTTTCGACATGTGGAAGATTTTATGCCATCAGTTAAAGGTTTGCCACACGTTTAGTTCCATACTTAAGTGTTTACATGTATTTAATATATCGCACACTAAATCATAGAGTCACAACTCAAAAATATAGAAGTGCCTTTTCTTTTTTATAAACCAGTTAATTGAAGAAATCTATAACGACCTCAACAATTTCTTTTGCAATACATTCTTCTTCAAGAATATAAAATATCGTTATGCTTGTTTTTATGTCACATGCTTGCGACATTTGTACTGTACAACAGTTGTTTGCAACTACTCAACATCTGAAATTTTTTGAGTTGTGACTCTTTATGATTTAGTGTGCGATATATAAATGACAAACAAAATACTTTTTATATAATTTTTTAGTATACTATATATAGTATATATAACACGAAATGTGTACAAAATATTTATGTATGCAACGTGATTATCAAAAGTGTAAACTATAATATTCTTTCCACTGAATAATTCGAGCAAAATTATATTAAAATTACATACATATGTATATATTTTGTAATTCAAATATAGTTGAGGAAAAATTGGTTTGTTCCATGTATAGATAATATCGCAGAATTCGGCAACACTGATGTTTTGTCGTCGGTTGGCTATTGGTTTGCGGCACGGTATGTTCAAAATACATTCTATTTGCAGCAAACCAGAAACCAACCGACGATGTGTTGCTTTATACTCTCAATAATTTTCTCTCTTAGTTACTTTCCTCCCACCGAAAACCAATTTTTTTTTTAAATTTCACATCTTTATATGAACATCCATTCATACATGCATGCATGAATGGATGGATGTACATATGTATGTACTAAAAGTCATGTAGTAATAACTCAGTACAATATGAATGTAGTTACTAATTCTCTCTGTGTTAACAAACCAAATGAATAAAAACTCAAAGAGAATGAGTGTCAAACCCAACTATAACTCAAAACGCAATGTTACTCTAATGGCCTGTTTCTACATAACAAGTCAGTTCTCAGACAAGCAAGCGGTACACAGGCGAGTACGTAACAAAATGAGTTTTTATAGTACACTTGTCTGGCTTACGTTATATTTGGTATCACTTTTTGTATTTTTAATTTCATGATTGCCATGGTATACAATTTGGTATTTGAGTTAATTTTTTTCCATACTAGAAGCATTATTGAATGGCAGCCCTAGTAGAAAATCATACAAAATAAAAAACAGCTGCTTTTAAATTACAATTCAATATTGGGTCAGTTCGTTTATTTTTCAAGCAAAATCGAGTAACTGAATAAATCCTGAGAATTTTTCACCAGAAGCAATAAAAAATGTTGGATAAATCAAAAGAATATGCATCATAGAATTTTAATTAATAACATCGATAGTGACACACTTTTTATTTTCGGTATATTATATTTTTTTCAAAAATTGTAAAAACATTAAGATTTGGCTGAAATAATTGAAAAAGCTTTCGCGCTTCATTTCTTTCAAGAAGTTAAAATTATTATATTTGCTTAAATAAACATAAAAAAGAAGAAGGATTTCATCCATTATATATGATATGTACACATATCGTCAAGTGGTTACTAATTTGCAGCATTTAATGGAAATGCTCCCAATCTTCTTGCTTTGAATACAACTAGAACCTATTACATTGAAATGTGGTTCAAAGTACAGCAATTTATATAAAAAAAATAATGGACCTTATAGTGGTTGGCATTTTACGACTTCAAATTCGACTATTTGTAGTTGATTAAAGAAAACAATCTATATTTTTCGTTAATTTAGTACAATACGCCTGAATTTCGGGGCAAAGTCGCCAATAATAATAAGGTGTAGTGCTTAGCCCCGTAATTTCTACAAGTAGATATCTATTGGTGCCTAGATATCTATCGTGTAAGTTGAATTTTATAAGGCAAACTCGTGGGTAAAAACCTTAGGTAAATTACCTGTGTGTAGAAAATACGGACATTAGTTAACTTGCAAATTACAGATATGATGGAACTTTGGGATTTAATATCTTTCAATAGATTTGAAATGTGGAAAATGTATTAGAGATATAAAAAATATATTTCATATACATAAAACAGATATATACTCTTTTTTTAAATATGCTGAAAACGAGTGAATTAATTTAGCTAAAAATAAAATTCACAAAAAAGGAAAGCGTATTTTCGGCAACCATTTATTCAGTAAGAACTTCCAGTTCCTCAGGCTCAAATTGCTCTCTCATGGTTTTGTATAAGCGAAAAAAATTCATATAATGCAGCGAAGTAAAAAGGTGTAGGTACTCGAACAAACCTATTATTACTTTCCTTGAACAAATTTATGTGACAAAAATTTAATGTAAAGTTGTGATGAAAATATAAGGTATATAATGTAAGAATGTTTGTATTTATGGTTAGTTTCCATAATGGTTCAATTAGACGATTGTGTGGACATTAGATTTCTTCTTTAGGTAATAAAAACCTATTTAAATTTCCACACAAGTACCTTTTTTTGATTGTCTGTATTTGACATTAGATACAATTGAAATTGTTATGTAGAAACAACAAAATAAAAAAGTATTACGTTTTTTACTCAGAAAAAGTTGACACTTGTTTTATGGAACCCCAAAGCCAACTTTTGTACTAATATGAACAAAATGTTTGAGTTACTTGTAATGTAGAAACATGCCATAAAATTCAAAAGAATGTGTTGGTCATTCATATACATATGGTTGGAGTATTCAATTATTTGAATAAATACTCGTTATTTGATTATTTGTTTTTATAATACATTCTACATATCGCTCATTTATTTTAATAGTGCCATAATTCAAAAATGCATTTTTGAGTTAATAATGCAGAATAATTATTAATAACGTATTTTATAAATGTGTACAAATTTCATAAAAATAGGTAGCTCGTACAACCAGCTCTTGAGGGAATATATTTTTTTTTATTTCTTGATACATGTAATGTCTGCATTGAGTTTTGTACAAATTGAAAACTTTAACACGTTTTCTGCAAAAGTTGGTTTTCTGAGTTGTGACACTATTGAAGTAAATGAGAGATATATACATATGTATATGTATGTATGCATATATTTTGGCAAATAATCACATATGTATAATCACATATGTATATGTCGTTATATAACTAATAATATTTTACATTGTGCGATTTTTTCTTTCTTTAAACTTGCACTTGCGTCTACATTGTACGATTCTTGTCGCAGATATTTTTTATTTATGCATTAATTTTTACTTTTTATACCCTTTACCAAAAAAATGGTAAAAGGGTATATAAAGGTTTGTCATTCCGTTTGTAATTTCTATAATATCAGTAAGCGACCAATAAAATATATTATATTCTGGATCGTTATGCATAGGGAAGACGAATAAGCGATGTCCGGCTGTCCGTCTGTCTGTACGTGAAATCGGTTTTGCGAAGCTCCCACAAAAGCTAGAGACTTCGTTTTTGGACTGGTGTGTCAGAAATTTTCCAAAATAGATTGGTATTGAAATTCAGCAAAATCGGGCAGACGATTGAAGAGCTGGAAAACTTAAACTTCATTTTGCCATATAAAAGTAACTACCGAAAACAAATTTTTATTTTGTTTAATAAATGAACATATTTTACACTTAAGTACGACTAAAATTGGAATTTTAAATTAAAAAAATATAAAAAAATTAAAAAGACGTTTCCAGGGTTGGAAAACTTTAACTTTTTGTGTTATGTAAAATTAACTATGTCTAAAACTATGCAGGGTATTTTCTCGAGAACCGTAAGAGTTAGAGACCTAAAACTTGGACACAGTGTGTAGACCTTTGGCCGCTACAACAACAAATATATGAGAATTGGAAATTAAAGGGTGTTCCAAAACGAGCAACGAAAAATGTTAAAATCCCATGTAATATACATACAATTGTATGTATGTATATACACTTTAAATTTGTAAGGTTAGTGTATTCTTATACAGACTACAAAAATTAACACTTAAATTTCAAAAAATTTTAAATAAAGGGTGTTCCATCAGTTAATGCAATTTTGACTATGCAATTTTGACAACTTGCTGTATCTTGGAAACCATAAGAGCAAAACTCTTGAAATTTTCAAAAACGGTAAAACTAAATAATAAAAAAATTACATAAATGATTATATAAATTACAGTTATTTTCGTTGTCTTTACATTCCATTTTTACATAAGATGCAACATCAGAGAAACTTAAAAATATACTAAGTACTATACAATTAATTTACATTTGTAAGTACCTACATGTATTTCAAAGTTCCGTTATTACGCTCATATTAAAAGCATATTCTTTTGTACATTCCTTTTCACTCTATACTCCTAACCAGCGTTGCCATTTATTTTTTTAATTCTTCACAATACGCAAAAAAATCTTCATTTAAGGTGAAAGTATGTAACACGCGTTGGTGCGCGTGCGATCAATAGGCATCTGTCAAAAAAAGTTGAAGTAGTGTTTTTGCATACAGCAAGTTACATACGAAACTCTTTGACGCGTTTGCCGCAGAAAGTTGGTTAACTTTCAACTTTTTAACGCTTTGTATTGTTTTGCTAGTTAATCAGCCGAAAATAAATCAGAAAAAATTAAAATCATGGAGTTCTTATTTTGTTGATAAAAATTTTCAGATCTTTTAGAAGCCCCAAAAATCTTAAAAGCACGTTAAATCTTCACATATGGCATCGTTCCTCCTAACTTAGGCCGGGCTTACATCTGTGTGCCATGTGCCACAAAAGCGTAACCACTAATTACTAATGAAAAATTGTTAGATTCAGACATGTATATATTAAGCTAAATAGTTCCATACCTTTTTAATATACAATTTTATAGAATCCAACATGATTCCAAACTGTTTAAATCAATAAATACATGTCTGAATCAAACAGTTTTTCATTAGTAATTAGTTGGTTACGCTTTTTTGGGCAAATGACACACAAGAAATGCCAGATGTAAACTCAGCCTTATGGAAAACACATTGAAAGTATTCAAAAAATGAATAAAAATTCAAATAGTTTTATACTCAAATTATATTTGTGTTATTCATTCATTCTATTCTGTTTCTTTTGCTTTTAAATTCATTCGTATTTAAAATGAATAAGCAGACGCAATATTCTATTTGAACAATACTCAATAATACACTCATGCTATAAACACAATCATGTCCACCGACCATCGACTACAAGATGTCAAAAATAGAATACATGCGTGCTTATGAGAATAATTCTTTTAGCCGCTACACGACTACCGACTACACGACTACTTTTGTAGCCTGTAGCCAACTTAGGCTAATTTCTATTTTTCTTGGCTACGAAAAACAGATTAGTGCTGCCAATACAATAAATGCATGAAATGGTGGTTTTAAAAACTCAATACATTAAATATCGCTATTAAAAACGCGAAAAACTATTATAGTGGCACCATTGAAAAATAATAATCATTTCATTTGTTTCATTCATATTTATTTTTCGTTTTTTTTTATTGAAATTGGTAAGTATATAATAGTCATTTTTACTGTTTATATGTATTTATTATATTGTTTAATGTAATGATGTTTAATGTAATGATGTTTATTTTTTGTAGTTAGTGGTCGGTAGTCGTTAAAAGAATTAAGTAGCTGGCGACTTGGCTATTTTGGTAGCCAGCTACTTTTGTAGTCGGTAGTCGATGGTCGGTAGCCTTTGATTGTGTTTATAGCATCACTTAATTTTCCCTGTCGTTTTTACTCTCTTGTCTCTCATCAACTCTCTTCGAATATAAAATATTTGAATGAATGACGATTTATTTGTGTACAGGTAAACAAATGAATGTTTTGTTGCAGAGGTCTAGTATGTACATATCTTTACAGGGTTTGCTTCCCTGAAGGAAATGTCGATGGTGAAAATGTGCTGAGTCGTTTTTGACTTTGTCACCAGTACTACTCTCTAATTAATCCCCCTACAATACTTTGTGCTATAGACATTTAGTGGTAAATTTCTATACCTTACGTACATACAATTGTATGAATATTGACAAGTTGTTGCAAAAGCCACCAGAAATACACCACATCTGTTTTCTCTCTTTCTTTTATACTGACGCATAGAAGAGAAATTGTAGACAATGTACCTACTACTACAATTTTAGTGTTGACATAGAGACTTTTGACCCCAGTCTGACTGCAGGGTTATGAAGCACTAACACTTTGGAAAAAAACACTAAAATATAATTTATTTGCACATACCCAGGTAGCATTTTGTAACATAATCCAATCGTTTCCGATCAGCTTACGGGAAAAATAACCGTATATGAGCTCATTTTTCGATCATAAATGATACTCCCGTTGTGAGAAAATGGTACCCTACAGATGAATCATACCAAAGAATCAGTTATGATACGATTTGCTGATTATTTTTGAGCAATTTTCATATTAAATCATTTAAATCACCTTTTTGCGGTTTGCATGATGTTCCTCTATTTTCAAGAAATCATTATTTGATCATATAAATGAATCATAAGTGAATCCTCTTTCAATCGCCCAAGTGATAAATCACTTTTTAATCATCAAAAGCGATCTGTAGAGAATCATATAAGATATTTCTGCCAAAAATGATCACCCAAATGCTAGCTGGGTATGTAGATGTACACAACAATTTTAATTTCAATGCTATGGCGGTCAAGCAGAGTGCTTTATAAAGTATTTTACTTGAGTTGAAACTAGAGGTGAGCACAGGCTATGAAATTGTGCACAGTATTGTATTTTTTTCAAAAGCAAATAGTATTTGTAGTGGTGATCGTAATTGAGTGTGAAACAAAAATAGAGAACAAGGAAACAAAAAACACACACAATCATTGTACAACAGTTGAATAGACAGTTGTGTCAAGTGTGCAATGTTTTTATTGTACACTTCATAGTGCACAATACTTCATTTCACAAACTAAAAATTTCATAAAATATTGAGTGATAATAAAACTTTTTACAACTACATATATTCATTGAGAAAGATATTATTTTTATGTTATTTGTTAGTCTTAAATTAATAAATTATAAAACGAAGAGAAGAGTGTGACCATTTTTGCAGCTAAATTTAGCATATTTTTTTATTTAGCTGCAAAATTTTTGATTTAGCAGTTAGCATTTTCTATAGCATTTTTCAATAATATATATAGATTTTTCTAGCATTTTTTTGTAATATAAGACCATATAATGAGTTGCATTCGATTTTCGACATTCGCTGGGTATCGATCATCGAAATTCAAATGTTAAATTTATATTATGAGCACCGAAAATTTCGCTGAGCAACGAATTTTCTATCGAACAGAATTTAGCTTTCGATGCAGTATTTTAATGAGAAAAATTAGTAAAAAGTCCAAGTGTTAAGCTATGTTTATTTTTAAGTACACAAACTCAAATTCTTAGCTATTTTTTGCCGGTTTCATTCACAATAACAACGTTCTTTGTGGAATGCTCGTTATAATACCAAATGAAAGTTCGTTCGATTGGTACTTTCGACTACAGTCGAATACCGAAAGTTGCTCATAATAGGGGCCATAATCTACACACTTTTTAACAATATAATTTATGCAACTTTCGGTATATTATGTTATGTATATTGCGGACAAGTTGACTTTAAATGTTTACTACGCAATGTTAGTCATAGTGATAGTTAGAACACGCTACACCTCCACCTTTTATAAGAATGTTCATATAACGTTAGTTTTATGGACATTCTTTTACAGATAGTAAGTATTTTTGAAGTATAATTAAAAATTAAAATCTTATTGTAAAATATTAGGTTTTATTGGTAGTTCACATACCGTTTTAATTATTTAATATTATATAACTTAAGTCTATTTTTATGAACTATTTGTGTTTTATTTGTTTTCTTATCAAACATAGTTACATTATTTCTTAAGTCTATTTTCTTAATTTTGTAAGGTCCTCTATATTGTATTTCTAAGTTATGACCTGCTTCATTTTTCAGTAAAACTAGATCTCCTATTTTAAAGTTACAATCAATTATATCCTTATCATAGTTTAATTTTTGCTTAAGTTTATTTTTATCTAATAATTGTTGAGCTCTCTTATATGCTACTTCTAACCTAAATTTTGTTTCTTTGGCATAGTCCTCTATATTATATAGTGGTGCTACTTTATCTACATTGAAAATCTGAAAACTGTTAGGAGTTTTGCAAAGACTAACTCATAAGGACAATAATTATATATTGTTGAAGGTATTGTATTAAAACAATAAGTAAAATACTTTAGCCATTCGTCCCAATCATATTTGTCTATAGATATATAGGAACGTACGTATTCATTGAAAGTTCTATGACTTCTTTCTATTGTGCCTACTGTTTGGTGATGATGAGCTGTCGAAGTTAATTTTTCAATTTTTAGTAGATTACAAAGTTCTGTTAATATCGAATTTATATATTCTGTTTCCATGTCCGAAATGAACGTCTTCATTGGACCATAGGTAAGTATAAAATTTTCGAATATTGCCTTAGCGATTGTTTTAGCGCTTTTGTCTCTTATTGGTATAGTAACTAAATATTTAGTTAAATCACATATTATTGTGATTGCGTATTCATTTCCAAATAATGATTTTGGGAATGGTCCTATTGTGTCTACCACTACCGTATCAAATGGTTTTGTTGGCTTTGGTGTCACAGTCATTGGACTTTTGTTATGTTTTAAAGTTTTAGCAGTTTGACATTTATGACATGTTTTTACGTATTTAGATATGTCCTTGGACATATTTTTCCAATAGTAATATCTTTTTATTTTTTCTAATGTTCTATATATTCCACAATGTCCTCCTTCTATTGGATCATCGTGATATTTCAGCATAATTTCAAGAATTGCCTTGGCATTCTTATTATTAATTTGGGTCACCTTATTTAGTAGCGCTACTTTAATTTTATTTAATATTTTACTGCCCATAATTTTAAATTCATTTATAGAGATAAATTCGAAAATTTTCTCACTAGGTGCCACTTGTAAATTATATATATTGTGTTTACCGGCCACTTTTTCGAGCCTAGAGAAAAATTGTCCTAAATCAAAATTCTCTTTAGTAAACAAATCATTAATATGTATATATGTTACTATAGATTTCCACGTTTGATATAACATCTTCCGAGGGAAATCTTTAGTTTATAGTATTTTCTGACGTCAGTGTTTGTTAAAGGTACATATATACTGGGCTTATCATTATTTTTTCATCAAATTTATGCTGTTTATTTAGTGTATTGGTCATCGATCTAGTCGTGACTTTTAATATAGAACAAATTTTGTTATTCATGTCTTTTAGGTCATTTATTGTAATTCGCGATAAAGCGTCGGCAACATAGTTATCTTTTCCTATTGTATTGATCTTAGGGGAAAGTCCGAGTTTTCTAACTATTTTCGTGGTTTCAATTTCTTCAGCTGCAAAATTTTTGTCTCATTCCATTGTTACAATTGCAATTGTTAGTAAAGCTATTATAGTTATAGTTATTACTATTATTATTATTATTAAAAAAGTTTTAATAACTTTTTTTTCTTTTCTTTTTAATTTTCTTAATTTTCTTGTCTTGTTAAAACGTAATTGATAAAAAAGTACTATTAAATTTTTTTTTATGCGTTCTGACCACCTTATTGCACGAACTGTCATTTCTTCTACATGAGTATTGTTTAAAATATCGTCCTCATTTGGGACGCCTGGCATTCCTATTATTCCCCAAATCTTTGCTAAATATTCTATTTCTTGTTCTAAGGAAATTCCTTCTTCTTCAAAAATAACATTAATATGTTTTTTGTTTTGTTTTCTATTTATGTTATCCATTATAATGGCCTTACAAAATTAATTACATTAAAAAAATTAATTATAAAAGTACTATTTAACTTAAAATTTATTTATGTTAATATAGTGTTATAGTATTGAGGATAAAAAAAAATATGTAGCTATAATGTTTGTCAACGGCGGTTAACGCCTACTGACCTAAGAGTGCACCGCAGTTAGTGCACTTCTTTATTAGTTTTTTAGTGTTTTTGCTATACTTATTTGTTGTTAAATTTTGCTGGCATCTTCTTTGGTTGATTTATATTGCTGTCTTCCCCTTATGGTGGTGGCTTTTTATATTTGTTGGTGGTTATTTAGGTTGTAGTAAGTAATCTAATAACATCCCACAAGCTACGGGTATTGGTTTTGTTGCTCTCTTGTTGCTTTCGCTGCTGCTGGTAATCTAACTGATTTGTTGCGTAGTTGTTTTTACTTCTTTGATCTATTCTGCCTTTTGGCCAGGCGGACATCTTCCACTGGCAGATCGTTTTTTGGTTGATCTGCCAGGACCCAAAAAAAAAAAATTATTTCCGGGTGCTAAATAGCACTCTCAGGAATTGGCAGGATCGCCATGTAATAAAAGTAATTTTATTTAATTATTTATAGTGGTTCGTTTTGATCAAATTTATTTTATTTATTTCAAAATAAAGATTATTTCCTGAGCTCAGCTAGGAGCTCTAGGAATGTTGTTTAATAATTAATTTCAAAATAAAAATACATTGTCTTATATACTATTTATGAGAATAAAGCTTAACCTATCTTAACATAAGAGGGAAAAGAAAAGGTATATGCTTAATAAGCAAATTGTTCCTTTTAGTTTCCCACGGTAGGCGTGCGGCGTGTGTCTCATAAGAAATTTGGAAAACATGGATTTTGTATTGTTTATATTTATTATATAAACACATGTGGTTATTAATTATGATTCATTCAAATGCATTATGCTGCGGCCTTCGATCAGACTGGTGAGTGTCAAATAACATTTGTACAAAATACATATTTACGTTGCAGTCTGTCAAATGTATTTGCATGAGTGTCAAATGTCCAGCGCAAAAATAATTTCAATGCCATTGGATGTTATGTATATTGCGGACAAGTTGACTTTAAATGTTTACTACGCAATGTTAGTCGTAGTGATAGTTAGAACACGCTACAATTCATTAACTTCTAAGACTGCCGAATAAAAATGAAATTTAATTTTGAAATAAATACTTTAGAAACCATAATATTGTCTGATTTTTGACGTCAAATTGCTTAAAAATACCTTGCTTATCGCATTTGTGTGTGTGTCTAATTTGACATTTTCAATGGCAAAATTGGCTACGAGTAGTTTTCTTTACTTCCTAACTATAAAATGTAGTAAAATAAAGCTCGTTAGAATATTTGCAAATCCATAACATTAAATTCCGCAATTACCGCTAAAATTCAAGAAAGGATAAATACAACAAAAACAATATTATTTTGTTATCTACGTACATACATATGTACATACATATGTAAACAGGTTAAAAAATTGTAGAAATTTTTATCCACACTTTATTGCCAAACTTAATACAAGAAGAACGGTTTTACATTACATTTGTAAAAGTTGGCAATCCTAGCTTAAAATTATCAATAGATAAGTATAAAGAGTGCATGGCGTCGTCCGTCTGCAATGTTCTTGGGTTGGTTTAATCTTTTATTCTATTCAGTGTTGCCGGAATAGTAATTCATTTTACAGGGATAAAACTAATCCAAATTTTAGATATTACGCAAACAAAATTTTTTGTAATTTTATTTACGGCGCTCTATTCCTAAATACATAGTACATATGTACATAAGTATGTACATTACTTGCATGTATATAAATAAATCACCATAGCAGTAACTTCTGACAAATAACAAGCAAATTGCTCAATGATTACTGAAAATTACATTAAACTTTGGAGGGAGTTCCAAAACTCTTTTTTTGCATTGTCTAGTGAGAAAAAAATTTCTTGCTTACGTGGAATAGAACAAAACTCGTCGTTTGCACCATAACCAGCCTAATGTGTAACTCTTGTTTTTGCTTTGTGTAGTTGTACTTTCCGTTGCCAAGTATTGCTGCTATACATACATATGTATATGGTTTAAGTAAAATATTTTTTTTGCAAAAATTTACTATGTATGTGCCTATCCAAAAAAATAACGAATATACATAACTGTAAATGACAGACTTGCTTTATTAAGTCCTAATTTACACTCAGCAGGTCTTATTGCTAAGCTGATTAGTTTTTTAGGAAAGAGAGACGAGGGGAAAAGAAACTTATATGTTGCCCTCGTATCTCTCACCGACAAACTAATCAGATTAGCAAGAAGACTTGCTTAGTGTAAATAAGGACTAAACGTTTTTTAACCTTGCATGTAGCGATTTTTGAAATCCAATTCTACATATACGTATAAGACAAACAATTATTTAAATACATAAATGCTCCCATACATGTACATATAACTTTATTTGGACGTAATTCTCCCAATGATCTATCTTGCGGGCAATATTATTTTAGTAATAAAAATAAAAAGTTATAACCAGGGACATAACAATTATAGGAGAAATGACAAAAAGGTTATATTTAGCCTTAAAATTGATTAATTCAAATAATGGTTACAATAAACGGTTATCGTAAGATATCGTCGCCTTAGAGTGCAAACCTGCTAACTCACTTCAATAAAATTTTACAGGAGAGACAAAATACTGTTAACATTTTCTATACATTGGTTAATAAATTAACCTAATACGTCAAGTTTTTTCGACATGTGGAAGATTTGATGCCATCAGTTAAAGGTTTGCCACACGTTTAGTTCCATACTTAAGTGTTTACATGTATTTAATATATCGCACACTAAATCATAGAGTCACAACTCAAAAATATAGAAGTGCCTTTTCTTTTTTATAAACCAGTTAATTGAAGAAATCTATAACGACCTCAACAATTTCTTTTGCAATACATTCTTCTTCAAGAATATAAAATATCGTTATGCTTGTTTTTATGTCACATGCTTGCGACATTTGTACTGTACAACAGTTGTTTGCAACTACTCAGCATCTGACATTTTTTGAGTTGTGACTCTTTATGATTTAGTGTGCGATATATAAATGACAAACAAAATACTTTTTATATAATTTTTTAGTATACTATATATATTATATATAACACGAAATGTGTACAAAATATTTATGTATGCAACGTGATTATCAAAAGTGTAAACTATAATATTCTTTCCACTGAATAATTCGAGCAAAATTATATTAAAATTACATACATATGTATATATTTTGTAATTCAAATATAGTTGAGGAAAAATTGGTTTGTTCCATGTATAGATAATATCGCAGAATTCGGCAACACTGATGTTTTGTCGTCGGTTGGCTATTGGTTTGCGGCACGGTATGTTCAAAATACATTCTATTTGCAGCAAACCAGAAACCAACCGACGATGTGTTGCTTTATACTCTCAATAATTTTCTCTCTTAGTTACTTTCCTCCCACCGAAAACCAATTTTTTTTTTAAATTTCACATCTTTATATGAACATCCATTCATACATGCATGCATGAATGGATGGATGTACATATGTATGTACATATCTTTACAGGGTTTGCTTCCCTGAAGGAAATGTCGATGGTGAAAATGTGCTGAGTCGTTTTTGACTTTGTCACCAGTACTACTCTCTAATTAATCCCCATACAATACTTTGTGCTATAGACATTTAGTGGTAAATTTCTATACCTTACGTACATACAATTGTATGAATATTGACAAGTTGTTGCAAAAGCCACCAGAAATACACCACATCTGTTTTCTCTCTTTCTTTTATACTGACGCATAGAAGAGAAATTGTAGACAATGTACCTACTACTACAATTTTAGTGTTGACATAGATACTTTTGACCCCAGTCTGACTGCAGGGTTATGAAGCACTAACACTTTGGAAAAAAACACTAAAATATAATTTATTTGCACATACCCAGGTAGCATTTTGTAACATAATCCAATCGTTTCCGATCAGCTTACGGGAAAAATAACCGTATATGAGCTCATTTTTCGATCATAAATGATACTCCCGTTGTGAGAAAATGGTACCCTACAGATGAATCATACCAAAGAATCAGTTATGATACGATTTGCTGATTATTTTTGAGCAATTTTCATATTAAATCATTTAAATCACCTTTTTGCGGTTTGCATGATGTTCCTCTATTTTCAAGAAATCATTATTTGATCATATAAATGAATCATAAGTGAATCCTCTTTCAATCGCCCAAGTGATAAATCACTTTTTAATCATCAAAAGCGATCTGTAGAGAATCATATAAGATATTTCTGCCAAAAATGATCACCCAAATGCTAGCTGGGTATGTAGATGTACACAACAATTTTAATTTCAATGCTATGGCGGTCAAGCAGAGTGCTTTATAAAGTATTTTACTTGAGTTGAAACTAGAGGTGAGCACAGGCTATGAAATTGTGCACAGTATTGTATTTTTTTCAAAAGCAAATAGTATTTGTAGTGGTGATCGTAATTGAGTGTGAAACAAAAATAGAGAACAAGGAAACAAAAAACACACACAATCATTGTACAACAGTTGAATAGACAGTTGTGTCAAGTGTGCAATGTTTTTATTGTACACTTCATAGTGCACAATACTTCATTTCACAAACTAAAAATTTCATAAAATATTGAGTGATAATAAAACTTTTTACAACTACATATATTCATTGAGAAAGATATTATTTTTATGTTATTTGTTAGTCTTAAATTAATAAATTATAAAACGAAGAGAAGAGTGTGACCATTTTTGCAGCTAAATTCAAATGTTAAATTTAAATTATGAGCACCGAAAATTTCGCTGAGCAACGAATTTTCTATCGAACAAAATTTAGCTTTCGATGCAGTATTTTAATGAGAAAAATTAGTAAAAAGTCCAAGTGTTAAGCTATGTTTATTTTTAAGTACACAAACTCAAATTCTTAGCTATTTTTTGCCGGTTTCATTCACAATAACAACGTTCTTTGTGGAATGCTCGTTATAATACCAAATGAAAGTTCGTTCGATTGGTACTTTCGACTACAGTCGAATACCGAAAGTTGCTCATAATAGGGGCCATAATCTACACACTTTTTAACAATATAATTTATGCAACTTTCGGTATATTAGTAATTTTCACGAGTAACCCATTTCATGATGCATTTGTAACACGAGAAATGTTAATTATGCTTATAAATATGTATATAAGTTGAGGTACTAGAACTGTGATCAGCGTGACCATATTAGCTTATTTTAAGTTAAATTTAGCTTCTTGTTTTGGATTTAGCTTCAAAATTTTCATTTAGCTCAGCTTATTTTTTAGCTTTTTTTAGAAACTCATTTAGCCTTTTTTTTAATCTAAATTTTTAAAGACATAAAATTTTTGTAAGAATTATAATTTGTTACGGTTAAAAATATAAATTTGGAAAATATTTTAGAAAATACATAATGTAAATTGCTTATTTGTAAGAGAAATGGCACATTTAAAAATAGAGGACATTAATTGCAATTTTGGAATTACAATGGCAAAAGTTACATTAATATTACCCATAAGACTTTTTTGAGTTGAACGTCAGCAGCATGAATTTACTTAAAACAAAAATTAGAAATATATTTACTGTAAATAGCACTACTTCACTAAAAAAGGTTTCGTATTTCAGTATAAATGCTGTTATATTTTTCAAAGCTGGTTAATAGCCCATTCAGGCTGACACAAAATTAAGTAATTTCAAGCTCTAATTACGAACGAAATGAAAAGTGTTTATACAGGTACAGAATGACATTTGAGTTGATTTCGCAAACATCTTCTTCACTGCGGCAGACATTGAAGTACTTTTTTCAGTTGAGTAAATTCTTTGTTACACTTATATAAATTTTTTTTTAAAAAATTTTCATAATTTTAATAATTTTCAACCTTCGTTTAATTTCATATTGAATTTAAAAATTTTATTTCTCATAATTGTTGTAAATTTACTCATGTATAAATGTACACGATGATTTGCTATTTAATATAACGATATTCGACATTTCTAGCTCGAGATATGATTGGTGAAGTTAAAAAGGGTGGACAAATTAAAAAAAATAAAATATTGTTTATCTAATTTTTCGACCTTTTATATACATATGTTCAACAAAACTAATTTTTTAAGCTTTAGGTCAGTAAATTTTATATATTTTTAGTTTTAATCATTATTTCGTTAAACTTTGGTTAACTTCTTCAGGATGGTTCTTATTTTATTTGTTTTATAATTAGTTTTTGCCTCTTTTGTTTGACACACATTGTTATTTATAATTGTAAAAAACATTTGTTTGATTGAAAACAAAAAAGGCAAAAACTAATTATAAAACACATAAAATAAAAACAATCCTGAAGAAGTTAACCAAAGGGTAACGAAATATTGATCAAAACTAAAAATATATAAAAGCTACTGACCTAAAGCCTAAAAACTTTATTTTATTGAAAACTAAAATATTTCAAAAATTGTTCCACAAAAAAATTTACCTTGATTTTCGAATTCAGAGGAACAAAATACATAATTAAAATCACCACGCACCAAATGTAAATTTTCGTTGTAAATTAGTATTATTGTATAAAAACTAATTTTTAAATTTTGCTTATCAACGAAATACATTTTCAAAAAAGCTTGTTTTCTAAAAACCAACAGTGAATTAATAATTTTGCTTTGCTTTTAATGTTTTTTATTAGTGCATAATGCAAAAAAAGTGCATAATGTAAAATGAAAAACTGAAAGTTAGTATAACAGCATGTTTATAGAACCCAATATGTCCAAAATACGCGTATAAAACCTGACGTTTATCAAGTTTGTGGTTGTATAACGCGAATGTCATTTTATTTTTGTAAAAAACGTAACAAGTGACATTTTATTTGGGCTTGTATAACACGTTTTCTGCTGTCAAAACAACAAAAAGTGCACGAATGCAAAATTACATTCGTCGGTGGATCAAATTACAAATTTTATAAGAAATGAATAAAATAAAATTGATATATCCGCAAAAAAGTGAATGTTGCTACAATTAGTAAATTTTTATTTGTTTTTTTATTATTGTAAGTGGCAATTAGAGCATAAAGTTGACAACAGCCGTGCAGTTATTATTTTTGGAAATTCATTTTCTTTTCTTGCAAGATAATAGCTCATTTTATGCTACTTCATTATTTGTGTATGTGTATAAGGTTAAAGATTTCTTTTTTAAATAAAAAATTTTTATTTACATAAATACTTCCATGTTGCCGTCAAAAAGGGTTGCCTTTTTTAATGACAAAAACACAAATTTTATATGACAAAATGTTAACAAATAAAAATTATTTACAGAAAGGCAACACTGTGATTTGGCAATAAATTGGTAAGAGCGCCACACGACGTAAGACGGACGAAAAAAAATTGACGTGTTCTACAAATGCAAATTCTTACGTATTCGTGCGTGTCTTGATTGTGACGTGTTCTATAAACATGCTGTTAGTGATGAAATTTAACAAGGTTTTAAAGAATTCCATCATACAATTTTATATAACCAATTTGCCCATAATGTTTATGTTATTATTATAGTAGAAATTTGTAACCGTCTATGGCCTGCATTGGCTAGGTTATTGGTAATAAATATATAAATAAATAAGTAAATAAATAAATAAATAATGTATTTTTAACTAACAATTACATCCTAGCGTGGTTTTTAATGTGGAATTGTACAGCAAAACTCGTTAAGACATCAAATTTTTACACTTATGTATGCTAAACTCATGGCAGGTTTTCAAGAATTTAAACAAATTTTTGGTTCATTTAAAGGAAATACAATTTTGTAATGCAATAAAAGAATAAATAGCAAAAATAAGCACTTTAAAAGAAACAATGTAATTAAAAAGAAGTATGTATTAAATTTTAGCATAAGGTTTCAGCTCTATAATTATTTTTTAGATTTTTTTAAATCAATTTAGCATCAACAATTTTTAGGATGTGGTCACACTGCTTAGAACAGTAGCATGCGAACTAACACGCTCAAATAATCAACGACGCACATACATTCTACGTTGTTTGTTTTTTTTCTTTTGCACATACATACACATTATTATACCATTGTATGCTCATTTTACAGTTGTCATTCGGTGTGCACTAGTGAAATATGCTTGGACACAACAATAACTGATGCCCTCGCTTGGCAGATACACAAATGCTGTTGCATACTTTTGATAAAATTGAATGCCATTTTTAGTGTTCTCATAAAATCAAGAGCAATAAAAAGGGAGAACAATTCAATACTGTACAACATGAAGGCTACACAAACAACCATCGTTTGCAAAGCTCTATTTGAAACATCATTGTGATTCTAATCGCGTAGTGTACATGTAAACATACACAAAGTAGAAAGTTGTCATATCTTACCCTTTGTATAATACATTAAATAATGTACAGTTTATTTTCGTACACTGTACTTGAATTTATCTACTGCCCCATATACAGTATTGCGCAAAACAGAACCAACAAATTAATCCTTTTTGTATAGTCTTTAGTTTTTTCATAATACGTGCATATCAACGATGGATAAATTCACAAATATTATTTATTATGCATTAAGGAATACATTTTCACAAAGTTAATGGAATTTTTAAGTGTTCGTTGCAATTTTGGACACATTTTCCGAAAACACTCCTGCGGAATCTTGCTAAGAGGTTTGCGATGGCGTTCAAGAAAGCTGCGTTTGTCTGTAAAGCAAGGATTGGAATTAAATTAATTTTCCTGACTTTTTTTGCCCAACCTTCAAGTATGTTATGGAATACTACCGCATTGAAACACCCATAAAAATGTCATATTCCAATCGAAATGCCAAATAATTTTTATTTCAAGGATACTTTTTTTTTAATTTTTTTTTTTGGGAATGGTCTAACTTTATACGTCGGAAAATAATCACCATCACCTAACCGCTGTTATGCTTAAAACTCATTTTAAAATTTCGTGGCGAAAACTGTTTGTTAGGCAAGCACCGCATTGAAGGGATGATATACCAATTCGATATATGGACCTTGAATTCTTCAATAAGCAAATCGGTTTCCCATTTTAGTAGGATTCAATTATGGTGTGTTTTACTGAACTCCGTTTTAGGCAAAAAATAACTATAAAATTTTATGAATTAAATATAAGATGTACCTGGATTTTTTTTATCTACCCCTCCAATTTATAATTTAAAATACCTCTTGTACCGAAAAATCACAGTTGAAGAGCCACATAAGCGTTCAGGTCCTGTACAGTGCCATAATTGCCAAGAATATGGTCATACAAAATATACCGCAATTTACCCTCTGTTTGTGTTGTGTGCGGCGAATTACACGGCACCGCTAGTTGCAACAAACCAAAAGATCAAAGTGGTAAAAAATGCAGTAATTGTGGACGTAATCACACCGCTAACTACAGAGGTTGTCCTGTGTACTCTTTTGTAAAGAAGACTATGGTGCAAAAACCTAAATTAGCTCCAGCTCAATCAGCAAACGTTTACTCTGCCACTTTTCAGCAAATGAGCCAACCAGTTACTTCCCGTGTATCGTATGCAGATGCTGCTAAGGCTAGTTCTATTCCGACACAAAATGTTTCATCGCAAAATAATTCTACAAATACAAACTCAAACTTTAATTATAATCGCCTTGAAGCCACTATTGAAAATCTTGTGCAAACTATAAACAATTTTACAACAAATATGACTAGCATGATGCAAGAAATGTTGCGAATGCAGAATACTCTGCTTCAAGCAATACTTAATAAGCCATGAACACGTTAACAATATGTTTCTGGAACGCAAACGGTATTCGCCAACATAAAACTGAACTTGAGCACTTCCTCACGGAAAAAAATATTGATATAATGTTAGTATCTGAGACTCATTTGACTTCGAGAAGTCTTTTTAAAATTTATGGCTACACTATATATGATACAAAGGACCCTAGAGGAAGGGCTTGCGGTGGATCAGCAATTCTAATAAAGTCAAGACTCAAGCACTATGTTCTTGATAACATTTGTGAAGAATACCTACAAGCAACAAATATTGGCATTGAAAGTTTTTGTTCAAATTTCGTTATATCATCAATTTACTCCCCTCCCAGATTTTCAATCACTGAGAATCAATATGAGGATTTCTACAAATCTCTTGGACCTTGTTTTGTAGCAGCTGGAGACTACAATGCGAAACATACGTTCTGGGGTTCGCGCTTTGTTACACCCAGAGGTCGAGCATTGTTCAACACTATTTCAAAAATGGGCTTGGATGTCATTTCGAGTGGGGAGCCCACTTATTGGCCTACTGACATACAAAAAATTGCGGATGTTATAGATTTTGGCGTCATAAAAAATATCTCTAGGGATTTAATTCAAGTTCAAGCTTCTCTTGATCTCTCGTCCGATCACTCCCCGACGATCATTACAATTTGTAGCTCATTAAGAAGTAACTTACCTGACCCATATATGAAGATGATCAATCGTGTTAATTGGCTGGGGTTCAAAAAATATCTTGTCACGTTTTTCATTCGGCCATTCGTTGCCGGCCGGGTATACATCAACGGGGCTGCTACACTGGTAACTTACTAATTTGTTCGGCTATGCTCGTCGGGCTTGGGCGGGTGTTCGTTGCAGCTCAGTTGTGTACCACAGTTAAAGTGTACCAGTGCCTTGGTCCAAGCGTACTATAAATTTAGGGGCCGAAACATAAACAGGTAGTTTCTTCGGAACGAGTTGCATCGCGCTAGGGAGTTAGATGTGTTCCCCCTTTTTGGCCCACCCTTGGTATCCCTGCGGAATACCCCTTTTTGGTAGCACCGTAAATAATTTGCGGCTACCCCTGAATCCTAGTGAACACGCGGTGTATGCAATATAAAATAAATTCAGTTTTAACTACTTTGCTACTTATCTGTCCTTTAAATTTTGGTGCTAATTGTTTCATTCCTTCCAGATGTCTTTCCCTTCTCTCTGGCCATGCCACGGCGCCAACTCAGGGGTGTTTGCTGTTGCTCCTTAAGCGATTGGGACGTAGATGGTCCGCCTTCGGATGCCGATGTCGTCTTGTGAGTCGCGTCACGTACTGCTACACGACGTCGTTCACTCCGTGGCGACAGATGACTCTGCTCGTTCGTCGGGATAAAATCCCTGATGAGTCCGTAACGCTTTCGGTCTTGGCTGAAGTTTTCGACGGAACAATTCGTGCGGTATTGGCTGAAGTTTTCGGCGGAACAAATTGGGCGCCAGCCAGCACTTCCCAGCCTTGAGGACGTACTGCCTATCCCGAGTCTGGGTGTAACCACTGATGGGGCGGCTGCGCTCGCAGAATTGGCTGAAAGGTTCGGCGTTGATTTCTTACGCCAGCATGAGCTCCTCAGTCATGGGAGCGTCCTGCTTATCACGGCTTGGAGTGCCTGCCTGTATGGCCTCACGCAACCACGTGATGTCAGCCGATTATGGTTGCGATGGGTCGGCTCTCCGTCGCGCTATTCGCTTGTGGTGCAAGCCGACTTCCTCTATGCACGGCTCTAGAAGCAGATTTCTTTTGGTACGTGTGCTGACGGAATGGTTTCTTGATGGCGATGAATTTATTGGAAGGGGATGCTGGCTCGTTCAAAGGCCGCTGCAGAACACACAGTGGTAGGAATTGCCTGCCCTTTGTGTGCTGTTCGTGGCTCTTCTATTTTTTTGCCTTACCTCCTTTTCTCAAAAGTATCGTCTTCGTCCGCACACGTCCATTCAGCTTGCCCATTCACATTCAAAAGACCGGATCTACCGAGTACTTCCGGCATTTACCTTTTCTACTAAGCGCAACTGCCGCCAACTTCAACTACCAATTCGACTCTCCACACCATGGTTGTACTTGAAACTTTGAATTCGTTTTGAGTGTAGCCACTCTGTTCGAATCGGCTAACCTATGCAAAGCGGCACGCTACACACATCCTTTCTTGGGGGTTTGTTTCTGTTATCATATTCGCAAATGAAGTTTGCGAATATGATAAAAGAGTAGCTGTGACTAGCTTTCCTACGCTTTTAAATCCTTTGCATGAAAAACTCCTAGAGACTTTCCCTGAAGGTTTTCAATTTCGTATAGACTGTTTCCTACCACCCTCGCGATCCTACATTTAATGAACTTCCTGCACAATTTAGCGGACACCTGCTTGGCAAAATCTGATGCTTGAAAATTCCTCCTGAAAACTTCTTGGCCTACTTTAAATCGCGTGTCCCTTACTCGGAGGTTATAACGCTTAGCGTTAGTTTCATAGCTTTCATGTAGCCTGTCCTTCAACTTGTGTCTAACTATTTCCAGGAATTCGTGTTTACTCTCGAGCCGTGCTTCGGGCTCTTCAATCAAATCCAATTTTCTTGCCAACTTATAGGCCGAGGCGTGTGTCACCATGTTTGTACCGAACAGAGCGAAGTATGGCGTCATTCCGATCGCCGAATGTACGGCCGACCGTAGGGCACACTCTATTTCACATAGGTGTAGGTCCCATTCGTTGTGGTTCTCGCCTAGATATGACCTAATTGCGGCTAAAATCGACTGATTGACGCGTTCGGACGCGTTCGACTGTGGGGCATATACGCCTGTTTTGCAGTGTTCAATTCCGAATGCCTTTAATAACTCAGCGAATTCCTTACTAGTGAATTGTGGGCCGTTGTCGGATACTAACACTTCCGGACATCCAAATTTATAAAATACCTCCCTCATCAAAAAATCTACAACACCCCGTGAATTGGCATTATTCATAGCCTTCAGTAAAACGAGTTTCGTTAGATAGTCTAATACGATGAATATATAACAATTACCTCGTTTCGACCTGACGTACGGTCCCAAAAAATCTATATAAATTCGCTGAAAGGGTCTAGACGCATCAGCTTCCTTGCCCATCGGTGGCTTGAGTACCATATTGGAGGGTTTACATTCCTTGCATACCACACATCGGTTTATGTACTCCCTGACCTGTATGTTTAAATGCGGCCAATAAAAATACTCTCTGATTCTCTTAATCGTCTTGGCAATCCCACCGTGGGAGGCGTTTGGCGGACTGTGTGCGTTTTCAATGACTTTATTGGTGAGAGGTGCGGGCACCCACAGCTTCCAAGCGTGATCTTCCAGTTGTATATCACCGTTGTACATGATGTTCCGTTTGTAAACGTAGCCGTCTTTAACTTGGATGTCGGGTAGTCGAGCGCTTTCTTCTTGGCCTGTCTTGATCAAATTTAGATAATCTTCCGATTGGAACTCTGAGGCTGAAACATCCAGCAGAGGGGGAGATTTTTCTACTAGAGCCTCTATCGTATAGCGCGATAACGCGTCTGGTACAACATTTTGTGTTCCCTTGCGATGTCTAATTTCGAATGTAAATGCTTGTAATTTGAGACTCCACCGTGCCAACCTACCTGATAAGTCTTTGTGGCTCATCAGCCATTTCAAGCTTGAGTGATCTGTTATCACTACGAAGTGCATTAGTTCGATATATGGCCGAAATCTAAGTACTGATGAGACCACTGCCAGACATTCCCTCTCAGTCACCGAGTAGTTCTTCTGAGCACTAGTTAATTTTTTTGAGTAATACGCAATTGGGTGCTCACCGCCAGTTTCGTCTTCTTGAAATAGCACGCCTCCGATACCTATGTCTGATGCGTCGCACTGTACGTAAAATATTTTCGAAAAATCAGGGTGCGTGAGCACCGGACTGGTGATCAAACAGTGTTTTAATTTGTCCATAGCTATTTTGGCTTCAGGTGTAAATACGAATGTTTTTCCCTTTTTAAGCGTTTCACATATAGGCGCAGAAATAGCGGCGTAGTCATGAATGAATCTTCGGTACCATCCAGCGGTGCCCATAAAACTACGTACCTGCTCTGGGGTTGTTGGGTATTTATAGTCAACTATTGATTGAACTTTTTCTGGGTCGGGCTTGAGTTTACCTTCTCCCACCACATACCCTAAATACTTCAGCTCCCGGCAACAGAATTTCGATTTGGTCACGTTTATGGTCAGGCCAGCATCGTCGAGACATCTCGCCACCCGTTCTAATAATTCCATGTGCTCATAAAAGTTGGAAGATACCACTAGCAAGTCATCCAAGTATACGAAAACACGCTCGCGAAGGCACGCTGGGATGACTTTGTCCATTAACCGACATAACCGTTGGGCTGCATTACATAGCCCAAACGGCATGACGGTGAACTGATACAAAGGCCTCCCAGGTACCGTGAACGCCGTCTTTTCTCTACTGGAGCTGGCTAGCGGTATCTGCCAAAAGGCATCTTTTAAGTCGATGCTTGAAATAAAGTGCGTATCCCCCAGACGGCTCAACAACCCTTCTATGTGCGGGAGCGGATATGCGTCCTTAACTGTGGCGTCATTCAGCCGGCGAGCGTCCAAGCAGATTCTCACTTTTTCGCCCTTCTTCACGAAGGCGACCCTATTGCTCCAGGGGCTCTCGCTCGACTCAATGACCCCCAGTGAAAGCATTCTATCCAGCTCCGCATACATGAGTTGCTGCACAGCCGGTGAGATCGGGTAGTATTTTTCTTTCACTGGGACAGCTGTTCCAGTGTCAATGTGGTGTGTCTCGAGCGACGTTTTACCTAGTCCTTTCACAATGCATGAAGGAAATAGCGCTATAATTCTGTCCAGAACTCCTTGTTGTTGCTGATCTAATTGATGCATCCTTGGGAACGCCGGCGCCTCATCCTCGTTCACTTTCTCATTTTCGGTCCCTACACAACTAATTTCGAAGCGAATCAGGCTAAACAGCTTTATAAAGTCGACCCCTAAAAATAGTTTATGTTTGAGACTCGGCACTAAATAAAAATCAATTTCATGTGACCGTCCGTTAAAATTAATGCACGACCTTACTCGCCCTATCACCGGATTCGCTCTTCCGTCCGCTGTAAATACTTTAGACTTGTATGGGTGAATCAATAAGCTAGCCTTCTCAGCAAAGTCTAGGTAACCTTCGCCCCAGCACGACACAGTGGCGCCGCTGTCCACTAGCCCTTGGATCTGGCAGCCGTTTAACTCAATGACTGTATATAGCCGACTATCAGTGCCCTCGATCAACTTCGCCGACGCGATCTGTTTTCGGATTTCTTTTCTTTCTTTAAAACGCTGTCTGGTTTTCCTTATTTTATTCGATACCCTACCGATTATTCTTTTTCTAGCTTCCTCATATTCTCGTAACCTCATGTGGTATGGTTTGTGGGGTGGCATGTCATATATAGGCTTTTCTTCAGTTAGGTGCGCTTGCTGCCGTTGTAATATATGTACTTTTGGTTTACCTCCTTCCAGTTCACTGGTATTAGTCGATCGACTCAGCTGTTGATGTAATGAAGCTGGATAGTCAACGTGGGTATTATTGATGTCGTTTAACTTGAGTGTGGTAGAGTTTGGGTTGTGAATTGTCTTGAACGAGCCTCCAACCCCATTCGATAGCCGTTCGCCTTCCCGTTTCCCTGGCACGCGGGACACTTGGGTGTTATTACATTGTCTAACCCACATCTGAAGCAAAATATTCTGCGCCTTTCTGATGGGCAATCTTTAAAAGAATGGCCTTCTACCTTGCAGTTCCAGCATGAGACTTTATGCTCCCCGTTTAATGCCTGTATTTCCTTGTCGTGTTCCTCGCCGTCCGACTCGACGGCTAATTCATTCAGTTGTCTCGCGGGGTACCTGGCATTGGTAGGATGCAGACTGTTTAACACGTTCTCCGCTCTCCTTCCTTCTGTTCGGAAGTGGCTTAAGCCTACTGGTCTAACTGCAAACAGCAATTGTAGCATGGCTGGCCTTAAATTGTTTTTCATAATCTCCATTAGGTCTTGATCCCTTATAGGGTGGGTCTGTTGATTTCTTAAATGCACCACTGCGTTACAAAAATCATCAAAAGACTCGTGTGGTTTTTGCCGCCTATCTAAAATTTTGCGTTCAATGTCGAAATCACTTTCGAATCTGTGGAAATATGTTACCAAAGCGTTTTTCAACGTATGCCAGTCGCTTAAATTGTGATTCATCCGTCTGTATTCCCACAGCCATTCTAACGCTGGACCGCTAAGCAAATGGTGGAAATTCCGAATGACCTCTGCCCAAGGACACAAATAATCGGATTGCAGTATTTCGACCCTAAACACAAAGTCCTCAACGCTTGGCGTGCTGGGCGTACCATCAAATTTCAGCCCCCACTTGTCTATTCGGGGTTGATACCGACCAAGCTGATCGTTCGGCCTGTGGTTTAATTCTGGCTGCAATAGTTGGTGCTGAGGTGCATGTGCTGGATTATTTGCGCGTGCTTGATGACTATCGCCCGTGGAATTTCGGTAGTATTGCCTAGGATGTGGCATTCTATTGTCAGGTGCCTGTATGTTAGGCCGCTGTCGTTGTTGATGATAGTCATTACCTGGCACGCTGGAGCGTGTAGGCCTTGTGTAAGTTTGTTGTTGTTGAACTCTCATAAATTCCTGCTCGGTATGGTGGTTGTCCTGAGGCGGCTGTTGGCTTATCTGGTTGCTTGGGTCAGTTTGGTAATGTCGCGACAGTGCGCCTATAGTTGCTTGCACTATCCCCGGAATTAACTCCTCTATTCTGGCATCGACCGACCGACAAATCTCCACTTGCCTTAACCCCGTTAATGCTGCTTGTTGCGTATCTATATGCTGCGTCCGGTCTTGTACGGTCGCTTCAGTGTTTCTAAATTCAGACCTTATGTCTCTTGCGGTTAGGCTGCTAAAATCTGGCGACGGTATTGATTCATTCAATGATGCAGATGCAGAGTGTGAGGACCCTTCCTGTCGGTTTATATCTATATTCGGATTGATATTGGCTTCTCTTCGTGCTGTTTCTAGCCCTAATTCAGTTTGCGGAGCAGCCTGATTGGCTGACGCCCTAGCGTTGGTCGAAGTCGTTGGAGCCGCTGGGCGAGACATCTTCACTGTTTCCAACCCACTTCGGGTTATTACCATTACCTAGATGATCGATACGGCGTACGTGTTTGTTTCCCCTAATTCTATTTAAATACACCCCTAGTATGGAAAAGTCTTGACCCCTTTACTACTCTATTAACGCCACCTTCACTTAATAGTTGATAATTTTATTTTTGTTTCAATCCTCACTAAATGCACTTAGAAGAGGGTGAATTACTCACGGTTTGTTACTAGATAGATAACTCTACAAGCCTTATACGTATGTGGTCATCGGTTATATAAGTATCAGAGGTACACTCAGAAGAAGGAAAATGTAAAAATGAAATAGTACGTACAATCTCCTTTCCCCTTACAATACCCTAAGGAGAAATCAAAAATTAGGAGCAAATGGTTCCAAATGGAGCTTATTGGCTCAATGCCAAAATGTAATATAATTTTATATGATGCAAGTAATATAGTTATATGTATTTTTATATATATTGTATGTAATTTTATAAGTTTTTCTTATTTTTCAGTAAAGCTAACTTTATTACCTTCCAAAAAGCAATCTTATCTAGTCTAACTTGTTAGGATAGCCCTTTCGACGGTGTGTCCACTAACGAATGCTTCACTCCAAAGTTTAACCCTTTAGCTACTTGCAGTCCGGGCAAAATTTAAAATAATCTGTTTTTGTTCGCTATTGTCCCTATGTTATTTATTTACTATCTACGATCCTCTTTTTTTTCAAATTAAACGTACAATTGCTACTACCTTTAGCGACTTTACTTTTACGTGAATACGCTGTACCTGTTTGCGTATGTAACTACACTGCTGGTTTGTACTATCAGGCTCAATTGGCTTTGACAAATAATTTTTATTTATTTATTTAATTTTTTATTTATTAGTGATACATAACAGTGAGGCATCTGGTTGATGTATGGTGATGGCAAAATTTCGACGATAACTCGTTCCTATGCTCTTTTTGACCGTATACTCTCCCGAGTTATTTACTACACCTACGGTGTTTCGGGCTTGCGTCGCTACTCGGACTTGTCCATCGACTAGCCGGGACTTACACAATCCTTACACCTTATGCGTTCTATTTGAGGATGCCGCTATTAAAGCTTGGCTGTTGTATCCTTCTTTAAGTCTTGCACCCTTTATATAACGCAGCCTAGTTTTGCTACAGCCGCAAATGTCTTTCTAAAACTTTAGAAGACATGTCTGACCGTAGCAGTACTGGCGGGTATCAGTGTAGACCGCAATGTTCTTTTTATTTTATTTCTCTTCTCGAAAAATAACTCGTTTGATTGTGTCTTTAATTAATTTCAAAATTCCATGTTCACTTCGTGCCCCACGTTGGGCGCCATAATAACTGTCACGTTTTTCATTCGGCCATTCGTTGCCGGCCGGGTATACATCAACGGGGCTGCTACACTGGTAACTTACTAATTTGTTCGGCTATGCTCGTCGGGCTTGGGCGGGTGTTCGTTGCAGCTCAGTTGTGTACCACAGTTAAAGTGTACCAGTGCCTTGGTCCAAGCGTACTATAAATTTAGGGGCCGAAACATAAACAGGTAGTTTCTTCGAAACGAGTTGCATCGCGCTAGGGAGTTAGATGTGTTCCCCCTTTTTGGCCCACCCTTGGTATCCCTGCGGAATACCCCTTTTTGGTAGCACCGTAAATAATTTGCGGCTACCCCTGAATCCTAGTGAACACGCGGTGTATGCAATATAAAATAAATTCAGTTTTAACTACTTTGCTACTTATCTGTCCTTTAAATTTTGGTGCTAATTGTTTCATTCCTTCCAGATGTCTTTCCCTTCTCTCTGGCCATGCCACGGCGCCAACTCAGGGGTGTTTGCTGTTGCTCCTTAAGCGATTGGGACGTAGATGGTCCGCCTTCGGATGCCGATGTCGTCTTGTGAGTCGCGTCACGTACTGCTACACGACGTCGTTCACTCCGTGGCGACAGATGACTCTGCTCGTTCGTCGGGATAAAATCCCTGATGAGTCCGTAACGCTTTCGGTCTTGGCTGAAGTTTTCGACGGAACAATTCGTGCGGTATTGGCTGAAGTTTTCGGCGGAACAAATTGGGCGCCAGCCAGCACTTCCCAGCCTTGAGGACGTACTGCCTATCCCGAGTCTGGGTGTAACCACTGATGGGGCGGCTGCGCTCGCAGAATTGGCTGAAAGGTTCGGCGTTGATTTCTTACGCCAGCATGAGCTCCTCAGTCATGGGAGCGTCCTGCTTATCACGGCTTGGAGTGCCTGCCTGTATGGCCTCACGCAACCACGTGATGTCAGCCAATTATGGTTGCGATGGGTCGGCTCTCCGTCGCGCTATTCGCTTGTGGTGCAAGCCGACTTCCTCTATGCACGGCTCTAGAAGCAGATTTCTTTTGGTACGTGTGCTGACGGAATGGTTTCTTGATGGCGATGAATTTATTGGAAGGGGATGCTGGCTCGTTCAAAGGCCGCTGCAGAACACACAGTGGTAGGAATTGCCTGCCCTTTGTGTGCTGTTCGTGGCTCTTCTATTTTTTTGACTTACCTCCTTTTCTCAAAAGTATCGTCTTCGTCCGCACACGTCCATTCAGCTTGCCCATTCACATTCAAAAGACCGGATCTACCGAGTACTTCCGGCATTTACCTTTTCTACTAAGCGCAACTGCCGCCAACTTCAACTACCAATTCGACTCTCCACACCATGGTTGTACTTGAAACTTTGAATTCGTTTTGAGTGTAGCCACTCTGTTCGAATCGGCTAACCTATGCAAAGCGGCACGCTACAATCTCAGCAGTCATTGTACGGAAAACATTACGCTTAGAACACCCGATGATACTGAATCGAACATTGCCAATCTCAGCGAGAATATTAAACAGGCTGCTGAACATGCCACTATCTCCCATCCGCAGATTGGGTTTAATAAAATTTATTCCACAGACATTGAACGTCTAGTACGTGAAAAAAGAAGGGCTAGAAGGGAATGGCAACAGCACAGATCACCACAAAATAAAATCAGATTTAAAGAGTGCACTAAACGGCTCCAAGAGTTGCTTGCATCTGAAAAAATTGTATCTCTTAAAAATTATCTGGAGGGTCTTGATGTCACACCGGCGTCTAATTACTCTTTGTGGCGTGCTGCCAGAAAGCTTAAAACACCCGTTGAGTATAAGCCACCTCTACGCACATCTACCGGAGGTTGGGCAAGAAGCGATACTGAAAAAGGTAAAATATTTGCTGAGCACTTAAAATCCGTTTTTACGCCAAATATATGTACTGGTGTTGCTGATTTGCCGAATATAGTCGCTCTACCCCCTCAACACATAAAGTTTAAGCCGCGTGATTTACAAAAATTAATTGCCGAACTCAACCCGAAGAAAGCTCCGGGTATTGATGGAATTAGTAATCAGATGCTGATGAACTTGCCTCGTATTGCAATGAGAATCCTGTTATTCATATTTAATGCTATTTTACGACTGGAGTATTATCCACACAACTGGAAACTTGCCAAGGTTAAAATGATTCCAAAGCCGGGCAAAGATATAACCAAGGCTGAGTCATATAGGCCAATAAGTCTACTATCTACAATGTCAAAGCTTTTCGAAAAACTGCTCAAAACAAAATTGTCCCCAATTATAATTAGTAGTGGGTGCAGACCATCAATTTGGTTTTAGAAGTCAGCATAGCACCATTGAACAAACTCACAGATTGGTTCAATTTATAAGAAGAACTTTTGAGGAAAAAAAGTATTGTTCTGCGCTGTTTATTGACGTTTCCCAGGCATTTGATAAAGTGTGGCATGAAGGCCTAATTTTAAAATTGAAGACTTACTTACCAATAAACATTTTAAATCTTTTGGAAAGTTACATTATTTCCCGTAAGTTCACTGTTGCGGAAGGAGGCCTGAAACAATTTTATCTGGTGTGCCACAGGGGAGTATACTGGGACCAGTTTTATATTTAATTTATACTTGTGATATGCCAGTGAGCAGTAGTATCCATACTTCCACATTTGCCGACGATACAGCCTGCCTTAGTATGCATGAAAGCCCTGATGAGGCATCCCGCAATCTCCAGGAACACATTAGCCAGATGGAGCTTTGGTTAAACTTATGGAGAATCAAGGTAAATGAACAAAAGTGTGTTCAAGTAACATTTACTTTACGAAGAGATATTTGTTCCCCCATTTGGATTAACAATCAAGTTGTTTCTCAACATTCATATGTGAAATATCTTGGTATACACCTTGACCGACGACTTACATGGAAACACCGTATTGACTCTAAGTTAACTCAAATGAAACTTAAATTAACTCAGGTACATTGGCTGATTGGTCGAAATTCAACACTTAGCCTAGACTGTAAACTTTTAATATACAAGTCGCTTTTAAAGCCAATATGGTGCTATGGAATTCAACTATGGGGCACTGCTTCAGCTTCAAATGTAGAGAAAATTCAACGCAGGCAAAACAAAATTTTACGCATGATAACATCGGCTCCATGGTACATCAAAAATTCAAATATACATCGTGATTTGAATATGCCACTAGTGACTGAAGAAATTGCAAAATACGCAGGCAAATATCTAACAAAACTCGAGTCACATCCTAATCCGCTTGCCCGTAATATTTTGAACTTTACTGGACACATCCACCTAAAAAAGAGGGACACAATGGCTCTTATTCACAGCACTCCAGATGGGTCTTCCTGAAAATACTTTTAGTTTTTATATTTTTTCCTTTTGATTATCACTACTTATGTATTATATTTAACTATTACTAAGCTTATGTCCGACACTGGTCGGGCCTAATTATATTTTTATATTTAAGATTTGAATACTTATTGTTAGTTCATATATGAAGATACAATAAATAAATATCATGTATTATAAAAAAAAAAATCTACCCCTCCGTCAACTATAGTATTTTCCTAGTATTTAACTTTTGCAATTGCTTTCCATGGCACGGTTTCGAGTTCTACAATAATGCACACTCAAATTTCGAGATATTATAACCGCACTAGAAACAGAAAACGAGCTTTTGGATTATCCGAAATGCATTTTGCTATGATAAGCTGCGGAAGTTTTTCGTGGTGGTACACAAAACTGCACAATACGTAATTATTCTGCCGACCTATCCATCTCAGCAAATTAGAAATATATTTTTATTACACTTCTAAATAATTAACAGCCGCTTATCTAATGTTTTTAGACTCTTAAATTTTTAAATATTAGAAAGTTCAGCAATACCTACTCTTTCCCATTCTTGCTAAATCAAGCAGCAACAATAACATTAAGAAAGGCATTTTACTATTTAATATAAGGACTAATAAGTACCCTTAAGCTTGTCGACTTTGGAATTATAGCGCTATATCAAAGAGTTTATTGATTATACATTATACATTTTCCATTTTGTTGTTATTGTTATGCACAATTTCGATACATGGGTTTGAGAATGTTAGTTATTTTATTTTTCAGGAAATATCAATATTGAAAAATTAAAATGCGAATTGGTTTCCTAGTATGAATGCCTACAAAAGTTTGTTAAAAGGTCTGCTTTAAATAATCAAATATCTAAAATATTTAAATTTTAAGTCAAATAGAGTTTTTGCTGCTTTGGTTCTGCACAGCACTGTATGGTTAGCATCGCACCTTATAACTATATTTAATAAATTAAACGAACGCACGTATGTATGTGCTAGTTATCCTCTCTACTACATACAATAGATTTTCTTCACGGTTGTACAGTGATCAGAATGCATTTTCATAAAGTGAAATAATAAATATTTATTTACTTATGGATCTGCAATTGGTAACTGGTACAACCAATAAGTCTTTGCATGTAGAAAGCGATGTGGTTGTTTTTCAGTCTGTTCTAGACATTTTTTTCCATTTATTTTTCAAATATTTTTTTATATATTTTTCTACTTTTATTTTCAATAATTCTTGTTCCCCTTTTTGTATGGGAGGTGTGCGACACTTATAAGGACGGTAGGTTGATCTCCCTTGTATGTATATAATCTTAATTATTTGCCTTAAACTGTTTATTTATCATTCTTTATCTTTTTGGGTAACGCGTCATTAATGGTTGAAGAGGAGATTGGAGAAAGAGAAACCATTCCAAGACTTGCAGTTTTTATTTGCAGCAAAATGTGTCTAGACTTACGGGAAGTATTTTATTATGTTTTTCCATAGGATATGGTACTTTATTAAAAGATTTCTCGTTTTTTTCAGGTACTAATGATTTAACAGTGTGGACAGGTGTCGAGAAAATATCACAGGTAATACTTAAAGCTAAGGAAATTTTTCATCAAGAGAATCGTCATGTTTAAAATAATAAAACTGGACTTCACTAACAATTAATGGGTGGTATTATTGATTCCGCACGGAAAGGAAAGTTCGACGGAAAGAACTATCGATCGATATGGAAATTGCAATTATTCATTCCTGCGGTATACGCTTTCTGTGAAATTGATTTAACATCCCTGTTTTTATTAATTCTGACGTGATGTAGTGTCGGCTGTTCTTAAAAAAGCACTTTAAAATTTAAACATACATACATACACGCATATGTTAACACATACACATGTATGAACACATGAAATTTGAAACGTAAAAACAACAAAATATAGAAAGAAGAGTTACAGATTAATCATAGAGAGTAAGTTGGAATAAAGAAATTTTATTATAAGTTAAATTAAATTAACAGTTAATTTTTTATATTTTTATGAAAATAAAATAAACAAGTTAAATTAAAATAAGCTTTAATTTTGCAAATTTTTATTATAAAATGTTCTTTATTGACTGACTAAAAAAGTTCTTAATTTTAACGTTCTTATACTATATAAAGGTTTAGGTGTCATTAAAACAAAAGCAAACAAACAAAGAACAACACATTGCTGAAATAGCAATATGCAATATTTAGGTCACTTAAATTTGGCAAGTCAACATATTGGTAAACCAGAAATAATAAAATATAAGAATATCCAATTTCGAGAGCAAAACCCGAAAAGTCAACGAACAGAAATAAATAAAAATATCTGGTTTCAATACATTGACTTATTTCTAGTATGGCTTAATTGTAATCGTTGTTTCAAGTGTACCAACAAAGCATGAATCACAAATTCATACTTTGCTAATAGCTAATACATGACACCTTCCCCTTCAAAAGAACGAACTTACAATTTGTTTGAAATTGTATGATCGTTTATTAAACTAAGGGCTAATAAATCAGTTAATGATTATTTGTATTTTATTTTTAAATCTTATTTAAACACAAAAATTTGTTTCTCACTGCACAATTAAATCAAACTTAAACAGCCAACACTGTAGATTTAAGTGTTGTTTAAATTTTACAAACACACCATATGTTTTGTGCATGTGTGTGTTTTTTGAAGGCACGTACATGAATATCATGTGGTCGTATTAAAATGAATTTCGTTTAATTTTCGCAAATGTACAACAAATTTTTTTTTTTTTTTAATATAATACATGATATTTCTTTATTGTATCTTCCTATATGAACTAACAATAAGTATTCAAATCTTAAATCTAAAATATAATTATTAGGCCCGACCACTGTCGGACATAAATTTAGAGATAGTTATAAATAATACATATTTAAGTAGTGATAAACAAAAGGAAGAAAAAATAAATAAAAAATAAAACTTATTTTCAGTTACACCTAATTCACACGTTGATTTTTCAATGATTTTTTAAAACACGATTTTTGTAGTTTGTAGGCGAACGGTATAGAAAAGCAAAGGGGGTAGAAAAAAAATCACATTTTCCGTTTTCCGAGTTTTTTTTTAAATTTTCTTTACACATATTTTAATTTTTGGTATGTTGCTTTATTTTATTTTTTCATTCAATGCGACAACAGCTTTTTATAATAGAAAACAGTGTTACCTGTAGGTTATTTTGTCGCTAATATAGGAGTATAGGGAATATCGGACAAATATTTTATTTTGGCCAAAACGTTTCTTTATTTATAGGTATTAATAATACTTTGACAAAACGTAGGTATTTTTTATACTAAGATTGCATTTTTTTGTATATAAATAAAAAAAGAACTATAATTAAAATATATTTTTGCTCATAAGCCATTTCAAAATTTGTTTTTGCTCGAAATTACACAGACTTTTATTTAATGGCAGACACCTCAGGAAATAGAATATATGGGCATCAATTAAACAATGATTTAATAATTAAAGAAATTACACTTACATCTATCTATCTTAAATCTTAATAAACTCCATTAATGGAAAAATCTCAAATGCAGCTTTATGTTAAATTTGTATTATATATAAGATAATTTCTGAAAATCTGTAGAGAAGTATGCATTAATTTCGAACGCAGAAGTAGTCACTTTAAATATTTTAATACACAAGAACTACATATGTATGTCAAAATGACTTAAATGTTTTTAATTAATCTTTTTTTAAATTAAAATTAATGAAATTTGTAGATTTTCGTATTTGAACATTTTTTTAACATGTAGGGGAAATAGATTTTTTAAAATCTACTGGCAACACTGATACCATTTTTGAAGGCAAAAAAAATCAAACCTAGAAACATGGAAAAAATCATCGTCTGAATGTACAAGGTTTCTGGAAGCAACTTTTAAAGAGAATTAAAAATAAAACAAGATTTTTAAATCCTCGTATGAATTGGGCCTTAGTCCCATCTGGAGTGTTGAGTATAAGAGCCCTTGTATCCCTCTTTTTTAGGCGGATGTGTCCAGTAAAGTTCAAAATATTACGAGCAAGCGGATTAGGATGTGACTCGAGTTTTGTTAAATATTTGCCAGCGTTTTTTGCAATTTCTTCAGTCACTAGTGGCATATTTAAGTCACGATGTATATTTGAGTTTTTTATATACCATGGAGCCGATGTTATTAATCGCAAAATTTTATTTTGCCTTCGTTGGATTCTCTCGACATTGGAAGCTGAAGCAGTGCCCCATAGTTGAATTCCGTAGCACCATATCGGTTTCAAAAGTGACTTGTATATCAAAAGTTTGCAATCTAGACTGAGGGTTGAATTTCTACCAATCAGCCAATGTACCTGAGTTAATTTTAATTTCATTTGGGTTAACTTAGAGTCAATGTGGTATTTCCAAGTAAGCCGTCGATCAAGGTGTATACCAAGATATTTCACATGAGTATGTTGAGGGACAACTTGATTGTTAATCCGAATGGGTAAACACGTATCTCTTCGTAATGTATATGTTACTTGAACACACTTTTGTTCGTTTACCTTAATTCTCCATAAGTTTAACCATAGTTCCAGCTGGGTAATGTGTTCTTGAAGATATCGGGATGCCTCGTAAGGATTTTCATGCATACTAAGGCAGGCTGTATCATCAGCAAATGTGGAAGTGTGGATATTGCTGCTCAGAGGCATATCACAAGTATAAATCAAATACAAAACTGGCCCCAGTATACTCCCCTGTGGCACACCGGATGAGATAGTTTCAGGCATGCTCATAAAGTCTCCTTCCTCAACAGTGAACTTCCGGGCAGTAATGCAACTTTTCAAAAGACTTACAACGTTTATTGGCAGGTATGTTTTTAATTTTAAAATTAGGCCTTCATGCCACACTTTATCAAATGCCCGAGAAACGTCAATAAACAGCACAGAACAATACTTCTTTTCTTCAAATGTTCTTCTTATAAATTGGACCAATCTATGAGTTTGTTCAATGGTGCTATGCTGACTTCTAAAACCAAATTGATGGTCTGGGATGCATCCACTACCAATTAGAATTGGGGACAATTTTGACATGAGCAGTTTTTCGAAAAGCTTTGACATTGTTGATAGGAGACTTATTGGCCTGTATGACTCAGCCTTGGTAAGGTCTTTGCCCGGCTTTGGAATCATTTTAACTTTGGCAAGTTTCCAGCTATTTGGATAATACTGCAGTCGTAAAATGGCGTTAAAAATAAATAACAGTATTCTAAGTGCAATACGAGGCAACTTTATTAGCATCTGGTTACTAATTCCATCAAAACCCGGAGCTTTCTTTGGGTTGAGTTCAGAAATTAGTTTTTGCACATCACGCGTCTTAAACTTTATTTGTTGAGGGGTAGAGCGACTACATTTGGCAAATCAATTACACCAGTACATGTGTTTGGGGTAAATACGTATTTTAAATGGGCAGCAAATATGTTACCTTTTTCAGTATCGCTTCTTGCCCAACCTCCGGTAGATGTGCGCAGAGGTGGTTTAAACTCAACGGGTGTTTTAAGCTTTCTAGCAGCACGCCATAAAGAGTAATCAGATGCTGGTGTGACATCAACATTTTCCAGATAGTTTTTAAGAGATGCAGTTTTTTCATGTGCAAGCAGCTCTTGGAGTCGTTTAGTGCACTCTTTAAATCTAATTTTATTCTGGGGTGATCTGTGCTGTTGCAATTCCCTTCTAGCTCTTCTTTTTTCACATACGAGACGTTCAATATCTGTAGAATATAGTCTATTAAACCCAGTCTGCGGATAGGAGGTAGTGGCATGTTTAGCAGCCTGCTTAATATTTTCGTTAAGATTGGCAATGTTAGATTCAACATCATCAGGTGTTCTTAGTGTAATGTTTTCCGTGCAATGACTACTAAGATATTTTTTGAATCGCAGCCAATTTACACGATTTATCAAATTGGCATATGGGTGAGGTAAATCACTTCTTAATGGGCTACAAATTGTAACGATCGTGGGAGAGTGATCGGACGAGAGATCTAGAGAAGCTTCAATTTGAATTAAATCCCTAGAGATATTTGTCATAACGCCAAAGTCTATTACATCCGGAATTTTATGTATGTCAGTAGGCCAATAAGTGGGCTCCCCACTTGAAATGACATCCAAGCCCATTTTGGAAATTGTATTGAACAACGCTCGACCTCTGGGTGTAATAAGACGCGAACCCCAGAACGTGTGTTTAGCATTATAGTCGCCAGCTGCTACGAAACAAGGACCCAGAGATTTGTAAAAATCCTCGTATTGATGCTCAGTAATTGCGAATCTAGGAGGAGAGTAAATTGATGATATGACAAAATTATTGGAAAAATTTTCAATACAAATATTCGTTGCTTGTAAATGTTCTTCACAAATGTTATCAATAATATAATGCTGGAGTCTTGACTTTATTAAAATTGCTGATCCACCGCATGCTCTTCCTCTCGGGTCCTTTGAATCATATAAGGTGTAGCCATAAATTTTAAAAAGGCTTCTTGAAGTCAAATGAGTCTCAGAGACCAACATTATATCAATATTTTTTTCCGTGAGGAAGTGCTCAAGTTCATTTTTATGTTGGCGAATGCCGTTTGCGTTCCAGAAACATATTGTTAACGTGTTCATGGCTTATTAAGTATTGCTTGAAGCAGAGTATTCTGCATTCGCAACATTTCTTGCATCATGCTAGTCATATTTGTTGTAAAATTGTTTATAGTTTGCACAAGATTTTCAATAGTGGCTTCAAGGCGATTATAATTAAAGTTTGAGTGTGTATTTGTAGAATTATTTTGCGGTGAAACATTTTGTGTCGGAATAGAACTAGCCTTAGCAGCATCTGCATACGATACACAGGAAGTAACTGGTTGGCTCATTTGCTGAAAAGTGGCAGAGTAAACGTTTGCTGATTGAGCTGGAGCTAATTAAGGTTTTTGCACCATAGTCTTCTTTACCAAAGAGTACACACGACAACCTCTGTAGTTAGCGGTGTGATTACCTCCACAATTACTGCATTTTTTATCACTTTGATCTTTTGGTTTGTTGCAGCTAGCGGTGCCGTGTAATTCGCCGCACACAACACAAACAGAGGGTAAATTGCAGTATGTTTTTGTATGGCCATATTCTTGGCAATTATGGCACTGTACAGGACCTGAACGCTTATGTTGCTCTTCAACTGTGATTTTTCGGTACAAGAGGTATTTTAAATTATAAATTGGATGCGTCTCTTTTTTTTTTCAATTTTATATCATTAGGCTCAAGTTCAACACGAAATAGGGGTTGGGGAATCTTTTCTCTATTTATTATATTGGACACATTTTTTACCTTGAACCTCTGGAGGACGAGTGCATCTTTTATTTCTTCGGGGGCAACATAAGAATCTATGCCCTTCAATACGATCTGCATGCCTTTAGCGCTCTTAAGCTGGTATGTGTAGAAGCTTGTTTTACTTTTTTCAAATTCAGCAACCATTTTGCGGAAATCAGTTTCGTCATAGATTTGAATTTTCGTTTAATCGATATTGCCATGTTTTATTGGAACAATGTGAAATTTATTCTCACCAATTACCGAAATTAATTTCTTAATAAGAGCGTTTGAATTTTTTTCTCTCAAATATATTGGTGGCGGCTTGGAGGTTTTTTTTCGCGGATATATCAGGTGTGTCGTTGTCATCTTGCAATATTTGAAAACGATTAGTAGATGATGCGCTGTTATCCCTAGATACCTTTGAAGCAGATGCAATTTTAGTAGAATTAGGGCTTCGCCCGCGCTTTCCCACAATAATATATCGGTCCATTCCAATTTGGACCTTGGGTTTTGGGCTTTTTTATTTTCAGTGACTAATTGAGTAAGTGATGAATCGGATGATATCGCTGATTTAAATGACGAAGTAGTAGGCAACTGTAATGTTAACGAATCAGTTGACATTGGACAAAGCGAAGTTGATCGCTGACGAAAAATTGGCTTAGCCGTTAAAAAAAGTCTGTCATCAAGTTTTTTATTTATTTTTTTTTAAATTAAGATCATCAGAACTCACAGTAAGTCTATCATCAAATTTGTTATTTTTATTGTTATCATTAAGATCATCTGAGCTCACAGTAAGATAGGCATTTCTGCCGTTATCACTCACTTCGCAATTATTTGTTTTCGAGGTACTCATATAGAGTATTCCTCAAGGGCACTTTGTAAGTGTATTCCTCAAGGGCACTTTAAGTTATTTTGTTTACGGTTGTTTTTGTTTTTTTTTGTTTTAGTTATTACTGTCTATGTAAAAAAAAAATATTAGCAAAGCAAAAATAGCTTGTTTATCAAAGTTAATGTACAACAAATATTATGTACTACAAATATTTTTTTTTTGTATGGTTTTTTTTTTGGTTTAGTATGTAAAAAGAAATTCTGCTAATACTTCTGTTCACTATGAAGGTACAACGAGAACAACACATATTTTCATATCATGAAATATATAAATAGAAAAATGCATTCTGATGCTCTTTTTGTATCATAAAATGTGTTTTTTGCTATTTCACTTTTCTGCAAATTGATAAATCAACTTTCTTGTTTATATTGAACAGCTGTTTTTTGGAAAGCTTTCCATAATATTGTAGTGCTACCGTACTTTCAACTTAATTTGATAATAACTTTAATTAACCACTGAAAAAATGAAAGTGTATTTAAACACATTTTAATTTTTAATGAAAATTAACTCAAACTATATTTAAACATTCACTGATTTATTAGCTATAATACAATTTTATTATATATATATCAGGGTAGGAAAAAATTCTGCTCGCAAATGCTATTTTATTTTTTTCGTTCGTTTTAAAATTTGTTTTCGGAATTTTAAAAATAAAATTCGGAAAAGAATTCTATTTTAAATTCTTGTTTTTTTTTCGTTCTCCTCGCAAACGAATTAAATCAACAAAAGTTAATTTAATTCATTTGCGAGGAGAACGAAAAAAACCAAGAATTTAAAATAGAATTCTTTTCCGAATTTTATTTTATAATTCTAAGGAACGAATGCAAAAGAATAATTCTTATAAAATTCGTTAGGCAGCCAATTGAGTTCTTTTTGACATATCATTGCCTAGCCCAAACCACTATAGCTATAGAGCTGAAATTTGGTGTGTAGATTCCTCTTCCGATGTGTAAGTCCACTAAGAAGGGATTTTTGAAAATTCAAAGGCGAAAAGGGTAAAAAGGGGTAAAAAAGGGTAAAATTGGTATCTTTATATCTCGGAATCTACATTAGATAGACTAAAAATTCTAAAAGCATACGAATGCTGGTAAAAAATAAGCCGACACGTATTTGGTACTTTTCCAATATGTGTACTTTTAGGGGTAAAAAGGGGGTAAAAACTGAATGTTGGTACCTTTTTTGCACTCGACATATCTTCAAAATTATTTAACGTAGCAGAAAGCTTTTTGGTGCGTTCCTTTCTTCTGGACAGAATCTTGAATGGGTTTGACACTTTCCGAAAATTTGCACTTAAAAGGGGTACAATTTTACCTGTTTTCGGTACCTTTATGTTAATGATAATGTACACATATACATACATGTAAAAATAATTTACTATGTTTTCTTACCGGTCAGTGGAAGCTGGGATAATAAAATTTCTGTTATTTTGAACTGCTCAAAAAGTGCCAAGGGGGTAAAAACGGGTAAAAGCGGGTAAAATTGGTATCTTTATATCTCGGAAACTACATTAGATAGACTAAAAATTTAAAAAGCATACCAATGCTGCTAAAAAATAAGCCTTTTTAAAAAAAATACTTTTTGGAAAAAGTACTTTTTAGAAAAAGGCGCTTTGTGGCAAAAATACTTTTTAGAAAAAGGTACTTTTTGGAAAAAGTACTTTTTAGAAAAAGGTACTTTTTAGAAAAAGGTACTTTTTAGAAAAAGGTACTTTTTAGAAAAAGGTACTTTTTAGAAAAAAATACTTTTGAGAAAAAGGTACTTTTTAGAAAAAGCCGCTTTGTGGGAAAAATACATTCTAGAAAAAGGTACTTTTTGGGAAAAGGTACTTTTTAGAAAAAGGTACTTTTTGGGGAAAGCACTTTTTAGAAAAAGCCGCTTTGTGGGAAAAATACTTTCTAGAAAAAGTACTTTTTGGGAAAAGTACTTATTAGAAAAAGGTACTTTTTGAAAAAGGTACTTTTTAGAAAAATTTACTTTTTAGAAAAAGGCGCTTTGTGGGAAAAGTAATTTTTAAACAAGGTACTTTTTGGGATGTTGTGAATCAGAATTGATCAACCCTCGTACCCGTACATTGCACAACTTTGTTAACGCAGCAGCAACCAGTTCATTCACTTGGTTGTTTGCTAAATTCTTTGCGTTGACAAATTGTGCAATAGTAATATTTCGTAATTGGGTCAAAAGCTAAATAACATTAAGGAAATAGGTTAGCAAGTTAGCATAATAATAATAGCTGTTAAGCATAATATTAATGTTGAAATATATTTAAGTATGATTAAGTTTTGTATAAATAGTTCGATTTAAGAAAGCAACAGTTGAGTTGTATTTTGGCAGTTGTAATAGAGAGTAGTATTTAGGAGTTGTATTAAGAAGTTGTAATGGTCTTGTATCTTAGCAGTCAAAAGTTAGAGTCATACCTGCGATTCCCACGGGACCCTCCAGGTTTAAAATTGTAAATTAAAATAAGATACTAGTTTTTAGTAACAAAGCCTTTTTAAAATAAATCTTTTAAATATACTCAAGAAAAATCCGTATTTAAATTAAAAACACAACATTTTGGCGCAGCCGGTATTAGCAAGAGTACAGTTTGATACCTTTTTGGCAGTTTGAAGGAAGTATATTGATATTGGAAAGCTATTTTAGCTCAATTTAATTTTAATATACTGAATTAAATTGTTAAAAGGATACGTTGTTCTGTATACCAACATTTACTACACAACGCAAGGTTTTAATGAGCTATTTTAGCTGCTTTAAGTTGCACAGACTTTGGTGGTAAACTCAACGACGATCAAACATTTGCTCGAGACAAATGGGACCAACACAAATGGTAAAAATATTTATATAAGTGTTGAATTAGTAAATTAAACTAGATAAACGCATAGTTAAAAATTCAAAATGCTTAGCAGCATTTAAATAGAAGGAAAGTTTGTTTGCGAAAGTGAACATTGTAAATAAAAGTGGATTTAGGAAGTTTTGCTTGAGCTATATGGAGGATTTGAAAAAAAAAATTACAAAAGACACAAGAGGAGACCAGGGAAATTTCTGAGCGAGTGTGGAATCTCATAAAGTACCTTAACAATACCAAAGAGTATATAGAGTTAATAAAGCATAAAGTGAGGAGCCAGGGAAACATAACCGAATTTGAAAAGATAGATATTTTATTGGAAGAACTACAAGTGCTACATGAACATCAACAAAGTTCAGCTATATCTAAGGAAATAGAAGAATATTTACACGTTAACCGGATTTTGAAGCAGCAGAACGAAAGCTTAAGAAAAACCATTGAAGAAGCTGAACAACAGATTCAAGACAGCGAACAGAAGACACAAGCATTTAAGGACTTCGCGCAGCGCGTTAACCCTAACTTGACTCCCGATCAGTTGTAGCAAGTCATCGAAAATAGAAAGGTGATAGAGGAAAAGACTCAACAAATCGAAACGCTGAAGTCAAAGATACGAAACTTCCAAGGAGAGACGAGGAAAGTGATTACAATTAACACCACAACAAGTAGTAACAACATGACAACTTTTACCGAACTCTTGAAAACCATATCCCGTGTGGTACCAATTTTCTACGGAACTGATGGGCCAGAACTGGCAAGGGAAGCCAAGAAGTTTATTGAAGGATGTATGATAGCAAAGGATAAACTAGAAGAACCAGGTAATGTGGTCGACATAATCAAATGCATCAAAACTAGATTATTTGGAAATGCTTACTCATATTTGCACAATAAAGAGTTCACAACAATAGAAGCCTTATGTCAGGCTATTAGAGAAAAATTTGTAAAAGGCAAAACTCTAACAGAATTGCAAGAACTAATTTTTAGTAGTAAGCAAGGTCCAACGGAGACAGCGTATGTATTTGGAGAGAGACTAGAAGGACTACTTACAGATGCCACAGAACTAATTGCAGCACAATGGCAAGAAGTTTCCCATCAAAAATCTATGATAGATCATTGCAACCAATCCGCAGTAAGGAGTTACATAAGAGGATTACGAGATCCTAGATTGATGTCAAAATTCATCGGACACGAAAACGAAAAGCTATCTGCCCTGCTGAAAATCACCAAGGATGCTCACAATCTCTTTGGTTCTAATATGAAACCTTCAAATATCATGACAATGCATACCGAGGAACCTTTATATGATACGGTCCAGCAGTTGATAAAAGAAGTCCGACAACTATCCATGCATCAGAAGACCTGTAACCATTCAATGCCAAACAGTAATTCACGAGAAAACTCAAAATACTGGAGCCCTATGATAGACGAATGCTATAACCAAGGAAACAATATGTGCTATAATCAAAGCAGACGACAGGGGCATAACGAATGCAATTTCAGAAGGAATATAAAACCTCCAGACTATGGAATAAATAGGCAAAATTTCACAAGCTCGAAAACTCAAAATAAAAGTGAAACTAGGTATAACAACAACGAGGAGCGTCGCTGTTTTAGATGCAATCAACAGGGTCACATTTCTACTAATTGCCCAAGAAACAGACGGAGTATAAATAGCGATAATAGAAATGGCATCAATAGAGGCAACAATGATTTAAACAGAAGCAGATATAATTACAACAGCAATAATTCGGGAAACGAGAATCGGCCCGGCCAAGATTAATGGACCGGAATGCCGAAAAATTTAGAGAAATTACTATTGAAGAAAATGAGAATAAAACACACCACGTAAGAACTAACTATGAAGAAGCTTTTAATATCATAAATTTAGATATTAACAATATACACTTGACAGAGGAGCAGGATAATCAGAAACAGCAAGACAAGGATAACATCGAATTAATATCTGGTGCAAGACGCACAGATTTAGTAAGAAACCCCCTGAATAATATGGCAATGATGACATGTAATGATATAAATAATAGGATAATTAAGGACGGAAACGTCGCAGAACATCAAATCAACCACTCAGAGTACAAAAATGAACTGAGACTGGAGAGTGATGTTAGTAGCAATGAAAGTTGTGAGATAAACGATGCGTATATAAGCTTCCCTTGTAGAGAGGCAAAAGAGGAAAAATTACTACTGTTGGTAGACTCAGGCGCTGATACTACACTAGTAAAGGAAGAAGCCTTGACATCGTGCATAAAAGTTAATGAAAATGAGAAGAAAACCTTGTCAGGAGCCTTTGGAGGAAACATGAGTACCAAAGGAACTATAACTGTGAACCATAAATACGTGGACAAACTAAGTGCACATAGTACCAAAGGGCACAATTTTGCCAGCAGATGGTTTGCTGGGCCGAGATATGATGTGGAATAGGTCGGTTATCGACACAATAAACAAAAACATAAAATTTTTTGACAACCAGAGAGAAATAGTTTCCTTGCCACTTGTTTCAGAAATTCCTCCGTTATATATATCCGAAAATTTTTCTATAAAAGGACGTTCCCAGGGAGTTGTATCAGTAGTAGTAACCAAGGCTACGGGAAAAATAATAGTAAATAAACTAGAAATTTTACCAGGGATTTTTGTGGGCGAAACCTTAACATCGATCAAAAGGGGAATAGGTTAGGACCATATGAAATTGTAGATATACCAACACGTGTAAACATAAAATTGAGAGCAAAAAGGTGTGAAAAGGTCTAATATAAGAATTTAGTAAAACCCTACAAGGAACGGCATTTAATATAAGGTATATGGTGACCTATATAGGATAATTGATCATCCAGTTATGATCCAGGCTATTTAGTTATAAATTTATAAGGGAGAGCATTGATCTTATTTTACTTTTTTATATAAATTTGGCTTCAAATGTAGAAAATTGTTTAACAACAGTAAATAATTAATTTCCGGGTACTTTAAAACAAACAAAAAACACAAATATGCTTACTAAAACGTTTCTTTAAATAATAAAAAAAAATTAAACATAAAAAAAAGTTAGTTGAATAAACCCTCGCTACAATACGTAATTGCAATTGAGCAAAATCGTTGACAAAAGGGAAATGATACAAAAATAAAGAACTTTTTTAACTGCAATACGAGCTTGAGGAAAGTTAAGCTAGATCAGTTATGCATTGTACGGTATGAGCTGGCGAATACGTGCGTCAACAACCTGAAGTATCAAAGTGCTGATGACGTATTTATTTGTTCTACATGCCGTGTATATGCACACTTGTTATCATGTTCTTATTTTTATTAATTTTAAGTTCAACAACTTTATGTTGACATACTTTAAATTTGATGACCATTTAAATTCAGTAATTTTAGATTGAAAAACAAAATAATAACAATGACAAACAGTAATTATTTCGAAAGAAAAGCATTGCCAACTAATGAAATTGTAAAGGCGAAATAATAATGAATCTTTAAGTAAAATTAATATATTGAAAATCTATAGGTGTATTTCAGTATGGTCAAATATTTAGTAATTAAATGAATAATAAAGTAAAAAAATATATATGTATATAGCAAAAGGTAAAAAATGTCTGTACGTATTTGAAAAAAAACACCAAAAAATTATTGTTAGAATTTCTTGTATACCATAAAGATAAGTGCAACAGCGGCTCAATAATTATCCCCAGAAGCAAGAAAACTGACAGAAATGCAGATAACGCAAGGCGCATAGTCTCCTGCAGCCAACAACATTACTGACCGAGTCTTCAAAAACAAAGTCAACAAAAGCTGAAGCATCAAGTAATTCTCTTATTCGACGGGCATAGTACATTGTTGACAGATAATGAACCAGAACTACATGTGAGATGAATTATTGACTGCCATAGCAGAACTCCCAGTAGTCTGCAGGGTCAGATTACTCCGGGAGTCAAGTCCCAGTAATACTTCAAGGAAAATCTTTGTATAGATTACAACTCTATGAAATCAACTACAGAATATTGATATTCATTTGAGTACACCTAAATCAGTCATTTTACGGATTTATATTCTAATATCCGAAGTGAGGAGGTTTTTGGGACTGCAATCCTAAAATCAGAAAGTAAGATGGTTCATCGCAAATTGGTACATTCAGCTTTACTACAAGCAGCTCAGTAACCGAGATATTGAAACTATAGTGAATATAGAAACTCTACCTTTAGCCAATTGATTGAAAATTAAAATTAACTAATGAATTGAATGAGGAGTAACTTCAAAGTGGATTCAAATGGACAATTAGTTAGCAGTTGTTACAGATGTACAACATTATATGTCCAACAAGCTGATATGTGTAATAACAATGTTTTGATGTGATGAACCACCAAGGTATATACCCCATATGAAAGTCTACAGGTCATTCATTCCAAGATGGGTGCTCACGTTCATGAGGCCGTCGGGTTACAGTTGAAACTAACCATCCATTGTGTAAAATCACCATTTTGGACCCTTAGAACATCTAGTCTCAACAGAGAAAAATTTTATTGGCTTAGCTCCCGAAGATGCTGATTTCTCGATACACCTATGTTCGGCAGAGAACATTGTCCGTGGCGATTCTGTTTTATATCTTAACAGAGGAACACAAACCAAATCATGTCAACCTGACTGAGAGCTAAGGAATTATGAGATCAGAATGCAGCGTATTTTCTGTACGTTAAAGGGGGAGTTATGTTATGAGTCCGTTTCGCTTACTGTTTAGCTACTTAGAATATCATAAGATCAACTACATTTAAGATTATATAATATGTAAAAGCATTTGATCCAAATAGTATTCTTGGAAAATATCTATAACTAGATATTTTCTTCTGCCAAGGGGGGAGGGATGTTGTGAATCAGAATTGATCAACCCTCGTACCCGTACATTGCACAACTTTGTTAACGCAGCAGCAACCAGTTCATTCACTTGGTTGTTTGCTAAATTCTTTGCGTTGACAAATTGTGCAATAGTAATATTTCGTAATTGGGTCAAAAGCTAAATAACATTAAGGAAATAGGTTAGCAAGTTAGCATAATAATAATAGCTGTTAAGCATAATATTAATGTTGAAATATATTTAAGTATGTTTAAGTTTTGTATAAATAGTTCGATTTAAGAAAGCAACAGTTGAGTTGTATTTTGGCAGTTGTAATAGAGAGTAGTATTTAGGAGTTGTATTAAGAAGTTGTAATGGTCTTGTATTTTAGCAGTCAAAAGTTAGAGTCATACCTGCGATTCCCACGGGACCCTCCAGGTTTAAAATTGTAAATTAAAATAAGATACTAGTTTTTAGTAACAAAGCCTTTTTAAAATAAATCCTTTAAATATACTCAAGAAAAATCCGTATTTAAATTAAAAACACAACAGGGAAAAGTACTTTTTAGAAAAAGGTAATTTTTAGAAAAAGGTACCTTTTGGGAAAAGTACTTTTTAGAAAAAGGTACTTTTTAGAAAAAGGTACTTTTTAGAAAAAGGTGCTTTTTAGAAAAAGGTACTTTTTAGAAAATGGTACTTTTTAGAAAAAGGTACTTTTTGGGAAAAGTACTTTTTAGAAAAAGGTACATTTTAGAAAAAGGTACTTTTTGGGAAAAGTACTTTTTAGAAAAAGGTACTTTTTGAAAAAGGTACTTTTTAGAAAAAGGTACTTTTTAGAAAAAGGCGCTTTGTGGGAAAAGTAATTTTTAAAAAAGGTACTTTTTGGGAAAAGTACTTTTTAGAAAAAGGTACTTTTTAGAAAAAGGTACTTTTTGGGAAAAGTACTTTTTAGAAAAAGTACTTTTTAGAAAAAGGTACTTTTTGGGAAAAGTATTTTTTTGAAAAAGGTACTTTTTAGAAAAAGGCGCTTTGTGGGGAAAATACTTTTTAGAAAAAGGTACTTTTTGGGAAAAGTACTTTTTAGAAAAAGGTACTTTTTACGAAAAGCACTTTTTAGAAGAAGGCACTTTTTAGAAAAAGGTACTTTTTGGGAAAAGTACCTTTAGAAAAAGGGTGGTTACTCTTTTCATATTTTGGTTACAAAAATATTTAGGTTGTGGCAACGCTGTTTGCAAGCACCCTCGTTAGGGTTGTAAACAAGTACAGTAACGGAAGAGAAAGAGAGCACATTCCACACACAAATGTGTGTACATATTATTTTATGTACAACAAATATTCATTGTCTACGTCAGAAAATAAAACCACTGACCTGTGCAATGCGGAATCTTGATTTTTTATTGATTAATCTCGCCTCTCTTCAAATAACAAAACTCTACAGAAAATGTTTAACATGCCTTCTCATGTGCAGTGATGTGCTGCTCATTTCTTGTGCCACTCAGAAAATGAGTAGTGCCAATTTGCGCTTGCTCATATGTGTGCAATAAGAACCAGTGTTGCCAATGAAATTTCGAGAAAGTTATATTTTAGTTTCTAGAAAGATAAATTTTTTCGCAAAAAGACACATTTTGAAAAAATTTTGAAAATCCATTTTTAACATTTAACATTTATTAACATCGCATTTTTATTTAATTTTTAATGAAAATTGTAAAGAAAATGATATCATGTAAGCTCATTTTTATATTTATTGAAGTCATAACTACTAGTCATCAAAAGATACGAAAAATGTATCTTTCGTATCCTAATGGCATCACTGATAAGAACACAAAAAATCCCTCTTAGGCTTAAATTATACGTGACATAGCCATAACGCCATAGCCATAACCAAACCAAAATTCAATTAATTTCTATGGTGAGAGTAAGAGTGAGAGAGACTCGCCATAACTCTCACCATTGAATTTTGGTTTGGTTATGGCTATGGCGTTATGGCTATGTCACGTATAATTTAAGCCTAAGAGGGATTTTTTGTGTTCTTATCAGTGATGCCATTAGGATACGAAAGATACATTTTTCGTATCTTTTGATGACTAGTAGTTATGACTTCAATAAATATAAAAATGAGCTTACATGATATCATTTTCTTTACAATTTTTTTCAAACTTTTTTCAAAATGTGTCTTTTTGCGAAAATATTTATCTTTCTAGAAACTAAAATATAACTTTCTCGAAATTTCATTAGCAACACTGGTTCTTATTGCACACATATGAGCAAGCGCAAATTGGCACTACTCATTTTCTGAGTGGCACAAGAAATGAGCAGCACATCACTGCACATGAGAAGGCATGTTAAACATTTTCTGTAGAGTTTTGTTATTTGAAGAGAGGCGAGATTAATCAATAAAAAATCAAGATTCCGCATTGCACAGGTCAGTGGTTTTATTTTCTGACGTAGACAATGAATATTTGTTGTACATAAAATAATATGTACACACATTTGTGTGTGGAATGTGCTCTCTTTCTCTTCCGTTACTGTACTTGTTTACAACCCTAACGAGGGTGCTTGCAAACAGCGTTGCCACAACCTAAATATTTTTGTAACCAAAATATGAAAAAAGTAACCACCCTTTTTCTAAAGGTACTTTTCCCAAAAAGTACCTTTTTCTAAAAAGTACTTTTCCCAAAAAGTACCTTTTTCTAAAAAGTACCTTTTTCTAAAAAGTACCTTTTTCTAAAAAGTACTTTTCCAAAAAGTACCTTTTTCTAAAAAGTACCTTTTTCAAAAAAGTAGTTTTCTCAAAAAGTACATTTTTCTAAAAAGTATTTTTGCCACAAAGCGCCTCTTTCTAAAAAGTACTTTTTCCAAAAAGTATTTTTTCTAAAAAGGCTTATTTTTTAGCAGCATTCGTATGCTTTTTAAATTTTTAGTCTATCTAATGTAGTTTCCCAGATATAAAGATACCAATTTTACCCGTTTTTACCCGTTTTTACCCCCTTGGCACTTTTTGAGCAGTTCAAAATAACAGAAATTTTATTGTCCCAGCTTCCACTGACCGGTAAGAAAACATAGTAAATTATTTTTACATGTATGTATGTATATGTGTACATTATCATTAACGTAAAGGTACCGAAAACGGGTAAAATTTTACCCCTTTTAAGTGCAAATTTTCGGAAAGTGTCAAACCCATTCAAGATTCTGTCCAGAAGAAAGGAACGCACCAAAAAGCTTTCTGCTACGTTAAATAATTTTGAAGATATGTCGAGTGCAAAAAAGGTACCAACATTCAGTTTTTACCCCTAAAAGTACACATATTGGAAAAGTACCAAATACGTGTCGGCTTATTTTTTACCAGCATTCGTATGCTTTTAAAATTTTTAGTCTATCTAATGTAGATTCCGAGATATAAAGATACCAATTTTACCCTTTTTTACCCCTTTTTACCCTTTTCGCGTTTGAATTTCCAAAAATCCCTTCTTAGTGGATATACACATCGGAAGAGGAATCTACACACCAAATTTCAGCTCTATAGCTATAGTCGTTAATAATAAAATCTCCTTTAAAAAATTTAAAGTCATTGCTTTGGATTATTTGTATTTTTAATTTAATCGCGAATTCTATTTTCTTTTCGTTTGCAAATTTTATTTTTAAATTTGCGAGAGGAATTTTATTTTGCATTCTTGGGTTTTTTTTTCGTTCGCAAATTTTATAAATAAAATTTGCGAATTAAAAAGAATAATTCTTTACAATATGGAAAATAAAATTTGTTCGAATTAAATTCGTTTGCGAAAGAAATTAATTCGAGCACTCTTCCTACCCTGATATATATATTTTTTTTTTATATTTATATAGTTTTGTTTTCTAATTATTAATATTAATTTTTATTTTATGTTGGGCGCCCGTTTTAATTTCCTTATTGCTATAATTAAAGTAATGGATTAAATATCAAATATTACATAGCTAATTTTAATCTATTTTTATGAATTACAATTTGTTTATTTTTCTTAGATAATAAAGTACAATTATTTTGATCTATTTCTATGATTTTATATGGTCCTTTATAAACATTAGCAAGTTTATGACCTGCTTCATTTTGAACTAGAACAATATCATTGATTTTAAAGTTTATTTCATTTGTGATTTTGTCATATTGAGCCTTTTGTTTTTCTTTGTTTTTTATTGAAATATTGTTGGCAATTTCCTTTACATAACTATTAAAATTATATACCGGCTCTATAATACTATCCTTTAAAGGTTTAAAAATATCTGGTCTTTTACCGAATACAAGTTCAAATGGACAATAAGTGTGAGTTGTGGATGGTGTAGTATTGTAACAGTAAGTAAAGTAAGGAGTCCATTGGTCCCAGTCATCGAGTTTTTGAGAAATGTAAGATCGAATATATTGATTGAATGTTCTATGCGAACGTTCTACGGTTCCCAAAGTTTGATGGTGATATGGAGTGGAATGTTATAATTTTATATTTAATAATCCCGACAGTTCTTTAAGGATCTCATTTCTATATTCAGTACCCATATCTGTTAGAATTCGCTTCACTGGACCGTGTATTAAAATCAAATTCTCAAAGATCGCCTTTGCAATTGATTTGGCAGATTTATTACAAATAAGAACAGAAATTAAATATTTCGTAAAATCACAAATCATCGTAACTACATATTGATTAGAACTTTCTGAAACAGGGAGTGGTCCTATAGTATCAATTACCACTATATCAAATGGCTTACTCGGGGTGGGGGTTATAGTTAATTTTTCTTTAGGATGCTTTGCGGTTTTATTCATTTTGCAATCAATACAATTTTTGACATACCTTGATACATCTTTTGTCATGTTGTTCCAAAAATAAAATCTTTTGATTTTATTCAGCATTCGAGTGATTCCTGGGTGTCCACCAAGTAGGGGATCCTCGTGAAATTTTTTCAAAATATTTTGTTTTTCATTTTCATTAAAAACTGTTGTAACAGCATTATTACCTATCTGTTTAAATTCTTCTATTTTAATTTATTTAAATATGACGTCATTTAATTGCATTTGGAATTTTCTTAAACTCATTTGACAGGCTTTTTTTCAAGCTCTAAGAAAAATTTACCTAAGTCTATGTTTCTTTTTGTCAAATAGTTGGTTTTATCAATGTTGAGAATTATCTTTCCTCCCTTTAACAAGGAACAACCTCGGTTGTGGGTTAAAATGTTGGGAAGTTTTTTCAATTGGCTTGTCACAATGCCTTCAATGATTTTCAGTTCATTACTAGTTTGTTTTTTAAGTTGCGTTCTAGTTTGTACCTTTAATACTTTACATGCCTGTATATCCTCGAAAGTGATTCTTGATAGGGCGTCCGCTGTTACATTTTCTTTTCCTTTCACATATTCTATTTCAAAGTCATATTCTTCGAGATCCAAACGGACCCTAGTAAGTTTTGATGAAGGATTCTTCATGGAGAATAGATAAGTGAGTGGCCTATGATCTGTTTTTATTATAAACTTTTTCCCATAGACGTATGGCCTAAAATAATTGATAGCCCAATGAATAGCTAAAAGCTCTTGTTCTATGGTTGCCTTATTTGACTCACCTTTAGTAAATGATCTGGAAGCATATGCCACTGGTAGTAACATATCCTCGTGTTTTTGACTTAAAACAGCACCACATGCTAGCTTGCTGGCATCCGTTGTTATATAGAACGTTTTACTAAAGTCTGGATATTTCAATATATTTGGTCTTATAAGTGCCTTTTTTAAATAATTAAATGAACGCTGACATTCATCAGTCCAATTGAATGTCACATTTTTTTTTGACAAATTTGTCAGAGGCTTGCTGTAACTTGCAAAATTTGGAATAAATTTCCTGTAGTAGTTACAGAAAGCTACAAAGCGTTTTGTTTCGTCGCCACTTTTGGGTATGGGATAGTCTTTAATAGTGTTATACTTAGAACTGTCTGGCAAAATACCTTCATTCGTACATTTATGACCCAAAAATGTAACTTCATGTTGAAAAAACCTACACTTGTCAGGATGTAACTTGAGGTTGTATTTCCTACAAGTCTGAAAAACCTCTCTTAAATTTTTTATCATATGGTTTTTTGAACAACCAATGACAATAAGATCATCCATATACAAAAATGCTGTCGATGGTCTTAAACCGGAAAAAGCTAACGTTATCATGCGCTGGAAAGAATTTGGGGAAATTTTTAATCCAAAAGGGAGTCTTTTAAACCTGAACGACCCCTTAGTTGTTGAGAAAGAAGTTATGTCTGTTGAATTTTCCTCCAGTTCAATTTGATGAAAGCCTGACATAAGGTCCAGAGTAGAAAAGTATTTGGATCTTCCTAGTTGATCTAACACATCGTCAATGCGAGGAAGTGGGAACTTATCTGATAACAATTTTTTGTGAACCTGACGGTAATCAATTACCAGACGCCATCTTTTGTCCTGATTGCCCTCTAATGATTTTTTCGGTACTAATAAAACTGGACTGTTATAAGGTGAAAAAGATGTTTCCACTAAATCATCTTTAATCAGTTTGTCAACCTGTTTCTCGATTTCTTCTTTCTGCGTTTCTGATATTCTATAATTTTTTATATATACTGGCAAATCATCATTTAGTCTTAATTTTTGTTTGTAGTGATCGGTTCGCTTTCCAATCCAAATACATCCAAAAATTCTTGACCTTTGCAATTTCTGGAACATGTGATTGCAATTTTTTCAGAATGATTTCTGAGCGGTTTGGGGATTGACACTTGTGTTTAGTAATTAAATTATAATTTGAAAGAGGTTCAAATTCTATGGTTGGTAGCTTAATAATCTTTATAGAATTTGAAGTGTTGATAATTTTTATTATGGGGTTTGCTAGGTCTGTAACTGTGTTTGCTACAAACACATCTTTCTCTAATTGTTGGTGAGGAATTAAGATGTCATGAGTACCATGTTGTAATCTGATTTTTCGTGCGACTTCTGCTCGTGCAGGTAATGTGATGATATCCTCATTAAGACTTTCAAATAATGGGATGTTTATAGAGTACTTTAAATTACAGGGATTCAATGATAATCGATTTGAATTCTGATTTTGTCCATACTGAATAGTGGCATTATAAATTTTTAAGAAATCTAGGCCTAAGATGCCTTGCAATGGTATCGTAAAAGTATCAGAAATTGCGTGAAAGTAGTGAGGAATATCAAATTTTTTATATTTTAAGTAAATTTTAATTGTACCTAATGTCTTGATTTGTCCGTCTCCAATTCCAGTTAAATTAATAATTTGGTTTGTGTTAAGCTTTGAGTTGCTCAATGCAGAAATCTTGACTAGTGATACATCAGCTCCAGTGTCTACTAAAAATGTATTTAAGTTGTTATTTGTTGGTAGGTGTACTGTAATGTAACTGCTCAAATTGAGGTTTAAATGAAATATTGATTTTTCTGTTACTAATTGCTGCTCAGTTTGGTTCAATTTATAAAGTTGCCCCCCATGTCCTGGGGGGAATTCCCGTTTTCCGGGACTTCCCTTGATATTCTTACACGCCCTCTAAAATGTGGACGGCCAGTTGATTGTCGGGGAGTTCCATTTCGGTTTCTTTGGTGCCAACTGTTGTTATGGCGATTGCTACTATTACCATGGATATCGCGCCGTGGCTGGGTACATCCCCGATAATTATTAAATCTGCGATTTCCATTGAAAGTTCGCTGCTGTTTTGAATAGAATATCGAACCGCTTGTTGCGGCAGCTTCTGTGCTGGCTTCCACAAATTTAGATACAACTTCGTTGAGAGAATTAAAATTTCCCGTTTTAATGATGAGTTTAACCTCATCACTTGAAGCGTTTCGAGCAAGGGCTTTAGTTGCATTTTGTTTTATTAACTTTTCTGTTATGTTTTGCGGGTAACCTTCTCGAATAATAAATTAGTAATATCCTGAATTTCATCAGCGTATGCTGTGGCTGATTTCGATAATTGCTTTATGTTCATTAGTTTTGAACACAGCAATTCAACTGATTCGCCTTTTATGGACGATAAATTGTATTTTCATTTGTAATAAGATGTCGTGCCTGTCCCTTCAACTTAGTTTTTATAATTTCTATCGCAACTGTCTCATGTGTATCTTTTATTCTTTCAATTAGGGTTAGAGCATCAATGAAACTTTGTAGTTCGCTTACATTTCCGTCAAATACGGGCACAATTTTTGTTGTTTTGTCCATTATATCATCTTCAGTTCGAGGCATTTTGACTTTTTGTCTTCGTCAGTTTCTTTGTCTGTTTCTGAATCCTCTTGATCACTGTCGTCCGTTTCAGTGATATTTATATCTACTTGGGAGCTTAGTGTTAATGGGATTTTAATAAATGTTAACACTATGTTTGCTAAATATTTTAATTAGCTTGTCTCTTAGTTTCAAAAATATTTCATCGGCTTTGTTTTTATGGTCTGTTGTGTATCTGTCGTATTGTCTATTTAATATTGCTCTTATTGAATTGAAAGTGTCAATTAGAATCTGAATGTGTTTTTTAATTGTTTCAGTTTTTATTTCTCTATTTTGGTTTATGCATTTGTATGATTGCTTAAACTTTATTTCCAATGGGTTGATACTATGTATTATTTTTTCCCATTGCATAATTTTCTAAATTGCTAGCACAAATTATTAATTGTTTAGACTGTATACAAATTTTTTTTTTTATTAATCATATTACATTTTGACGTTTTTAAGCTATTATTTTTTTTATAATTTTGTCTTTCTCATTGTTAATTGTTTTGGTTAATGTGAAATTTAAGTAACTTTTTAATTTTAGTAACAATAAAAGCAAACGATAAAATTTTACACTTGTTGAATAGGTTTTAAAATTGTTTCATTTAAGCAGTTTGTTTTTATATTTATATAAATATGTATAAAATAAAAAAAATTACCAGCATATTTATCATGAAGTTGTGAGTTTTGATGGTCCATGAGTTAAATTGGTTGCCTGAAATACCAGATGTTTGACGGCCTTGTATTGCTAATGTTGATTGTAGAAACGAGTTGGTACGTCGCACATATTCATAAACACTCCCACTGGCACAAGCATGAAAGTTTTTTGTTGTATATACATATATATTATATTTTAGTGTTGTTAAATACGGGAATGGGGTTGTTGACTTGTCATTAGTTTTTTTAAGAAATAAGCAACGATTAGTATTACTAATACTAGGCCTAGTCCAACTTCTATAATTAAGTGCGTGTTAGGGTCTTCTTTTTTTCATCTTTTTTTTCATCACTTTCACTGACACTTTTTCCTACCTCGTATCCCTCAATTATGGCGGGTAAGGTTTGAAGCACTTTTGACCACCAGCCCATTTTTCAAATGTTCAATGTTCACTATTTTTTTAAATTATTTAGAGACTCGGTTCTGTCACGGTCGCCATATAAAATGTTCTTTACTGACTGACTCAAAAAGTTCTTAATTTTAATGTTCTTATACTATATAAAGGTTTAAAACAAAACAAAAGCAAACAAACAAAGAACAACACATTGCTGAAATAGCAATATGCAATATTTAGGTCACTTGAATTTGGCAAGTCAACATATTGGTAAACCAGAAATAATAAAATATAAGAATATCCAATTTCGAGAGCAATAACCGAAAAGTCAACGAACAGAAATAAATAAAAATATCTGGTTTCAATACATTGACTTATTTCTAGTATGGCTTAATTGTAATCGTTGTTTCAGGTGTACCAACAAAGCATGAATCACAAATTCATACTTTGCTAATAGCTAATACATGACAGTATATTTTCTTTACAATTTTGTTCTTTCCGTCATAAAATTTGAGCGTAAGCAAAATAGAGAAAAATACCGCAGCAACGGAATGAATAATTGCAAATTTTGCTTCCGCAGAAAAAATGCTTTCCACAATCGCGGAACGAAATGAATAATTAGACCCAATATAAATAAAAATCTGCAAAATAATCAAGGTAAAAATGATACAACACAAACATGAAAATATAAATAATATTTGTATTTTCCTTGCTTTGTCCCCTTAAAACCTAAATATCACAGATTATTGTTTTATATCCTTGGCATGAAAAATACCCAGAAGTTTTCTTTAAAGCGTTTCCAGTTTATACATGCTATTTCCTTGGACTTATAGTACCCTACATTCTTATTATTGCTCCTAATTGTTCCAGATAAGTCCCTAAATTGTGGATCATGAAAGACTGTAGACCAACGGTTCTCAAATGGGGGTCCGTATGAAAATTCCAAGGGGTCCGTGAATAGCTAAACAAATATTGTTATGATTCCTCAAAAGTTAATATTAATAAGATTTAGTAATATGGCCTTTGTATAATAAATGTAAAACGTATATTTCGCATTGCGGTAGGCCGTGCTACTATTAAAATTTCTGAAGGGGTCCCCGAAGAAGGAGCTTGTGAGAACCTCTGCTGTAGACTGTCGTGGAGAATGCAGAACTTTTGGAATTGCGCCTGTTCGATTTTGGTCGAATTCTAAGGACCGCCTACTCTTTGGGTCGCTCATAATGGTCCTACTATAATTATTAATTTTATCCCATAGAGCACAAAATATTGCTGGAATTTTGTTGAAATGTTATTAAGTTGCAGGTAATCGCTAATATTGCATGAATATTGCTGGAATAGTTTTTGGTAATATTACCTTTGCAACATAGTACCAATATTATTATAATATTAAAAAAAATTATTGGGTGATATTGTATATTTTTTTTTTCACACATATATTTATTTATTGTATCTTCAAAATATGAACTCACAATAAGTATTCAAATCTTAAATCTATATATAATTATTAGGCCCGACCAGTATCGGACATAAACTTAGTGATAGTAATTAATAATACATAAATTTCGTATTAAGCACAATAATTATTTTCAAGAATTATCATTTGGGGTGCTGACTATTAGGGCCCTTGTGTCCCTCTTTTTTAGGCGGATGTGTCCAGTAAAGTTCAAGATATTACGAGCAAGCGGATTAGGATGTGACTCGAGTTTTTTTAAATATTTTCACTAGTGGCATATTTAAATCACGATGTATATTTGAATTTTTGATGTACCATGAAGCCGATGTTATTAACCGTAAAATTTTATTTTGCTGTCGTTGCATTCTATCCACATTTGAAGCTGAAGCAGTGCCCCATAGCTGAATTCCGTAGCACCATATTGGCTTCAAAAGCGACTTGTATATCAAAAGTTTGCAGTCTAGACTGAGTGTTGAATTTCTGCCAATCAACCAATGTATTTGAGTTAACTTAAGTTTCATTTGAATTAGTTTAGCGTCAATATGATGTTGCCATGTAAGCCTTCGTTCAAGGTGTATGCCAAGGTATTTCACTCGAGAATGTTGAGGAATATTTTGATTATTGATTCGAATGGGGGAACAGGTATCTTTTCTTAGGGTAAACGTTATGTGAACACACTTTTGTTCATTTACTTTAATTCTCCGTAAGTGATATTGTATATACCAAAATTATTTTTTTTTAATTTATATATCGCTTTACAGATGCCATAAGGGCATATACTGGCAAAAGTGCCGATTAAGAGGTGTAATGGAGTATAATAAAAATTTATTTTTTTTCTAAGACCAAAATTTGGATTTTTTTTTGTTTTTTTTTTTCGTTTCAGATAAAAATACGTCGATTCCAAAAGAATTTTTTTTTTTCAAAAATTCAATTATTTCTTTTAACTTAAAAGTTTTAAGTCTAAAAAAATATAAAATTTTTGGAATTCTTGTTTCCAATTCTGGACGTTTCAAGTGAAAGTAGTATGTTAATTCCAAAAAAAATGTATATGCCCACATGGATCCCGGGTGACATAAGCGCATATAAAGTAATAGAAGATGCTGTCGGACTTTGGCTTTCGCAGGCCAGTACAAGAGTAAAATGTGCTGCCTCCAAAAATTAGTTTTATTATTAGATTTGATTTTATTAGATACTCTATGTACGTCTCAAATAATAACTCGTTCTAAAATCTAAATCATATTTCACATAAATTTTAGCGTTAATTTATCTATGATTGTACATACATATTTACTATTTTCACTGGTTTAAATAAATAATATCAAAGATTATTAGAAAATTTTGCAATATTTTTGCAATGTTGCAGTGCAATATGTCCTCAATCTTGCTGGCAAGACAAAAAAGCGGACAAAGGAATATTCCAGGAATGCTGCAGGAATATTGCATGTGACATTACAACGTTACGAAACAATATTCCTGCAAAATTCCAGCAATATATTGTGCTCTATGGGATATTACCTAAAAATAATCTTAATTATATATACATATATATATATGTATATGTACCTTTTTTTTTATTTTACTAATAATTAATTTTTTAATTCTCCTTTTCGTATTCTATTATATTAAATCTATGGGTGTGTTTGCAAGTATGTAATGTGGCTGTTAAAAATATTAAAACAAATCTATGTTCTAGTTCTAGTATCCTAATTATATCACAGATCTATTAATTGCATAAAACCCCCTTTTTTATTACTACATTGCACTAATTCCTAATCTTACAATGCTACTGATGTTATTACATGTACATCAGGTCACTGTATCACATAAAATCGAGCAGTAAACTTTAAGCAAATATGATCATATTTCATGTCATATGCCTCAATATTTTTCCTTGCCCGTATTGTATAAGCAATATTAAGCAAACATGTTCTCATTATATTGCCATGTGCCTTAATATTACTATATACAAATTTGATGCAGAATATACACAAAAACAATAAAATCATAAATACAAAAAAACTAATTCCCTGCACTGCCTATTTGTGATGCATTCAGTATACGTGCAATTGGTCCTACTTACGTATCAGTGGCCAAGACACTATACTCGCTACATCTGAAAATGGTATTATTTTCTTTCTCCTATTAAGTTTAATTTTAGAAATGCTTTTTTTTGTGTTTGGCCGCCATATTGTCACTCTCACCTGTTTCTCTTAACAACCGGTAACACGCCTATTAACTACCCAACTAGCTCAGTTTCATCAGGGGGTATATGACCCGCGGCTTCCGGTGAACGGAATGTTAGTAAGTTTTTTTTGTACAAAAAAAACTTACTAACATAAAAAACTACTAAAAAAACACCAACAAACTATATGTACTTCAACCTGACAAATAAACCCCTATACATTAACTACACTGTGATATTATTACGAAGACATTAGATGGAATTTAGCCCCCACTAGTTACCCACCCTACCTTAGTAACATCTTTAATACTTTTCTATCTTACCCCATAAACAAATATGATCACCACTTTACATACTTACTTAGACACCATATGAACGACTTTAGCCGGACAATTTATTTTCCTGTTCACTTAAATGAAAACATTAAATTTTATATTTTTTCTCTACAAATCACTACAAAAGTTTGACAAAATTATTTTATTTGTAACAAATGTTCTTGCAAAACTAATTAATATTTTTTACAAGGATAAAACTTAGACTACTGACAAATTACACAAAATTCCCAAAAATACCCTAACTCTTCTGGACACTACAGTCAAACAGAATAACGAACAAAATGCACTAATATTTTCCCTATTTTAAAGAGCTCTCTAAAATATATTCCCCTTTCTTTTCAACAGGGACTTTACTTATTTTAATTGAATCACGCGCACTGGCAGTTTTGGGCTAACATCAAAAGAAAAACTGAAATACAACACTAAGGTTTATCACTATTTTTATTTTATACTTTATAACTTATTTTATACGTTTTTTTGCAAATTTCTTTAGTTCCTTTTGAACTTTATAATTTGTACTTTTTTTTGCACTTCTCGTAACTACTTTAATTTTTGTTTTTTTTTTTAATGATTTTAGGCAGATATAACTACTATGAAAAGTTTTGGAACGGACTCACCATACTCGTTACATATATAAGTATATACCTCAGCATCTTGGCTCACTGGTAGACATCGAACTTTTAAAGTGGTATAAAATTTTGGTTGAGGATTACAGTCTCAGGGTTACGCTGGATCTTCTTCCACTGGTCCCTCTTTGCTGACTGTAATCCTGACCTTCTTTTGCTCCTGACAAAGATGATAATTTTTTTTCGTTGCTTGTGTCTTAGTTTGTATTTATTTTTAGCACTTGGTACTTTATTTAAACTTTAAATTGTCCTGAGTTCGCTTCTTTTTATATTTTTACCTTCTATATCTTTTAATTTAATTTAGTGAAACTATGTTCCTCACAGCAGTCTGCTCCGCCTTATTTCTTAGCTTGTAATCATCTTCCGTCTCTAAATTTTAACCATTGCATCTAATTATTTGATTTCGCCGTAAAATATAAACATAACTACTCTATCTTGGTCTTCTTTTATCCTATGTAAATGTTATATTTCTTTCTCACTATTTTAACTAGGATGCAATTACATTTGTATCTGTACATGCACATACACCCACGTATGCAATAGATTGAAACAGTTTAGTAACATATTTAAGGAGTCAATGAACTCTGCCGTTATGGCCTTGCACCGGTTAATATGTCCAGGGGGGCTACCGCGTATTTCGATTCGAAAAGTAAAATTTTTCGAAAGAAATTTCCGAATCGAATGCTAAACCGTACTGCGTAACTCGTTCGAAACGATTACAGAGTTGTATTTTGAAACGAATGGGATATTATATGAAAAGTTGGTAGCATTGCTGCTAAAGTACCAAAATGGCAAAAAATATCCCATAACAAAAAAATCTTTGCCTTGCAAAAAAATTTTATGTTATACGTATTTTGTGAGAAAAATTAAGTGCTTGTTGTAATTTTTATAGTGGATTGTGTTTGCTGTGGTTGGACGAGGATGATTATTATACGATTTGTTTTTAGCATCTGAAATATTTAGATGCAGAGACATATACATAGTTTACCACTTCTTCATATTACTTTTATTTGTGTAATTTTTTTTAGTATTCCTTGAATGTTTCAAAATCACAAATATTAAAACATTTATAGCAACATAAATAAGCACTATGTTTTAGCAAATCAAACATTAATTATAATTTGTTTATAACACCTTTTATTTATATTGAAATATTTAAATAATTACATTTTCTATTTTTCTCTCAAGTTGTCACTAACAAAATGTCTTTCGAATCATTTCCGAACGCTTTTTGCATAAGTGACACTCGTTTTCGTATTACAGAGTAGCCCTTTCGAAAGGGATTTTTATTGTTCGTAATACAGAGTTGCTGTCTCGAAAGGGATTTTTAGTTTTCGATAGAGTACAAAAACCGTTCGTAAATTCGAAACAAGTAGTACGAAAATCGTAATACACAGTACAATTCGTTCGAATTCGTAAGTTATTTCTTTCGAAACGAAATACGCGGTAGCCCCCCAGATATGTATTTAGATTCCTAACTATATATATATATATATATATATATATATAAGTAAATATACATATATACGTATCTCTTAGTATGAATACCAAAACATATGTTTATATTATTTTTGTATTCATGAGGTCTGGCCCTTTTTCCGGACATTAAGCGATATGTATCTAGATGCAATACTAGAATCCCATACATATAGCAGGTGATCGCTATTATTAAATATGCTATTGTTTATTTTCCCATTATATCCATAATTATTTAAATTTCCTTCCTACCTCATCCTTTTGTTATCACTCATTATCATTTCTTATTTTCACTCGCTATAAAGCAGCTGTTCAATTTTGCGTGTCAAGTTTAGAAACCAATACAATGTAAATAAAAACAAACATGTCAGACGCTACAGCTGCATGTAGGGTGCACCAACAACAATCTCCAAAATTTATTTCACAGCCTTTCTCAACGTCTCCTTTCTCAGAAACAATCAAAGTTTTGATCAAATTCTTAGTAATTTTTTAAAATATTCCAAAAAAAATTAAGAATACTTTTTTCACAAAATATACAAAATTTGCTCATAATTTTTAAAAATCCAAATTGCAAAATTATTCCTTGCTACAATTTTTGAGATATCAAAAAAACAAACTGATTTTTGCCAAGTAATAAAGAAGTTATGTACTAACGAATAAAAAAAAGTCCGGGCCAAAAACTAAAAAATTAATTTTTCAAGTCAAATAACTTGGAAACTGAAAGGAATAAAATAGTACTCTAAGCATGTTTTCTTTTTAACGTAGATTGTCCCGCTGAAAAAATTATTGAAATCGGTCCCTATTTACAAAAGTTACAAGCTCCGAAAGAATTTCGATACCCGCACTTTCCCACTTTGAGGCTCTTTGGAGCTATCCTGTCTTACAACAGGGTGCCTCAAAATATGATTTCTAAAAATTTTAACACTTTTACTTTCCAAAACAATTGGTTTCATCGAAATCGGTGGACTAGTTCAAAAGTTGCGGACTTTTTACCACTTTTTTTTAAATTCACGCCACTGTGCATTGTAGTGTACCTCACTTACTGTAATACACTGTATCATAATATAATTGCATTGCAACACAGTTCATTGTAATAATTAACAAAACGCTTATTTTATTAAATTTAAATGACACACTTTTGTTTTCATTACAAAATTATGTTATTATAGATAGTCAGCAAAAGTAGACATAAAGAAACACAGAAATAGTAAAATGTAAAATAGTATATAAGTAGAGTTAAACATTCAATAAATCAGACTTTAATTTCTAAACGCAAACCGGCAATAACTTGCCTAGTTTAATTATTGAATTCTCACTTTTTCTGGCAGTTCCTTTGAACGCCTAGTTATAAGCTGGACCCCCTGTACAGCTGGATAAAAATAATAATTGGGCTATAGGACTTCACAAACACACTACTACATACTAGTTACACATCCCACACTCAACTTTACATGTCGATCCTGCAGTCACACCTCCTTCCTTCAACCTTTACACACCTTTAAACTATTACATGACGATCCTGCGGACAAAAAGCTTGTGAAAAATAAAAGCTGAAACCACTGTAATCACTACCCTGAGACTACTACTACTACTACATAGCAAAACCAATCCACAATCCAACCCAGATCAAAACGAACTCCTAAAAGCAACATTACATGGCGATCCTTTTTTTTTTTTTTTTTTAATACATGATTTTTATTTATTGTATCTTCATATATGAACTAACAATAAGTATTCAAATCTTAAATATAAAAATATAATTAGGCCCGACCAGTGTCGGACATAAGCTTAGTAGAAGTTATATATAATACATAAGTATTGATAATCAAAAGGAAAAAATATAAAAAATAAAAGAATTTTCAGGAAGTCCCATCTGGAGTGCTGTGAATAAGAGCCCTTGTATCCCTCTTTTTTAGGCGGATGTGTCCAGTAAAGTTCAAAATATTACGAGCAAGCGGATTAGGATGTGATTAGAGTTTTGTTAAATATTTGCCAGCGTTTTTTGCAATTTCTTCAGTCACTAGTGGCATATTTAAGTCAGGATGTATATTTGAATTTTTTATATACCATGGAGCCGATGTTATTAACCGTAAAATTTTGTTTTGCCTTCGTTGGATTCTCTCGACATTAGAAGCTGAAGCAGTACCCCATAGCTGAATTCCGTAGCACCATATAGGTTTTAAGAGCGACTTGTATATTAAAAGTTTACAATCTAGGGTGAGGGTTGAGTTTCTACCAACCAGCCAATGTATCTGAGTTAGTTTAAGTTTCATTTGCGTTAGCTTGGAGTCAATGTGGTATTTCCATGTGAGCCTTCGATCAAGATGTATACCAAGGTATTTCACATGTAAGTTTTGAGGAACAATTTGATTATTGATTGTAACGGGGGAACAAGTGTCTTTTCTTAAGGTAAATGTTACCTAAGCACACTTCTGTTCATTTACCTTTTTTCTCCACATGTTTAACCATAGTTCTAGCTGAGTAATATGTTGCTGAAGATATCGGGAAGCCTCGTGAGGGTTTTCGTGCAAGTTAAAATATTCTTTTTATTGGTTATGTAAAAAAAATTAAATACAAAATCATTAAACAGTTAAAAACGTTCTTTATTCCATCACCTGTGACTTAAAAGTGAAATGTCTTAAAAATATTCTTATTTATTTCTACTAGCAGCAAACATGATTTTTAGTTACTCAGCAGTAATTTAAAATAAAACAAAAAATTATTTAAATGCGATTCATTAGTTTTACTTTGCGCGTGTAAAGTAAGTTGATATTTTAAATTTATAAAAACAATTTTTTTTGCAATAACTTTGCAGGCAGACTATGTCAGCAAAATAATTTATTTTTTGTTGATATTTGAGGAGGGTTAATGAATGTGTGAAAATATAAAAAATTAAATAATGCTGTCGCCTTAATTCCCCCTTCCGTTAGTGGGATCGTCCCGATACTAAATGAATAGGAAGATCATTGATACTGCGAAATTCGCATTTCTGTTTAGGAGAGCCAGATGGTTCTTCAGGATTTTTGATTACCAGTGGATTGCTTTCTTTGATTATATTTGTGACCGTTAAACTACTTTTAGGTTTGTTACGAAGTTTGTAAGCTATTGCCAATATAAAACACGTTAATAAAATCATAAGACCCAAATTAAGTGAGAACATCACTTTTCCTTTAGTCGAAATTGAAGTTATCTGCTCGATATTATTTAATTGTAGATCTTTCATTAATTCTAAAGAAAGCACTTCCTCTATATTTTCACCATTTTTTGTGGGTTGCAGTAAAGCAGGAAGCGGTTTCCATTCAGATATCTCTTTTGAAATATATGTTCTATTGGCAATTGTAATAGTATCATTATGGAATTGAAGTATGTCCCGCGCAATTCATTTGTTTCATTATTCGAAGTTCCGATAATACCTTCAAATTGGTTCAACAAAATAGTTCCCGGATATAATTCTTGTACCGTATTTATATGCTGATTATTTATAATAACGCAATCATGTTTTCTACTTAATAAAAGCGAGGGGATACAATCTGTTTTGGTTATATCTATTAATTGTTCTTCGCTGCAAATACATAATTTATTATATTCTTTACAATTTTCTCTTAATTCATAAATTTCTTTATTACATCTTATTATATTTTCAGTGTTAATTTTTACAATTCTGTTTCCTTTTTTTATTGGTTTAATCAATATTTTTTCACAAATCTTACTATCTATTGCAGGAAGATTTATTATGTAAATGATAGCTCTATAATCTGTTGCTGATCTTACTGTTGCAAAACTTAACGCTTGTTCGAGATCAGTATAAGGGAATTTTTCCTGATCTAAAAACTGTTTAACCTCGCTCATCTCCTTTTCGGACAAAATAAAAGAATTTATAACTCCTACCTTTGACCACTGCAAGGCATACTGTACGTTAACAATCTCCTCTCTCAGCAACCTTAATTTATTGGTTATTGTTTCTTCCTGTATTCTTCTAACTTCTTCTAAGGATTGGATGGTCTTAATAATGTGGTTCGTGGAACTCGTTAACAAATTGACTCTTTCCAAAACTTCTCTATTTATTATCCTCTGTCTTTCATTATTTTCCAACAGTCCTTCCATCTTTTGTACTACTATTTTATGGTCATCATGATCTGGAGTACCAGCAATCCATTTCCAAGCTGTACCCAGGAAATTTATGGATCGTTTTTTCCGTGGCCTAATAATTTCGAGGTGTTCTTTCATTTGCTTTACATCATGTAGGAAAAATGGCAATAAGGTGCTATTTCTAAGTACTTTGTTTTGGATTTCCGATTCTATTTCTTGAATTATTGACTCATACTGCGTTAAATTTAGAACATGTATTAATTTGAAGTTTCCATTTTGCAACCGGGCTTGTCCTAAATGTATAGGAACAAGTTGGGAATTTGAATAATCCAATATCTGCACTTCAGGTTGGCAGACATTAAGAATTGTGAATAGTAATAAAATTTTGAGTGACATTTCCTGCAGAAAAGAAAAACATTCATGATTTTATATTCTCCTTATGTATAATCCTATTTCTACTAAATATTTTTACTTTATTTCCTAAATCTTCGCTAATTTTTTGTTTTTTGTACCTATCATCTAATTTATTTCTTTTACCAATAAGTTTCTCATAAACCTCCTGATTTGGTTTATACGTTTTTATTTTGGTAGGTTTATTTCTATTTATCAGATTCAATTGTGCTTGACGAAGTTTATCTCGTACATAGTCATGTTGGACTTTGTTGTGAAATATGTCGTATGGCTTTTCATTCGTTACTGAATGAATGGTTAAATTATACTGCTGAGCAGCTCTGTAAAATGTTTCCTTAAAATCAATTATATGAAATTCTTCCTTAATGCAACGAGCGATTTCAACCAAAGTTGAGTGTACCCTTTCCACTTGACCATTTGTCGAACTATGGCGTGGGTCACAGTAATACAATTCAACTTGTAATCTTTGCATTAATGACTTAAATTGTAGAGTTGTAAAACCTGGTTCATTATCAAGCGTAATTTTTTTCGCGTTTGGAAAGCTTTGTAAAATCTCTTGGACTTTTTCCCCAAGATTCAATTTATCTTCTATATGTTTTATTACTAAAAATTTTGAATACGCATCTACGCAGGTTATAAACTTATGATTTTGTGCGTAAAAAATGTCGATATGAAGGAACTCCCCCTCATTGTTGGGAATTGGAGCCTCTCCAATTGGAAGTTTAGCAGGTTTCCTATCATATTTGGCTTTATTGCATATATTGCAATGTCTGATATATTGTTTTATACTATTTAACATTTTTGGCCAATAGTATTGTTGAAATATCTGCTTATGATTTTCTTTACAGTTTCTGTGAGCACGAACATGAGTTTGCTCTACTATGGCTGTTTGATCATCTGAGTTAGTAATGTCAATCGCGAATATCTTAGTATGAACGAATTTGTTTTTAAATACATTTTTTATAGTCTCCTTAAACTCGTAGAGATCTTCTGCGGTACAATGAATTGCTGTAACAAGGTTAGGCTTAAGGAATTCCAATAATATGTTTTTCAAATTTTCTCTCGTATCGAACTCTATTATGTGGCGAATTCTACCGAAAGTTATCATGGATTCATGTTTTTTGAAATTAGTTGTATAAAGCAAAATTTGTTGTTTAAACTCGTTGAGAGGTTTATTTATTTCAGGGATATTAAAACTGTCGCTGCTTTCAATAGAATGTTGGGTACTTTGTAGTGACTCATCATCGGGAATATTATTCAAGACCTGTCTAGAAAGTGCGTCGGCTACAACGTTGGTAGCACCAGGCTTATACACAAACTTAGGAGCGTACTCCTCAATAAAAGACATCCATCTTTTAATTTTCGCGTTGGGATTTTTAGTTGAAATTGCAAATGTAAGAGGTTGGTGATCGGTGTGTATTTCGAGATCTGTCACACCATATAAATAATTTCGAAGGGTTTTTATTGCCCAGACTATGGCATATAACTCTTTTTCGTTCGTGGCGTAGTTACATTCAGTTGAATTGAGAGTTTTTGATATGAATATAATTGGTTTTTTCTCTTGTGTCAATACAGCACCAATAGCTGCATTTGACGCATCGGTTGTTAGAACAAATTTTTTCTGGTAATCAGGTTGGGTTAGTTCGACTTGACCAGCCAAGAGATCCTTTAATTTAATAAATGCTGAGACACCCTCAGTGTCGAGTTCAATTTTAACTTTTTTTGAAGCGTTAGTAGATACTCTACCGTTTTCTCCGGCAAGAAATCTAGTCAAAGGTTTTGCCACATTGGCATAATTACAAATAAATTTACGGTAATAACCCGTAAGACCAAGGAAACTTCTAAGCTGTCTTAGAGTTTGTGGTTGTGGGTAATTTTTGATTGTTTCGATTTTGTTTGGATCTGTTTTTATTACTCCATGTGCTATTACATACCCCAGGAATTCCACTTCTTCCTCAAAAAATTTTGACTTTTCCAAGGATATTTTCATATTTGCTTCCCTTAGCGTATTGATTACTATATCCAAATGTTTTATATGTTCTTGTAAGTCTTTGGAGTAAACTATAATGTCATCTATATAAACATGGCAGAATTTACCTATGAAATTTCTCAAAATATCGTCCATTGCGTTTTGAAAAATGCTTGGTGCATTCTTCAATCCGAATGGCATTCTAACAAACTCATACTTCCCATTGTTAACGGAAAATGCGGTTTTCCCCACATCGTCCTCTTTCATAAGAATTTGGTGAAACCCAGATTCAAGGTCAATGGTTGAAAAAAATTTTGCTTTGCCCAAGTTGGACAATATAACATTACAGTCTGGTATAGGGTATTTATATGCAATTCTTTTCTCATTTAATTTCTTGTAATCTATGAGCAAACGGAGTTTTTGTGTCCCGTCGTCATTCATTCCCTTTTTTGGGACTACCCATACTGGTGAATTATAAGGGCCCCTGCTCTCACGAATAATGCCCGCTTTTAATAACTTTTCTATTTCACTGTTAACAAACGAGTTTGCGGATAGCGGATATGGGTATTGTTTGCTCCATACCGCATCATTATCTATTGTCTTAATTTCTGCCCTAATATCCGTTCTAAAAGGCAGATTTAAATTAATATTAGAGTGTAATCTAGTAATTTTTTCTTGTATATTTTTTCGAAGTTTCTCCAAAGTTTCCGTTTTATGATCAACATTTTTAGTTGAAACACTTTTATCAGTACCTTCAGGATATTCTTCGTTAATCATTTTATTCAAGACATTTTCTCCAATGTCTTTGAGATTATTAGATTTTCTAACTGGAGTATTTTTACCAGCATTGTATGCTTTTTCCTCAAAATTCTAAAATTTTTCGCAATATTTTCCACAAGTTATTATCCCTTGCTGGAAGTCTAATATTGCATTTGATTTCTTTAAAAAATTATAACCTATAAGCACATCTGTCTCAAGTCCTTGGATTTCGTAAAACATTTGATTTATTCCAAACATGCTTGCTTCATAGAAATGTGTAATGAGAGTATATCCGTTAATAGTTTTTACTCTCTTCTTAACGACTAAGGTCCTTCTGTTCGCAAGAACTCCAGGTTTGCAGTAGCTGCTCGTTGCGCCACTGTCAATCAAAATTTTGAGTTTTCTTCCATCGTTTGCTGTCCTGATAATACAGGGCAGGTCGAATCTATGCCTAAAAAAGCGTCTTCATTAAAGTTATTTATTCTTTGAGCTTTTTGATTGGGATTATACGTCGTTTGAGAATGTGGACGTTTGTTACCCTGTTGAAAATTACTAGCTCGATTTTGTGACCCAAAACGATTATAAAAATAGTTTTGCCTTTGGTTGTTATATCCATTTTGTGCAGGTTTAACACTAGCCGAAGTTCCTAAATCCATTGGTTCGGGTTTAGGTTCTGGTTGCCGTATCTCGCGATAATTAACTTGAGGGTTATTTTGGTTTTGTCTTGGAAAACGTAACGAATTTGTGGGCTTTTGGTGACTATTACTCTGATGTGTTGCCCTAATGAACTGAGAAGCGAAATTTGCACGAATATTGTTTGATTCTAGCTCTTGAGCTTTTGCTAATGCGTTTGGTAGGTCATTCGGTGATAACGAAAACAATATGTTAGCCAATGGAGCATTTAATCCAGTGATAAACACCCTTAAAGCATATTGTCTATTTCTAATATTAAGTTCCCTAGTTAAGTCTGATTCAGAGCCATGAGTCATTATAGTCTTGTTAATGAGAGAAGTAAGTTTCTTATTGACCTCATTATAGTATTCAATAATGGACAAAGAACCCTGTCTCATAATGCTCATTTCCTGCTCTATTATATGTAGTGGCCTCTTGTCGGCGTAAGCGAAATCTAATCTAATTATGATTGCGTCAAAATTTAAGACTGTGCCATGAGTAGTAAGAATATCGTTTGCATCTTCGACTATTTTATTTCTTAAAATAGTTAATGCTGCGAAATATTTTCTACTACCTTTCTTATATAATTGCATCGAATTATTTGCGGCTTCCCGCCAACTCACGTAGGAGTTTTTCCCATCAAAATTGGGTAACGATTTTATGACATCTAGCGCTTCATCGCAACGAATATTTTCATCTATGGTCTGTGTTCGATATTCTACTATCGTATTTACACTAACTAACTGTGATAATTGTTGGCTTAATCTGTCTATAGTCACCTGCAATGGAGCGGTCTGTAAAAGAATCAGTTCAGAAATTTGGGTATGAGTGGGCATGGTGGAGTCTGAACCACTAAGAGCCTGAAAGGAACCTGTTAAATCCTCTAACGAACAACTCAAGCTTTCTTCTCCTGGCAAATAGCCTATTTCTTCTTCTAATTCCCTTATACGATCCAGTGTTTATAATCTTTATAAATATCACTTTTATTTTTTTTGAATATTGCAACTAACAAATTTTTCACTTAAATTTTTACAGATATTTTTCTTATATTAATTCACAAACAAATATAATTTAAATTAACTCACATAAATTACTGGTAGAAACCTTGTTGTCTTCTTCAATTGTAAATGTGATGATTAGTGTTGTCTTCTAAAGCTGGTGTAGATTCTTGTTATCCCGTAAAGCTGATGCAGATGTGGATTTTTGTTGTCTTGTAAAGTTGATGCAGATTTGGATTATTGTTGTAAAGCTGATGTAGATGCAGATTTTTGTTGTTTTGTAAGCTGATGCAAATTCGTGTTGTCTTGTAAAGCTGACCCAGATCCAAATTCGTTCTGGGGTGTTGTTGGGCAATTTACTTTCTCAATAATTCCAAGTGTTATTAATTGTTTTTGTTCACTTGTTCGTTTCTTTTTCACAAACGTTTATATGAAATTGTTAAAAAGTTTTTGCTAGTTTTTTGGAAATCAACTTGATGGTTGTAAATATTATGTCACTTTGGCACTTTCACTTTAGCACTGTTTTTTATCTTTTACTTATAAAATAAATTTATTTATTCTCCTTTTATTGAAGGATACTTATAATTTTTATTATTTCTCCTTTTTTAAAAGATACTTTTTAATTTATATTTTTTCTCCTTTTTCTTAAGGATACTTATGTTTTTATTTTTATTTTTTGATCGCTCGCACCGAATTCTTACTTTGTCTTTTTCAGGATGTTATACGATGGACGATCCCGGTTGAGCCCCCAGTTAAAATATTCTTTTTATGGGTTATGTAAAAAAATAAAATACAAAATCATTAAACAGTTAAAAACGTTCTTTATTCCATCACCTGTGACTTAAAAGTGAAATGTCTTAAAAATATTCTTATTTATTTCTACTAGCAGCAAACATGATTTTTAGTTACTCAGCAGTAATTTAAAATAAAACAAAAAATTATTTAAATGCGATTCATCAGTTTTACTTTGCGCGTGTAAAGTAAGTTGATATTTTAAATTTATAAAAACAATTTTTTTTGCAATAACTTTGCAGGCAGACTATGTAAGCAAAATAATTTATTTTTTGTTGATATTTGAGGAGGGTTAATGAACGTGTGAAAATATAAAAAATTAAATAATGCTGTCGCCTTAACTTGCATACTAAGGCAGGCTGTATCATCGGCAAACGTAGATGTATGGATATTTCTGCTCAAGGGCATATCACAAGTATAAATCAAATATAAAACTGGCCCCAGTATACTCCCCTGTGGCACACCGGATGAGATTATTTCAGGCGTACTCATAAAGTCTCCTTCCACAACAGTGAACTTCCGGGCAATAATGTAACTTTCCAGCAGATTTAGAATGTTTATTGGTAGGTAAGTCTTTAATTTTAAAATTAGGCCTTCATGCCACACTTTATCAAATGCCTGAGAAACGTCAATGAACAGCGCAGAGCAATACTTTTTTTCTTCAAAAGTTTTTCTTATAAATTTAACCAATCTATGAGTTTGTTCAATGGTGCTCTGCTGACTTCTAAATCCAAATTGATGATCCGGTATGCACTCATTATCAGTTAGAATTGGGGACAATTTTATCATGAGTAACTTTTCAAAGAGCTTTGACATTGTTGACAGTAAACTTATTGGCCTATATGACTCAGCTTTGGTAAGATCTTTGGCCGGCTTTGGAATCGTTTTAACCTTGGCAAGCTTCCAGCTATTTGGATAATACTCCAGTCGTAAAATAGCGTTAAAAATGAATAACAGGATTCTAATAGCTATACGAGGCAACTTCATCAACATCTGGTTACTAATTCCATCAATACCCGGGGCTTTTTTCGGGTTGAGTTCTGCAATTATTTTTTGTACATCACGCGTCTTAAATTTTATTGGTCGAGGGGGTAGCGCAACTATATTTGGCAAATCAACAGCACCAGAACACGTGTTTGGGGTGAATACGGATTTTAAATGCTCACCAAATATTTTACCTTTTTCAGTATCGCTTCTTGCCCAACCTCCTGTAGATGTGCGCAGAGGTGGTTTAAACCCAACTGGTGTTTTAAGCTTTCTAGCAGCGCGCCACAAAGAGTAATTAGATGCTGGTGTGACATCAAGACCTTCCAAATAATTTTTAAGAGATGCAGTTTTTTCAAATGCAAGCAACTCTTGGAGTCGTTTAGTACACTCTTTAAATCTGGTTTTAAGTTGGGGTGATCTGTGCTGTTGCCATTTTCTTCTAGCTCTTCTTTTTTCACTTACGAGACGTTCAATATCCGTAAAATAAATTTTATTTAACCTAATCTGCGGATGGGCGGTAGTGGCATGTTCAGCAGCCTGTTTAATATTTTCATTAAGGATGGCAATGTTAGATTCAATATCATCATGTGTTCTTAGCGTAATATTTTCCGTGCAATGACTACTAAGATATTTTTTAAATCGCAGCCAATTAACACGATTTATCAAATTCGCATATGGGTGAGGTAAATCACTTCCTAATGGGCTACAAATTGTAACGATCGTGGGAGAGTGATCGGACGAGAGATCTAGAGAAGCTTCAATTTGAATTAAATCCCTAGAGATATTTTTCATAACGCCAAAATCTATTACATCCGGAATTTTACGTATGTCAGTAGGCCAATAAGTGGGCTCCCCACTCGAAATGACATCCAAGCCCATTTTGGAAATTTCATTGAACAACGCTCGACCTCTGGGTGTAATAAGATGCGAACCCCAGAACGTATGTTTAGCATTATAGTCGCCAGCTGCTACGAAACAAGGGCCCAGAGATTTGTAAAAATCTTCATATTGATCCTCAGTAATTGCGAATCTAGGAGGGGAGTAAATTGATGATATGACAAAATTAGTGCAAAAATTTTCGACACAAATATTCGTTGCTTGTAAATGTTCTTCACAAATGTTGTCAATAATATAATGCTTGAGTCTTGACTTAATTAAAATTGCTGATCCACCGCATGCTCTTCCTCTCGGGTCCTTTGAATCATATAAGGTGTAGCCATAAATTTTAAAAAGGCTTCTCGAAGTCAAATGAGTCTCTGAGACCAACATTATATCAATATTTTTTTCCGTGAGGAAGTGCTCAAGTTCATTTTTATGTTGGCGAATGCCGTTTGCGTTCCAGAAACATATTTTTAACGCGTTCATGGTTTGTTAACTAAAGCTTGAAGCAGAGTAATTCTGCATTCGCAGCATTTCTTGCCTCATGCTAGTCATATTTGTTGTAAAATTATTTATAGTTTGCACCAGATTATCAATAGTAGCTTCAAGGCGATTAAAATTAAAGTTCGAATTCGTATTTGTTGAATTATTTGGTGGTGAAACATTTTGTGTATGAATAGAATTTGTCTTAGGAGCATCGGCATACGATACATGGGAACTAACTGGTTGGCTCACTTGCGCAATAGTGGCTGGTAAAGCGTTTGCTGATTGGGCTGGGGCCAATTTAGATGTTTGCCTCATAGTCTGTTTGACGAAAGAGTACACAGGACAACCTCTGTAGTTAGCGGTGTGATTTTCTCCACAATTACTGCATTTTTTGTTACTTTGATCTTTCGGTTTATTGCAACTAGCAGTGCCGTGTAACTCACCGCACACAACACAAACAGAGGGTAAATTGCAGTAAGTTTTAGTATGTCCATATTCTTGACAATTATGCAAATTATGCGATCCTGCAAACAAAAAGAACCTAACAAAAATTAAAAACTTCAACTTTTACACTACAATCCTGTAGACAAAAAAAAAGAAGCTTACAAACTGCAACTACGATCCTGTGATCCTGCGACCACGATCCTGAGACAACTGCAACCACGATACTGCAACTACGATCCTAAGACCAAAAAACTACCATGAACTAATAGAAAGAAGAACAAGCAAATTTTATCGCAGCCCTAAAAACACTTACATACTTTAAATAAAAAAATTTACCTAAAACTTGTGACTATAAGCAAATGATTTACAAGATGTCTTTAACAAATACAAAATACCTACAAAAAATTTGCAATATCTTTGCAACACAAAACAACATGATGTCTACAATAAATGCAGAATTTCGCATTCGAAATAAGTTTTTGAAATTACCAACAAAATCACACTTTCTAAAGTCCAAACGGAAAAGTACTTCAATAAAAACAGCACTCCAATTAAAAACGTTTATGTAGATGAAAACAAAAATTTTTTTTTAACAATTTAACAATTTGTATTCAATTGCAAACATGCTTAACTTTTCTTAACATTAGAATAAATTATTATTTTTTAAACAAAAACATTTTTAACTCTTATAAAAATGTAACTATGTATCATTAACTAAAAATATTAATATGCAAAAAAAAATATTCATATGCTTATCTTCAAATGTTAAATATATTAAATTTTAAACACATTCACTTTCACACTAACATAGTTAAAAACTATGAGATATTAAATTACAAAAACATAAACAATGACTCATTTAAAAATATTAAATACAACAAATGATGAAATAATTTTAAAAGGCATTAAACTCCAAACTGACCCACTAAAAAACTATGAAATATTAAATTACAATAATGTTAATAACCCCAAACGTTTTGAAGAAATACTAAATAAATAAATATTAATGACGACTATGCAAAAATAGAATTGACAAACAAAGTGCATTTCACTCATGTGTTATAGGAAAATAATAATGATTTTACATTCAAAAATCATGACGTCAGACAACACTACAATGTACATAAAAAAAAAACAAAAACTAGAGAGTACGACATACACGTAGAGAAATAATTAATAAACACGGACGACATAATGGTGGCTATTCGGGAAAACGCGTCGATGAAGTGAAACTTCAAAAAACAAAAACAAAGTTTCAAAAATTGTTTTTGTTTCCCATACAATTCTAAAATGAAATAAACGTGAGAATTTCAACGCGTTGCTCTCTTTTTTAAAAACGGTAAATTTTGTATGATAAACAAAAACAAATTTTTAACATTTGTGAAGTTTTGTTTTTGTTCTACATGTAAATTTCACCAAGTCAGTAGTAGGGAACTGCCATTCCGGGCGCCGATTAAAATTGTGAAATTTGGGTAATTAAAATTTGAAATTTGAGAATTTAAGTACAAAATTTTAAAATTTGGGTAATTAAAATTTTAAAATTCTTGGAAATTTGTGAAATTTGATACCTTGAGTTTTCGGCGGCACGCTTTGATGTTTTTTTGTTTACATTAGGAATTTTTTGTTTACATTAGGAGTTTTTTGTTTACATTAACCCTTGTGGGAACGGGTGATTTTTTTTTGGAGTTACATTAATTGTGTGAACGGATGATTTAGTTTTTTGTGGGAATACGTTAAGTGGGTTCATAGGTTGGAGGTTTTTCTTTTTTGTAATGTATATATATATGACAACGGGAAAATCATGAATATGATTTTTCCTAGTACCAACGGGAAAATCATGAAATGATTTTTCCTAATACTAATGGGGGTGAAATAGTGAAAATTAATTTTTCCTAATGCCGACGGCAACACATGATTATTTTTCCTAATGCCTACGGCTATGCATGAATATTATTTTGTTCAAATGCCGACGGCAAAACATGATTATTATTTTTTTCAAATGCCGACGGGAAAATGATTTTTCATAACTCCGACGGGAAAAACATAAAAGTTATTTCTAATGCTAATACAGGAGTTTAAGGCTGGCCGTGATTTGGGGTGGGTGGGGTTGTTGTTGTAATATATCTATATAATCGAGGGAGTTTATGGATGTGTCTGTCTGTCTGTTGTGAAAGGCTGTGATTGGTCGGGGGAGCGTGGTGTAGTTGAGGTAGATGTATTGAGTGCATGTGTGTATACCTGTCTGTTCGAATTTGTGTGAGGGTGTGATTGACAGGGGGCGGGGTGTAGTTGAGGTAGATCGACTGTGTGTATGCAGGTGTTGCAAGTCTGTAGGAATTTAATGCTTATAGTGATTTGTGGTAGGTGAGGGTGTTGTTGTACGAGTAACATGTATCCATAGGAATTTGTGGATGTGTCTGTCCGGAGGAATTTAAGCGAGAATTTAAGCGAGGCTGTTATTGGGAGGGGGTGTGGTGTAGTTGAGGTTGATCGACTGCGTGTATGTATGTCTATATGTTTGTAGGAGCTTAAGGCTGATCGTGATTTGGGAGAGGTGAGGGTGTTGTTGTAATATGTATACGTAGGAATCTGTATGTATGTATGTCTGTGAAAATTTAAGACTGATCATGATTTAGGGTAGGTGAGGTTGGTGTAGTAATATGTTTGTGTGTATGTACATATGTTTGTAGAAGTTTAATGCTATTAGAGATTTGAGGATAGGCGAGGGTGTTGTCGTACGAGTAATATGTACCCGTGGGAATGTGTATGCATGTTCGTAGGAGTTTAAGGCTGATCGTGATTTGTGTTGTTGTCAGTGTTGTTTGTAGGAATGACCGTGAGAATTTTTGTATGCATATCTGTAGGAATTTAAGGTTGGCTGTGTTTTGTGAGGGGTGGTGTGTTGTTGAAATAATTTGAATTTTTCTTAGATGAAATCTGGTATATGTGTGTGTGCGTGTGTATGATTTTCTCACGCTAGTAGTTTTATGTACGTATAAATAAATGGTATTCAATATCGATATTTGGTTCTATAAAATATTTTCATATATCTGAACTTTCCCTAACCCTATATACATATATATAAGTATATTTTCATACTCAAGGTTGCTGGGTATTTTGTCATGCTTAAAATTGTCCAGCTTTAAAGTCTGCCTGCGATCAATTTGTTTATATTACAGATTTTGTTTATTTAACTACGTCCGGCTTCTTTCGCTGAACTTCTTTTCATACGATCATGGGAATTTATAGTTTCTCTGTCCATAATAAGGTCGTTTAGCTTGGGCGTGTGCTCTGACTGAATGGTTTGCGTTGTTCATATATTTTTATGATGTAGATATGTAAGTGTGATTGTCAAGATCTAATCAATACTTGAGTATTGATAAGAAATTTGATATTATGTGTACATACATTTCTACAAATTGATTTTATGTATGTATGTACATATGTACATACAAATAAGTGTTTGGCTCCGTGCTTGAATGTCATGTGCGGTCTTTTGTTGATGTTGTAAATATTCGCCGGGTCTTTTATGTATAGATGTCAAATATCTTCTTTTTTTTATTTGAAATTAAAAAGCGTTGCTTTAATTTTTATCTGTATTTACTTAAAAGTTTGTGAGGATTTTCTGTTTTAAGTAAAACTGAATTCCTTAAGATACATACTTTAGAGGAATAGTAACTATAATAGAAATATTTCCTATATTTAATTTACATTTGTTTAAAGTTGATGCAGCTTATATTCATTCTTAGAAATAGTTTGATATAAATTTTTTCCAGCCGTAGGCTTTTTTCATCACCTTTTACATTTATTTTAGAACATCTTGCATTGTCTTTTATACATTTATAAACATTTTTAAATGAAACTGATCCAGCTTATGTAACGATAGTTTTTTGTTAGCCAGCTTGCTTCTTTTTTTATTTTTTATTGATTATTGAGTTTCATAATGAAATTATTATATTCGTAATTGTTGAAAACAATTGCTACTTCTTTTCCAATGAATTCATTTGAGTTATTTTTGAAAACTTGTACGTGTATAAAAATTATGTTATTTTCCATATTGCTTAATTTATAAAACTTTAAGAATTTGACCTTTGATGGGTATATATTCTAGTATATGATCATGAAAAGGAATGAAGTAAGCTGAAGTCTTTGCTTACTATTTCATATTAAAATTTTATTCAATTGTCCCCCTATTGAATAAAAGGAGCTTTTATCTTAAACTCTGGTACAGGTAGAAGCGCTTGAAATTCTTTCATATACTACCTTTGCTGGAATCTTAGATACATATAATAACTATATAGAATTGCATAACGTTTATTTTTAAATTTTATGTTAGGATCATCATCATATGGATATGAGACTGAACCTAAATGTACTTTTAAATTAGTTAATTCATAATAAACAATCTTATTTTCTTCTTGAATAGCGATCAACAGAAAACGAAGTAGTTTTCTTACAATTTAGGTCTGACTTCTCAACTGCTGTTCTAGTATTCAATATGAGTTTGTATGTCAGAACTTCCGTCTACTCTTTGTCAGCGTTATGGATAATTCAATTTTAAACTTTTTATTCTTCAAATTGTGTTACTTCATACTGATAATATCTTTAAGTACATTAATAGGGTACGATTATATGTTTATTTTATGAAGGGTGAGCGCCTATGGCTTTTATTTGATGTTCTGGATAAAGTGTTTTTTTTTCTCATTTTATTAAAGTTTAGCATATTGCGTATATATTTCTAATATATTTAAGTGAGCTTTTTGTACCTGTCAGACAGAGTGTACGTATCAGTTGCTCAGTCAGTCTCTCTTTTTATTTTATTAATTTTTTCTTCTAATGTATCACTACTATTTTTTCAGATTTTACTACTTGAAATAGAAAATATTTATATAATTTTAAAAGTATTAATATATACATACATATAGGTAAATATATGTATGTACGTAGAAATTAGTTCATATACAAAGAAATACATCTTTAATAATCAACTATTCTAGAAAATCGATCTAAAATAATACATTTACCTCCATCATCAATTCACCGTCAGTGTTTTCATAAAGTGTTAGAAACATTGGAATATCTATGTTTGCGAGAATTTTTACTTCAAGTGTTTCTATATAAGATTTAGTTTTTGACCACGTGACGTTATTGTGGTTAACGTAGACTGCGTTGTATCGCATTCAGATGTAATCATTTCTCACTTAGAAAAGTTCCTCATCACTATCAATCATACCTGTATACAATACATTCATGAGTTGAGTTGATCCAGATACAATTGCTGTCTACAAATTAATGATTAGAAAATAGCTTTCTCATTACCTTCTAACAAGTTTAATATTTTGCTAGCATGCATGCTTTAGCATGCTTCTATCGATAGTGACGCGAGAGTCCGACATTTAGTGCTGTTTTAATTAAAAATCTATAATATTAGAGTTACGAATTCACTCTTTTGAATTTTTAACAAAGTAGATACATATCTATTTCATTTGCCACAAAGTCTTAAAATTTCTTTCCTTATAAAAGTATGACGTGAGGAATTTTTTTAAATTATACATGCTTCGGCATGCTTCCAATATTTTTTCGGTAAATTTATTTCATATTCATACAGATACAGATATAAAGTAAGATCTGTTTACATTCCATTTTCCAATTTATGCATGTTTCAGCATGATTCTAGTTGAAGTCTGTATTTATTTAGTAAGTTTGTTTGATACCCATTCATACACATGTACATTGTTAAAGATTGGATATCAAAGCCCAATTTTCTTAGTTTATCTAGAAATGAACAGTGAATATCTATTATAATAACCTCATATTCACAATTTAAAATTTTGTGTGCTAGAGCTTTCGAAATGGAAAATGTACACCTTTTACTATAAAAAATGATAATATGATATGTTGCTGAATATTGCACTGTGTTATAGCTCACTTTGAACTCTTAAGTTTTCACAATATTTCATACAGACCATCAAGTTTAGAGAATTCCAGTACATTAGGCTAATTATCTTCCCTGAGACCTAACATTTCTAATCAATCTTTCAAAAAAACAAATACAAACTAGATTTTTCCTTTGTAATTTTATTTATATTTTCATTAAATTTCAACATTTTGTACATCTTCAAATTACTGTATACTGTATTTTGCACCTTTTTCTCATTCGTAGAGTTAACTTTAATCACAAATATTTTAGTTTTCCGGTTAAATGAACTTTTCTATTGTAGGCATTAAGTAAATCTTTATGTATATCAATCCACTTATATGAACCATTATAGCTAAATTCTTAATACATAATTCCTTTTAATGATCTACTAAATCATTCTACTATTGATGCTTTCATATTAAGTAATTTTAAATCCTCTATTTATGCATGAATTTGGCAGTGTTTATTAAAAAATTCTTTACCATCATCTATTTGTAAGTTTCTTGGTACTCATACCATTTCAAAAATATTTTCCATTGCCTTGGTTTTTTCGAGTGCAGCTTTTATATTCAACAATACTCACCATATAAACTTCGAGAATGTGTCAGTTACAGTCTACAAAAATTAATAATTTCTATTTTCTCTAGAATTGCTATCCACTTCACATAAATCAGCTCCATAATCATCTACTTATTCCATTCATTACACAATCAATTTTCGAAATTTATTATGGATTTCGGTTACTAAATTTCTTTTTAAAGACATTCAGTTGTTTTACAGTTTTTTGAGAGTGTTTTGATCTACTTGATATCTACACTTTCAGCTATTTATACTAAAATGTAGTTAATTTTCCAATCTGTAAATTTTATCGCTCACCTCTTCAATGTGTTTGTCAAAAGATCATTTAATTTTTAGAATGTCTTTTTCAATTTTATACCTATCTTCTATCGTTAATTTTATTTCACACTCCACTCCATCAATTTGCATTTGAATATATCCTTGAATTATATTAATGCCTTAAGCTTTATTATTAATTAATCCTTTAGTTTCTAGATTTGAGTTTCCAGAAACAATTTACTGATAACATTATTCTCCGTCAGTGAATGATGATGATTCTCTATGTATGCATTGGTAGAAATTATATATTTTATTTAGTTTTCAAAATCAAATTTGTCATAGTATTTTCACGTTTTATCAATCACTAAAGAAAATAAACCCACTTTTAAACCCCATATTTGACCATCAACTTGTATTTTATTTTTATTCAGTTTTATATTTCTATCACCAAATTTCCATTCATTATTGAAATCTTTAGGTGAGCCATAGTTTGTATCTAATTCATTTCTTCCTTCCAAGACTAATAAGTCAATATAAGTATCTTCGGTGTTGGAAGGCTGTGGGTAAAAATCATCTTCTTCATCATCATAATCATTCACAGTTTTAGCATCATTAAATAAGATGGTATTATCAAATATTGTTCCTTTTAAAAGTTTCTTTAACTTCTTTATATCTTGACTGATGGTTTCTGAGGCTTTAATACTTGTACTATTTTCAGATTCTATATTGTTTTTACTTTGTTCTTTCTTGTGTATTCTGTCAATATTTTTAGAACTATTCATGAATTCTTTGAGAGGTTCTGTTATAGGATCAAATATATCTCTTAGTTCTTCACGTGTATCTATTTCAACACTTTTTATACTACGAAGCTTTTTCTTCAAGACGCTTCTTATCAACACCAACTGTTTTAAAATTTTCTCATCCATGTTTAATAATAGCAAATAAGAGGTATCAGCTTTTAGATCAGGTATCACCTATTAGATCAGGTATCAGCTATCAGATCAGCTTATCAGGAGCTGGTCTGGTTTTCAGATCAGCTTATCAGGACCTGATCTGGTTTTCAGATCAGCTTATCAGAACCTGATCTGGTTTTCAGATCAGCTTATCAGGAGCTGGTCTGGTTTTCAAATCAGCTTATCAGGACCTGATCTGGTTTTCAGATCAGCTTATCAGGAGCTGGTCTGGTTTTCAGATCAGCATATCAGGAGTTGGTCTAGTTTTCAGATCAGGTTGTCAGGCAACTGATCTGTAAAACAGATCAGGTTATCAGGTATCAGATCAGATTATCTGTTTCAGATTGGGTCATCAGTTTACAAGTAGCTGGACATTTATAACATTTAGATGAATGAAATTTAAGGTCAGATAAAATGCGAAAAACTATACTGTTATGTACTCAAATTATTTTCTATGACGATCATCACTTAATTCAGTATCTTTGCTTATAATCAAAATTCCATATTTTTAATTCCAACACGATTTATATTTTTCTCATATTACTTAAACATTCTAATGATTCTGGTGATTCTGATATAAATTTGACATTAGTAGAATGCATCAACATTCTTATCTTACCCCATACAAAAATATGCTTCTCACAACATGGTTAAATATCATATTGGTATTACTTCTAGCTTTCTTAAAAGAAATAACAGATTCATTATCTGTAAATGTGTAATACTCATGTCTTTCATTAATGAAATAAATTTCTACAGGTATTCATATTTAGGTTTTTAGAGAGATTTTGAGTATAAATATGAAGATATTTTCAAGTTTTACTCCATCAAAACTTTCTAGCCAGCCAATCATAATATTATTATTATTGTTTTCGCAATTTGACAGGCCAACTATTCTTACACGAATAGAAATTGATAGAAGGGAAATATGATTTATTTTTGAGCTAACGTTTGATGACTCATCAAAATTTCGTACCATCCTATTTTTAGGTTGTTTTGACTATGAGTATGTACCAATATTTATGAAAAAATAAAATAATGTAGCTATACGATATCGGAAAATATTTTCTGATATCATATAGCTATATTATTTTATTTTTCCTATAATAAGAGATAATGGTTCCTACTCATAGTCAAAACAAAGTATATTTTAAGAGTTTAAAACCAGTATTGTCATATAAAATACTGATTTTAAACTGTTAAAATATACTTTGTTTTACTAATTACATTTTTTGTAACTAAATGCATTTCATAAATATTGACGCATACTCATACTCAAAACAAATAATATTTTTATGTTATTTTGATTGTGAGTATGTAGCATTATCTGTTATTATAAAAAAATAAAATAATGCAGCTACACGATTTTAGAAAATATTTTCTGAAATCGAATAACTGTATTATTTTATTTTTTTATACTAAGAGATAATATTTATAAAATGTATTTAGTTACACAAAACCGGTTAGTAAAACAACCTAAATATAGGATGGTACGAAATTTTGATGAGTCATCAAACGTTAGCTCAAAAATAAATCATAGTTCCCTTCTATCAATTTCTATTCGTGCAAGAATAGTTGGTCTGTTAAATTGGTAAAAAAAAAATAAATAAATAAAAAATAAATAAAAAAATAATAATATTATGATTGGTTGGCTAGACAGTTCTAATGGCCTAAAACTTGAAAACATCTTCATATTTAAACTCAAAATCTCTCTAACAACCTAAATATAAATACATGTAGAAATTAATTTCATTAATGAAAGTCATGGGTATTACACATTTACAGATAATGAATCTGTTATTTCTTTTAAGAAAGCTAGAAGTAATACCAATATGATATTTAACCATGTTGTATGTGAGAAGCATATTTTTGTATGGGGTGAGAAAAGAATGTTGATGTATTCTACTAATGTCAAACTTATACTAAAATCACCAAACATTTGATAGGAAATAATCATAACGTAACTATAATGTTTAAGTAAGATGAGAAAAATATAAATCATGTTGGAATTAAAAATATGCAATTTTGATTATAAGCAAAGATACTGAATTAAGTGATGATCGTCATAGAAAATAATTTGAGTACATAACAGTATAGTTTTTCGCATTTTATCTGGCCTTAAATTTCATTCATCTAAATGTTATAAATGTCCAGCTACTTGTAAACTGATGACCCAATTTGAAACAGATAATCTGATCTGAAAATCTGAACAGCTCCTGATAACCTGATCTGTTTTACAGATCAGTTGCCTGACAACCTGATCTGAAAACTAGACCAACTCCTGATATGCTGATCTGAAAACCAGACCAGCTCCTGATAAGCTGATCTGAAAACCAGATCAGGTCCTGATAAGCTGATTTGAAAACCAGACCAGCTCCTGATAAGCTGATCTGAAAACCAGATCAGGTTCTGATAAGCTGATCTGAAAACCAGATCAGGTCCTGATAAGCTGATCTGAAAACCAGACCAGCTCCTGATAAGCTGATCTGATAGCTGATATCTGATCTAATAGGTGATACCTGATCTAAAAGCTGATACCTCTTATTTGCTATTATTAAACATGGATGAGAAAATTTTAAAACAGTTGGTGTTGATAAGAAGCGTCTTGAAGAAAAAGCTTCGTAGTATAAAAAGTGTTGAAATAGATACACGTGAAGAACTAAGAGATATATTTGATCCTATAACAGAACCTCTCAAAGAATTCATGAATAGTTCTAAAAATATTGACAGAATACACAAGAAAGAACAAAGTAAAAACAATATAGAATCTGAAAATAGTACAAGTATTAAAGCCTCAGAAACCATCAGTCAAGATATAAAGAAGTTAAAGAAACTTTAAAAAGGAACAATATTTGATAATACCATCTTATTTAATGATGCTAAAACTGTGAATGATTATGATGATGAAGAAGATGATTTTTACCCACAGCCTTCCAACACCGAAGATAATTATATTGACTTATTAGTCTTGGAAGGAAGAAATGAATTAGATACAAACTATGGCTCACCTAAAGATTTCAATAATGAATGGAAATTTGGTGATAGAAATATAAAACTGAATAAAAATAAAATACAAGTTGATGGTCAAATATGGGGTTTAAAAGTGGGTTTATTTTCTTTAGTGATTGATAAAACGTGAAAATACTATGACAAATTTGATTTTGAAAACTAAATAAAATATATAATTTCTACCAATGCATACATAGAGAATCATCATCATTCACTGACGGAGAATAATGTTATCAGTAAATTGTTTCTGGAAACTCAAATCTAGAAACTAAAGGATTAATTAATAATAAAGCTTAAGGCATTAATATAATTCAAGGATATATTCAAATGCAAATTGATGGAGTGGAGTGTGAAATAAAATTAACGATAGAAGATAGGTATAAAATTGAAAAAGACATTCTAAAAATTAAATGATCTTTTGACAAACACATTGAAGAGGTGAGCGATAAAATTTACAGATTGGAAAATTAACTACATTTTAGTATAAATAGCTGAAAGTGTAGATATCAAGTAGATCACAACACTCTCAAAAAACTGTAAAACAACTGAATGTCTTTAAAAAGAAATTTAGTAACCGAAATCCATAATAAATTTCGAAAATTGATTGTGTAATGAATGGAATAAGTAGATGATTATGGAGCTGATTTATGTGAAGTGGATAGCAATTCTAGAGAAAATAGAAAATATTAATTTTTGTAGACTGTAACTGACACATTCTCGAAGTTTATATGGTGAGTATTGTTGAATATAAAAGCTGCACTCGAAAAAACCAAGGCAATGGAAAATATTTTTGAAATGGTATGAGTACCAAGAAACTTACAAATAGATGATGGTAAAGAATTTTTTAATAAACACTGCCAAATTCATGCATAAATAGAGGATTTAAAATTACTTAATATGAAAGCATCAATAGTAGAATGATTTAGTAGATCATTAAAAGGAATTATGTATTAAGAATTTAGCTATAATGGTTCATATAAGTGGATTGATATACATAAAGATTTACTTAATGCCTACAATAGAAAAGTTCATTTAACCGGAAAACTAAAATATTTGTGATTAAAGTTAACTCTACGAATGAGAAAAAGGTGCAAAATACAGTATACAGTAATTTGAAGATGTACAAAATGTTGAAATTTAATGAAAATATAAATAAAATTACAAAGGAAAAATCTAGTTTGTATTTGTTTTTTTGAAAGATTGATTAGAAATGTTAGGTCTCAGGGAAGATAATTAGCCTAATGTACTGGAATTCTCTAAACTTGATGGTCTGTATGAAATATTGTGAAAACTTAAGAGTTCAAAGTGAGCTATAACACAGTGCAATATTCAGCAACATATCATATTATCATTTTTTATAGTAAAAGGTGTACATTTTCCATTTCGAAAGCTCTAGCACACAAAATTTTAAATTGTGAATATGAGGTTATTATAATAGATATTCACTCTGTTCATTTCTAGATAAACTAAGAAAATTGGGCTTTGATATCCAATCTTTAACAATGTACATGTGTATGAATGGGTATCAAACAAACTTACTAAATAAATACAGACTTCAACTAGAATCATGCTGAAGCATGCATAAATTGGAAAATGGAATGTAAACAGATCTTACTTTATATCTGTATCTGTATGAATATGAAATAAATTTACCGAAAAAATATTGGAAGCATGCCGAAGCATGTATAATTTAAAAAAATTCCTCACGTCATACTTTTATAAGGAAAGAAATTTTAAGACTTTGTGGCAAATGAAATAGATATGTATCTACTTTGTTAAAAATTCAAAAGAGTGAATTCGTAACTCTAATATTATAGATTTTTAATTAAAACAGCACTAAATGTCGAACTCTCGCGTCACTATCGATAGAAGCATGCTAAAGCATGCATGCTAGCAAAATATTAAACTTGTTAGAAGGTAATGAGAAAGCTATTTTCTAATCATTAATTTGTAGACAGCAATTGTATCTGGATCAACTCAACTCATGAATGTATTGTATACAGGTATGATTGATAGTGATGAGGACCTTTTCTAAGTGAGAAATGATTACATCTGAATGCGATACAACGCAGTCTACGTTAACCACAATAACGTCACGTGGTCAAACACTAAATCTTATATAGAAACACTTGAAGTAAAAATTCTCGCAAACATAGATATTCCAATGTTTCTAACACTTTATGAAAACACTGACGGTGAATTGATGATGTAGGTAAATGTGTTATTTTAGATCGATTTTCTAGAATAGTTGATTATTAAAGATGTATTTCTTTGTATATGAACTAATTTCTACGTACATACATATATTTACCTATATGTATGTATATATTAATACTTTTAAAATTATATAAATATTTTCTATTTCAAGTAGTAAAATCTGAAAAAATAGTAGTGATACATTAGAAGAAAAAATTAATAAAATAAAAAGAGAGACTGACTGAGCAACTGATACGTACACTCTGTCTGACAGGTACAAAAAGCTCACTTAAATATATTAGAAATATATACGCAATATGCTAAACTTTAATAAAATGAGAAAAAAAAACACTTTATCCAGAACATCAAATAAAAGCCATAGGCGCTCACCCTTCATAAAATAAACATATAATCGTACCCTATTAATGTACTTAAAGATATTATCAGTATGAAGTAACACAATTTGAAGAATAAAAAGTTTAAAATTGAATTATCCATAACGCTGACAAAGAGTAGACGGAAGTTCTGACATACAAACTCATATTGAATACTAGAACAGCAGTTGAGAAGTCAGACCTAAATTGTAAGAAAACTACTTCGTTTTCTGTTGATCGCTATTCAAGAAGAAAATAAGATTGTTTATTATGAATTAACTAATTTAAAAGTACATTTAGGTTCAGTCTCATATCCATATGATGATGATCCTAACATAAAATTTAAAAATAAACGTTATGCAATTCTATATAGTTATTATATGTATCTAAGATTCCAGCAAAGGTAGTATATGAAAGAATTTCAAGCGCTTCTACCTGTACCAGAGTTTAAGATAAAAGCTCCTTTTATTCAATAGGGGGACAATTGAATAAAATTTTAATATGAAATAGTAAGCAAAGACTTCAGCTTACTTCATTCCTTTTCATGATCATATACTAGAATATATACCCATCAAAGGTCAAATTCTTAAAGTTTTATAAATTAAGCAATATGGAAAATAACATAATTTTTATACACGTACAAGTTTTCAAAAATAACTCAAATGAATTCATTGGAAAAGAAGTAGCAATTGTTTTCAACAATTACGAATATAATAATTTCATTATGAAACTCAATAATCAATAAAAAATAAAAAAAGAAGCAAGCTGGCTAACAAAAAACTATCGTTACATAAGCTAGAGTGCTGGATCAGTTTCATTTAAAAATGTTTATAAATGTATAAAAGACAATGCAATATGTTCTAAAATATATGTAAAAGGTGATGAAAAAAGCCTACGGCTGGAAAAAATTTATATCAAACTATTTCTAAGAATGAATATAAGCTGCATCAACTTTAAACAAATGTAAATTAAATATAGGAAATATTTCTATTATAGTTACTATTCCTCTAAAGTATGTATCTTAAGGAATTCAGTTTTACTTAAAACAGAAAATCCTCACAAACTTTTAAGTAAATACAGATAAAAATTAAAGCAACGCTTTTTAATTTCAAATAAAAAAAAAGAAGATATTTGACATCTATACATAAAAGACCCGGCGAATATTTACAACATCAACAAAAGACCGCACATGACATTCAAGCACGGAGCCAAACACTTATTTGTATGTACATATGTACATACATACATAAAATCAATTTGTAGAAATGTATGTACACATAATATCAAATTTCTTATCAATACTCAAGTATTTATTAGATCTTGACAATCACACTTACATATCTACATCATAAAAATATATGAACAATGCAAACCGTTCAGTCAGAGCACATGCCCAAGCTAAACGACCTTATTATGGACAGAGAAACTATAAATTCCCATGATCGTATGAAAAGAAGTTCAGCGAAAGAAGCCGGACGTAGTTAAATAAACAAAATCTGTAATATAAACAAATTGATCGCAGGCGGACTTTAAAGCTGGACAATTTTAAGCATGACAAAATACCCAGCAACCTTGAGTATGAAAATATACTTATGTATATGTATATAGGGTTAGGGAAAGTTCAGATATATGAAAATATTTTATAGAACCAAATATCGATATTGAATACCATTTATTTATACGTACATAAAACTACTAGCGTGAGAAAATCATACACACGCACACACACATATACCAGATTTCATCTAAGAAAAATTCAAATTATTTCAACAACACACCACCCCTCACAAAACACAGCCAACCTTAAATTCCTACAGATATGCATACAAAAATTCTCACGGTCATTCCTACAAACAACACTGACAACAACACAAATCTCGATCAGCCTTAAACTCCTACGAACATGCATACACATTCCCACGGGTACATATCACTCGTACGACAACACCCTCGCCTATCCTCAAATCTCTAATAGCATTAAACTTCTACAAACATATGTACATACACACAAACATATTACTACACCAACCTCACCTACCCTAAATCATGATCAGTCTTAAATTTTCACAGACATACATACATACAGATTCCTACGTATACATATTACAACAACACCCTCACCTCTCCCAAATCACGATCAGCCTTAAGCTCCTACGAACATATAGACATACATACACGCAGTCGATCAACCTCAACTACACCACACCCCCTCCCAATAACAGCCTCGCTTAAATTCTCGCTTAAATTCCTCCGGACAGACACATCCACAAATTCCTATGGATACATGTTACTCGTACAACAACACCCTCACCTACCACAAATCACTATAAGCATTAAATTCCTACAGACTTGCAACACCTGCATACACACAGTCGATCTACCTCAACTACACCCCGCCCCCCTGTCAATCACACCCTCACACAAATTCGAACAGACAGGTATACACACATGCACTCAATACATCTACCTCAACTACACCACGCTCCCCCGACCAATCACAGCCTTTCACAACAGACAGACAGACACATCTATAAACTCCCTCGATTATATAGATATATTACAACAACAACCCCACCCACCCCAAATAACGGCCAGCCTTAAACTCCTGTATTAGCATTAGAAATAACTTTTATGTTTTTCCCGTCGGAATTATGAAAAATCATTTTCCCGTCGGCATTTGAAAAAAATAATAATCATGTTTTGCCGTCGGCATTTGAACAAAATAATATTCATGCATAGCCGTAGGCATTAGGAAAAATAATCATGTATTGCCGTCGGCATTAGGAAAAATTAATTTTCACTATTTCACCCCCATTAGTATTAGGAAAAATCATTTCATGATTTTCCCGTTGGTACTAGGAAAAATCATATTCATGATTTTCCCGTAGTCATATATATATACATTACAAAAAAGAAAAACCTCCAACCTATGAACCCACTTAACGTATTCCCACAAAAAACAAAATCACCCGTTCACACAATTAATGTAACTCCAAAAAAAAATCACCCGTTCCCACAAGGGTTAATGTAAACAAAAAACTCCTAATGTAAACAAAAAATTCCTAATGTAAACAAAAAAACATCAAAGCGTGCCGCCGAAAACTCAAGGTATCAAATTTCACAAATTTCCAAGAATTTTAAAATTTTAAAATTTTAATTACCCAAATTTTAAAATTTTGTACTGAAATTCTCAAATTTCAAATTTTAATTACCCAAATTTCACAATTTTAATCGGCGCCCGGAATGGCAGTTCCCTACTACTCAAGTCGACGCGTATTCCAGAATAGCCACCAATATAACCATCAATTAGCCTGTACAACACTCCACTCCTTTTTGGTACCCAAGAAGAACATGGAAGACTAATGTACCAATTCTGTTTTGTTGGAGTCCATGGATGACGAAAATATTGTTGGTTTTTTTAGGTCACTTCATAAAGTGATTTTATAACGGTAAATGTAGTGAAAAACGGGGTTTCTTAGCTTTTCAGTTTTAAACAGTTGTAACTTCTTTGTTTCCCAACGGATTTCTTTTAACTTTTCGTTGGTTAAAAGGCTCGAATATTATCTTTCAATAAAGATATATTTTTTGTAAATCGACTAAGAAATGGCCAAGTTACAGTCGTTGAAGTGTACAAAAAACCAATTAAAAAAGTATTCTTTTGTTTTCTTCAGGCTATAAGTTGCTTATGAGTTACAAAAGAATACTTTTTAATGGATTTTTTGTACACTTCAACGACTGTAACTTAGCCATTTCTTAGTCGATTTACAAAAACTATATCTTTATTGAAAGATAATATTCGATTCTTTTCACCAACGAAAAGTTAAAAGAAATCCGTTGGGAAACAAAGAAGTTACAACTGAAAATCTAAGAAACCCTGTTTTTCACTACATTTACCGTTATAAAATCAGTTTATGAAGTGACCAAAAAAACCAACGGTATTTTCGTCATCCATGGACTCCAACAAAATAGAATTGGTACATTAGAATCCTTGAATATTTTTTGTGTATCACAGTGTTATTGAAAATAATATTGTGCACATAGGACGTAATGATAATTCATCGAAACCAGATTCGAACATGAAGAAATTGCGTACCAAAAATATGAATATAGGATGTAATGATAATTCATCGAAACCAGATTCGACTATGAAGAAGTTACATACCTAAAATATGAATAATAAAATATGAATAATTAAATTAATAAGCTAGCAAGATTCAGCGATAACTCAGCGAAACTAGATTCGATTCTGAGGAAACTGATATCTAAAATTAATAAAGAAAATATAAGAGAATTAGCGCAATGAAATAAGAATGAAATATTTAAAGTATATATAACAAAAAAAATTTAAAAATTAATAAAGGAAGCATATGACAAGATAAAGATAAATAACAAAAGTCCTCAACTAAAAATATTAATATACAATGCCCCAACAAAAATAACTGATGACATATTTCAATACAAACTAATGGTCGAAAGCCACATGTAGATACAGGCCATTCGCTATATGAATTATTATATGCAAAATTACCATCCAATGTTTTCGACAATTAGAAGAAATTTAATAATTATCATGACTACGTACAAGAACCACGACTCACGTTACAATTTACACTGAACATAATGAACTAACTATAAAAGCAAAATAAAATTAATATTAAACAATTATTATTACAATAAATTAAATATTACTCCTATATCAAGACTTAGTATTAGTTAAGGTAGAAGATAGAAAAAAACAAACTAAACATAAATAGAATATAAAAGAATTTAACTTAACAATAAAATAAGTTCATAATAAAAAAAACATATAAACCTGTTTAAAGCTAAAAATAAAAAAAAATCATTAACATAATAAGAATATATTTAAATTTAAGAAAATTTTAACATTGTTTAAAAAAAATTTATATTTTATGATTTATTTATAATTACATAATGACACTATTTACATTGTAAATTAAAGCAGATTTATAACTTACAATGACAATGATAAAAACCAAAAAACTATTTACATAATTTTTCTCTTAAGGGTGAGGTGTAGTGTACCTCACTTACTGTAATACACTGTATCATAATATAATTGCATTGCAACACAGTTCATTGTAATAATTAACAAAACGCTTACTTTATTAAATTTAAATGACACACTTTTGTTTTCATTGCAAAATTATGTTATTATAGATAGTCAGCAAAAGCAGACATGAAGAAACACAAAAATAGTAAAATGTAAAATAGTATATAAGTAGAGTTAAACATTCAACAAATCAGACTTTAATTTCTAAACGCAAACCGGCAATAACTTGCCTAGTTTTTTAATTAAATTCTCAAATCTTTTGGCACCTCTTTTGAGCGCCTACTGATAAGCTGGTCTCTCTGACAGCTGTAAAAACAAAACAAGGGACTACAGGGTCATACTTACATACATCCTACCTGCATAGCGCCATACTTACACACATCCTAACTGCTATCATTACTATTACAACATTACATAGTTATTATTATTTTTTAATTTCGTTATCTTTTTATTTTCATTATCTTTTATTTGTTGATCGTTTGTTATTTTAATTAATTAATTTTTACTTATTTTTAGTTATTTTATTTTGCAAATAAAAGAAACAACGGCGTAATTTTTTTTTATAGTTAATTTTACTCTCAGGGTCCCTGCTCGGGCGCCATTGTAACCATGTTTCTTAGGCTGGGGTAAAACACAGCGATGTCCAGGATTCGTCTACAAAAATTTATTGATTTTTGAGACCGTGAGAGAGTAAAACACGAAGTCAATTCAATGCCGAATATTTATTTATTTTTTAAATTACAAAATTAAACTTATCAATTTAAATGACAACTCAAATGCCTAATGAGCGTGGTCAGAAAGACAGAGCTCGTGGAGAGCGCAATCACTATGCACACACCTGCAGGAGGGATGTGTAACACCACACAACCTACAGGCGGCGCGTGTAAGAACGCGAGAAACAAATGCTCAGAGGGAGCGGTATTACGAGTGCTCGTGTAGAGCGCTCTCACTGACACACAGCTGCAGGCGGGATGTGTAACATCACACAACCTGTGGGCTGCGCGTGTGAGGACGCGAGAAACAAATGCTCAGAGGGAGCGGTATTACGCGTGCTCGTGAGGAGCGCAGTCACTAGCACACAGATGCAGGCGGGATGTGTAACACCACACAACCTACAAACTGCGCGTGTGAAAACGCGACGGAATTGCTCAGAAGGAGCGGTGTGCTCGTGGAGAGCGATAACAGGTGTAGGCGGGATGTGTAACACCACACAACCTACAGCTGCGACAAATATTCTACACTAGTTGTGCTGTTATAAGTCTGTCCACTAGATGTGTTTAGAGGCAAGTAAAATGCTGATGGATGTGTAACACCACGTTCAACTTTGTGTTCTTACCTTGCTGACAGCTAGCAGCACAAAGTATACAGAGGTGAAGAAAGTGAGTGATGAAAAAAGCTAAAATCAGCTACGACACGGGTTCGGCGAGAAAGGGACAACTGTAGTATATTTTTTATTAAGTTGCTAACAATATAATCAAAACAAACAAGAGAAAATGTGTACTTTGTGAAATAACCAAGAGGACATTTTTACAAAATTAAATGAAAGATTTTGTAGTGTTAAACTAGAAAACTTAGTGTGTTAAATGTTATTAGTGGTAAAAAAGTGATTAAAATTAGTTTCCACATAATTAAAGACATCATTTTAAGCATTTTCATTAAAAAATATTAGTGTTTACCATTTACTTCCAAAAAGCATATAGCGAATAATACCACAAAGAATAAAATGAAAATACATTTGAACGAGTGAACATTTGTACAAAATTAAATCAAGGAATTTGTTGTGTTGAATTAAACAACTGAATGTGAAAATGTTTATTAGTATTAAAAAAGTGATTAAGATTTGTTTTCAAATGATTCCTGATTTAACTTTGAGCTTTTTAGTTCATAAATGTTAATTTTAACATTTTAATTGCAAAAATCTCATAGCGAATGAGGACTCGAAGAATAAAATACAAAAACGTTAAACCAATGCAACTACGAAAGAAGCTTAAATAAGACACGGGTTCGGTGTGAGTGCGAAATCCGAAAACACAAATTATCTTCCGTCTCGTGTCACCTCTGTGTACTTTGTGGCTAGCAGCAGACTCCCCCTTTTGATAATAAGATTCTTCCTTATATACCCAAAAATATCTGCTATTACTCAGTTGTCATAAAGCGTAACTTACTAAATAATGGTTGTTTAAAAATGTCAGCTTATTTGCAATAGTACAATAATTTACATATAGATGGCGACTCCATCTAAAAAATGGGTTAGTTTTAAATTGATGTTTCAATAACAAATGAATATTTTATGACCAATTTCGTTTGTTAATATTTCTATTTTTACATAGGCTATTTTTGGTCAGTTTTCTTAACTATTAAGATGCAAATAAAACAAATCTATTTCATCTTTTTCCTCAACGTTTCGTCAGCTTTTTTCCGACGTCTTCAGGAGAATTTTTTTTTATTAAGTTCTATCAACAAATTACAAAATGTTTGTTATTTATAGTTTTTGTGTGTTATATTAGTTTTTGTGTTTTACTTACGATTCTTCAGTTAAATTATTAAATAAATTTTAAAAAACTGGACATAACGAACAATTAGGTGTATAATTTAAATAACAATAAATAAAAGAAAATATCACAGCCGAACTTAAAAACTAATATCACAGAACTCTATTTTTCAGGTTATTGCAATAGCATATTGTAGTTTGGTGTTGTCCTTGTCTTCTTTGGTGTTAATAGATTTATTTATGCGTTGTTGTATACGCAGGCTTTCTAATGTATATCTTTTTTTTTTTTTTTTTTCTCTATCCAGTATCTTCACTCCTTTGAGATCTATTTTATGTTTCATTTCTTTCGCGTGTTGGGCTAAAGCTGTTGTCGCCTTTCCTTTATTTATATCTGCTTGATGTTCTGATATTCTAGTCCCGAGTTTCCGCTTTGTTTTTCCTACATATACTTTGTTACATTTTTCCACTTCATTCCCTTGACAAGTTATCTCGTATACAATGTTGTCTATTTCTAGTTTGTCAAATTTTGTTTTTTTCCGCGTAAATAGATGTCTCAGTGTTTTGTTCGATCTGTGTGTGACTGTTGTTCTTGCATCATTTACCATATGCTTTAATGTTTTGTTTTCAGTCAGCTTTGGAACATATGGTACACTGTAAAAAACTTTTTCTACTTCTTTGTTAGTAGTGTTACCAGTTTGTTTTTTCTTTCTTAAGCATTTGTTTATTAGGTTATTCGTGATGTATATTGGGAAGCTGTTTTTTGTCAATATATTTCTAATTTTGCTGATATTGCTATTTCTAAATCGTTTGTCACTAATGTTGAGAATTTTGGTAATGAGATTCATTGCCGTGGTAATTAATTAATCTTCCAGATGCGGTTTTCTTTGCATACCAGTTTGTTATTAGTCTATTGTTTTCTTTTATTATTTTCATGTCTAAATAAGGTATTTCATTGTTTTCTTCAATTTCAACTGTAAATTGCAGATTTTTGTGGTATACATTTAATGTTTTTAATATAATTTCCAAGTCATTTTTCTTTATAACCGCAAATAAATCGTCAACGTATTTTGATATAAATTTTATGTGTATGTTTTTGGCCTTCAATTCTTCAATGACGTCATCCAACAGTGTATCCAAAACAATATCCGCTATCGTCGGCGATAAAGGATTTCCCATTGGCATACCAAATGTTTGATGGTAATACTGTCCGTCGTATGTGAAATAGTTGTTATCCGTTATGCAGAATTGAAGAATTTTTAGAAATTGTCTTTTGCTAATAGTGGTGTGTTCCTTAAGGGTTCCCCATTTGTCAAGTATATTTTTAATGGCTAAATGTGTAGGTATATTTGTAAATAGCGATACCACGTCAAAAGATACAATAATGTCGTTCTCATCTAAAATAATATCTCAAATTTTTTCTTTTATTTGCATTGAGTTCTGAATGTTGTAAGTTTGAGAAATTATGTTTTTTAATATATCCCCAATGTATTTTGATAAGTAGTAGCACGGTACTTTCAAGGATGAAGAAATTGGTCTCAAAGGTATGCTTTCTTTATGGATTTTTGGCAAACCAACAACAACGCATAAATAAATATATTAACACCAAAGAAGACAAGGACAACACCAAACTACAATATGCTATTGAATAACCTGAAAAATAGAGTTCTGTGATATTAGTTTTTAAGTTCGGCTGTGATATTTTCTTTTATTTATTGTTATTTAAATTATACACCTAATTGTTCGTGATGTCCAGTTTTTTATAATTTATTTAATAATTTAACTGAAGAATCGTAAGTAAAACACAAAAACTAATACAACACACAAAAACTATAAATAACAAACATTTTGTAATTTGTTGATAGAACTTAATAAAAAAATTCCCCTGAAGACGTCGGAAAAAAGCTGACGAAACGTTGAGGAAAAAGATGAAATAGATTTGTTTTATTTGCATCTTAATAGTTAAGAAAACTGACCAAAAATAGCCTATGTAAAAATAGAAATATTAACAAATGAATATGTTTGCTCATCTGAGTACCTCTAAATTATTGACTAACTAAACACTATAATGTTATTATAACAAAAATAATATGTGGGATAATATTAATGATATTATGCAATTGTAATAATTAATACAAATTACTTTGATTAAAAGAAAAATAAATTGGTTTCGGATGCTTGGCCCATAAATGTGGTGACATTCTCTAGGTTGTACGGCTAAAACGAGGGTTTGCTCATCTGAGTACATCTAAATTATTGACTAACTAAACACTATAATGTTATTACAACAAAAATAATATGTGGGATAATATTAATGATCGTATTGATCCTCAGTAATTGCGAATCTAGGAGGAGAGTAAATTGATTATATGACAAAATTAGTGCAAAAATTTTCGAAACAAATATTCGTTGCTTGTAAATGTTCTTCACAAATGTTGTCAATAATATAATGCTTGAGTCTTGACTTTATTAAAATTGCTGATCCACCGCATGCTCTTCCTCTCGGGCACTTTGAATCATATAAGGTGTAGCCATAAATTTTAAAAATGCTTCTCGAAGTCAAATGAGTCTCAGAGACCAACATTATGTCAATATTTTTTTCCGTGAGGAAGTGCTCAAGTTCATTTTTATGTTGTAGTGTTGTAAAAAGCGGCTAATTTTGAATACTCAATACTACTTGATACTTTTTCAATTGGGTACTCGATACTTATCAATACTTCAACCGCTTTTTGAATTTAATATTAAAAACACACATACTTGTGAACGTATGTGCATATACGAGTATCGTCGCTGTTTTAACTAACTGACCTAACTAACATTTTAAAAATTTAAAAGGAGAGCAGCTTTTATGGTTGTTTTGTACATTCATTCTTATGGCTGCGTCAGAAATCTTTTTACTTATATAGGCACAAAAGTAATGCTTACAGTCATGAAAATTGTAGACAATGTGTATTATGACTTATAAAGTCTAGTAAAGGACTTAACTCATTTCTCCAAAAAATGTTAGTTAGTTAAAACAGCGACGATATGAGAAGCTCAAAATTATTATTTATTAAAGCAAATTAACCTGCAATACATATTATATAATGCAATATGCAAAAACCAAAATTAATATATTTACATAAATTTATAACAAATAAAAATAAATTACTTTGAAGATTAGTTTTTGTACGTTAATTTTTGTTGGTTTCATGTGCTTTTCACCACACTAAAGGGTCACTTTTTCTCCTCATGAGTGAAGTTGTTTAGTTCAATGAAGCATTTTGAAGTCCTTGTTTCATTATGCGTTTTCGTATCAAAATAATTCGGAACATTCCTGTTGCTTTCTGAATTTGTATTTGTTACACTAATTCCAGGAGGTCCAGAGATATATTTTTCTTCTTGAGAGATATATTTTTATCAAGCTTAAATTCGCACACAGAGTTGTATAAATTTGATGTATTTTAAAGGAATAATTTCGTTTGAATACTAGAAAATGCAAACCTGAAAGTATTGAGTAGATACTTTTGTGTATTGAGTACCGGAAAAAACACTCGGTATTGAGTACTCAGTACTCAAATACTCAATACTTTTACAACACTGTTATGTTGGCGAATGCCGTTTGCGTTCCAGAAACATATTTTTAACGTGTTCATGGTTTGTTAACTAAAGCTTGAAGCAATGTATTCTGCATTCGCAGCATTTCTTGCATCATGCTAGTCATATTTGTTGTAAAATTGTTTATAGTTTGCACCAGATTTTCAATAGTAGCTTCAAGGCGATTAAAATTAAAGCCTGAGTTTGTATTTGTTGAAGTATTTGGCCGTGAAACATTTTGTGTGGGAATAGAGCTTGTCTTAGCAGCATCGGCATACGATGCACGTGAATTAACTGGTTGGCTCACTTGGGCAAGAGTGGCGGAGTAAGTGTTTGCTGTTTGTGCTGGAGCTACTTTAGATTTTTGCCCCATAGTCTTTTTAACGAAAGAATGTACATGACATCCTCTATAGTTAGCGGTGTGATTACCTCCACAATTACTGCATTTTTTTCTGCTTGATCTTTTGGTTTAGTACAACTAGCAGTACCGTGCAATTCACCGCAAATAACACAAACTGTAGGTAGTTTGCAGTAAGTTTTTGTATGGCCATATTCTTGACAATTATGGCACTGTACGGTTCCAGAACGCTTGTGTGGTTCTTCAACTGTTATTTTCCTGTATAAAAGATATTTTAAATTATAAATTGGGTGCGTCTCATTTTTTCTCAATTTTATATCATTCGGCTCAAGTTCAACGCGAAATAGAGGCTAGGAGATCTTCTCCCTATTTATTATATTGGAAACATTTTTTACCTTAAATCCCTGGAGAACGAGTGCATCTTTTATTTCTTCGGGAACAACATAAGAATCTATGCCCTTCAATACGATCTGCAGGCCTTTAGCACTCTTAAGCTGGTATGTGTAGAAACTTGTTTTATTTTTTTCAAATTCAGAAACCATTTTGCGGAAATCTGTATCGCCATAAATTTGAATTTTCGTTTCAACGATATTGCCACGTTTTATTGGAACAATGTGAAATTTATTCTCACCAATGAACGAAATTAATTTCTTAATAAGACGGTTTGAATTTTTTTCTCTCAAATAGATTGGTGGCGGCTTTGAGATTTTGCTCGCGGATATATTAGGTGTGTCGTTGTCATCTTGCAATATTTGAAAACGATTAGTGGAGGATGCGCTGTTAGCCCTAGATACCTTAGAAGCAGATGCAATTTTAGTAGAATTTGGGCTTCGCCCGCGCTTTCCGACAATTATATATCGGTCCATTCCGACTTGGACCTTGGGTTTTGGGCTACTCTTATTTATAGTGACAGATTGGGTAAGTGATGAATCGGATGATATCGCTGATTTAAATGATGAAGTAGTAGGCAACTGTAATGTTAACAAATCACTAGTTGGCATTGGACAAAGCGAAGTTGATCGCTGACGAAAAATTGGCTTAGCCGTTAAAAAAAGTCTGTCATCAGGTTTTTTATTTATTTTGTTTATATTAAGAGCATCAGAACTCACTGTAAGTCTATCATCAGATTTTTTATTTCTATTGTTATCATTAAGATCATCAGAGCTCACAGTAAGATAGGCATTTCTGCCGTTATCACTCACTTCACAATTATTTGTTTTTGAGGTACTCATATAGAGTATTCCTCAAGGGCACTTTGTTAGTGTATTCCTCAAGGGCACTTTGAGTTATTTTGTTTACGGTTGTTTTGTTGTTTTAGTTATTACTGTCTATGTAAATTAATATTAGCAAAGCAAAAAAAAGCTTGTTTATCAAAGTTATTGTACAACGAATATTATGTACTACAAATATTTTTTTGTATGGTTTTTTTTTTTGTGTAGCATGTACTTATGTATGTAAAAAAAAAATTCCGCCAATACGTCTGTTCACTAGGTACAACGAGAACTCTAACTTTAAGCAAAATTCTTTCAAACCAAAAAAAAAATATTTAAATCGATTCACACATAGCAGAGTTATGGAATAGGGTAGGAAATTTTCCCTGCAAATTCAAAAAATAAATTATCGGACCTAACTGCAGGCAAACCCTTTCAAACAAAAAAATTATTTCGAAAATCGGTTTGAAAATGACCGAGTTAGGCGTGTACGAACATTAAAAAAAAGTAAAAAAAATACTCATGAATTGCTAACCTCCTTCTTTATTGAAGTCGGTTAAAAATGTTATTGTGCGATATCCATAAGAGATAGACATATACCATAGCGGAGTTATCTGTAGACCGTTTCAATGTGTACAATACTTAACGTGACCAGAAGCTTTTTACAAAAAGCGGGCCACGATCGTTCAAAAAGCGGGATTTTGACGAAAATACGGCCAAAAAGCGGGATTTTTAAATAAACAACAATTTGAAAGCGGGATGTGTAATACGCACATAAAAAGTTTCGTATGTACTTAGGAAACACAGTTTTTAACTCAAAAGAATCGATTCCCCAATATTTGTTTTTAAAAAACTATATTTTTCTTTGATTTTAACATTAAAAATCTTTTTCTTCGGCATTTTGCTTTAAAGTATAGTTTTTTATGTAAAAAGACAAAAGAATGTACAAAAACTTAAGGCGAATGATAGCAAGTGGCCTTGTTAGTCCATATTATCATCAATTGACTACACCAATGTGTCAAACTCTTTATAAAAAAATAAGCAAGAACTTTTTATTTTATTATTGACAGTTTGGTGAATGTCAGTTGTTATTCTCCTAATAAGCCCTCTTGGTAATAAATTCCTAAAGCAGCAGAATGTCTGCACATATAAAGCACTGTAACAAAAGGATCTTTGAGTGTGTACGTTTGTATTTTTATTTTTTTCATTTGAGGAGCTGCCAGATCCAAAAAAAATAAACAATAGCTACACTAAAAAATATTTGGAATAAATTTTTATCAGTTACATATTAATAAAAATATATTAAGAGATAAGAAATTTCAAAACTCTAAAAAGCGGGATAAAGCGGGATAAAAATTCAAGGCGGGATCAACCTCAGAAAAGCGGGATAATCCCGCCTAAAGCGGGATGTCTGGTCAGGTTAACAATACTTAGCACATTATTTGGATAAATCTCGTAAGGTTCAGCCTGTGTTTGCAATTTAAGCGGAAAAAATGTAATTATTTACGACATCACATTAGAAACCTCAAAAATAACAGTATTTCTCCCCTATTTAATGGATGTTATTGTACATATAAACCTTCCTCTTCAATCACTCTATCTATTAAAAAAAACCGCATCAAAATCCGTTGCGCAGTTTTAAGGATTTAAGCATACATGGGGATATAGGGACAGAAAAAGCGACCTTGTTTTATACTATGTAATGATTTATTATTTTATTTCTTTAATTATTTATTAATTAATTTTTTATTTACTTGCTTATTTACTAAATAATTTATGTGTTTATTATTTATTTATTTGTTTATATATATTTATGATTTTATCTATTAATTTTAGTATATTATTCACACAAAAGCATGTAAAAATTGAATGGTTTAAAACTTTTATCTTTTTACCTATACCTAAATTATTTGTAAATAAAAACCAAATATTTGATTAATGATCTTATTTCTTTTTATATCTATATATTTTTATTTATACATAGAGTTAAATTTGTATTAGCACTAAGATTTTAAGAAAAAATGTTAAATAAAATATTAAAAAAATAATACAATATGTAAATGGTTTTCATTTCAGGTTAAATTTACTAAATAGAAATTGTAACTACAAATATATACATTTTTATATTTTGTTTCTCTATTGGCTTTAGTACCTGCCGACAGCTTTGAAGGCATAAAACTACTTGAAGCTACTGTTTGATATGCTCGTAAAATGTTATGTTCATGCAAAAAGCAAATGATGCCCATCGTAATAAATGGTCGTTATTATTTCCCTTTACTGTCAACAATGTCAAAGCTTTTCGAAAAACTGCTCATGACAAAATTGTCCCCAATTCTAGTTAATAGTGGGTGCATACCGGACCATCAATTTGGTTTTAGAAGTCAGCATAGCACCATTGAACAAACTCATAGATTGGTCCAATTTATAAGAAGAACATTTGAAGAAAAGAAGTATTGTTCTGCGCTGTTTATCGACGTTTCTCAGGCATTTGATAAAGTGTGGCATGAAGGCCTACTTTTAAAATTAAAAACATACCTGCCAAATAACGTTGTAAGTCTTTTGGAAAGTTACATTACTGCCCCGAAGTTCACTGTTGTGGAAGGAGACTTTATGAGCATGCCTGAAACTATCTCATCCGGTGTGCCACAGGGGAGTATACTGGGGCCAGTTTTGTATTTGATTTATACTTGTGATATGCCTCTGAGCAGCAATATCCACACTTCCACATTTGCTGATGATACAGCCTGCCTTAGTATGCATGAAAATCGTTACGAAGCATCCGGATATCTTCAAGAACACATTACCCAGCTGGAACTATGGTTAAACTTATGGAGAATTAAGGTAAACGAACAAAAGTGTGTTCAAGTAACATATACATTACGAAGAGATACTTGTTCACCCATTCGGATTAACAATCAAGTTGTCCCTAAACATACTCATGTGAAATATCTTGGTATACACCTTGATCGACGGCTTACTTGGAAACACCACATTGACTCTAAGTTAACCCAAATGAAACTAAAATTAACTCAGGTACATTGGCTGATTGGTAGAAATTCTAGATTGCAAACTTTTGATATACAAGTCACTTTTGAAACCGATATGTTGCTACGGAATTCAACTATGGGGCACTGCTTCAGCTTCCAATGTCGAGAGAATCCAACGAAGGCAAAAAAAATTTTGCGATTAATAACATCGGCTCCATGGTATATAAAAAACTCAAATATACATCGTGATTTAAGAAATTTCAAAATATGCAGGCAAATATTTAACAAACCTCGATTCACATCCTACTCCGCTTGCTCGTAATATTTTGAACTTTTCTGGACACATCCGCCTAAAAAATAGGGATACAAGGGCTCTTATACTCAACACTACAGATAGGACTGCTTGAAAATAATTTTTATTTTTTATTTATTTTTCCCTCCTTTTGATTATCACTACTTATGTATTATTTATAACTATCTCTAAATTTAAGTCCGACAGTGGTCGGGCCTAATAATTATATTTTAGATTTAAGATTTGAATACTTATTATTAGTAAATATTTGAAGATACAAAAAATAAAAATACATTATTAGATTTAATTGAACTATAGTGAATTTTAATCAGAAATAATTTCTTAATCAGGCTTGAGTTCAGTAATTTCAATTCTTATGAATGAAATATTTTTATTAATTAATGTGAGTATTTAAAGAAGAGAAGAAAAATTAAACTAGACACTATTAGCTGGGGGAAATACCGATATTTTTCTGTGCAGCCACGCACTTCATCAGCACCCATGTCTATCTACTGGGGTAGAGATTATTATTAACATCAGCTATTTAACCTGAATTTCTATGAAAGTGGAATATGAGAATTGATTGTGTATACAATTATTGATTTACCTTTGGTAAACACATTTGTAAGTATCACTATTCATTTTCTGTTTTTCCATTTTCTATTTAGGTTAGCACGAAGTTATATCACTCTACCAATGTATGTTTAACTATTCTTACTTATATTTTACGATCATCACATTAATTATTTTTACTTATTCGATGCACCATCGGTACATACATATAAGTATTAGTAGATAGACATGGGTGCTGATGAAGTGCGTGGCTGCACAGAAAAATATCGGTATTTCCCCCAGCTAATAGTGTCTAGTTTAATTTTTCTTCTCTTCTTTAGATACTCACATTAATTAATAAAAATATTTCATTCATAAGAATTGAAATTACTGAACTCAAGCCTGATTAAGAAATTATTTCTGATTAAAATTCACTATAGTTCAATTAAATCTAATAATGTCTCATTTAATTCATCATGGGCACGTGACAAAAATATGTTCACTTGGCGATCACTGTTCACTTAGCCAGAACTGCTTCAGAATGCTGGAAAGCTAAGTCAACTGTAGAAAGCAAAAACAAAGTAACATAAAGCCACTACAATAATACTTATATGTATGTACCGATGGTGCATCGAATAAGTAAAAATAATTAATGTGATGATCGTGAAAGATAAGTAAGAATAGTTAAACATACATTGGTAGAGTGATATAACTTCGTGCTAACCTGAATAGAAAATGGAAAAACAGAAAATGAATAGTGATACTTACAAATGTGTTTACCAAAGGTAAATCAATAATTGTATACACAATCAATTCTCATATTCCACTTTCATAGAAATTCAGGTTAAATAGCTGATGTTAATAATAATATCTACCCCAGTAGATAGACATGGGTGCTGATGAAGTGCGTGGCTGCACAGAAAAATATCGGTATTTCCCCCAGCTAATAGTGTCTAGTTTAATTTTTCTTCTCTTCTTTAGATACTCACATTAATTAATAAAAATATTTCATTCATAAGAATTGAAATTACTGAACTCAAGCCTGATTAAGAAATTATTTCTGATTAAAATTCACTATAGTTCAATTAAATCTAATAATGTCTCATTTAATTCATCATGGGCACGTGACAAAAATATGTTCACTTGGCGATCACTGTTCACTTGGCCAGAACTGCTTCAGAATGCTGGAAAGCTAAGTCAACTGTAGAAAGCAAAAACAAAGTAACATAAAGCCACTACAATAATACTTATATGTATGTACCGATGGTGCATCGAATAAGTAAAAATAATTAATGTGATGATCGTAAAAGATAAGTAAGAATAGTTAAACATACATTGGTAGAGTGATATAACTTCGTGCTAACCTAAATAGAAAATGGAAAAACAGAAAATGAATAGTGATACTTACAAATGTGTTTACCAAAGGTAAATCAATAATTGTATACACAATCAATTCTCATATTCCACTTTCATAGAAATTCAGGTTAAATAGCTGATGGTAATAATAATCTCTACCCCAGTAGATAGACATGGGTGTTGATGAAGTGCGTGGCTGCACAGAAAAATATCGGTATTTCCCCCAGCTAATAGTGTCTAGTTTAATTTTTCTTCTCTTCTTTAGATACTCACATTAATTAATAAAAATATTTCATTCATAAGAATTGAAATTACTGAACTCAAGCCTGATTAAGAAATTATTTCTGATTAAAATTCACTATAGTTCAATTAAATCTAATAATGTCTCATTTAATTCATCATGGGCACGTGACAAAAATATGTTCACTTGGCGATCACTGTTCACTTGGCCAGAACTGCTTCAGAATGCTGAAAAGCTAAGTCAACTGTAGAAAGCAAAAACAAAGTAACATAAAGCCACTACAATAATACTTATATGTATGTACCGATGGTGCATCGAATAAGTAAAAATAATTAATGTGATGATCGTAAAAGATAAGTAAGAATAGTTAAACATACATTGGTAGAGTGATATAACTTCGTGCTAACCTAAATAGAAAATGGAAAAACAGAAAATGAATAGTGATACTTACAAATGTGTTTACCAAAGGTAAATCAATAATTGTATACACAATCAATTCAATTCAATTCAAAAAAAAAAAAAAGTACTTCAATGTCTGCCGCAGTGAATAAGATGTTTGCGAAATCAACTCAAATGTCATTCTGTACCTGTATAAACACTTTTCATTTCGTTCGTAATTAGAGCTTGAAATTACTTAATTTTGTGTCAGCCTGAATGGGCTATTAACCAGCTTTGAAAAATATAACAGCATTTATACTGAAATACGAAACCTTTTTTAGTGAAGTAGTGCTATTTACAGTAAATATATTTCTAATTTTTGTTTTAAGTAAATTCATGCTGCTGACGTTCAACTCAAAAAAGTCTTATGGGTAATATTAATGTAACTTTTGCCATTGTAATTCCAAAATTGCAATTAATGTCCTCTATTTTTAAATGTGCCATTTCTCTTACAAATAAGCAATTTACATTATGTATTTTCTAAAATATTTTCCAAATTTATATTTTTAACCGTAACAAATTATAATTCTTACAAAAATTTTATGTCTTTAAAAATTTAGATTAAAAAAAAGGCTAAATGAGTTTCTAAAAAAAGCTAAAAAATAAGCTGAGCTAAATGAAAATTTTGAAGCTAAATCCAAAACAAGAAGCTAAATTTAACTTAAAATAAGCTAATATGGTCACGCTGATCACAGTTCTAGTACCTCAACTTATATACATATTTATAAGCATAATTAACATTTCTCGTGTTACAAATGCATCATGAAATGGGTTACTCGTGAAAATTACTAATATACCGAAAGTTGCATAAATTATATTGTTAAAAAGTGTGTAGATTATGGCCCCTATTATGAGCAACTTTCGGTATTCGACTGTAGTCGAAAGTACCAATCGAACGAACTTTCATTTGGTATTATAACGAGCATTCCACAAAGAACGTTGTTATTGTGAATGAAACCGGCAAAAAATAGCTAAGAATTTGAGTTTGTGTACTTAAAAATAAACATAGCTTAACACTTGGACTTTTTACTAATTTTTCTCATTAAAATACTGCATCGAAAGCTAAATTCTGTTCCATAGAAAATTCGTTGCTCAGCGAAATTTTCGGTGCTCATAATATAAATTTAACATTTGAATTTCGATGATCGATACCCAGCGAATGTCGAAAATCGAATGCAACTCATTATATGGTCTTATATTACAAAAAAATGCTAGAAAAATCTATATATATTATTGAAAAATGCTATAGAAAATGCTAACTGCTAAATCAAAAATTTTGCAGCTAAATAAAAAAAAATATGCTAAATTTAGCTGCAAAAATGGTCACACTCTTCTCTTCGTTTTATAATTTATTAATTTAAGACTAACAAATAACATAAAAATAATATCTTTCTCAATGAATATATGTAGTTGTAAAAAGTTTTATTATCACTCAATATTTTATGAAATTTTTAGTTTGTGAAATGAAGTATTGTGCACTATGAAGTGTACAATAAAAACATTGCACACTTGACACAACTGTCTATTCAACTGTTGTACAATGATTGTGTGTGTTTTTTGTTTCCTTGTTCTCTATTTTTGTTTCACACTCAATTACGATCACCACTACAAATACTATTTGCTTTTGAAAAAAATACAATACTGTGCACAATTTCATAGCCTGTGCTCACCTCTAGTTTCAACTCAAGTAAAATACTTTATAAAGCACTCTGCTTGACCGCCATAGCATTGAAATTAAAATTGTTGTGTACATCTACATACCCAGCTAGCATTTGGGTGATCATTTTTGGCAGAAATATCTTATATGATTCTCTACAGATCGCTTTTGATGATTAAAAAGTGATTTATCACTTGGGCGATTGAAAGAGGATTCACTTATGATTCATTTATATGATCAAATAATGATTTCTTGAAAATAGAGGAACATCATGCAAACCGCAAAAAGGTGATTTAAATGATTTAATATGAAAATTGCTCAAAAATAATCAGCAAATCGTATCATAACTGGTTCTTTGGTATGATTCATCTGTAGGGTACCATTTTCTCACAACGGGAGTATCATTTATGATCGAAAAATGAGCTCATATACGGTTATTTTTCCCGTAAGCTGATCGGAAACGATTGGATTATGTTACAAAATGCTACCTGGGTATGTGCAAATAAATTATATTTTAGTGTTTTTTTCCAAAGTGTTAGTGCTTCATAACCCTGCAGTCAGACTGGGGTCAAAAGTATCTATGTCAACACTAAAATTGTAGTAGTAGGTACATTGTCTACAATTTCTCTTCTATGCGTCAGTATAAAAGAAAGAGAGAAAACAGATGAGGTGTATTTCTGGTGGCTTTTGCAACAACTTGTCAATATTCATACAATTGTATGTACGTAAGGTATAGAAATTTACCACTAAATGTCTATAGCACAAAGTATTGTATGGGGATTAATTAGAGAGTAGTACTCCGCTTGCAAGTAATATTTTGAACTTTACTGGACACATCCGCCTAAAAAAGAGGGACACAAGGACTCTTATACTCAACACTCCAGATGGGACTGCTTAAAAATACTTCTCTTTTTTTCCTTTTTGATTATCACTACTTATGTATTATTTATAACTATCACTAATTTTATGTCCGATACTGGTCGGGCCTAATAATTATATTTAGATTTAAGATTTGATTACTGATTGTTATTTCATTTTTGAAGATACAATAAATAAATATTTAGATGAAAGAAAAAAATATATATATTATACTTATAACTAAATTATTACTTTTTTTGTTGCGTTTAATTTTTTTCAATTAATTTTTTAAATTTGTAATTTGTTGTTGAACTTTGTTGAATTTGGCCTCTTTGGGGTATGTCGCTTGATGTACAGGGTGTTTTTTAGAGGTATAGAACTTCGAATTGAAATAAAACACAAGAAATTCGTTTTAATGTCCATCAATTTGGCTTTATTGGAAGGATAATTTTATGCCATTAATGTTTAGATATGATTTCGGGCATGTGGCCGCCACGGCTGGCTCGAATAAAACCAATTCTACAGGTCCAATTTTCAACCACTTTTTCGAGCATATGGGGCCGTATGTTGGCAATAACGCCACGAATGTTGGCTTCCAAGTCCCCTAACGTTTCTGGTTTGTTGGCGTAGACGAGCGACTTCACATATCCCCAAAGAAAATAATCCAATGGTGTCAAATCACACGATCTTGGTGGCCAATTGACAGGTCCATTCCGCGAAATTATGCGCTCATCGAATGTTTCCTTCAATAAATCGATTGTGACGTGCCCTGTGTGGCATGTAGCGCCGTCTTGTTGGAACCACAACTCATCCACATTCATGCCATCCAATTCGGGAACAAAATAGTCGGTTATCATGGCTCTATACGGTGGCACGGTGGCGAATCGATTCATTCGGGTCCTCTTCAACACTTTGCTCTACAGCGGCAATTGTTTCTTCGGTGCGCACTGTTCGACGTCTCTGCGGATGCGTATTATCACATATAGTAAACGTAGTGCGAAAACGATCCATGGTTAACCGAATTAATTGCTCTGATGGACGATTATGTCGACCATAAAATGGACGGAGCTTGCGGTAAACTTCGCGAACTGAACCATTATTTTCGAAATAAATTTGCACGATTTGCAAGCGTTGTTCTTTTGTCAACCTGTTCATGATGAAATGGCAAACCAAACTAAATATTAATCACTTGACAGCTGACAAAATGGCCGCTAGTTAAAAAAGTGATGCCAACTTAAAGTTCTATACCTCAATAAAAAACACCCAATATGAGGCATCTAAGTTGGGCTTTTATTTTGTTTCTTCTTCCGCCTCTTGATTTTGAAACATTTGGTAGGGGAAAGATTTCGTATTTCGGATCTCTTCTTGGCTTACTGATTTTTCTTTGCTTCGGACCTAAGTTGAGCTTCTGCGAGGCACCTTCCTTTAGTAATCGCTTCTATCGCTCTTCTTATATATCCTTCAATTCAATTCAATCATACTTAGGTAGAGTGATATCACTTCGTGCTTACCTAAATAGAAAATGGAAAAACAGAAAATGAATAGAGTGATACTTACAAATGTATTTACCAAAGGTAAATCAATAATTGTATACACAATCAATTCTCATATTCCATTTCATAGAAAATTTAAGTTAAATAGCTGATGTTAATAATAATCTTTAGCCCAGTAGATTGACATGGCTGCTGATGAAGTGCGTATATCCCCCAGCTAATAGTGTCTAGTTTAATTTTTCTTCTCTTCTTTAGATACTCACATTAATTAATAAAAATATTTCATTCATAAGAATTGAAATTACTGAACTCAAGCCTGATTAAGAAATTATTTCTGAATAAATAAAAATATGTATTAAAAAAAAAAATGTTTTTCCCTTTTTAAATGCTACCGTGCATATCTCAAACCGCCCTAATTCATTTTTAGCATGACCCAAGGGCATGACCTATATGTACCTCTCTGTACTTTTTTTCTCTGAACTTGGCACTCACTGTCTGCAGACACATCTGTTATTTTAGTTTTTATATTACCTGAATTTCTGACTTGTCGCTTGAAATTTCGACATCCACCCCTAAATAATTCATGAGGTATTATTTTTGATTATGTACTTAAATTCCGGACTTGTTGTTAGCAATTTCGACATCCTCTAAATAATTTACAATAAAAAAATTTGATTTACGCTGTTGCGCGTGTTTTTTCTAGTTTCTGTACTGTTTTTCACCTAAATATTTTTTGTGTAAAATAATGTATCCTATGAAAAGTTTTTTAATTTTTTTTTCACAGTTACACTAAACGAGAATCGACAGAGTTATGTAACTGTGAAACGTTTTGTTCCATTCCCCTTTTTTTTTGATATGAAAATGTAATAACCCTGCAGAAAATTTGGTGACAATTGATCCAAATGTACTGGTCCTATAACTGGAGATAATGTGGGTGTTATCAAAAGTACGTAGTAGTGTATGGTGAAAAAAGTCACATCGTTTAAATGGTGGCATATTGACCATTTTCGTGGTGTATCGTCTTGATCTTGAGCCAATTTAATTCGGACTCGGTCTAGTATTGTAGTAAACTGCACTGAACATGTTCGATGTGGTCGAACACAGGACCTATCAAATAGTGTAAATATAATGTTAATTGCTCCCTTCAATGTGACTCTGGGATCAGTCCCGTAACTATACTTAGATATTAACCTAAGCTTAAATGGTATTTATACTTTTGAAATATGAGTGGCCCTGTGGTCGAGTGGGTAGTGTGCCAGCCTGTCATGCACGAGGTTGTCGGTTCGAATCTCAAAAAATTTTCAGATTAAAAATAAAATTAAAAAACAAATGTCATTGCGTTTATAACAATAAAAAAATATATAAGCGTTAATTATTACAGTTAAATGTCGAAATTTTATTTATAAATAATTTATATTATTATACATCGAATAGTTTCCTATGTGATAGTTCAGTGACAAGTCACAAGGTGCATACAAAGTATCAATTAACCCCATCCTAGGTCATCCCCATGTAAAAGTGACTGGTCCGCTTCATAGGAAGTGTTAGAACTCGGACTGGTCCCTATCACTTGGGGACCGGTCACGTGACTAGTCTTGTGTCAGTTCCATTTCCTGCAGGGAAATTCTTTTCATTCTTCACTGAACGGGAATCAGAAATGCTATGAAATCGTGAAAAAAACTTTTCATTTCATAGTTTCACAGAACGAGAATCGACGCCCTGGTTTGGTTTTGAGATCAGCTTATCAGGAGCTGGTCTGGTTTTCAGATCATCTTATCAGGAACTGGTCTGGTTTTCAGATCAGATTATCAGGAGCTGGTCTGGTTTTCAGATCAGCTTATCAGGATCTGGTCTGGTTTTCAGATCAGCTTATCAAGACCTGGTCTGGTTTTCAGATCAGGTTATCAGGAACCTGGTCTGGTTTTCAGATCAGCTTATCAGGTATTAAATCGGCTTATCGGGTAGCTGGTCAGGTTTTTAGATCAGGTTATCTGATTCAGATTGAGTTATCAGTTTACAAGTAACTAGTCATTTTTAACATTTATATGAATGAAGTTTCAGGTCAGATGAAATAACAATCTTTTATGAGCAGTAATTTATATAGTTATGAAATAGTCAAATTGTTTTCTATAACGAACATAATTTAATTGATCATCAAAAATCCATATTTATCTTTCCAACACTATAAAATTTCTTGAAACTTTTCAAAATTTATATTACTGACAACATGATCCCTATAGACGAGCTTAATATTTTTCTCATCTTGCTTAAACATTGTAATAACATTGGCATTGTCTCTTATTTAATGCTTACAGCCATATTCATAAAAGTTTTATACACAATTTCAAATGTTGTTTAAGTAAAATTCGCTAAAATTGTATTCATAACATAATTTTAGCTTAAAAAACATTTTTTAATCCTTGTGTAAATTACCAAATCTTAAAAATTAACTGTACCCATATGGCATAATTTCTAATACATACATACATACATATAGGCAAAGTTAAAAATGCGAATAAACATGAAGCAAAATTACAAGGACGTCAACTCAAAATTATTTTAATCATATATGCAAATGTTTTTTTCTGCAAGACTACTGTCTTTTGATAAAACTCGATTGCAAGCTGAATTTTGAAGTATTTTATCAGCTTTATGTCTAGTACTTAAATTCTTATTTTTTAAATACGCAATATCGTGATTTTTAGAGTCCAATAAGTTAATTCCTTTTCCACCTCGATTTAAACGTTTTTGTAGTTTTGTTCCAGGTCCACAGTACTGATATCCAGGAAGATGAAGCTCAATAGGTAGGGAGTTTATTATTTTATCTACTATACATCCTCCAACGAAAGTTTTTTTATGACTAAACGTTTTCTGATATCGTACAACCATATTATCTAATTTTTTCTATAATAAGAGGTAACATTTATGAAATGTATGAAGTTACAAAAATGCAATTAGTGAATATATTTTAGTTCGTAATATTGACGATTCAGCGAACATCAGTTCAAAAAGAAAGCATAATCCTCTCTTACCAAATTCTATTCGTGCTCTAATAGTGGGACCATCAAATTGTGGAGGGACTAATGTTGTGATTGGCTTACTAGAAAGTCATAATGGAGACAAGTTTGAAAACATCGATTTATACTCAAAATCTCTATATCAACCCAAATATGAATACCAGAATAAACTAATTTCACCAATTGAAGGAATGGGATATTATACATTTACAGATAATGAATCAGTTATTCCACCTGACGAAGCTAAAACTAATTCAGTTATGATATTTGATGATGTTGCATGTTAGAAGCAGAATAATATTCGTACATATTTTTGTATGGGGCGACATGGGAATGTGGATTCATTCTACTTGTGTCAAACTTATACTAGAATTCCGAAGCATTTAATAAGAGACAATGCCAATGTTATTATAATGTTTAAACAAGATGAGACAAATATGAAGCATATTTATAGAGATCATGTTGGTAGCGAGTAGATTAGTAATGGGGACGGACGAATGTTTTGGGAGTTCAAAACCGGGAAAAAACAAAAACGATGGCAACCCTGTTTCTAATGGGGGATTTTTATGCATTAAACACATTCACCACAGCAGGCTACACGAACACACGACTTCAAATGCCGCCAGCAGCATTTGTCGCCTCGTAGCCAGCTACTTAATTATTTTGCAGACTACAGCAGCACCATCTGCACCTGATATTCAAGTACAAATACATAGTTCAGTATTGCCACTTTCATTTATTTTGCATTTATAAAAATTAATTTTTCTTTTAAAATGCACTTATTTAACGTAAAAGTACAAAAATGAAAAATCTATTCTTTACATCAATTTTTGGATATTGTTTCTGGTAAATAATATGAAATAATTGTACGATATCATTCATAGAAAATTTGTATTACACTGGTAACACTGCATATGCTCATTGTAGCCAAAGAAGTAGAAATTAGTTTAATTGAAGTACAACGACAAAATCAGCATAGACAACAACCTGTCGCCGTGTTGACTTGCTGTCTTCATAATAATCATTCGCATATAAACATGTGTATTCTATCCTTGACATTTGGTAGTCGGTAGCTTGCTGTGGTGAATGTGTTTAATAGCGTAGACAGACGACAGCGTTAATTTGCATTAAAAGCTCACTAATGCGAATTAAAAATTTACCCTGACAGACGACAGTATTTGCATTAAGTAAATCATCGGTTGGTTATTGGTTTGCGGCACAGTATATTCAAAATACATTATGACTGCAGCAAACCAATAACCAACCGACAAAATAGCTGGAAAACTCTGTGCATCCCTTTCGTACCACACACTTCGATTATTTTCCTTGGAAATCTTAAAATGGAAAAAATATGTTTCGATTTTAATATTTCTATTTTCTTTTTCTAAAAACAATTAAAATAACTTATCTTTCCTGACTTTGAAACCATTTTAGTTTTGCAAACAAAAACAATTTGCAAACATTTGATTGATTGTTGACGGTGTTACCATATTGAAATAGCTAAATTCAGTATTAATTCACTCTCATTTAGTGCATTAACGTTAAATCTAATAGCGTAGACAGACGACAGCGTTAATTTGCATTAAAAGCTAACTAATGTGAATTAAAAATTTACCCTGACAGACGACAGTATTTGCATTAAGTAAATCGTCGGTTAGTTATTGGTTTGCGGTACAGGATATTCAAAATACATTATTATTGCAGCAAACCAATAACCAACCGATGATTTGTTTTATCCAAAACAACCCGCATTAACTGAATGTACTCGTAGCCAAGTCGCACACCTTTTCCAGCAGTCCGTATCTAATTCACTCATCAACCAGTATTTGATTGATTGTTGACGGTGCTGCCATATTGAAATAGGTAAATTCAGTATTAATTCACTTTCATTTAGTGCATTTACTTCAAATCAAATGCGCATTGGCATGGGGATAATTCACAAGTTAATTTGAATTAAGGCAGTTAATGCAAATTAACGCTGCCGTCAGCGTGGCAGACAATTATTATACTCAGTAGGAAATGTCGATGGTGAAAATGTAATGACTAGCTTTTGACTTGTCATCAGTGCTACTATATAATTATACCCCATACAAATACTTTGTACTTTAGACATTTAGCATGTGCTTGTCATTGAAAATATACTAGTCACATTAAAAAAATTGATTAGGTATGTAGTGACCAGGTAGTTGTTATGGGGTCATGAGACATACCAACCAGACAGTTAGACGCAATTTACACTTTGCCTTTTCTGCTTGCATGTGTAGGCAGGCTTTTTCAGTTCGTAGGTGTGAGGTGTTGAGAAGCATGCGGAGTAAAACAAAAGGCACGAAATGAAAATTCGAGAAAATTTTTGACATTTCTCTTTGTTTTTTCGTACTCTCAGCACTAAGAGTGTATACAAACGTCAAAAAGTCATGAAGAAAAAAGTCTTAATGTAAATGTGCTTGACTTTTCGTAGGGGGTTTAAAAGAAAATTGTCGAAAGAAGGCAGGCTAAAAAGGCATAATATGAATAGGCACTTAGTTACTGGTACATTTCTATAATGTACGTGCATACAAATGTATGTATGTATATTGACAAGTTATTGTCAATTCCACCACAAATACACCACATCTGTTTTCTCTCCTTCTTTTATACTGACGGATAGAAGAAAACTTATTATACCAAAACTGATACTAGAATTTTAGTGTTGACACAAAGACACTTGTTACCAGTCTGACTGCAGGGTAGTGACAAGGGATCTGTGCATTTGTGTGTATGTAGTGATTGTTATTTGATAGACTTTGGTTTACTGTTTTGAGTTATCGTTGCTATGCTTATGTAGGGTTATTGTATGTATACATTTATGTTTGCAATCTCTGGGGAAATAATCTAATAGCTACAGAGAGTGGCAACCCTGTTGTTAATGGAAGTGGATAGGAATGTACACTTAGTCGCAAAACTCTACATACGATTTTAGGTATTTCATATCTTTCATTCGTAATTTTTATTTAATGTTTAATTTTTTTAAAATATTGTATCTTGAGTAATATAGTGGACCCGCTTTATAACTTCGAGATAAAAAACATAAAAAATCACTGTTACTTTTTTTTGGTAAAGTAAAAATTGCTGAAAAATGACGCTTAGCCAACGTCACAAAAGTGTACATACGCGTTTGAATTGTACTAACTACAGATATAGTAGCACGTTTTATTTTATAATTTTGTGTTCATTTAGTCTTGTTTTAACAATATGTGTTAGATTTTGCTTAAATTTTGATTTTATTATTAGCAGTAATTGGAAAAAATGGGGGAAAATAAGGATATATCAACCAACGTTCGAAATTTTTCATCAATCTTTCAAATGATGGGAATTAAATTATAAAAACTGGACAAACCTTAAATATTTTTAAATTTACAATCACAACTATCATTAAACCTACAAAAGAATCAAAGTTTTCCACGATTTGGACGAATAGCAAGGCTTGATGAAAAACTAAGGCGCAAAATTGCGAGAGAAATTGCGAAAAATACAAACTTAAGAAGCACAAAACTGAAAGAGGACCTTCAAAATAATTATGAAATTCTTGTCGATGCTAACACAATTCACAGTTGCTTAAATAAAGTTGGATTATAGACTTGTATAGCCAGAAAAAGGCCATACATAAGTCCCATAAACAAAACTAAACGATATACTTATGCTCTGGAGTACAAACACATCCATCTTAATACATCTAAGTTTTTGAAAGGAGTTATTTTTATGGACGAACGGAAGTTCAATTTATTTGGAAACGACGAACGACCAAAAACATGGATAAAATGTAATATTGACTTGGATAATAAAATGTATGCAGTGTTGTCAAACATGGTGGGGACTCCGTAAATGTGTGGGAGTGCATAAGTGCTGATGGGGTTGGAAAATTAAAATTTTTTGATGGAATTATGGATCGTCGTGGTAATTTAGATATTTAGAACTATATTTTTTTACAGAATGTGAACAGATTGCGCCTTAAAAATAAATATATATTTATGCATGATAATGACCCCAAGAATAACTTAAGCCTAGTTAAGGTATGGCTTCTTTAAACCGAAGTTTCCACATCTTCCACAGTCCCCAGATTTAAATCTGATCGATTATTTATGGGCTTCCTTGAAGTAGAGGCGTCAAAATAGTGGCCACAGTCTCTTATCTCAAATAATTACAATTTTAAAGGAAAAATAGGAAAATTTATTGGCGAAAACAACTAAAGATTTGGTTTCTTCGATACCTAAAAGGCTTAGAGAAGCGTTTGATCAAAAAGCGGACACAAACTTTTAAAATTTTAAAAAAATTTTAAACAATATACTCAACAATACATCGTATTCAGTTCTCGTTGTACCTTCATAGTGAACAGACGTAATAGCGGAATTTTTCTTACATACAAACTAAACAAAAAAAAAAATTATACAAAAAATATTCGTAGTACATATTAACTTTGATAAAGAAGCCTTTTTTTTGCTTTGCTAATATTTTTACATATTGAAATAACTAACACATACAAACATACCCATGAGGAATACTCTATATGAGTACCCCAGAGAAAAAAATAGTGAAGTGAGTTCTAACGGCAGAAATGCCTATTTTACTGTGAGTTTTGATACTCATAATGATAACAATAAAAATAAAATATCTGATAATAGACTTGCTGTGAGTTCTGAAGCTCTTAATAAAAATCAAAAATCTGATAATAGACTTTTTCTAACGGCAAAACCAAAGTTTCGTCAGCGATCAACTTCGCTTTGTCCAATGCCAACTAGTGAATCGTTGACAATATTGCCTAGTACTTCCACATTTAACTCAGCGATATCACCCGCCTCGGGCTCGGGGTCATAACTTAACCAAGTTGTCACTGAAAATAAGAGTAGCCCAAAACCCAAGGTCCAAGTCGGAATGGACAGATACATTACAATTTTAAAGCGCGGGCGAAGCCCAAATTCTACTAAAATTGCATCTGCTCCAAAGATGTCTAGGGATAACAGCGCATCCTCTACTAATCGGCAAAACCGCTTTAAAATATTGCAAGATGACAATGACAAACCCGCTGAATCTGCGAACAAAACCTCCAAGCCGCCACCAATCTATTTAAGAGAAAAAAACTCAAACGCTCTTATTAAAAAATTAATTTCATTCATTGGTGAGAATAAATTTCACATTGTTCCAATAAAACGTGGTAATATTGATGAAACGAAAATTCAAATTTATGAAGAAAAAGATTTTCGAAAAATGGTTTCTGAATTTGAAAAAAGTAAAACAAATTTCTACACATATCAGCTCAAGAGTGCTAAAGGTATGCAGATTGTGTTGAAGGGCATAGATTCCTATGTTGCTCCTGAAGAAGTAAAAGATACTCTCGTCCTCCAGGGTTTTAAAGTAAAAAATTTATCTAACATAATAAATAGGGAAAAGATCCCTCAACCTCTATTTCGCGTTGAACTTGAGCCAAATGATATAAAATTGAAAAAAAATGAGACCCATCCAATATATAATTTAAGATATCTCTTGTATCGAAAAATAACCGTTGAAGAACCACACAAGCGTTCAGGACCCGTACAGTGCCATAATTGTCAAGAATATGGACATACTAAAACTTACTGCAAATTACCTGCTGTTTGTGTTGTGTGCGGCGAGTTACACGGCACTGCTAGTTGCAATAAACCGAAAGATCAAAGTAACAAAAAATGCAGTAATTGTGGAGAAAATCACACCGCTAACTACAGAGGTTGTCCTGTGTCCTCTTTTGTCAAACAGACTATGAGGCAAACACCTAAATTGGCCCCAGCCCAATCAGCAAACGCTTTACCAGCCACTATTGCGCAAGTGAGCCAACCAGTTAGTTCCCGTGTATCGTATGCCGATGCTGCTAAGACAAATTCTATTCATACACAAAATGTTTCACCACCAAATAATTCAACAAATACAAATTCGAACTTTAATTTTAATCGCCTTGAAGCTATGTTGGTCCCTGAGACTCATTTGACTTCGAGAAGTCTTTTTAAAATTTATGGCTACACCTTATATGATTCAAAGGACCCGAGAGGAAGAGCATGCGGTGGATCAGCAATTTTAATTAAGTCAAGACTCAAGCATTATTTTATTGACAACATTTGTGAAGAACATTTACAAGCAACGAATATTTGTGTCGAAAATTTTTGCACTAATTTTATCATATCATCAATTTACTCTCCTCCTAGACTCGCAATTACTGAGGATCAATACCAGGATTTTTACAAATCTCTGGGCCCTTGTTTCGTAGCAGCTGGCAACTATAATGCTAAGCACACGTTCTGGGGTTCGCGTCTGATTACACCCAGAGGTCGAGCGTTGTTCAATACAATTTCCAAAATGGGCTTGGATGTCATTTCGAGTGGGGAGCCCACTTATTGGCCTACTGACATACGTAAAATTCCGGATGTAATAGATTTTGGCGTTATGAAAAATATCTCTAGGGATTTAATTCAAATTGAAGCTTCTCTAGATCTCTCGTCCGATCACTCTCCCACGATCGTTACAATTTGTAGCCCATTAGGAAGTGATTTACCTCACCCATATGCGAATTTGATAAATCGTGTTAATTGGCTGCGATTTAAAAAATATCTTAGTAGTCATTGCACGGAAAATATTACGCTAAGAACACATGATGATATTGAATCTAACATTGCCATCCTTAATGAAAATATTAAACAGGCTGCTGAACATGCCACTACCGCCCATCCGCAGATTAGGTTAAATAAAATTTATTCTATTGAACGTCTCGTAAGTGAAAAAAGAAGAGCTAGAAGAGAATGGCAACAGCACAGATCACCCCAACTTAAAACCAGATTTAAAGAGTGTACTAAACGACTCCAAGAGTTGCTTGCATTTGAAAAAACTGCATCTCTTAAAAATTATTTGGAAGGTCTTGATGTCACACCAGCATCTAATTACTCTTTGTGGCGCGCTGCTAGAAAGCTTAAAACACCAGTTGAGTTTAAACCACCTCTGCGCACATCTACAGGAGGTTGGGCAAGAAGCGATACTGAAAAAGGTAAAATATTTGGTGAGCATTTAAAATCCGTATTCACCCCAAACACGTGTTCTGGTGCTGTTGATTTGCCAAATGTAGTTGCGCTACCCCCTCGACCAATAAAATTTAAGACGCGTGATGTACAAAAAATAATTGCAGAACTCAACTCGAAAAAAGCCCCGGGTATTGATGGAATTAGTAACCAGATGTTGATGAAGTTGCCTCGTATAGCTACTAGAATCCTGTTATTCATTTTTAACGCTATTTTACGACTGTAGTATTATCCAAACAGCTGGAAGCTTGCCAAGGTTAAAATGATTCCAAAGCCGGGCAAAGATCTTATCAAAGCTGAGTCATATAGGCCAATAAGTTTACTGTCAACAATGTCAAAGCTCTTTGAAAAGTTACTCATGATAAAATTGTCCCCAATTCTAACTGATAATGAGTTCATACCGGATCATCAATTCGGATTTTGAAGTCAGCATAGCACCATTGAACAAACTCATAGATTGGTTCAATTTATAAGAAAAACTTTTGAAGAAAAAAAGTATTGCTCTGCGCTGTTCATTGACGTTTCTCAGGCATTTGATAAAGTGTGGCATGAAGGCCTAATTTTAAAATTAAAGACTTACCTACCAATAAACATTCTAAATCTGCTGGAAAGTTACATTATTGCCCGGAAGTTCACTGTTGTGGAAGGAGACTTTATGAGTACGCCTGAAATAATCTCATCCGGTGTGACACAGGGGAGTATACTGGGGCCAGTTTTATATTTGATTTATACTTGTGATAGAGTAAACGTAGTGCGAAAACGATCCATGGTTAACAGAATTAATTGCTCTGATGGACGATTATGTCGACCATAAAATGGACGGAGCTTGCGGTAAACTTCGCGAACTGAACCATTATTTTCGAAATAAATTTGCACGATTTGCAAGCGTTGTTCTTTTGTCAACCTGTTCATGATGAAATGGCAAACCGAACTAAATATTAATCACTTGACAGCTGACAAATTCGCCGCCAGTTAAAAAAGTGATGTCAACTTAAAGTTCTATACCTCAATAAAAAAACACCCAATACAAGTCGCTCTTAAAACCTATATGGTGCTACGGAATTCAGCTATGGGGTACTGCTTCAGCTTCTAATGTCGAGAGAATCCAACGTAGGCAAAACAAAATTTTATGGTTAATAACATCGGCTCCATGGTACATAAAAAATTCAAATATACATCGTGACTTAAATATGCCACTAGTGACTGAAGAAATTGCAAAAAACGCTGGCAAATATTTAACAAAACTCGAGTCACATCCTAATCCGCTTGCCCGTAATATTTTGAACTTTACTGGACACATCCGCCTAAAAAAGAGGGATACAAGGGCTCTTATTCACAGCACTCCAGATGGGACTTCCTGAAAATTCTTTTATTTTTTATATTTTTTCCTTTTGATTATCAATACTTATGTATTATATATAACTACTACTAAGATTATGTCCGACACTGGTCGGGCCTAATTATATTTTTATATTTAAGATTTGAATACTTATTGTTAGTTCATATATGAAGATACAATAAATAAAAAATCATGTATTAAAAAAAAAAAAAAATACATCGTATGTACACTTTTGCAATCGGATAAAATATTAAATTTTATTATTTTTTGCTTGTTTAATATTGTTTAGTGAAATCAAATGTGGTATTTTTATTTAATTTAAATTACTTTTACTTTGAAATAAAAAAAAGTTGAAAAAATTAATGATTTTCCTTTAAAAAGTAAAATTTTTTAAAAATATTCAGTCGTATGTAGAGTTTTGCGACTAAGTGTATTTGGTAATGTATGTTTATGTTTTTGGAGTAATATACGTTATCGTATGGTGGGGACGAAGACGTTGTTATGAAACCTTTGGGTATTTATTTAAGAAATATTGTTTCGTATTTCATGACAGAGGAATTTGAATCGCATAATGTTATAAAATTTCATTATGTATGTTTCTGTTTGTATATTACGTCATCACCTCTTTGTGTGTCATACCAGACATTTGGTAGTATAAAAAATTATCATATATTTGAACTTTTTTTAATCGTGTAAATTTTTATACTTAAGATTGCTTTATATTTTCTAATTCTTAAAATTGTCCAGCTTTAAAGTCTGCTGTACTGTGAGAAATTTTTTTATACTAGTGTTCGCCCAGTGGTTGAGAATCAACTATTAACGCACAGAGGTGGAGAAGAGAACGAAAATATTTAAAGTTTGATGAATTTAAAACACAATTTAAAAACTTTATTCAAATATACATATGTATAGACTCCAGGGCAGTGATGGGAAATGAGATTCGCATTTCGGTATCAAAAACAAATTTTTTTAGTACTTTTTTGATCCCGAGAGTACCAAAAATTATAATATTTCTTATTTAAATGTTATTAACAAAAAATTATAAGAAATTCATTTACAAAAAAAGGAACACATAGGTACAAATATACAAATAGGTGTAGCCTGGATTAGACTTAATACTGTTGGAACATAAAGCTTGCCCTCGTACTCCATAGCTCGCTAAAGCTAAAGCTAAATTCGACCGCTAAAATGCTGAACAAATAGAAAATTTTAAATTTTTGGCGATGACATAAAGCAATAAAATTTCGGCGAATTAAATTTTTAAGCCATTACCTTTTATCAATACCCGTTTGAAAATTGCATTCGTAGCCGAAAATCGACCAATTGATTTTATGGATTCTTAGCGACAGAGATTTAGGTTTAGCGAGTTACAGAATACGATGGCTGTTGATTTATATTTTGTTTTCATGAAATTTTGGTATGAGAAAATCCTTTCGACATTTACAGAGGAGTGAGGCATGGATAAAATTCCGTAAGCTACTCTCGATATATCAGGAAACATGTATTCATCTAATGCGTTTTTATATAAGCCAGTGCTCTATATTGGTTGTTAATATTTCAAATTATTTTTCTTTTCTTTTTTTCTTTTCCCTGGGAACATTTTAATTAAAAGTGGTATAATGATGTTGGTTTAACAGATAATATACTTTAAGGGGAAACCTACTAAACCAAACTAACATTTTATTGTCAAAGTCCACTTTTGCCCTTAGAACTTAATATAAACTTTTTAAAATTTTAAAACAGTTGTTTCAATAGATCAACTTCTGTGCCACATAAAATATCATTGAATGAAATATTGATATTGATATTTAATTGTGGTTACACTTTTCTAAAAGATCTTTACTAATAAAGCTTCTTTCTATTTGTCGAAAAAACAATTTGATTCTTGGCAAAATATATGCATGCGCGAGTCTTCTGACTGCATTTCTAAGTTGCCCGTCAGAGTATCAAATTTCTTAGGGGAGTACTACGGTACTTTTTCATGTCAAACAGTATCAAAAAAAGTACGATCGTACCAACTTTCCCATCACTGCTCCAGGGTAAACCACTTTCTTAAGTACTAAATACGAATTTAAAATTTCATTTATCGTCATAAATAAGAATAGATTTTAAGCAAACTATTTAAAAAAAGTTGTTCACTTTTTGAACAATAGTTGCTGAACTCGACCCTAAGAAAGCTCCAGGTATTGATGGCATTAGTAACAAGATGCTGATGAACTTGCCTCATATTGCAATAAGAATTTTGCTATTTATTTTTAATGCCATTTTACGAATGCAGTATTTTCCACATAACTGGAAACTTGCCAAGATTAAAATGATTCCAAAGCCAGGCAAAGATCTTACCAAGGCTGAGTCATATAGGCCTATAAGCTTACTTTCAACAATTTCAAAGCTTTTCGAAAAGCTGCTCATGACTAAATTGTCCACAATTTTAGCTGATACTGGGTGCATCCCGGACCATCAATTTGGCTTTAGAAGTCAGCATAGCACTATTGAGCAAACGCATAGATTGGTTCAAATTATAAGGAGGACTTTTGAAGAAAAGAAGTATTGTTCTGCCCTTTTTATTGATGTTTCTCAGGCATTTGACAAAGTATGGCACAAACGCCTAGTTTTAAAATTGAAGACATACCTACCAATAAATATACAAAAGCTTTTAGAAAGTTATATTCTCGATAGAAAGTTTACTGTTGTGGAAGGAGACTTCATGAGTGTACCCGAATCTATATCTTCTGGTGTGCCACAGGGTAGTATTCTGGGGCCAGTCTTGTATCTAATATATACTTGTGATATGCCTGTGAGCAATAACATCCACACTTCTACATTTGCCGATGATACAGCCTGTTTGAGTATTCACAAAAATCCTGATGAGGCATCCCGCAATCTCCAAGCAGACATTACCCAGCTTGAAATATGGTTGAACTTATGGAGAATTAGAGTCAATGAACAAAAGTGTGTTCATATAACGTTTACCCTAAGAAAAGATACCTGTTCCCCCATTCGAATCAACAATCAAAATATTCCTCAACATTCTCAAGTCAAATACCTTGGCATACACCTTGATCGAAGGCTTACATGGAAATATCATATTGACTCTAAGTTAACCCAAATGAAACTTAAATTGACTCAAATATATTGGTTAATTGGCAGAAATTCAACACTCAGCCTAGACTGCAAACTCTTGATATACAAGTCGCTTTTGAAGCCAATATGGTGCTATGGAATTCAGCTGTGGGGCACTGCTTCAGCTTCAAATGTCGAGAGAATCCAACGAAGGCAAAACAAAATTTTACGTTTGATAACATCTGCTCCATGGTACGTTAAAAACTCAAATATTCATCGTGATTTAAATATGCCACTAGTGAGTGAAGAAATTGCAAAATACGCAGGCAAATATTTAACTAAACTCGAGTCACATCCTAATCCGCTTGCCCGTAATATTTTGAGCTTTACTGGACACATCCGCTTAAAAAAGAGGGACACAAGGGCTCTTATACCCAACACTCCAGATGGGACTGCTTAAAAATACTTCTTTTTGATTATCACTACTTATGTATTATTTATAACTATCACTAAGCTTATGTCCGATATTGGTCGGGCCTAATAATTATATTTAGATTTAAGATTTGATTACTTATTGTTAGTTCATTTTTGAAGATACAATAAATAAAGATGTATATGAAAAAAAAAAAAAAAAAAACTTTTTGAACTAAATGTAGTTAGATATTTGCTCCTAGTGCTTTCACTTCATATTCATTATTATTGCCAAAAACAAAAATATTCGTTTATTTTTTCATTGAACGCTTTTTCTCTAAAGTTTTAGACTCCCCATTAAAACGTTTGTTACAAATAATGTTTATATTCCCTATTCTTTGAGAAAGACCCCATATGTATGTACGAATATGCTAGCCTAATAATATAAACATTCCATCATATTCCAACATCCCATCATATTCCAACATTCCAGTATGTTCAGTAATTTAAAGCACAGAAAAATAATGAAAAGAATGAACAAAAACAAAACGCTCACAAAATAAACTAAAAATAAAAAACTTACTTTGTGAATTTAACTTTAATCAAAGTTATTAATAATTAAAAAAAATATATTATTTTTAAGCATCTAAAGAAAAATAATACAGTACCACTCGTTATTTAAATATCCAAATTTTATTAGTTTCAGCAATAATCGTTTAAGTACATAGAAAGATGGAAATAAGAATAGAATGAACAAATAAAATACGTTTTTCCTTCTGAGTGTTTATGGAGTTGCCAAGCCAAATTGTTGTAATTTTTTTTGAGCAAATTAAGAGAGCCAATCATGGCTTTATGATTGGCTAATATTCTTAACTGTTTTTAACTATTTTAGACACAAAAATGTAGAAGAAAAAATACATTCTGCACTGCTCCTATTGTCAATCTATCTAACAAAAAAAAAATCAAGCGAATACGTTGAGTTTAAGTCAGTTAAAATGGTTCTTAACTTTTTTCACTTGCCTATTTATATATAGATTACAGATTTTGTCCGCTTAACTATGTCCGCTTTCATTGACCGAACTTCTTTTCATACGATCATGGGAATTTATGGTTTATCTGTCCATAATAAGTTTGTTTAGCTTTGGCATGTGCTTTGAATGTAAGTGTGAATGTTAAGATCTGGAGTATTGATAAGAAATTTGATAATATGTGTACATACATATCTACAAGTTGATTTTATGTATGTATGTACATACATATGTACACACAAATAAATGTTTGGCTCGCTGTTTGAATACATTTTTCGTCATGTTTGGGCTTTTTTTGTTGTTGTAAATATTCGCCTGGTCTTTTATTTATAGATGTGAAATATCTTCATAGTTTTTTATTTAAAATTAAAAAACGTTTATTTAATTTGTATCTGTATTTACTTAAAAGTTTCTGAGGATGTTCTGTTTTAAGTAAAACTGAATTCCTTCAGATACATACTTTAGAATAATAGTAACTATAATAGAAATATTTCCTATATTTAATTTACATTTGTTTACAGTTGATGCAGCCTAATAGTCATTCTAAGAAATATTTTGATATTAAATTTTTTCCAACCGTAGGCTTTTTTCATCACCGTTTACATTTATTTTAAAACATCTTGCATTACCTTTTATACATTTACAATAATTTTTAAACGAAACTTATCAGGCATTTCAGCTTAGGTAATGATAGTTTTTTTTTTGTTAGCCAAAATCAAAAGGGAGTTTTATAATGAAATTGTTATATTCATAATTGTTGAAAACAATCGCTACTTCTTTTCCAATTAAATCATTTGAATTACTCTTGAAACCTTGTACGTCTATAAAAATTATACTATTTTCAATTTTGCTTAATTTATAAGACTTGGAAGACTTTTGTCCTTTGATGAGTATATATTCTATTATATGATCATGAATTAGAATGCAGTAAGCTGATGTCTTTGCTTACTGTTTCAAATTAAAATTTTATTATATTAGCACTCTATTGAATAAAAGGAGCTTTTTTATCTTAAACTCTGGTACAGTTAGAAGCGCTTAAGATTCTTTCATATAATAGCTTTGTTGGAATCTTAGATACATATAATATATAGAATTGCATAACGTTAATTTTTAATTTTTATGTTTAGATCATCATTTGGATATGAGACTGAACTTAAATGTACCTTTAAATTAGTTAAAGTATAATTTAATTAAACTATTTTTTTGAGCCTTATGTCTGTTTGTATTTGTATAGTGAACAATCTTATTTCCTTCTTGAAAAGCGATCAACAGAAAACAAAGTCGTTTTATTACAAAATGACTTTGAATGTCAGCATTTCTGTCTACTCATTGTCAGCTTTATGGATAATTAAATTTTAAACTTTTTATTTTTCAAATTGTGTTACTTCATACTGATAATATGTTTATGTACATTAATAAGGTACGAGTGTATGTTTATTTTATGAAGGGGGAGCGCGTAAGTCTTTTATTTGATATTCTTTATGAAGTGTTTTTTTCTCATTTTATTAAAATTCAGCGTATTGCGTATATATTTCTAATATATTTAAGTGAGCATTTTGTACCTGTCAGACAGAGTGTACGTATCAGTTGGTCAGTTAGTCTCTCTTTTTATTAATTTTTTCTTCACTTTTCACTACTATTTTTTCAGATTTTACTACTTGAAATAGAGAATATTTGTATAATTTTTAAAAGTATTAATATATACATACATATAGATAAATATATGTATGTATGTAGAAATTAGTTCATATACAAGGAAATACATGTTTAATAATCAACTATTCTAGAAAATCGAACTAAAATAACACAGTAGTAGTGAACTGCCACTCCGGGCGCCGATTAAAATTGTGAAATTTTAATTATCTAATTTTAAAATTCTTGGAAATTTGTTAAATTTGATACCTACGAGGGTGGTTCAAGAAGTCCGTCCAAATTTTTGTTTACATAAGGAGTTTTTTGTGTACATTAACTTTGTGTGAATGGGTGATTTTTTTTAAGTTGCATTAATTGTGTGAATGGGTGATTTTTTTTGTGGGGGTGGATTAAGGGGAAATATGGAAATTGTGAAAATTAATTTTTCCTAATGCCTACGTCAATGCATTATTATTTTCCCTAATGCCTACGGCAATGCACGAATATTTTTTCCTAATACCTACGGCAATGCATGATTATTTTTCCTAATGCCTACGGCAATGCACGAATATTTTTTCCTAATGCCGACGGCAATTCATGATTATTATTTTTTTCACACGCCGACGGCAAAACATGATTATTCTGCCTTATCGTGGTTGGCGTATTTCAAATACGACTACGATTGTTTGGTAATAGATTAAAGAAAAACTGTTGAAGTCTTCCTCGTAGTCGTATTTGAAATACGCCAACCACGATAAGGCAAATTATTTTTTTCAAATGCCGACGGCAAAACATGATTATGTTTTTTAATACCAAAGGGAAAATTGCCAGTGTTGCCAGACTGTAGAAATTTGTTATCGTAATACTATATCAGTAATATCAGAGAAATTAGATTTGATGACTACAAGCGATTCTCATATGAATCGTGTGTATGTGTATGTGTGATTTCCTCACGCTAATAAATTGTTTATAAATAAAATGTTCACATGTATGTGCACCCCTTAATACTTGATTGTCGCTGGTAATTTACGGCCTGGCCCACGATGTCACGAGAAATCGTTCGATCGCCAACTTGTATTGGAAACAACAAAAAATTTTCTAAAGTTATTGTTGTTTGCAATACAAGTTGTCGATCGAACGATATCTGGTGACATCGTGGGCCCGGCCGTTAATATTTTGTTTATCTGTTTAAGAAATATATTTGTATGTATGTATATGTACGTATGTATGTATGTATGTATGAATGTGCGATCGTGGAAACTTGTGCGTGAAATATTTTGTAGATTACATATATATTTTGCAACGTAATCATTTTCTTTGTCTACGATTATTTTAAAGCAGCAAAGTACAGTCATCAGCAGAGAAACAAAAAGTAAAAATTATGAGTGCTGCAAGGATACTGCTACTAATTTTCGTATAAATACACCAACTTTTCTAACCAACACATCAGTACTTTATTGTATTTACAAGAAGTGTCATCAGCAATTGTGTTAAAGTGAAATAATAATAAAATAATTAAAAATGACTTATACAGTTATCAGTGTAATACATGTAATAAGGTATACAAATACCAAAATTCCTTTTTGGAGCATGTTAAAACCATAGTGTGCAGGATCAAGTGGTCGTAAGCCGGGGCAGAAATCAAGAGCAACCGCAGACATCTCTTCAAAATCATCAACAGCAGCTAAATACATTTCATCATCAGCAATATCCTCCTCTACAGTATCCTCAATATCAGTTACCATTAAATTTTCAACAATACGGTATGCCATGGAATAATCAATTTTTGGGATCAGGAGTGCCAATGCAATATGAATATTCAAATTACAATATATTCAAGAGCAACAGAAACAACAACAAGCTCAATAACAAGGTGTGGATATCCTTGGAGGGACTTTATTCAACGATGCTATGGACATAAGTTTACCGGAAAGTGATGGAGAAGTAGAAGAAAGAAGAGAAGAAACTCTGCCAACTCCAATGAGTACTTCGCATGCTAGGACAGAAGAATTCGAAGCGAATGTGCGATATTATAAAACTCATATCGCCACATATGCAATTCTAAATAAAAAATACCAACTTCTCTTAGAAGAATTTGTTGAAGAAAATAAAAATGTTTTTATGGAGAGACTTCAAGTGAATTTAACTAAGCATTCAATAATTAAATTTCATGTGAGTATTGTGGCGGAGTATATCAAAATTGTTGAAGAAGAATTGGAGTTGTGCATAATATCACATGTAGCCAAAATGAGTTTGCTGACGAAGGCAGATAACATAGAAGAATTGTTCTGTAAACAAGTTGCTGAGATTTCAACCAAAATGTCCGAATTTGAAGAGCGAAATTCCGGTTGGACTTTGTCACGCACAGTCCGAGCAGAAATCAACATCAACAAATCTACGGTCGTCAAAGGATCGAATTCGATATCCACACCACAAAAATTAGCAAGAAGATTTGCTTGCATCAATATACAAAACGATGATGAATACTGCTTCAAGTGGTGTATGATTGCTGCCATGGATATTACCAAATACAATCACGAACGTTGTAGTACTAATAATATACAGGACATTGCTGCAGAGACGATTGTTACGCGAAATGGTGTAGCGTTAAATTTCAAAAATTTAAGCTTCCCATTAGCATTAGATAAAATCAAAGAGTTCGAGGTGAACAATCCTACAATAAGTGTTAATGTATTTGGGTATGATAAGGGAGCCAATCAGATCATTGGTCCTTATTACGTGACCAAGGACGAGAAAATTAACCATATAAACTTGTTGCTTTTGGAGAATGGTGAAGTTCATTACTACATTTTGATAAAGAACATATCAAAGTAAGTTAAAAAATTATACTACACTTTAATTTAATGATACATATACTTGTTTTATATATTTTATAATAGATACATTTTACTTATAATCTTTTATTTTATTTTTTATTATTCAGACTTTTGACGAATATGCCAATAGGCATAAGCTTCACTTCTGCAACAGCTGTCTCCAGTAAACTCATAGGGAGAAAGTCATGAGTAAACATAAGGCGGAATGCGACAAAATCGTTACAACTATGCCATCAGGTCCGGATGCCATTCTTAGCTTTAAGGGACATCAACGAAAAATGGATGTCCCTTTTGTAGTTTACGCGGACTTCGTGCATCTTAGAAGATATTAGTGATAATGTAAGTAATAAAACCAATTTAGTCAAAAAGCACACACCTTGTGTATTTAGTTATTATACTAAGTGTCTCCATAGCAATAATTTAAATAAGTTAAGGATATATACAGGGGAAGATGCCTCAAAAAAATTTGTGTCATATTTAATTAAAGATTGTGAGGAAATATACAATAACCACTTAGTAAATAATAGACAAATGGATACTTTATCCACTTCTGATATTTATAATTTTTATAGTGCGGTGAATTGTCATAAATACAAAAAATTTCTAGGTAAAGATCGCGTTAGAGATCATTGTCACATTAGTGGTAAATTTAGAGGTGCAGCCCACAATAATTGTAATTTAAATTACCAAATTCCCAAGTTTATACCAGTTTATTTTCACAATTATTCAAATTATGACTCACATCTTTTTATTAAAGAATTAGGTGAAATTTCTATGCAACTGAGAGTACTCCCTCTAAATAATGAGCTTTATATATCCCTCTCCCAATTCACAGAAATTAGTGATGGCCATAAGCTTGAAATAAGATTTCTTGATACAATACGCTTTATGGCTGAGAGTTTGGAATCATTAGCCTGAAAAAGAATTTCAGCTTATTAAGAAAAAAGGTATTTTCCCGTATGAGTATCTAAATTCATTCCAAAAATTAGATGAGTGTCAGCTGCCTTCACGCAGTGATTTCTTTAATAAGTTGAACAATAAAGAGTGTTCTTTAGAGGAATACTCACATGCTGTAGAGGTATGGAATACTTTTGGTTGCAAAACAATGAAAGATTACATGGAACTTTACTTAAAAACAGACGTCTTCTTACTGACAGATATTTTCGAAAAACTTTAGAAAAGTTTGTAAAGGTATTTATGAGTTCGATCCTTGCCAATATTATACAGCACCTGGCCTTTCCTGGGATGCAATGCTCAAGTACACAAAAATTTAACTAGAATTATTGACAAATATAGACATGTACAATTTTATGAAAAAAGGTATACGTGGGGGAATCGTACAGTGTAGCCAAGGATATTCGAAAGCGAATAACAAGTATTTGGAAGATTTCGATAAAGAGAAGCCCTCAGAATTTTTCGTCTATTTAGACGCTAACAATTTGTATTGTTGGGCGATACCGGAATATCTTCCTCATGGTGGGTTCAGATGGTTATCGCAAGACGAGCTGAATCTGGATCCAAACAGCAAAGCTGATAATGGAACAGACGATTATGTGTATGAGGTCACGTTGGATTATCACTCTCATTTACATGACTTGCATAATGATCTTCCTTTTTGCGCTGAAAATAAGAAATCTATGCAAGCGAAGTATAGCAAGTTAATAACCGATTTCTCTACAAAGCAATCATATGTGATACATATTAGAGTTCTGAAACAGTGCTTAGAATATGCCTTAGTTTTAAAGAAAACTCATCGTATTCTAGCATTTAAACAATCTCCATGGTTAAAAGGCTATATTGACCTAAATACCAGACATAGAGCCACTGCTAAAAATGCTTTTGAAAAAAATTTTTCAAACTACTTAATAATGCAGTGTATGGTAAAACCATGGGAAATGTGGATAAGAGAAGAGATGTTAAACTTGTTAATAATTGGCAGAGAACAAATTTTAATTATTTGGGTGCCCAAGATTGGACATCAAAACCAAATTTTCATAGTTTATCCATATTTTCCGAAGATCTGGTAGCAATCGAAATGACTAGATCAGCTACAATAAACCAATTTACTTAGGATTTTGTGTACTCGAGCTGTCCAAATGGAAAATGTATAATTTCCATTACGGGTACATGCAACCTAAGTTTAAGACAAACCTCGCATTATCTATTCAAATCTTTTATCTATTCAATAAAGACTGACGACTTTTACGCTGACATAAAAAATGTCATACTAGAACAATTTGATACATCGGACTATCCTACAGACAATATTTATAATTTTCCACTAGTAAATAAAAAAGTCATTGGTTTGATGAATGATGAAAATTGCGGTAAGATAATGACAGAGTTTGTTGGGCTGCGATCAAAAATGTACTCATTTAGTGTACAAAACTAAAATGACATTAAAAAATCGAAGGGGGTAAAGAGAGCCATATTAGATAAATATAGTTTAGCTACTTATAAAAATTGTTTATTCAATAAGACTAATGTATATGATAATATGTTAACATTTAAATCTAAGTTACATCAATTATATACTAGTGAATTAAATAAGGTAGTCTTAAGTTATGGAGACGATAAGAGAAAAATTAGGTCAAATAACATTAACACTTATGCACGGTATCATTTTCGTATTAAGGAAACTAACCCTGAATACGAACTTGACATGTTGCTAGACGAGATTGCTAGAATGCAAGAAAATCTTAGTTAATTAGTTAATTTTTAAATGGTATATAAAATCTTAGTTAATAAGAAAAAATATTGTATTTAAATCATATTTATTAAGCAAAATTTGTATATAAAATCTTATTTATTAAGAAAAATTCTTTTATTGTTGTTAAAATAAATGTAAATAAAAGCCTAAGAAAAATTATTGTATTTAAATCCTATTTATTAAGAAAAGTTATTGTAAATAAAATATTGAAAAAAGAATGAAATATGTGAATGGTTTTTATTTCTTTATTGGCTTTACTTCGTTGGATCAAACAATTTTTGTTTTTACTTATTTGTAAATTCTTGTTTTCATGTCGCTTAAACATGCATAGTCTTGTTTTCATATCACTTAAACATGCACAGTCTTGTTTTCTTTGAGAGGTTCTGCACAAGGGAAAATGTAGTGTACCACATTTATAGTAATGCACTGTAACAGAAATTACTTGCATTGCTGTAATATCAGTTCAATGCACAAGCATTGCAACACAACCCAAAATAATAAGAATGCTGAAATGCAAGAAATTGAGTGACATTCTTTTGAGTCACAATATAAATTGATAATTACCAAATTCCCTTTTTTTGATTGGTCGTTTAAAATAATGCTTACCATTGTCATAGTAAAGAAAGAAACAAAAGATAATTGTAAATATTAAACGTAGGTTAGAAAGGCTAATTAAGATTTGTAAAACTAGTATATAAGCAGGGAAATTTATTGAATATATCAGACTTTAATTTGTGAACATAAACTGGCAACAACTTGCCTTGTTTCAATTAAATTCTCAAAATCTTTTGGCACCTCTTTTGAGCGCCTACTGATAAGCTGGTCTCCCTAACAGCTGTATAAACAAAACAAGGGACTACAGGGCCACACTTAAATACACACATACTGAGATAGGGCCATACTGAGCACATCCTACAAATAACATTACATGGCGATCCTGCGGACAAAAACCTGAAAAAAACCTGCTGAAAAAAAAACCTTCCTACAATAAATTAAAAATTACAACTACAATCCTGCGGACAAAAAGAACCTTTTTACAACAAAAATAATCGCAACCACGAATTCGTGACAGAGATCCTTCAACCCCGATCCTGCAATCAGCGGACATTGAAAACATTATTTCACATTTCTACACACATATAAGTAACCTGTGACTTTTAACAAATGTTCGAAGAGATAGACGAGAATTTTACATTCGAAATAATTTGCTGAAATTACAAACTAATAATGGAACCAAACCACACTTTCTAAAGCCCAAACGAAAACTGGCTCAGTAATACCAACTCTCCCATTAGATTCCAGGACTCCCATTAATTTACAAAACGTTTATGAAGATAAAAAAAAATATTGTTTTAGCAATTTGTTTTAAATTGTAAATGCTTAAACTTTCTTAATATTACTATAAATTATTCTTTTCAACAAAAACTAAGAAAATATAATATTTAAAAATTATTTGAAATCAATATGGGAGGCAAAACATCCAAAATATCTAACCCAAATGCCAATGTAGTAAATAATGTTGAAATTATAGACCACACTAGACAAATAGATTCAGTATTTATACTTATGTTAATATTAGTTATATTAAGCGCATTAAATATATTAATTAAATTATATATCTTACACAAAAGATCATTGAGAAAAAAGTATGCTAGCCGTAGTGACAATTTAGATAAAATTTAATTAAAACAAAAAAAAACAAAATTAAATAAACATACATTTTAAATCAATGGAATGGCAAAATATTATTAGTAAAATTAGATTGATAAAAGAAAATGTTGATAAGTCCTATAAATGTTGAAAAACACATACAGAATTTAATAACAAAATTTGAAGAAATAAGAGTAATATTAAACGTAAACTATAATCGACTGACAACTTCACACAAAGTCGCAGCCGACGCATTTTTCTTAGATATAAGAGATAAACTTTCAAAAATATCAACAAGAAAAGGATTAGAATTAGAAATACCTAGCTCTCTACATCAACAATTAATTAGAAAAATTTCGAAAAACTCAGACATGACACAAACAACTGCAACAATGACCTTGAACGCTTCAGAGCTTGCATCAATTGCAAAATTAATTCCCATTTACTCTGGTAAAAAGGAAGAACTTAACCCATTCATAGCCAATTTGGAATTGATTCAAGAGACCCTAGATGATACAAAGAAACACAATTTCTTTCAATTCGTTTTTAAAACAAGATTAGACCAAAAAGTACAAAATAGAATAAAGCAAACTATTATACCAAACAATTTAGAAGAATTAATAAAAGAACTTAAGAAAAACTACAAGACAAGACAAACACCAAATAGTATCTTAAATGACTTAAATAAAATATCACAACAAGGTGACATACGAAAATTCGCAGACAAAATTGAAAGTTTAATTTCAGAATTAATCGAATTACAAATATCAAGCATAGGTGAAGAAAGCAGAAATAAAATAATACAATCAAATGGTATCATTGCATTTAACGCATTTAAAAATGGATTAGCCAATAGAGAAATAGTCAAAACAATAGAAGCAAGCAGAATAAAAACATTTGCAGAAGCTTTAGAAATTGCTGAAGAATCCAACAATTCAAATGCCCAAGCACATATTATGCATCAGAGAATTAGATTTAATAATAGAAATCAGAATAGAAATAATAGTAATTTTAACAATACAAATCGCAGTAATAACCATAATAATAACATAAACAATAAATTTTTTAACTCCAGAAATAACAATTTTAATAGAGGAAACAATTTTAATAACTATAGAAACAATACAAATTTTAATAGAAACAATAATCCAAACACTAGAAATAACACCTACAATAATAAGAATGGAAACAGTAATAATAGACAAAATAACACATACAGAAATAACAACAACAGACATATACACACAATACAAGATTCGGGAAATGCATTAGGCTCGGAATACAGAGATATTCCGGACAGCCAAATTTAAAAATACACAAAGTATCTGATAATTACACAAATTTCATAACCACTAAGTACAAAAACAAAACTTTCACATATCTTATTGACACAGGAGCTGACATATCACTTTGTCGAATGCAAAATGAATTCCAATATGAATTTTTAAACGAAGAAGAAAGATGCAAATTAACAGGCATTACTACAGAAGAAATCCATTCACTAGGTACAATAGAAATAGAACTAAATTTAGCAAATGAAATATGCTTACACCCATTTCATATAGTAGATTCAGACTTTCCCATAGAAACAGACGGAATAATAGGTAGAGATTTTCTCAAGAAATACCTTTGCAAAATAGATTACGAAACATTCACAATTTCCATATTTACAAATAATACAACTATAACACTTCCAATGCATACAAAATCATTTACGTCACTACAAATAAAAATACCACCAAGAACAGAAATAATACAAGCATTAAAATTAAACTTAACTGAAGCGTAATTTTTAATAATGAATTAAAACCAGGCGTATTTTTAAGTAATTCAATAGCACCAAAAAACGGCATGACTCATCTAAAAATATTAAATACAACAAATGATGAAATAATTTTAAAAGGCATTAAACTCCAAACTGATCCACTAAAAAACTATAAAATATTAAATTACAATAATGTTAATAACCCCAAACGTTTTGAAAAAATAATAAATGACTTGCAATTAAATAATAATGACAATTATGCAAAAACAGAATTAGCAAAAATTTTTAGGAAATATCAAAATGTTTTTCACCTCGAAGACGAAAAATTAAGCGTCAACAATTTTTACACACAGAACATCATGACGTCAGACAGTACACCAGTGTACATAAAAAACTACAGGCTAGCTCATGCACATACTGAAATAATAAACGAACAAGTACAAACAATGCTTGATGATGATATAATAGAACCATCAATTAGCTCATATAATGCTCCACTCCTCTTGGTACCCAAGAAGAACACTGAAGCCAAAAAGAAATGGAGACTGGTAGTAGACTTTAGAAAACTAAACGACAAAATTGTAAGCGACAAATTTCCACTAACTAGATTAGAAGATATTTTAGACAAACTTGGTAGAGCCAAATGGTATTCTACACTAGACATGACAAGCTCATTTCACCAGATTGAATTAAATGAAGAATCTAGACCACTTACAGCATTTTCTACGCCTCAAGGCCACTATCAATTCAAAAGACTCCCTTTCGGACTAAAAATTTCTTCAAACAGCTTTCAACGAATGCTAACAATAGCACTTTCCGGACTAGAATCCGAAGCATTTCTTTATGTAGATGACATAATAGTATATGGATGTAGCTTAAACCATCACAACCAAAATTTAATAAAAGTACTGGACAGACTTCAAAAGTACAATCTAAAACTTAATCCTAAGAAATGTTGTTTTTTAAGACCAGAAGTGATTTACTTGGGACATTTAATAACAAAAGACGGTGTAAAGACAGACCCATCTAAATATGAAACAATAAAAAATTATCCAATACCTAAAAACACAGACGAAGTAAGACGATTCATTGCATTTTGCAATTATTACAGAAAATTCATACCTAATTTTGCTAACATCGCTAAAGATCTAAACGCACTTTTAAAGAAATCGACAGAATTCAAATGGACAGAACAATGCCAACATGCCTTCGAAACACTAAAAGAAAAACTAATCAACCCACCTGTAGTACAACACCCAAATTTTGAAAAACCTTTTATACTAACAACTGACGCTTCAAACTACGCGTTAGGTGCTGTACTATCACAAGGAGAAATAGGACAAGATTTACCAATTTCATATGCAAGTAAAGCATTACAAAAACATGACATGAATAAACCAGTCATTGAAAAAGAACTATTAGCAATACACTGGGGAATAAATTATTTTAAACCTTATCTATATGGAAGACAATTCATAGTAGTAACAGACCACAGACCTTTAATTTCACTCTTTTCACATAAGAATCCTTCATCTAAAATGACAAGAATTAGACTAGATTTAAGTGATTATGATTTTACAATTATTTATAAGAAAGGAAAAATGAACACTAATGCTGATGCACTTTCAAGAATAAAAATTGACTCTGACATATTAAGACAAATGATACCATTAGAAAACGATTTTTTTTTTTTTTTTTTTTTTAATACATATTTTTATTTATTGTATCTTCAAATATGAACTAACAATAAGTATTCAAATCTTAAATCTAAAATATAATTATTAGGCCCGACCACTGTCGGACATAAATATAGAGATAGTTATAAATAATACATAAGTAGTGATAATCAAAAGGAAGAAAAAATAAAATAAAATAAAAAGTATTTTCAAGCAGTCCCATCTGGAGTGTTGAGTATAAGAGCACTTGTATCCCTCTTTTTTAGGCGGACGTGTCCAGTAAAGTTCAAAATATTACGAGCAAGCGGATTAGGATGTGACTCGAGTTTTGTTAAATATTTGCCTGCATATTTTGCAATTTCTTCAACCACTAGTGGCATATTCAAATCACGATGTATATTTGAGTTTTTTATATACCATGGAGCCGATGTTATTAATCGCAAAATTTTATTTTGCCTTCGTTGGATTCTCTCGACATTGGAAATCGATGAAAAAGAAAAAAAAATATTAGTAACTACAAGGGCAATGAAAAATAAAACTAATGAGGCAAATATAAAAGAAAACAATGAGGCAACTAACAATAATATAAATGAAAATAATGCGCGCGCAACAGAAAGAAATATGGAAAAATGTAATTCTCAGAAGTCTGATCAACTTCAAATATGGGAATGCATATCCATTAATGACGTCAAAAATATAAAAAAATTGAAATTTAACAAGCTTGAAAATATAGAAGAAAAAGATATAATTATTGAAAATAATATTGTGCACATAGGACGTAATGATAATTCATCGAAACCAGATTCGAACATGAAGAAATTGCGTACCAAAAATATGAATATATGATGTAATAATAATTCATCGAAACCAGATTCGATTATGAAGAAGTTACATACCCAAATTATGAATAATGAAATTAATAATGAAATTAATAAGCTAGCAAGATTCAGCGATAACTCAGCGAAACTAGATTCTGAGGAAACTGATATCAAAAATGAAGAAAGAAAATATAAAAGAATTAGCGCTATCAAATAATGATGAAATATTTAAAATATATACAAAAGAAGAAATAAAAGAAACATGCCAAGATAAAGATAAATAACAAAAGTCCTCAACTAAAAATATTAATATACAATGCCCCAACAAAAATAACAGATGCAATATTACAATACAAACTAATTGACGAATACCACAATGCCACACACGCAGGTCACTTAGGAATTAGAAAAACTATCATCAAATTAAAACAAAAATATATTTGGAAAAACATGTCAAAAATGGTAAAGAAATTTGTGTCATATTGTGACAAATGTACGAAAAATAAACAAACAAAACACATTAAGGAACCCCTTACACTAACAGACACACCAAACAATAGTTTTGAAGTAATTTCAATTGACACCGTAGGACCTCTTCGTATTTCAAATGATTACCGATACATTTTAACCATGCAGTGCGAACTGACAAAATTTGTCGTTGCTCACCCAATGCCGACAAAAGATGCACTTACAACAGCCAAAACACTTGTTGAACAATTTATTTTAAAATACGGACAATTTAAAGTACTTAAGTCAGATAGAGGAACAGAATTTAAAAATGAAATAATGAGTAACATATGTTCATTATTAGGAATAAAACAAAATTTGTCAACACCTTATCACCATGAAACACTAGGATCAATTGAAAGAAATCACAGGGTACTTAACGAATTTCTATTAACAACCGCAAATGATTATGAGTGGGATAAGTGGATTCCATATTTTACTTTTGCCTATAACACGGCACCACACATTGACACAGGCTACTTGCCATATGAATTAGTATACGGAAAATTACCATCACTACCATCTGACATTGTAGACAACAATACAAAATTTTATAACTATGATGACTACGCACAAGAACTACGACTCAAATTACAATTTACACTAAAAAGAGCTAGAGACTTATCAACAAAAGCAAAAGAAAATAGAGTAATAAGCAATAAATATGAAAATAGACTTAATTTAAAGATAGGAGATTTGGTACTAGTTAAAGTAGAAAATAGAAAGGAAAATCAAAGCCCATACAAGAGACCTTATAAAATATTAAATAGAAACGGTGTAAACACTACAATAGAATATGAAGGAAAACCAAAAGAAATACACAACAATAATTTGAAAACCTACAAAAATTTATAAATATAAATTCTAGGATAATTATATATGTAAATAAACATAAAATTCATAAGAATACTATTAATATAAACTGTAAAAAATAATAAATACTAAACAAAATTTTATCTGTAAGCAAATAATATAAAGAAAACAATTACAAAAAAAAATTATTATATCTTAGACTCAAAAATAATCAAACATATTTTATAACATTTTAAAATTTTATTACACTCTAAGAAAACATTATATACAAAAATAAATTTATATTTTATATTTTTTTTATATACACCAAAAACATTATTATTTTAAGAAAATCATATACATTAAAAACATTTTTTTTGTAACTTTACTATGAGAATGGTAAGAAAAAATACTTACATAATTTTTCTCTTAAGGGTGAGGGTGTAGTGTACCACATTTATAGTAATGCACTGTAACAGAAATTACTTGCATTGCTGTAATATCAGTTCAATGCACAAGCATTGCAACACAACCCAAAATAATAAGAATGCTGAAATGCAAGAAATTGAGTGACATTCTTTTGAGTCACAATATAAATTGATAATTACCTAATTCCCTTTTTTTGATTGGTCGTTTAAAATAATGCTTACCATTGTCATAGTAAAGAAAGAAACAAAAGATAATTGTAAATATTAAACGTAGGTTAGAAAGGCTAATTAAGATTTGTAAAACTAGTATATAAGCAGGGAAATTTATTGAATAAATCAGACTTTAATTTGTGAACATAAACTGGCAACAACTTGCCTTGTTTCAATTAAATTCTCAAAATCTTTTGGCACCTCTTTTGAGCGCCTACTGATAAGCTGGTCTCCCTAACAGCTGTATAAACAAAACAAGGGACTACAGGGCCACACTTAAATACACACATACTGAGATAGGGCCATACTGAGCACATCCTACAAATAACATTACAATATCATGAAATTTCATTAGATATTTTCATAAAGAAATAATTCAGATAATCGGATAAGTCCTCATATTTTTCACTACATACAAGTTTCTGTTATTTTATATTCGAACAGATAATTCCTAGTTTTTCTTTAGAAAAAAATAAAACAAAACAAGGAATATTTTAATAATACAATTTTATTTTCTTTTATTATTTATACAATTTAATTTCATTTTTATTTATTTTATTTATAATGATGGAAACATTTCGTAATATCCAATTATTAGATGTTCTAATATATTTTTTCGTAAAAAATATATTGTACATATAGAAGTATCAGGTTCTTCCTCACACTCAGGATGAAGTGTCCTTCTGTGTTGTCTTCAACACAAGTTTAAAAGCATACATTTATACTAAAATAATCTATATCAAGTCAATTATGAATATCTGAAGAAGCTTATTTCATAATTAAAAGAATGGTATATTATACATTTAGTTTTTTTCTCGTAATGAAACTTAAAGAATTTCAAGTATGATATTTGCTGATGTTGCATGTGAAAAGCAGAATAATATACATACATATGTACGTGTATATTTTTGTATGGGGCGACAGAAGAATGATGACTCATTCTACTTGTGCCAAACTTATAGCATAATTCCTAATATATACATACATACATACATACCTACATACATACATATAGGCAAATAAACATAAAGCAAAATTACAATGACGTCAACTCAAAATTATTTTAAATATGGATGCAGTTAATTTTTAAGATTTGGTGATTTACACAATTTAGCGAATTTTGCTTAAACAACATTTGAAATGGTTTTTAAAATTTTTATGAATACGGCTGTAAGCATTTAATAAGAGACAATGCAAATGTTATTATAATGTATAAGCAAAATGAGAAAAATATTAAGCTCGTCTATAGGGATCATGTTGTCAGTAATATAAATTTTGAAAAGTTTCAAGAAATTTGTATAGTGTTGGAAGGATAAATATGGATTTTTGATGATCAATTAAATGATGTTCGTTATAGAAAACAATTCGACTATTTCATAACTATAAATTACTGCTCATAAAATATTGACTTTAATTATTTCATCTGACCTGAAACTTCATTCATATAAATGTTATAAATGACTAGCTACTTGTAAACTGATAACTCAATCTGAATCAGATAACCTGATCTGAAAACCAGACCAGCTCCTGATAAGCTGATCTGAAAACCAGACCAGGTCCTGATAAGCTGATCTGAAAACCAGACCAGCTCCTGATAAGCTGATCTGAAAACCAGACCAGCTCCTGATAAGCTGATCTGAAAACCAGACCAGCTCCTGATAAGCTGATCTCAAAACCAGATCAGGGGGTCGATTCTCGTTCTGTGAAACTATGAAATGAAAAGTTTTTTTTCACGATTTCATAGCATTTCTGATTCCCGTTCAGTGAAGAATGAAAGAATTTATTACATTTTCATATGAAAAAAAAGGGGAACGGAACAAAACTTTTCACAGTTATATAACTCTGTCGATTCTCGTTTAGTGTAACTGTGAAAAAAACTTTTCATATGATACATTATTTTACACAAAAAATATTTAGGTGAAAAAACACGCGCAACATCGCAAATCAAATTTTTTTTATTGTAAATTATTTAGAGGATGTCGAAATGGTTAACAACAAGTCCGAAATTTAAGTACATAATCAAAAATAATACCTCATGAATTATTTAGGGGTGCATGTCGAAATTGCAAGCGACAAGTCAGAAATTCGGTAATATAAAAACTAAAATAACAGATGTGTCTGCAGACAGTGAGTGCCAAGTTCAGAGAAAAAAGTACAGGGAAGTACATATAGGTCATGCTAAAAATGATTTAGGGAGGTTTGAGATATGCACGGTAGCATTTAAAAAGGGAAATAATAACGTCCATTTATTACGATGGGCATCATTTGCTTTTTGCAAGAACATAACATTTTACGAGCATATCAAACAGTAGCTTCAAGTAGTTTTATGCCTTCAAAGCTGTCGGCAGGTAGTAAGGCCAATAGAGAAACAAAATATAAAAATGTATATATTTGTAGTTACAATTTCTATTTAGTAAATTTAACCTGAAATGAAAACCATTTACATATTGTATTATTTTTTTAATATTTTATTTAACATTTTTTCTTAAAAATCTTAGTGCTAATACAAATTTAACTCTATGTATCGCGACCTTAGGACAACAAGGTTCTAACTTACATTTTTTTCAAAAATGCGTTATATATCGCATCGCTCTAAAGCGGCTACACTCTTTCGATTGGCGTTCTCAGTTTTTTCTATCTCTTAAAGTTTCTGAGATATTCAATACAACTAGGTTCTAACTACGCGTTTTTGGCTTGAGATTCAGTTAACATGGTTCTAACAGACTGATACAACCTTGTTAACCAAGAAAGCCTATATTATTTTACAGATAGAACCATGGGGAAACTTTAATTGCAAATAGAACCATGTTGCCCAGTTTCAAAATTGTATATTGTACAAATAGAACCAACTGGAATGTGAAATATATGTTTTAAGCAGAGCTCGCAAAATATGTTCAACCAAATGTTTATGCGCTGTCCTGTCCTGTCCTGTCGTTTTATATCTGAGATATTCGAATTTAAGTTCCTTTTATGTCTAATCACAATATAGGTTAACTTAATTTACTAAAAACAAAAATATTAATGAATTTAAAAATGTGACTACGTCTGATTTTTTTTAATTAATTTCCTATTACTATTTATTTCAAACACCTTTTTTAAAAATACAAAATAAAACCATAAAATTTATTTAAAAATATTGACACTCCTATTTCATTATCCTTATGTTTATTACTTTTTTTAGCATTTATAATTAGACACATTGTTCTATCTGCAAAAAAATATTTCTTACCGTCACACAAAGTTCTATTAGGTACTTAGAACCATATTGTCCTACATTTATGTGCCTCATCGTTGAGCATCATCTGTTTTTTGAGACTCAAATTGTGGCAAAACTAATATAGTAGCTTGGATATTTTTAAAAACATAATAATATTTCAGGTCTAAGTTCAAATTTTTCAAAAACTTTTTTTAAGTTAAGTGGAAATGGACTAAGTAAAACGATTAACAATATTCAACCTTAGTTCCCTCAAAAGTAGTGTTGGTGCAAATAGAACCTTTATGTCCTAAGGTCGCGGTATAAATAAAAATATATAGATATAAAAAGAAATAATATCATTAATATAATATTTGGCATTTATTTACAAATAATTTAGGTATAGGTAAAAAGATAAAAGTTTTAAACCATTCAATTTTTACATGCTTTTGTGTGAATAAAATACTAAAATTAATAGATAAAATCATAAATATATATAAACAAATAAATAAATAATAAACACATAAATTATTTAGTAAATAAACAAGTAAATAAAAAATTAATTAATAAATAATTAAAGAAATAAATTAATAAATCATTACATAGTATAAAACAAAGTCGCTTTTTCTGTCCCTATATCCCCATGTATGCTTAAATCTTTAAAACTACGCAACGGAGTTTAGTGCGGTTTTTTTAATAGATAGAGTGATTGAAGAGAAAGGTTTATATGTATAATAACATCCATTAAATAGGGGCGAAATACTGTTATTTTTGAGGTTTCTAATGTGATGTCGTAAATAATTACATTTTTTTCCGCTTAAAGGCTGAACCGTACGAAATTTATCCAAATAATTTGCTAAGTACTGTACACATTGAAACGGTCTACAGATAACTCCGCTATGGTATATGTCTATCTCTTATGGATATCGCACAATAACATTTTTAACCGACTTCAATAAAGAAGGAGGTTATCAATTCATGTGTATTTTTTTACTTTTTTTTAATGTTCGTACACGCCTAACTCGGTCATTTTCAAACCGATTTTCGAAATTCTTTTTTTGTTTGAAAGGGTTTGCCTGCAGTTAGGTCCGATAATTTTTTTTTTTTTGAATTTGCAGGGAAAATTTCCTACCCTATTCCATAACTCTGCTATTTGTGAATCGATTTAAATATTTTTTTTTTTGTTTGAAAGAATTTTGCTTAAAGTTAGAACAAATTTCGTTGGGATATTTTGAAGATACAATAAATAAAAATCATGCATTAAAAAAAAAAAAAGATTTATAATAACAAAAAATACAATGCTTAATCAGCTATTGGTCAATGAGTAAATTTCTTGTTGACTTAATTTTAATTATTGTGTTTGAATTGGCTGTATTGTCATATTTGTGTTTAAGTGAATAATGGCAAGTTCAATGACATAGGTTTAATGTGAAATTAAATGACCTACTTTTCATGTTACAGTAAAATTGCCTTTTGGCATATTTAACAATAATAGAAATATATATTAACAAATGACTTACAGTGACAAACAAATTTTAAAATAAAAACTATATTTTATAAAGTAATATGTTGAACTAAGTGTCAACACTCTCCCCCGCATTGACCAATGGTTGATGGTTCTACAAGGTTGAATTTAGATATCTTCAACATCGATGTTGATGGCTCGTGGTGGTGGAACTGGCTGAGGGGTGGTTTGGTTGCATTTGGAATTGCTGTTCTTTTGCTGTTTAAAATATGTGTTGATGATTAAAATGGCGAATAGTATGGAGATTACAAGCACAGAATAGCTGACTGCATGATGGTGAAAACTATTGGAATTGATGAGTGCTGGTATGTGAACAATGGTTGAGTCGTCTAGTTGCCTTTTCAGTGCGCTTAGTTGTTTTTGATGGATTTCAATCTGGTTATTGGTGGTATTGAATATTTTACTTATTTCTTGCGGTGTGCTAATATGATCTATGGGCCGCAATTGAGCATATGATGTGTGTAGAGTATTCGATAAACCAAAGAGACCTTGGATTGTGATAAACGTGCCTTTGAGTGTGCAGCTCGCGTCAATCTCAATTATTCCTGTGCCGTTTATTGTATATTGGGTATGGTCGGAACCGCAAACTGCTGATATCTCTAATTTTGTGGTGGTAGCGAAGATCCATTTATTTGGAAACCTTAGTTGTGTCCATGTGGAATTGCCTGCCCGTAGAATGAGCTTGCATTTAGTTGTTTGTCGGCTGTTGAAAATATTGATTTCGCAGGAATCACTCCCCTCATTCTTCCTAAGTTTGAACTGTTTGTTATTGCATATAAATACCTCATCCTTAGGCGTAATACAGTTTGATATCTCATGGGTTGTGAATGGAATGTATTCGTCTCTATGGGGGCTTATGGCAAGAAATGATTCCTCTGGGTGAATTGATATTAAAGTATTGTCCCTTATGGTCGGTATCGGAATTATGTTAAAGAGTTCTAAAAATTGAAGGTCGACTAAAGGTAACATTACTTCGAAAATGACTTCATTCTTTGTTACTGCTCCTTTGACCTTCATCAATTTGTATAGTTTAATTAAACTGTCGTCTTCAATTGGAAGTGTTCGGCGTGTTGGAAGGTGAGCCTTTATTACCCTTAATTCGTTTTTTAGTTGAGCTGGTGACAATAAAAGTGGACTAATTTTTCCATGGTGGGTATCGGTTAGTACATCAATAATCTCCCTTTCCACTCTTTGTAAGTTTATCGCTGTCAACGTCAACTGGTTGGCTAGAAGTGAGATTAATTGCATTTGATTGAATTGGTCAGCCTGCTTAGATATTGAATTCTCTTGCTCATTGACCTTGTTAATTATATCCGTTATCTGTTTTTGAGTACCTTGTTCGTCTTGCTTGATGATGTTGATGGTTGAGTCAATAATAGATGTTTGATTTTTAAGCAGTTGAAACAAGTAATCTGATTCTTCCTTAGCATTCTTGATGGTGTTTGACATTTCATTTGCATAGTCGGAATCAAGAACGCCAAATAAAGATCGTGTAACATTTCCAATAATGTTGAAGGCTCGCCTTTTTACTCTACTGCTGGAAAATAGCTCCTTCTCTTGAATCAATTCGGTTTTTATTTGATTGAAGTTGGTTGCCAAAATGTTGCAAATTAGTTGATGTTTAATGGGCGAACATAGCTGTTGTAGGGTCGTTATTCCTGACTGGAAGGCCTGCAACTCGGACGTAAATGGTGCTAAGTCATAGTATATAATTAGTCTCCATTCAGCTGTCACTAGTTTTACATTTCCAATTCCCTCAAAATATAGTCCTGGGTTATCATGAAAGTTGGTTATTTTGACATTGCTACTCATTGCTACTGGAATTAAAAATATTGTTGTTATTATAGTAAGTAGCATTGAAGTGGAGATACGCCTAGATTTTTTTGATGGTGGACTCTCTGTTTCATCAACTGATGGTGGACACTCAACTGTTATCGGGCGAGTGAGATTGGGTACTTCATTTGTTGGTAGTTTTTCCTGCTGTAGTAGCGGAGCTAATCTATGAATAGGTCTTTTCTTTATTCCGGAGGCTGTTTTTATATCTGCCACTCTGACCTTGCCATCAGTTCCCTTGTAAGTTTTCAGGATTCTACCCAGTGGCCATTCCATTACGGGCAGATTGTCCTCCTTTACTATGACTAGCTTTCCTTCTTCCACATTTTGAGACGACGTCTTCCATTTCTGTTTTTCTTGTAGATGGTGTAAATATTCCAATGACCATCTTTTCAAAAATTCGTGTTTAAGCTGCGACACAAGCTTCCATCTTTTTGCCAGTGAGCAAGTTGGATTAGGCATTTGAGAGTTGACTTGTGCCGTCAGTGGTTCCCCGATTAAGAAATGGCCGGGAGTTAAAACGGTTAAATCGTTTGGGTTGCTTGATAAAGGAGTCAGAGGTCGTGAGTTCAGAATGGCCTCAATTTCAATGATGATTGTTTCTAACTCTTCGTGCGTTAGCGAAGCCGTTGATATACTGCGTAAAAGTAATTGTTTGGCTGACTTAACAGCTGCCTCCCATAACCCACCGAAATGGGGTGCCTTAGGAGGTATAAAGTTGAACTCTATTCCGTCATTACTGCAAGATCGAGTTATTGCTTCTTGTGAAGGTTTGGAAAATATGGCGTTGTTTAGTTCTTCGAGCTGGTTCCGTGTCCCAACGAAGTTCGTGGCGTTATCTGAATAGATGATTTGCAACGTCCTCGTCGGGCTACGAACATCTTGAGAGCTCCAATAAATGCTTCTGTAGTGAGGTCAGTAACCACTTCTAAATGTACTGCTCTTGTTGAGAAACATACAAAAACTGCGATGTAGACCTTATGAGGTCTCTTACCTCTTACTTTGTAATGTACCCACAGTGGACCACAATAGTCGACGCCTGATACTATAAATGGTCGAGTCGGAGTCACTCTGTAGGCAGGTAGGTCTCCCATAATTTGTTGCATTAGCCTTGGTTTTGACCTGGTGCACCGAATACAGGTTTGAACTGTGTTTCTGGCAATTGATTTCCCCTTTATTATCCAAAATTTTTGCCTGGAGATGGATAATAGAGTTTGTGGGCCGCAATGATGATTGTCGTTGTGTAACATTCTCATTATTAATTTTGAAATTGGATCGTTGTAGGGAAGAACCATTGGGTGTTTAGCCTCGTATGAGATATTTGCAGCCTTCAATCTTCCGCCAACGCGTAGTATGTTATTTTCGTCAAGAAAGGGTGATAATCCACATATAGGACTTGTCTTATCGAGCTCCTTCCCCTGGTTTAATGTACTTATTTCATTTTTGAAAACTGAAACTTGCATAGCTCTGACTATAAGATGTTTAGCTGAAGTTAGTTCTAACGGGCTTAGTGTATTGCTGGTCGGTCGTTCGTTCTTCGCTAATTTGGTGTTTTGGATGAAGCGTTGCATGTATGCTACTATTCTTTGAAGTGTCTTGAATGAATTTCGGTTGTTGATTTTATATATAATGTCTTCCAATGAGGTTGAAATTGCTGATAGAGCACTGACTGAATTCGGTTTGAGTTCTTCAGTGGAGGATGGTTTCTGATTTTTGTTGAATTCTTTGGCCATTGACACTCGTTGCCGTGTAAAAACACTGGCCCAAAAAACCAAAAACAATTTTGTGATAATTTTTCTGGACTTAAACCTCTTGAGATGAGGTCGGCCGGGTTTTGTTTAGAACTGACGTGTTGCCATTGAATGTTTATAGTTTGTTCTTGAATTTTGCTTACTCTATTTGCGACAAAGGTACGAAGAGACGATGATGTTGCATTGATCCAATGCAGTACTATTTCAGAATCTGACCATAGATATGTAGGCATGTTTTCAGCTCTTAATTACCTTTTTACTCTTGTGGTAGGTTGAGCCCCAAGTAGTGCTGCGCATAGCTCTAGTCTTGGTAATGTTACATTTTTTATAGGGGCAATACGTGTTTTGGCACATAAAAGTCTGACCACGAGTCGGCCATCTTGTAGTTTGAATCGTATGTATACTGTGGCGCCATACGCCTTTTCAGAAGCATCTACAAAAGTGTGTATCTGTGTATCTTTGGAGATCTGACCATCAAACATGTGCCTTTTGGTGCTTATATTGTTAAGTTATTTTAAATTTTGACGAAACATTACCCATTGGTTGGTAAGATCTGCTGGCAGCTGTTCGTCCCATGAAAGTTGTAATTGCCATAGTTGTTGTATGAATATTTTAGCAGAGACGACAACAGGTCTGGAAATTCCTAACGGATCGAATACTCGTGCTACATCTGATGTTACAGAGCGTTTGGTTATTTTAGCATTGTCTTGAGTTTCAGCTCTGAGACAAAAAATATCCGCCTTGGGATTCCATGTTAACCCCAAAATTTGTTTTGATTGATTATCAAAATCTAGATTTAATTCTATATCTTCAGGAGAAATACCAGATAGAAGCCTTGAATGATTTGCACACCACTTTCTTAATTTGAAGCCAGCTCCTTGTAACAAGGTAGTCAACTGTCGTTGTTTTTCAATTGCTGTTGTAAGGCTGTCAGATCCACACATAGCGTCATCCACATAAAAATCATCTCTTAATGTTGTTGTACCTAATGGATAATTTTTCATGTTTTTGTCTGCTAACTGCTGCAAATACTTTGTTGCCAGGTAAGGAGCTGCAGATGTTCCATATGTCACAGTGTTAAGTTTGTAGGTTTCCACTGCTTCATTTGGACTATTTCTCCAATATATTAGTTGCATGTTACGGTCTGCTGAGTGAACTAGAATTTGACGATACATTTTTTCAATATCTGTACAGAAAACAAATTGTGGCATTCGAAATTGTAGTAGCATTCCAAACAGATCTCCTTGTGTCGGAGGACCTACACACAATATGTCATTGAGAGATATTCCTGTTGAAGATTTCGCTGATGCGTCAAACACCACTCGAAGCTTGGTGGTTGTATTTTCAGGTTTGATTACGCAGTGATGTGGAATATAGAAATGAGTGCCCACTACTTCTGAGTTATTTATGCGGGTCATGTGACCCAATTCTTCATATTGCTTCATAAAGTCAACGTATTGTTGCTTAAGGTCGATGTTCATCGATAAACGCCTTTCTAGAGCCATCAATCTTGAAAAGGCTAACCTTTTTGTCTCTCCTAGGGAGCTTGGGCTTTCTGAAAAGGGAAGCCGAACTACAAATCGGCCCTCAGAATTTCTTGTGGTTGTTTGGGTGAACTGTAGTTCACACCTTTTCTCTTCGACGGTGAGAGTATTGTCCGACTCGAATTCGTCTAGTTTCCAGAATCTTTGTACAAGTTCGTCTGTGGTTGCTTCGTTTTCCCCATATAATGCGCATACCGCTGAGTTGCTGTTGTTTTCCCTTATCCTTCCACTTACAATCCAACCCAGCCTTGTATTTTTCAAAATTGGTAATTCTGGTGAGAGGTGAATTTTTCCGGTGGTCAACAACTCAAGGTAATATTCGGCGCCTAGTAAAACGTCAATATTAGCAGTGCTGTTGAATTCAGGATCGGACAGTTGAATGTTTTCTGGGATTGGCCAGGAGATACAGTTGAATTCTGTTAAAGGTTGGGCCGGAATTATGTTGGGAAGAACAAAGGCTTCTAGTCTTGTATTGTAGTTACTTATTGTAGACTGAAGATTAACGTTAATGCGTTGATTTGTATTTCTGGACTGACTGCCGATTCCTTCGATGCATAAGGATGTCTGCGATGGCTTGAGTGATAAACGATTTAGTAGCCGGTTAGTCACAATGTTGATTTGTGACCCTGAGTCTAATATTGCTTTGAAAACTCCAGACCTTCCATTATTGCCTGTAATTTTTACCCGAGCTGTGGCTAACAATACGTAACCCTTCGCTTTTCTGGGACAGTGAGCTGAAGCTACCGTTGATGTTGAGGCCTTATTTTCAGTGGAGGAGTTATTCGATGGTAAACTTAAGGCGTTGGTGCCCTGTGGATGCCTTTCCAAATGTACAAGTGTGTTGTGGGTTTTCTTACATTTTCTACAGGATCTTGCTGTGCAATGTTTTGACATATGGTCACCCTTGAAGCAGTTGACACAGAGTTTTTGTTGCTGTATCCACTTCAGTCGATTAGGCACTGACATGGATAAAAATTTGTTGCAATAATATAATTGATGAATTCCATTGCTACATAGTTTGCAATGGTTGTTTTCCTTGGGAATGGTTGCTGTAGCTAAAGTTCTCTTTGACTAGTTTGCGTTCGTCCGACTGCTTCTAATGATTGGAATCTGCTTTCCAGGAAGCCCCAGAGCTCTTCTAATGTTGGCAATGATCTTGGTAGTTGTATTGACTGCTCATATAATAAGTGTGTGCCTTGATCCCGTTTTTTGATTAATATATTAACTAAAATGGGGTCCCATGTTGATGTGTTGATATTCAAATTGTTTAGTGCTGAGATGCACTCCCGTGTTGTGTCATGTAACCCTTTTATGGCTGTGGCAGAGGGATTATCAGTTATTTTTGGTTGGCCCAATAGTCTGTTTATAATGTTATTTGTTAATATTCGTGGATTGCTGAAGCGGTCTTGTAGCATTTTCCAAGCCGTTTCATAGCTACTTTCTGTTAAGGATAAGTTTTGTATTAGCCTAGCGGCCCCACCTGTGGTGTTTGTTTTCAAAAACTACATTTTTTGTATGGCGGGCATGGCCTTTTTGTGAATCATTTCATTGAACATATCAAAAAATGGTTGCCAACCCAGATAGTCTCCATTGAATTTCGGTATCGTAACCTTTGGAAGAGGCAGTGGGCTAAGTGGGGATGAATTGCTTCCCAATTGTGTTTCATCGTTTATAGGTTGTTTGTGTTGATCTCCGAGCACAGCAAGTTTAACCAGCTGTTGGGGGACTGCGTCTTCGAGGTTGTTGTAATCATCTGGATGTAAGCCTTGGCTTGATGGATCTTCGATTTGTTGCCACACGTCGTCATATAAATTTTGGATTTGAGACCATAACTTTTTTATAGTCTCTGATTTTAGCTCATAAAATTATTTTGGCTGCTCTTCTGTTAGTGTTTTCAAACCTTGTAACAAACGTGCTAATGCTGTCATACGTGCAGTTATTAATCTGGCTAGTCCTGGTGTTCGTACTTCCTCTAATTCATATTGGTTGACTGAGTTGGTTACTGGTGTCCTTACGGATGGTACAGGTTTGGTATATGGTGTCACACACTTTTTTAGATGACATTCAATATGTTCAATTGTAGAGCTGTATTGTTCGCCAATGGATTTGTAAATGTCCTCTTCTGATAAGGTAGCGTCATTCCGAATTTTATTTTCAGTCTTTTCGAACGATTGCCATAGGTTAACTAATTCATCTTGTTTTGCCTTGTAAAATGCCGCTGTTCTTCTGTCAAGTGGAGCCTTTTTTATGGTTGAAATGACTCTTCCAATCTCGCTTGCAGTCGCCTCTTTCTGTTTCATAAGTTCTTGTACTGATGACATCTTGAGTAATTTTGGAATTGCGTTTGATGGAGGGTGCTGAGTTTTTAATGTAAAGAGTTAGATATTGTAGCCCTGTGCTACTGTTTGTACTTGTGAGTTTTCAGCGTAGCTCTGTGCTACTGGTTATTATTTTGAGTTTTCAGAGTAGCTCTGTGCTACCGTTTTGTATTTTTGTTGATATTTGAGCTGATGTTATACACGTGGTTGCGTGTTTGTTTATTTCCTAAGAATTCTAGAGAGATCCTTACCACTGGTGGGGGGAATCTCAGTGAATTTAGAAAATATTAGGGGTCACCAATGAATGTTTTGGCAATAGTTATTTCAATCCAAGCACATAAACTTGTATTGACACTATTTTTGTTTGCCGGATTGTCCTTCAAGCACTTGAACTTGAAAAACGTAGTAAAGATCAATCAGAAAAACACTTTAAATGCCTTAAGAAGATTGATAAATTCTTTATTTTAATTCTTGCTTTTATACTAAACTAATGACTAATAACAAGAATTAATTGCTTACTTTAACTTAATAATAAAATGCTTAAATTAATTTTATAATAACAAAAAATAGAATGCTTAACCAGCTATTGGTCAATGAGTAAATTTCTTGTTGACTTAATTTTAATTATTGTGTTTGAATTGGCTGTATTGGCATATTTGTGTTTAACTGAATAATGGCAAGTTCAATGACATAGGTTTAATGTGAAATTAAATGACCTACTTTTCATGTTACAGTAAAATTGCCTTTTGGCATATTTAACAATAATTGAAATATATATTAACAAATGACTTACAGTGACAAACAAATTTTATTGTTAAAATAAAAACTATATTTTATAAAGTAATATGTTGAACTAAGTGTCAACATTCTCCCCCGCATTGACCAATGGTTGATGGTTCTACAAGGTTGAACTTAGATATCTTCAACATCGATGTTGATGGCTCGTGGTGGTGGAACTGGCTGAGGGGTGGTTTGGTTGCATTTGGAATTGCTGTTCTTTTGCTGTTTAAAATATGTGTTGATGATTAAAATGGCGAATAGTATGGAGATTACAAGCACAGAATAGCTGACTGCATGATGGTGAAAACTATTGGAATTGATGAGTGCTGGTATGTGAACAATGGTTGAGTCGTCTAGTTGCCTTTTCAGTGCGCTTAGTTGTTTTTGATGGATTTCAATCTGGTTATTGGTGGTATTGAATATTTTACTTATTTCTTGCGGTGTGCTAATATGATCTATGGGCCGCAATTGAGCATATGATGTGTGTAGAGTATTCGATAAACCAAAGAGAACTTGGATTGTGATAAACGTGCCTTTGAGTGTGCAGCTCGCTTCAATCTCAATTATTCCTGTGCCGTTTATTGTATATTGGGTATGGTCGGAACCGCAAACTGCTGATATCTCTAATTTTGTGGTGGTAGCGAAGATCCATTTATTTGGAAACCTTAGTTGTGTCCATGTGGAATTGCCTGCCCGTAGAATGAGCTTGCATTTAGTTGTTTGTCGGCTGTTGAAAATATTGATTTCGCAGGAATCACTCCCTTCATTCTTCCTAAGTTTGAACTGTTTGTTATTGCATATAAATACCTCATCCTTAGGCGTAATACAGTTTGATATCTCATGGGTTGTGGGCTTATGGCAAGAAATGATTCCTCTGGGTGAATTGATATTAAAGTATTGTCCCTTATGGTCGGTATCGGAATTATGTTAAAGAGTTCTAAAAATTGAAGGTCGACTAAAGGTAACATTACTTCGAAAATGACTTCATTCTTTGTTACTGCTCCTTTGACCTTCATCAATTTGTATAGTTTAATTAAACTGTCGTCTTCAATTGGAAGTGTTCGGCGTGTTGGAAGGTGAGCCTTTATTACCCTTAATTCGTTTTTTAGTTGAGCTGGTGACAATAAAAGTGGACTAATTTTTCCATGGTGGGTATCGGTTAGTACATCAATAATCTCCCTTTCCACTCTTTGTAAGTTTATCGCTGTCAACGTCAACTGGTTGGCTAGAAGTGAGATTAATTGCATTTGATTGAATTGGTCAGCTTGCTTAGATATTGAATTCTCTTGCTCATTGACCTTGTTAATTATATCCGTTATCTGTTTTTGAGTACCTTGTTCGTCTTGCTTGATGATGTTGATGGTTGGGTCAATAATAGATGTTTGATTTTTAAGCAGTTGAAACAAGTAATCTGATTCTTCCTTAGCATTCTTGATGGTGTTTGACATTTCATTTGCATAGTCGGAATCAAGAACGCCAAATAAAGATCGTGTAACATTTCCAATAATGTTGAAGGCTCGCCTTTTTACTCTACTGCTGGAAAATAGCTCCTTCTCTTGAATCAATTCGGTTTTTATTTGATTGAAGTTGGTTGCCAAAATGTTGCAAATTAGTTGATGTTTAATGGGCGAACATAGCTGTTGTAGGGTCGTTATTCCTGACTGGAAGGCCTGCAACTCGGACGTAAATGGTGCTAAGTCATAGTATATAATTAGTCTCCATTCAGCTGTCACTAGTTTTACATTTCCAATTCCCTCAAAATATAGTCCTGGGTTATCATGAAAGTTGGTTATTTTGACATTGCTACTCATTGCTACTGGAATTAAAAATATTGTTGTTATTATAGTAAGTAGCATTGAAGTGGAGATACGCCTAGATTTTTTTGATGGTGGACTCTCTGTTTCATCAACTGATGGTGGACACTCAACTGTTATCGGGCGAGTGAGATTGGGTACTTCATTTGTTGCTAGTTTTTCCTGCTGTAGTAGCGGAGCTAATCTATGAATAGGTCTTTTCTTTATTCCGGAGGCTGTTTTTATATCTGCCACTCTGACCTTGCCATCAGTTCCCTTGTAAGTTTTCAGGATTCTACCCAGTGGCCATTCCATTACGGGCAGATTGTCCTCCTTTACTATGACTAGCTTTCCTTCTTCCACATTTTGAGACGACGTCTTCCATTTCTGTTTTTCTTGTAGATGGTGTAAATATTCCAATGACCATCTTTTCAAAAATTCGTGTTTAAGCTGCGACACAAGCTTCCATCTTTTTGCCAGTGAGCAAGTTGGATTAGGCATTTGAGAGTTAACTTGTGCCGTCAGTGGTTCCCCGATTAAGAAATGGCCGGGATTTAAAACGGTTAAATCGTTTGGGTTGCTTGATAAAGGAGTCAGAGGTCGTGAGTTCAGAATGGCCTCAATTTCAATGATGATTGTTTCTAACTCTTCGTGCGTTAGCGAAGCCGTTGATATACTGCGTAAAAGTAATTGTTTGGCTGACTTAACAGCTGCCTCCCATAACCCACCGAAATGGGGTGCCTTAGGAGGTATAAAGTTGAACTCTATTCCGTCATTACTGCAAGATCGAGTTATTGCTTCTTGTGAAGGTTTGGAAAATATGGCGTTGTTTAGTTCTTCGAGCTGGTTCCGTGCCCCAACGAAGTTCGTGGCGTTATCTGAATAGATGATTTGCAACGTCCTCGTCGGGTTACGAACATCTTGAGAGCTCCAATAAATGCTTCTGTAGTGAGGTCAGTAACCACTTCTAAATGTACTGCTCTTGTTGAGAAACATACAAAAACTGCGATGTAGACCTTATGAGGTCTCTTACCTCTTACTTTGTAATGTACCCACAGTGGACCACAATAGTCGACGCCTGATACTATAAATGGTCGAGTCGGAGTCACTCTGTAGGCAGGTAGGTCTCCCATAATTTGTTGCATTAGCCTTGGTTTTGACCTGGTGCACCGAATACAGGTTTGAACTGTGTTTCTGGCAATTGATTTCCCCTTTATTATCCAAAATTTTTGCCTGGAGATGGATAATAGAGTTTGTGGGCCGCAATGATGATTGTCGTTGTGTAACATTCTCATTATTAATTTTGAAATTGGATCGTTGTAGGGAAGAACCATTGGGTGTTTAGCCTCGTATGAGATATTTGCAGCCTTCAATCTTCCGCCAACGCGTAGTATGTTATTTTCGTCAAGAAAGGGTGATAATCCACATATAGGACTTGTCTTATCGAGCTCCTTCCCCTGGTTTAATGTACTTATTTCATTTTTGAAAACTGAAACTTGCATAGCTCTGACTATAAGATGTTTAGCTGAAGTTAGTTCTAACGGGCTTAGTGTATTGCTGGTCGGTCGTTCGTTCTTCGCTAATTTGGTGTTTTGGATGAAGCGTTGCATGTATGCTACTATTCTTTGAAGTGTCTTGAATGAATTTCGGTTGTTGATTTTATATATAATGTCTTCCAATGAGGTTGAAATTGCTGATAGAGCACTGACTGAATTCGGTTTGAGTTCTTCAGTGGAGGATGGTTTCTGATTTTTGTTGAATTCTTTGGCCATTGACACTCGTTGCCGTGTAAAAACACTGGCCCAAAAAACCAAAAACTACTTTGTTATAATTTTTCTGGACTTAAACCTCTTGAGATGAGGTCGGCCGGGTTTTGTTTAGAACTGACGTGTTGCCATTGAATGTTTATAGTTTGTTCTTGAATTTTGCTTACTCTATTTGCGACAAAGGTACGAAGAGACGATGATGTTGCATTGATCCAATGCAGTACTATTTCAGAATCTGACCATAGATATGTAGGCATGTTTTCAGCTCTTAATTCCCTTTTTACTCTTGTGGTAGGTTGAGCCCCAAGTAGTGCTGCGCATAGCTCTAGTCTTGGTAATGTTACATTTTTTATAGGGGCAATACGTGTTTTGGCACATAAAAGTCTGACCACGAGTCGGCCATCTTGTAGTTTGAATCGTATGTATACTGTGGCGCCATACGCCTTTTCAGAAGCATCTACAAAAGTGTGTATCTGTGTATCTTTGGAGATCTGACCATCAAACATGTGCCTTTTGGTGCTTATATTGTTAAGTTATTTTAAATTTTGACGAAACATTACCCATTGGTTGGTAAGATCTGCTGGCAGCTGTTCGTCCCATGAAAGTTGTAATTGCCATAGTTGTTGTATGAATATTTTAGCAGAGACGACAACAGGTCTGGAAATTCCTAACGGATCGAATACTCGTGCTACATCTGATGTTACAGAGCGTTTGGTTATTTTATCATTGTCTTGAGTTTCAGCTCTGAGACAAAAAATATCCGCCTTGGGATTCCATGTTAACCCCAAAATTTGTTTTGATTGATTATCAAAATCTAGATTTAATTCTATATCTTCAGGAGAAATACCAGATAGAAGCCTTGAATGATTTGCACACCACTTTCTTAATTTGAAGCCAGCTCCTTGTAACAAGGTAGTCAACTGTCGTTGTTTTTCAATTCATCTCTTAATGTTGTTGCACCTAATGGATAATTTTTCATGTTTTTGTCTGCTAACTGCTGCAAACACTTTGTTGCCAGGTAAGGAGCTGCAGATGTTCCATATGTCACAGTGTTAAGTTTGTAGGTTTCCACTGCTTCATTTGGACTATTTCTCCAATATATTAGTTGCATGTTACGGTCTGCTGAGTGAACTAGAATTTGACGATACATTTTTTCAATATCTGTACAGAAAACAAATTGTGGCATTCGAAATTGTAGTAGCATTCCAAACAGATCTCCTTGTGTCGGAGGACCTACACACAATATGTCATTGAGAGATATTCCTGTTGAAGATTTCGCTGATGCGTCAAACACCACTCGAAGCTTGGTGGTTGTATTTTCAGGTTTGATTACGCAGTGATGTGGAATATAGAAATGAGTGCCCACTACTTCTGAGTTATTTATGCGGGTCATGTGACCCAATTCTTCATATTGCTTCATAAAGTCAACGTATTGTTGCTTAAGGTCGATGTTCATCGATAAACGCCTTTCTAGAGCCATCAATCTTGAAAAGGCTAACCTTTTTGTCTCTCCTAGGGAGCTTGGGCTTTCTGAAAAGGGAAGCCGAACTACAAATCGGCCCTCAGAATTTCTTGTGGTTGTTTGGGTGAACTGTAGTTCACACCTTTTCTCTTCGACGGTGAGAGTATTGTCCGACTCGAATTCGTCTAGTTTCCAGAATCTTTGTACAAGTTCGTCTGTGGTTGCTTCGTTTTCCCCATATAATGCGCATACCGCTGAGTTGCTGTTGTTTTCCCTTATCCTTCCACTTACAATCCAACCCAGCCTTGTATTTTTCAAAATTGGTAATTCTGGTGAGAGGTGAATTTTTCCGGTGGTCAACAACTCAAGGTAATATTCGGCGCCTAGTAAAACGTCAATATTAGCAGTGCTGTTGAATTCAGGATCGGACAGTTGAATGTTTTCTGGGATTGGCCAGGATATACAGTTGAATTCTGTTAAAGGTTGGGCCGGAATTATGTTGGGAAGAACAAAGGCTTCTAGTCTTGTATTGTAGTTACTTATTGTAGACTGAAGATTAACGTTAATGCGTTGATTTGTATTTCTGGACTGACTGCCGATTCCTTCGATGCATAAGGATGTCTGCGATGGCTTGAGTGATAAACGATTTAGTAGCCGGTTAGTCACAATGTTGATTTGTGACCCTGAGTCTAATATTGCTTTGAAAACTCCAGACCTTCCATTATTGCCTGTAATTTTTACCCGAGCTGTGGCTAACAATACGTAACCCTTCGCTTTTCTGGGACAGTGAGCTGAAGCTACCGTTGATGTTGAGGCCTTATTTTCAGTGGAGGAGTTATTCGATGGTAAACTTAAGGCGTTGGTGCCCTGTGGATGCCTTTCCAAATGTACAAGTGTGTTGTGGGTTTTCTTACATTTTCTACAGGATCTTGCTGTGCAATGTTTTGACATATGGTCACCCTTGAAGCAGTTGACACAGAGTTTTTGTTGCTGTATCCACTTCAGTCGATTAGGCACTGACATGGATAAAAATTTGTTGCAATAATATAATTGATGAATTCCATTGTTACATAGTTTGCAATGGTTGTTTTCCTTGGGAATGGTTGCTGTAGCTAAAGTTCTCTTTGACTAGTTTGCGTTCGTCCGACTGCTTCTAATGACTGGAATCTGCTTTCCAGGAAGCCCCAGAGCTCTTCTAATGTTGGCAATGATCTTGGTAGTTGTATTGACTGCTCATATAATAAGTGTGTGCCTTGATCCCGTTTTTTGATTAATATATTAACTAAAATGGGGTCCCATGTTGATGTGTTGATATTCAAATTGTTTAGTGCTGAGATGCACTCCCGTGTTGTGTCATGTAACCCTTTTATGGCTGTGGCAGAGGGATTATCAGTTATTTTTGGTTGGCCCAATAGTCTGTTTATAATGTTATTTGTTAATATTCGTGGATTGCTGAAGCGGTCTTGTAGCATTTTCCAAGCCGTTTCATAGCTACTTTCTGTTAAGGATAAGTTTTGTATTAGCCTAGCGGCCCCACCTGTGGTGTTTGTTTTCAAAAACCACATTTTTTGTATGGCGGGCATGGCCTTTTTGTGAATCATTTCATTGAACATATCAAAAAATGGTTGCCAACCCAGATAGTCTCCATTGAATTTCGGTATCGTAACCTTTGGAAGAGGCAGTGGGCTAAGTGGGGATGAATTGCTTCCCAATTGTGTTTCATCGTTTATAGGTTGTTTGTGTTGATCTCCGAGCACAGCAAGTTTAACCAGCTGTTGGGGGACTGCGTCTTCGAGGTTATTGTAATCATCTGGATGTAAGCCTTGGCTTGATGGATCTTCGATTTGTTGCCACACGTCGTCATATAAATTTTGGATTTGAGACCATAACTTTTTTATAGTCTCTGATTTTAGCTCATAAAATTGTTTTGGCTGCTCTTCTGTTAGTGTTTCCAAACCTTGTAACAAACGTGCTAATGCTGTCATACGTGCAGTTATTAATCTGGCTAGTCCTGGTGTTCGTACTTCCTCTAATTCATATTGGTTGACTGAGTTGGTTACTGGTGTCCTTACGGATGGTACAGGTTTGGTATATGGTGTCACACACTTTTTTAGATGACATTCAATATGTTCAATTGTAGAGCTGTATTGTTCGCCAATGGATTTGTAAATGTCCTTAGTAATATAGGGATCCTCTTCTGATAAGGTAGCGTCATTCCGAATTTTATTTTCAGTCTTTTCGAACGATTGCCATAGGTTAACTAATTCATCTTGTTTTGCCTTGTAAAATGCCGCTGTTCTTCTGTCAAGTGGAGCCTTTTTTATGGTTGAAATGACTCTTCCAATCTCGCTTGCAGTCGCCTCTTGCTGTTTCATAAGTTCTTGTACTGATGACATCTTGAGTAATTTTTGAATTGCGTTTGATGGAGGGTGCTGAGTTTTTAATGTAAAGAGTTAGATATTGTAGCCCTGTGCTACTGTTTGTACTTGTGAGTTTTCAGCGTAGCTCTGTGCTACTGGTTATTATTTTGAGTTTTCAGAGTAGCCCTGTGCTACCGTTTTGTATTTTTGTTGATATTTGAGCTGATGTTATACACGTGGTTGCGTGTTTGTTTATTTCCTAAGAATTCTAGAGAGATCCTTACCACTGGTGGGGGGAATCTCAGTGAATTTAGAAAATATTAGGGGTCACCAATGAATGTTTTGGCAATAGTTATTTCAATCCAAGCACATAAACTTGTATTGACACTATTTTTGTTTGCCGGATTGTCCTTCAAGCACTTGAACTTGAAAAACGTAGTAAAGATCAATCAGAAAAACACTTTAAATGCCTTAAGAAGATTGATAAATTCTTTATTTTAATTCTTGCTTTTATACTAAATTAATGACTAATAACAAGAATTAATTGCTTACTTTAACTTAATAATAAAATGCTTAAATTAATTTTATAATAACAAAAAATAGAATGCTTAACCAGCTATTGGTCAATGAGTAAATTTCTTGTTGACTTAATTTTAATTATTGTGTTTGAATTGGCTGTATTGGCATATTTGTGTTTAACTGAATAATGGCAAGTTCAATGACATAGGTTTAATGTGAAATTAAATGACCTACTTTTCATGTTACAGTAAAATTGCCTTTTGGCATATTTAACAATAATTGAAATATATATTAACAAATGACTTACAGTGACAAACAAATTTTATTGTTAAAATAAAAACTATATTTTATAAAGTAATATGTTGAACTAAGTGTCAACATTCTCACCCGCATTGACCAATGGTTGATGGTTCTACAAGGTTGAATTTAGATATCTTCAACATCGATGTTGATGGCTCGTGGTGGTGGAACTGGCTGAGGGGTGGTTTGGTTGCATTTGGAATTGCTGTTCTTTTGCTGTTTAAAATATGTGTTGATGATTAAAATGGCGAATAGTATGGAGATTACAAGCACAGAATAGCTGACTGCATGATGGTGAAAACTATTGGAATTGATGAGTGCTGGTATGTGAACAATGGTTGAGTCGTCTAGTTGCCTTTTCAGTGCGCTTAGTTGTTTTTGATGGATTTCAATCTGGTTATTGGTGGTATTGAATATTTTACTTATTTCTTGCGGTGTGCTAATATGATCTATGGGCCGCAATTGAGCATATGATGTGTGTAGAGTATTCGATAAACCAAAGAGACCTTGGATTGTGATAAACGTGCCTTTGAGTGTGCAGCTCGCTTCAATCTCAATTATTCCTGTGCCGTTTATTGTATATTGGGTATGGTCGGAACCGCAAACTGCTGATATCTCTAATTTTGTGGTGGTAGCGAAGATCCATTTATTTGGAAACCTTAGTTGTGTCCATGTGGAATTGCCTGCCCGTAGAATGAGCTTGCATTTAGTTGTTTGTCGGCTGTTGAAAATATTGATTTCGCAGGAATCACTCCCCTCATTCTTCCTAAGTTTGAACTGTTTGTTATTGCATATAAATACCTCATCCTTAGGCGTAATACAGTTTGATATCTCATGGGTTGTGGGCTTATGGCAAGAAATGATTCCTCTGGGTGAATTGATATTAAAGTATTGTCCCTTATGGTCGGTATCGGAATTATGTTAAAGAGTTCTAAAAATTGAAGGTCGACTAAAGGTAACATTACTTCGAAAATGACTTCATTCTTTGTTACTGCTCCTTTGACCTTCATCAATTTGTATAGTTTAATTAAACTGTCGTCTTCAATTGGAAGTGTTCGGCGTGTTGGAAGGTGAGCCTTTATTACCCTTAATTCGTTTTTTAGTTGAGCTGGTGACAATAAAAGTGGACTAATTTTTCCATGGTGGGTATCGGTTAGTACATCAATAATCTCCCTTTCCACTCTTTGTAAGTTTATCGCTGTCAACGTCAACTGGTTGGCTAGAAGTGAGATTAATTGCATTTGATTGAATTGGTCAGCTTGCTTAGATATTGAATTCTCTTGCTCATTGACCTTGTTAATTATATCCGTTATCTGTTTTTGAGTACCTTGTTCGTCTTGCTTGATGATGTTGATGGTTGGGTCAATAATAGATGTTTGATTTTTAAGCAGTTGAAACAAGTAATCTGATTCTTCCTTAGCATTCTTGATGGTGTTTGACATTTCATTTGCATAGTCGGAATCAAGAACGCCAAATAAAGATCGTGTAACATTTCCAATAATGTTGAAGGCTCGCCTTTTTACTCTACTGCTGGAAAATAGCTCCTTCTCTTGAATCAATTCGGTTTTTATTTGATTGAAGTTGGTTGCCAAAATGTTGCAAATTAGTTGATGTTTAATGGGCGAACATAGCTGTTGTAGGGTCGTTATTCCTGACTGGAAGGCCTGCAACTCGGACGTAAATGGTGCTAAGTCATAGTATATAATTAGTCTCCATTCAGCTGTCACTAGTTTTACATTTCCAATTCCCTCAAAATATAGTCCTGGGTTATCATGAAAGTTGGTTATTTTGACATTGCTACTCATTGCTACTGGAATTAAAAATATTGTTGTTATTATAGTAAGTAGCATTGAAGTGGAGATACGCCTAGATTTTTTTGATGGTGGACTCTCTGTTTCATCAACTGATGGTGGACACTCAACTGTTATCGGGCGAGTGAGATTGGGTACTTCATTTGTTGGTAGTTTTTCCTGCTGTAGTAGCGGAGCTAATCTATGAATAGGTCTTTTCTTTATTCCGGAGGCTGTTTTTATATCTGCCACTCTGACCTTGCCATCAGTTCCCTTGTAAGTTTTCAGGATTCTACCCAGTGGCCATTCCATTACGGGCAGATTGTCCTCCTTTACTATGACTAGCTTTCCTTCTTCCACATTTTGAGACGACGTCTTCCATTTCTGTTTTTCTTGTAGATGGTGTAAATATTCCAATGACCATCTTTTCAAAAATTCGTGTTTAAGCTGCGACACAAGCTTCCATCTTTTTGCCAGTGAGCAAGTTGGATTAGGCATTTGAGAGTTGACTTGTGCCGTCAGTGGTTCCCCGATTAAGAAATGGCCGGGAGTTAAAACGGTTAAATCGTTTGGGTTGCTTGATAAAGGAGTCAGAGGTCGTGAGTTCAGAATGGCCTCAATTTCAATGATGATTGTTTCTAACTCTTCGTGCGTTAGCGAAGCCGTTGATATACTGCGTAAAAGTAATTGTTCGGCTGACTTAACAGCTGCCTCCCATAACCCACCGAAATGGGGTGCCTTAGGAGGTATAAAGTTGAACTCTATTCCGTCATTACTGCAAGATCGAGTTATTGCTTCTTGTGAAGGTTTGGAAAATATGGCGTTGTTTAGTTCTTCGAGCTGGTTCCGTGCCCCAACGAAGTTCGTGGCGTTATCTGAATAGATGATTTGCAACGTCCTCGTCGGGCTACGAACATCTTGAGAGCTCCAATAAATGCTTCTGTAGTGAGGTCAGTAACCACTTCTAAATGTACTGCTCTTGTTGAGAAACATACAAAAACTGCGATGTAGACCTTATGAGGTCTCTTACCTCTTACTTTGTAATGTACCCACAGTGGACCACAATAGTCGACGCCTGATACTATAAATGGTCGAGTCGGAGTCACTCTGTAGGCAGGTAGGTCTCCCATAATTTGTTGCATTAGCCTTGGTTTTGACCTGGTGCACCGAATACAGGTTTGAACTGTGTTTCTGGCAATTGATTTCCCCTTTATTATCCAAAATTTTTGCCTGGAGATGGATAATAGAGTTTGTGGGCCGCAATGATGATTGTCGTTGTGTAACATTCTCATTATTAATTTTGAAATTGGATCGTTGTAGGGAAGAACCATTGGGTGTTTAGCCTCGTATGAGATATTTGCAGCCTTCAATCTTCCGCCAACGCGTAGTATGTTATTTTCGTCAAGAAAGGGTGATAATCCACATATAGGACTTGTCTTATCGAGCTCCTTCCCCTGGTTTAATGTACTTATTTCATTTTTGAAAACTGAAACTTGCATAGCTCTGACTATAAGATGTTTAGCTGAAGTTAGTTCTAACGGGCTTAGTGTATTGCTGGTCGGTCGTTCGTTCTTCGCTAATTTGGTGTTTTGGATGAAGCGTTGCATGTATGCTACTATTCTTTGAAGTGTCTTGAATGAATTTCGGTTGTTGATTTTATATATAATGTCTTCCAATGAGGTTGAAATTGCTGATAGAGCACTGACTGAATTCGGTTTGAGTTCTTCAGTGGAGGATGGTTTCTGATTTTTGTTGAATTCTTTGGCCATTGACACTCGTTGCCGTGTAAAAACACTGGCCCAAAAAACCAAAAACTACTTTGTGATAATTTTTCTGGACTTAAACCTCTTGAGATGAGGTCGGCCGGGTTTTGTTTAGAACTGACGTGTTGCCATTGAATGTTTATAGTTTGTTCTTGAATTTTGCTTACTCTATTTGCGACAAAGGTACGAAGAGACGATGATGTTGCATTGATCCAATGCAGTACTATTTCAGAATCTGACCATAGATATGTAGGCATGTTTTCAGCTCTTAATTCCCTTTTTACTCTTGTGGTAGGTTGAGCCCCAAGTAGTGCTGCGCATAGCTCTAGTCTTGGTAATGTTACATTTTTTATAGGGGCAATACGTGTTTTGGCACATAAAAGTCTGACCACGAGTCGGCCATCTTGTAGTTTGAATCGTATGTATACTGTGGCGCCATACGCCTTTTCAGAAGCATCTACAAAAGTGTGTATCTGTGTATCTTTGGAGATCTGACCATCAAACATGTGCCTTTTGGTGCTTATATTGTTAAGTTATTTTAAATTTTGACGAAACATTACCCATTGGTTGGTAAGATCTGCTGGCAGCTGTTCGTCCCATGAAAGTTGTAATTGCCATAGTTGTTGTATGAATATTTTAGCAGAGACGACAACAGGTCTGGAAATTCCTAACGGATCGAATACTCGTGCTACATCTGATGTTACAGAGCGTTTGGTTATTTTATCATTGTCTTGAGTTTCAGCTCTGAGACAAAAAATATCCGCCTTGGGATTCCATGTTAACCCCAAAATTTGTTTTGATTGATTATCAAAATCTAGATTTAATTCTATATCTTCAGGAGAAATACCAGATAGAAGCCTTGAATGATTTGCACACCACTTTCTTAATTTGAAGCCAGCTCCTTGTAACAAGGTAGTCAACTGTCGTTGTTTTTCAATTGCTGTTGTAAGGCTGTCAGATCCACACATAGCGTCATCCACATAAAAATCATCTCTTAATGTTGTTGCACCTAATGGATAATTTTTCATGTTTTTGTCTGCTAACTGCTGCAAACACTTTGTTGCCAGGTAAGGAGCTGCAGATGTTCCATATGTCACAGTGTTAAGTTTGTAGGTTTCCACTGCTTCATTTGGACTATTTCTCCAATATATTAGTTGCATGTTACGGTCTGCTGAGTGAACTAGAATTTGACGATACATTTTTTCAATATCTGTACAGAAAACAAATTGTGGCATTCGAAATTGTAGTAGCATTCCAAACAGATCTCCTTGTGTCGGAGGACCTACACACAATATGTCATTGAGAGATATTCCTGTTGAAGATTTCGCTGATGCGTCAAACACCACTCGAAGCTTGGTGGTTGTATTTTCAGGTTTGATTACGCAGTGATGTGGAATATAGAAATGAGTGCCCACTACTTCTGAGTTATTTATGCGGGTCATGTGACCCAATTCTTCATATTGCTTCATAAAGTCAACGTATTGTTGCTTAAGGTCGATGTTCATCGATAAACGCCTTTCTAGAGCCATCAATCTTGAAAAGGCTAACCTTTTTGTCTCTCCTAGGGAGCTTGGGCTTTCTGAAAAGGGAAGCCGAACTACAAATCGGCCCTCAGAATTTCTTGTGGTTGTTTGGGTGAACTGTAGTTCACACCTTTTCTCTTCGACGGTGAGAGTATTGTCCGACTCGAATTCGTCTAGTTTCCAGAATCTTTGTACAAGTTCGTCTGTGGTTGCTTCGTTTTCCCCATATAATGCGCATACCGCTGAGTTGCTGTTGTTTTCCCTTATCCTTCCACTTACAATCCAACCCAGCCTTGTATTTTTCAAAATTGGTAATTCTGGTGAGAGGTGAATTTTTCCGGTGGTCAACAACTCAAGGTAATATTCGGCGCCTAGTAAAACGTCAATATTAGCAGTGCTGTTGAATTCAGGATCGGACAGTTGAATGTTTTCTGGGATTGGCCAGGAGATACAGTTGAATTCTGTTAAAGGTTGGGCCGGAATTATGTTGGGAAGAACAAAGGCTTCTAGTCTTGTATTGTAGGTACTTATTGTAGACTGAAGATTAACGTTAATGCGTTGATTTGTATTTCTGGACTGACTGCCGATTCCTTCGATGCATAAGGATGTCTGCGATGGCTTGAGTGATAAACGATTTAGTAGCCGGTTAGTCACAATGTTGATTTGTGACCCTGAGTCTAATATTGCTTTGAAAACTCCAGACCTTCCATTATTGCCTGTAATTTTTACCCGAGCTGTGGCTAACAATACGTAACCCTTCGCTTTTCTGGGACAGTGAGCTGAAGCTACCGTTGATGTTGAGGCCTTATTTTCAGTGGAGGAGTTATTCGATGGTAAACTTAAGGCGTTGGTGCCCTGTGGATGCCTTTCCAAATGTACAAGTGTGTTGTGGGTTTTCTTACATTTTCTACAGGATCTTGCTGTGCAATGTTTTGACATATGGTCACCCTTGAAGCAGTTGACACAGAGTTTTTGTTGCTGTATCCACTTCAGTCGATTAGGCACTGACATGGATAAAAATTTGTTGCAATAATATAATTGATGAATTCCATTGTTACATAGTTTGCAATGGTTGTTTTCCTTGGGAATGGTTGCTGTAGCTAAAGTTCTCTTTGACTAGTTTGCGTTCGTCCGACTGCTTCTAATGACTGGAATCTGCTTTCCAGGAAGCCCCAGAGCTCTTCTAATGTTGGCAATGATCTTGGTAGTTGTATTGACTGCTCATATAATAAGTGTGTGCCTTGATCCCGTTTTTTGATTAATATATTAACTAAAATGGGGTCCCATGTTGATGTGTTGATATTCAAATTGTTTAGTGCTGAGATGCACTCCCGTGTTGTGTCATGTAACCCTTTTATGGCTGTGGCAGAGGGATTATCAGTTATTTTTGGTTGGCCCAATAGTCTGTTTATAATGTTATTTGTTAATATTCGTGGATTGCTGAAGCGGTCTTGTAGCATTTTCCAAGCCGTTTCATAGCTACTTTCTGTTAAGGATAAGTTTTGTATTAGCCTAGCGGCCCCACCTGTGGTGTTTGTTTTCAAAAACCACATTTTTTGTATGGCGGGCATGGCCTTTTTGTGAATCATTTCATTGAACATATCAAAAAATGGTTGCCAACCCAGATAGTCTCCATTGAATTTCGGTATCGTAACCTTTGGAAGAGGCAGTGGGCTAAGTGGGGATGAATTGCTTCCCAATTGTGTTTCATCGTTTATAGGTTGTTTGTGTTGATCTCCGAGCACAGCAAGTTTAACCAGCTGTTGGGGGACTGCGTCTTCGAGGTTATTGTAATCATCTGGATGTAAGCCTTGGCTTGATGGATCTTCGATTTGTTGCCACACGTCGTCATATAAATTTTGGATTTGAGACCATAACTTTTTTATAGTCTCTGATTTTAGCTCATAAAATTGTTTTGGCTGCTCTTCTGTTAGTGTTTCCAAACCTTGTAACAAACGTGCTAATGCTGTCATACGTGCAGTTATTAATCTGGCTAGTCCTGGTGTTCGTACTTCCTCTAATTCATATTGGTTGACTGAGTTGGTTACTGGTGTCCTTACGGATGGTACAGGTTTGGTATATGGTGTCACACACTTTTTTAGATGACATTCAATATGTTCAATTGTAGAGCTGTATTGTTCGCCAATGGATTTGTAAATGTCCTTAGTAATATAGGGATCCTCTTCTGATAAGGTAGCGTCATTCCGAATTTTATTTTCAGTCTTTTCGAACGATTGCCATAGGTTAACTAATTCATCTTGTTTTGCCTTGTAAAATGCCGCTGTTCTTCTGTCAAGTGGAGCCTTTTTTATGGTTGAAATGACTCTTCCAATCTCGCTTGCAGTCGCCTCTTTCTGTTTCATAAGTTCTTGTACTGATGACATCTTGAGTAATTTTTGAATTGCGTTTGATGGAGGGTGCTGAGTTTTTAATGTAAAGAGTTAGATATTGTAGCCCTGTGCTACTGTTTGTACTTGTGAGTTTTCAGCGTAGCTCTGTGCTACTGGTTATTATTTTGAGTTTTCAGAGTAGCTCTGTGCTACCGTTTTGTATTTTTGTTGATATTTGAGCTGATGTTATACACGTGGTTGCGTGTTTGTTTATTTCTTAAGAATTCTAGAGAGATCCTTACCACTGGTGGGGGGAATCTCAGTGAATTTAGAAAATATTAGGGGTCACCAATGAATGTTTTGGCAATAGTTATTTCAATCCAAGCACATAAACTTGTATTGACACTATTTTTGTTTGCCGGATTGTCCTTCAAGCACTTGAACTTGAAAAACGTAGTAAAGATCAATCAGAAAAACACTTTAAATGCCTTAAGAAGATTGATAAATTCTTTATTTTAATTCTTGCTTTTATACTAAACTAATGACTAATAACAAGAATTAATTGCTTACTTTAACTTAATAATAAAATGCTTAAATTAATTTTATAATAACAAAAAATAGAATGCTTAACCAGCTATTGGTCAATGAGTAAATTTCTTGTTGACTTAATTTTAATTATTGTGTTTGAATTGGCTGTATTGGCATATTTGTGTTTAACTGAATAATGGCAAGTTCAATGACATAGGTTTAATGTGAAATTAAATGACCTACTTTTCATGTTACAGTAAAATTGCCTTTTGGCATATTTAACAATAATTGAAATATATATTAACAAATGACTTACAGTGACAAACAAATTTTATTGTTAAAATAAAAACTATATTTTATAAAGTAATATGTTGAACTAAGTGTCAACATTCTCCCCCGCATTGACCAATGGTTGATGGTTCTACAAGGTTGAACTTAGATATCTTCAACATCGATGTTGATGGCTCGTGGTGGTGGAACTGGCTGAGGGGTGGTTTGGTTGCATTTGGAATTGCTGTTCTTTTGCTGTTTAAAATATGTGTTGATGATTAAAATGGCGAATAGTATGGAGATTACAAGCACAGAATAGCTGACTGCATGATGGTGAAAACTATTGGAATTGATGAGTGCTGGTATGTGAACAATGGTTGAGTCGTCTAGTTGCCTTTTCAGTGCGCTTAGTTGTTTTTGATGGATTTCAATCTGGTTATTGGTGGTATTGAATATTTTACTTATTTCTTGCGGTGTGCTAATATGATCTATGGGCCGCAATTGAGCATATGATGTGTGTAGAGTATTCGATAAACCAAAGAGAACTTGGATTGTGATAAACGTGCCTTTGAGTGTGCAGCTCGCTTCAATCTCAATTATTCCTGTGCCGTTTATTGTATATTGGGTATGGTCGGAACCGCAAACTGCTGATATCTCTAATTTTGTGGTGGTAGCGAAGATCCATTTATTTGGAAACCTTAGTTGTGTCCATGTGGAATTGCCTGCCCGTAGAATGAGCTTGCATTTAGTTGTTTGTCGGCTGTTGAAAATATTGATTTCGCAGGAATCACTCCCTTCATTCTTCCTAAGTTTGAACTGTTTGTTATTGCATATAAATACCTCATCCTTAGGCGTAATACAGTTTGATATCTCATGGGTTGTGGGCTTATGGCAAGAAATGATTCCTCTGGGTGAATTGATATTAAAGTATTGTCCCTTATGGTCGGTATCGGAATTATGTTAAAGAGTTCTAAAAATTGAAGGTCGACTAAAGGTAACATTACTTCGAAAATGACTTCATTCTTTGTTACTGCTCCTTTGACCTTCATCAATTTGTATAGTTTAATTAAACTGTCGTCTTCAATTGGAAGTGTTCGGCGTGTTGGAAGGTGAGCCTTTATTACCCTTAATTCGTTTTTTAGTTGAGCTGGTGACAATAAAAGTGGACTAATTTTTCCATGGTGGGTATCGGTTAGTACATCAATAATCTCCCTTTCCACTCTTTGTAAGTTTATCGCTGTCAACGTCAACTGGTTGGCTAGAAGTGAGATTAATTGCATTTGATTGAATTGGTCAGCTTGCTTAGATATTGAATTCTCTTGCTCATTGACCTTGTTAATTATATCCGTTATCTGTTTTTGAGTACCTTGTTCGTCTTGCTTGATGATGTTGATGGTTGGGTCAATAATAGATGTTTGATTTTTAAGCAGTTGAAACAAGTAATCTGATTCTTCCTTAGCATTCTTGATGGTGTTTGACATTTCATTTGCATAGTCGGAATCAAGAACGCCAAATAAAGATCGTGTAACATTTCCAATAATGTTGAAGGCTCGCCTTTTTACTCTACTGCTGGAAAATAGCTCCTTCTCTTGAATCAATTCGGTTTTTATTTGATTGAAGTTGGTTGCCAAAATGTTGCAAATTAGTTGATGTTTAATGGGCGAACATAGCTGTTGTAGGGTCGTTATTCCTGACTGGAAGGCCTGCAACTCGGACGTAAATGGTGCTAAGTCATAGTATATAATTAGTCTCCATTCAGCTGTCACTAGTTTTACATTTCCAATTCCCTCAAAATATAGTCCTGGGTTATCATGAAAGTTGGTTATTTTGACATTGCTACTCATTGCTACTGGAATTAAAAATATTGTTGTTATTATAGTAAGTAGCATTGAAGTGGAGATACGCCTAGATTTTTTTGATGGTGGACTCTCTGTTTCATCAACTGATGGTGGACACTCAACTGTTATCGGGCGAGTGAGATTGGGTACTTCATTTGTTGCTAGTTTTTCCTGCTGTAGTAGCGGAGCTAATCTATGAATAGGTCTTTTCTTTATTCCGGAGGCTGTTTTTATATCTGCCACTCTGACCTTGCCATCAGTTCCCTTGTAAGTTTTCAGGATTCTACCCAGTGGCCATTCCATTACGGGCAGATTGTCCTCCTTTACTATGACTAGCTTTCCTTCTTCCACATTTTGAGACGACGTCTTCCATTTCTGTTTTTCTTGTAGATGGTGTAAATATTCCAATGACCATCTTTTCAAAAATTCGTGTTTAAGCTGCGACACAAGCTTCCATCTTTTTGCCAGTGAGCAAGTTGGATTAGGCATTTGAGAGTTAACTTGTGCCGTCAGTGGTTCCCCGATTAAGAAATGGCCGGGATTTAAAACGGTTAAATCGTTTGGGTTGCTTGATAAAGGAGTCAGAGGTCGTGAGTTCAGAATGGCCTCAATTTCAATGATGATTGTTTCTAACTCTTCGTGCGTTAGCGAAGCCGTTGATATACTGCGTAAAAGTAATTGTTTGGCTGACTTAACAGCTGCCTCCCATAACCCACCGAAATGGGGTGCCTTAGGAGGTATAAAGTTGAACTCTATTCCGTCATTACTGCAAGATCGAGTTATTGCTTCTTGTGAAGGTTTGGAAAATATGGCGTTGTTTAGTTCTTCGAGCTGGTTCCGTGCCCCAACGAAGTTCGTGGCGTTATCTGAATAGATGATTTGCAACGTCCTCGTCGGGTTACGAACATCTTGAGAGCTCCAATAAATGCTTCTGTAGTGAGGTCAGTAACCACTTCTAAATGTACTGCTCTTGTTGAGAAACATACAAAAACTGCGATGTAGACCTTATGAGGTCTCTTACCTCTTACTTTGTAATGTACCCACAGTGGACCACAATAGTCGACGCCTGATACTATAAATGGTCGAGTCGGAGTCACTCTGTAGGCAGGTAGGTCTCCCATAATTTGTTGCATTAGCCTTGGTTTTGACCTGGTGCACCGAATATAGGTTTGAACTGTGTTTCTGGCAATTGATTTCCCCTTTATTATCCAAAATTTTTGCCTGGAGATGGATAATAGAGTTTGTGGGCCGCAATGATGATTGTCGTTGTGTAACATTCTCATTATTAATTTTGAAATTGGATCGTTGTAGGGAAGAACCATTGGGTGTTTAGCCTCGTATGAGATATTTGCAGCCTTCAATCTTCCGCCAACGCGTAGTATGTTATTTTCGTCAAGAAAGGGTGATAATCCACATATAGGACTTGTCTTATCGAGCTCCTTCCCCTGGTTTAATGTACTTATTTCATTTTTGAAAACTGAAACTTGCATAGCTCTGACTATAAGATGTTTAGCTGAAGTTAGTTCTAACGGGCTTAGTGTATTGCTGGTCGGTCGTTCGTTCTTCGCTAATTTGGTGTTTTGGATGAAGCGTTGCATGTATGCTACTATTCTTTGAAGTGTCTTGAATGAATTTCGGTTGTTGATTTTATATATAATGTCTTCCAATGAGGTTGAAATTGCTGATAGAGCACTGACTGAATTCGGTTTGAGTTCTTCAGTGGAGGATGGTTTCTGATTTTTGTTGAATTCTTTGGCCATTGACACTCGTTGCCGTGTAAAAACACTGGCCCAAAAAACCAAAAACTACTTTGTGATAATTTTTCTGGACTTAAACCTCTTGAGATGAGGTCGGCCGGGTTTTGTTTAGAACTGACGTGTTGCCATTGAATGTTTATAGTTTGTTCTTGAATTTTGCTTACTCTATTTGCGACAAAGGTACGAAGAGACGATGATGTTGCATTGATCCAATGCAGTACTATTTCAGAATCTGACCATAGATATGTAGGCATGTTTTCAGCTCTTAATTCCCTTTTTACTCTTGTGGTAGGTTGAGCCCCAAGTAGTGCTGCGCATAGCTCTAGTCTTGGTAATGTTACATTTTTTATAGGGGCAATACGTGTTTTGGCACATAAAAGTCTGACCACGAGTCGGCCATCTTGTAGTTTGAATCGTATGTATACTGTGGCGCCATACGCCTTTTCAGAAGCATCTACAAAAGTGTGTATCTGTGTATCTTTGGAGATCTGACCATCAAACATGTGCCTTTTGGTGCTTATATTGTTAAGTTATTTTAAATTTTGACGAAACATTACCCATTGGTTGGTAAGATCTGCTGGCAGCTGTTCGTCCCATGAAAGTTGTAATTGCCATAGTTGTTGTATGAATATTTTAGCAGAGACGACAACAGGTCTGGAAATTCCTAACGGATCGAATACTCGTGCTACATCTGATGTTACAGAGCGTTTGGTTATTTTATCATTGTCTTGAGTTTCAGCTCTGAGACAAAAAATATCCGCCTTGGGATTCCATGTTAACCCCAAAATTTGTTTTGATTGATTATCAAAATCTAGATTTAATTCTAAATCTTCAGGAGAAATACCAGATAGAAGCCTTGAATGATTTGCACACCACTTTCTTAATTTGAAGCCAGCTCCTTGTAACAAGGTAGTCAACTGTCGTTGTTTTTCAATTGCTGTTGTAAGGCTGTCAGATCCACACATAGCGTCATCCACATAAAAATCATCTCTTAATGTTGTTGCACCTAATGGATAATTTTTCATGTTTTTGTCTGCTAACTGCTGCAAATACTTTGTTGCCAGGTAAGGAGCTGCAGATGTTCCATATGTCACAGTGTTAAGTTTGTAGGTTTCCACTGCTTCATTTGGACTATTTCTCCAATATATTAGTTGCATGTTACGGTCTGCTGAGTGAACTAGAATTTGACGATACATTTTTTCAATATCTGTACAGAAAACAAATTGTGGCATTCGAAATTGTAGTAGCATTCCAAACAGATCTCCTTGTGTCGGAGGACCTACACACAATATGTCATTGAGAGATATTCCTGTTGAAGATTTCGCTGATGCGTCAAACACCACTCGAAGCTTGGTGGTTGTATTTTCAGGTTTGATTACGCAGTGATGTGGAATATAGAAATGAGTGCCCACTACTTCTGAGTTATTTATGCGGGTCATGTGACCCAATTCTTCATATTGCTTCATAAAGTCAACGTATTGTTGCTTAAGGTCGATGTTCATCGATAAACGCCTTTCTAGAGCCATCAATCTTGAAAAGGCTAACCTTTTTGTCTCTCCTAGGGAGCTTGGGCTTTCTGAAAAGGGAAGCCGAACTACAAATCGGCCCTCAGAATTTCTTGTGGTTGTTTGGGTGAACTGTAGTTCACACCTTTTCTCTTCGACGGTGAGAGTATTGTCCGACTCGAATTCGTCTAGTTTCCAGAATCTTTGTACAAGTTCGTCTGTGGTTGCTTCGTTTTCCCCATATAATGCGCATACCGCTGAGTTGCTGTTGTTTTCCCTTATCCTTCCACTTACAATCCAACCCAGCCTTGTATTTTTCAAAATTGGTAATTCTGGTGAGAGGTGAATTTTTCCGGTGGTCAACAACTCAAGGTAATATTCGGCGCCTAGTAAAACGTCAATATTAGCAGTGCTGTTGAATTCAGGATCGGACAGTTGAATGTTTTCTGGGATTGGCCAGGAGATACAGTTGAATTCTGTTAAAGGTTGGGCCGGAATTATGTTGGGAAGAACAAAGGCTTCTAGTCTTGTATTGTAGTTACTTATTGTAGACTGAAGATTAACGTTAATGCGTTGATTTGTATTTCTGGACTGACTGCCGATTCCTTCGATGCATAAGGATGTCTGCGATGGCTTGAGTGATAAACGATTTAGTAGCCGGTTAGTCACAATGTTGATTTGTGACCCTGAGTCTAATATTGCTTTGAAAACTCCAGACCTTCCATTATTGCCTGTAATTTTTACCCGAGCTGTGGCTAACAATACGTAACCCTTCGCTTTTCTGGGACAGTGAGCTGAAGCTACCGTTGATGTTGAGGCTTTATTTTCAGTGGAGGAGTTATTCGATGGTAAACTTAAGGCGTTGGTAATTTCAAAAACTTATTTCGAATGCGAAACTCTGCATTTATTGTAGACATCATGTTGTTTCGTGTTGCAAAAATATTGCAAAGTTTTTGTAGGTATTTTGTATTTGTTAAAGACATCTTGTAAATCATTTGCTTATAGTCACAAGTTTCAGGTAAATTTTTTTTTATTTAAAGTATGTAAGTGTTTTAGGGCTGCAATAAAATTTGCTTGTTCTTCTTTCTATTAGTTCATGGTAGTTTTTTGGTCTTAGGATCGTAGTTGCAGGATCTCTGTTCCTGGTTGAAGGATCTCAGGATGGTGCTTGCAGCTTTTAATTTGTCACAAGGGTTTTGTCCGCAGGATCGCCATTTAAAGGTAGCAGGTACGATCGCCATGTAATGGTTTGAATGGTGTGTAAAGGTTGAAGTTTTTTAATTCAGGTTCTTTTTTGTTTGCAGGATCGCCATGTAATGATAGCAGTTAGGGTGTGTGTATGTATGGTCCGATCTCAGTATGGCCCTATAGTCCCTTGTTTTGTTTATACAGCTGTCAGGGAGACCAGCTTATCAGGAGGCGCTCAAAAGAGGTGCCAAAGGATTTTGAGAATTTAATTGAAACAAGGCAAGTTGCAACCACCATCCTGAGATCCTTCAACCAGGAATCTATGACAGAGATTCCAATTTAAACGTTTACACTTTCCGGTAAATACATCTTTTGCAATGACCATTAATAAATCGCAGGGTCAAACCTTCAACGTTGCAGGCTTAGATTTTAGCGTTGACTGCTTTTTACATGGCAAACTGTATGTCGCTCTTTCAAAAGTAACCTCTAGACAAAACATGTTTCTATTGTCTAATGACAAGAAAGCTGTTAACGTTGTAATATGTTAATTGTAGTAAAAATAAAATAAATAGGTAAAAACGTAAAAAGTAATACACTACAGAATTTAGATATTCCAAAGATAGCAGGAAATCTTCATGGTTTAGGGAAAGAAGAATTGTTTTACCTTAAATTTAACGCGTGCGGGCCATGAATAAATCAAGACTACTGGATCGATTTTAATAATTTTTTCATTGAATAACATAGGCTATATATATTTTATACCCGTGCGAAGCCGGAGCGGGCCGCTAGTAAATTAATAAGCAAATAAATAAATAAATTAAATAATAAACAAATAAGTAAATAATAATTAATTAATGAAATACATTAATAAATACAATTAGTACAAAATTAAATTTTCGTTGTCATCTTACATGCAATTTAGTAGGAAGCATTTTATTCTACATCCATTGTTTCATTGTTTCGGTCTATGTAATGTCCCCAAGCGCGCGTTTAAATTTTATCTTTCATTACATTTCTTTTATCATAGAAAAGCTAAGTTTTATTTTATGTAGGTTTTGGGTGTATAGTTGATGTGTTTCAGATCTGAACAAAAACATTTCATCCGAGATAATTTTGGATTCAAATAAGCAACTTTTGTAATCATTAATGGACAACTTTTTAATTACAGACTTTTTGATCCCTTTTGATTTTTTAACAGTTTCCGAGCGAAGAGTCGACAGAGAATACATTTTTGCTCTTAAGCCAACAAACTCTGTCATTATGTCCCCATTGTTTTTATCTTTCATCATTCCCAAAACCTTATTGAGTAGCGGCAAACGAAATTTATTATCTATAGGATATTCTGACGTATCAAAATTCAAACTAATGTCATGAGACATTATTAGATTTACTTGAACTATAGTGAATTTTTAATCAGAAATAATTTTTTAATCAGGCTTGAGTTCAGTAATTTCAATTCTTATGAATGAAATATTTTTATTAATTAATGTGAGTATCTAAAGAATAGAAGAAAAATTAAACTAGACACTATTAGCTGGGGGAAATACCGATATTTTTCTGTGCAGCCACGCACTTCATCAGCACCCATGTCTATCTACTGGGGTAGAGATTATTATTAACATCAGCTATTAAACTTAAATTTCTATGAAATGGAATATGAGAATTGATTGTGTATACAATTATTGATTTGCCTTTGGCAAACACATTTGTAAGTATCACTATTCATTTTCTGTTTTTCCATTTTCTATTTAGGTTAGCACGAAGTTATATCACTCTACCTATGTATGTTTAACTATTCTTACTTATCTTTTACGATCATCACATTAATTATTTTTACTTATTCGATGCACCATCGGTACATACATATAAGTATTATTGTAGTGGCTTTATGTTACTTTGTTTTTGCTTTCTACAGTTGACTTAGCTTTCCAGCATTCTGAAGCAGTTCTGGCCAAGTGAACAGTGATCGCCAAGTGAACATATTTTTGTCACGTGCCCATGATGAATTAAATGAGACATTATTAGATTTACTTGAACTATAGTGAATTTTTAATCAGAAATAATTTCTTAATCAGGCTTGAGTTCAGTAATTTCAATTCTTATGAATGAAATATTTTTATTAATTAATGTGAGTATCTAAAGAATAGAAGAAAAATTAAACTAGACACTATTAGCTGGGGGAAATACCGATATTTTTCTGTGCAGCCACGCACTTCATCAGCACCCATGTCTATCTACTGGGGTAGAGATTATTATTAACATCAGCTATTAAACTTAAATTTCTATGAAATGGAATATGAGAATTGATTGTGTATACAATTATTGATTTGCCTTTGGCAAACACATTTGTAAGTATCACTATTCATTTTCTGTTTTTCCATTTTCTATTTAGGTTAGCACGAAGTTATATCACTCTACCTATGTATGTTTAACTATTCTTACTTATCTAATGTCGTCGTAAAAATCATCAGTTTTAATTGAATAAATAAATTTGTCAGTATCCATATAGTTGAGAGAAATGCTCTCTCTAAATCTAGGCTTCATGAAGCCATAATGGAAGTCATACATTCTCCACTTGGATAACTCCAGTACTGTGAAACCAACATATATGGGTTTATCATATAGTGGTTCCATTTTTTCTAACTCTACCGCATACATATCATCAGAACATTTTGTCAACTGCTTAAAATTTGGTTTCGCAATTCATACTCTGAGTAATTCTAATGTAACTACGTTTTTCAATGTTTTCCATTGTCTTCCCGTAAACAGCATTATTTAAAAGTTTGAAGAAATCTTTTTCAAAATTATTTTTAGCTTTTGTCCTATGAAATGTGTTTAAGTCAATATATTTTTTAAGCCAAGGGGATTGCTTAAATCTTATTTTGGGGACAAAATGCAAATCATTATGTACATCATGCACTGAATCGGGATAATCTATATCCACTTCCAAAATGTACCCATACTCTGCTGTATCAGAAATTTTTTAACATCAAAATCAGTATCACATACCCACTCAAATTCGCCGCAAGGAAGATATTCCGACATCGCCCAACCATACAAATTCTGATGGTTTTCACCAAGGAAGGAAAATTACTTCTTGGATTTTGTACCAAATGTCAAAACAAATGTACTTTTTGGTCCATGGCGGTACCATTTTTTTTCGCTACGCTGTCCGTCTGTCCGTCACAGGGTATTTTCTCGAGAACCGTAAGAGCTACGGACCTGAAATTTGGACACAGTGTGTAGACCCTTGGCCGCTACAACAACAAATACATGAGAGTTGAAAATTAAAGGGTGTGCCAAAACGAGCAACGAAAAATGTTAAAATCCCATGTAATATACATACAATTGTATGTATATGCACTTGAAATTTGTAAAGTTAGTGTATTTTTATACACACTACAACAATTAACACTAAAATTTAAAAAATTTTAATTAAAGGGTGTATCATCAGTTAATGTAATTTCGACTATGTAATTTTGATAACTTGCTGTATCTTGGAAACGGTAAGAGCAAACTTCTTGAAATTTTCAAAACCGGTAAAACAAAAAAATCTCAAAATTATAAAATCGCCAAACCGAAAAAAAATCGCCAAAATCAAAAAAAAATCGCCAAAACGAAAAAAAGCACCAAATTAAAAAAAAATTCTAAATCGAAAATAAATCGCAAAAAACCGGAAAAATCACCAAAATGAAAAAATCGCCAAAATGAAAAAAAATCGCCAAAATGAAAAAATTGCCAAAATTAAAAAAAAATCGCCAAAATTTAAAAAATCGCCAAAACGAGAAAAAAGTGAAAAATAATCAAAAAAAATTATTTCAGCTGAAAAAACGTAAAAAACACTGTATTTAAAAAATGCTCAAAGCCCAACGTACGGAACCCTTCGTGCGCGAGTCAAAGTCGCACTTTACTGAATTTATTATTTATATTTATTAATAAGAACGGAAACGTGAAAAAATTTGTAAAAATTCAGAAGTAGACAATAAAAAAAAGAAACTTAACAAAAATGGGTATAAAAATTTAGTATAAAAGATAACATAAAAAATATTATATATTACATTCATACATTCGTAGATTAGACTTGTTAAAGATCGGTTATTTTACTAATTTTGCTTATTAACAGGCCTGTTATTTTCAAGCACAATAAAATCTAAGCTATGAGCATAAAAAATGCGCGATAAAATCTAAAACACACTATTGAAGTAAAGGAGCGATATGTAGTTAACAAAAATAAATATAAGCACAACCAAGGCGAGTTCATGTACTGTAGGTGCTGTCAAGTTAACAGGTACAGTTAAGGTACTAGACAGATTTTTTTGTTGCAGAGTTGACACCACTTGGTTTATGTACCTTGCCTTGACAACAGCATTGCAACAAAAATCAGGTCGAACTGTGCTTCATAAACGAAACATGATCGAATAGTATTAAAATCATTGCTATCAAAATTTTTCACTAACGTATCTAAGCTGGAAGCTATAAATCTAAACGAGTCTATAAATCTTATTTCGAATCTGTGTTTTTCATCTAATCTGATGAAAATTCAAAGAGAAATATAAAGCTCTGTGTTCTGGGGAATCACTTTTATTGTGGAATTTTTTATAGTAGAAAGTTCTTTGAAAAATATGTGTATATCATATGCAGAAAGATTATGCAAGATAACCGGTATAAACTGAGGTGTTTTATAATTCAAATTACATTCGCTATGAGATACCCCACGATAATTGCCCGTAAGATGACAATGATCTCAGACTTTATCGTTGTTTAATATTTTATTATATATATGAAAATTTTTTGCATTAATATATTGAGCTATTTCTATTGGGGTCATGAACATTTTCTTAACTTTTAGGTAAATAATTTACATAATTATCTGTACAATCTTCAACTATTTTTTGATGAATATGAATCTTCACCAAAAAAAAGGAATGTCTATTTAAATTATTTTCTCTCTTAAAACTACAATTAATAAAATAACCGAATGCACACGCATGATGTTTCTGTACATTTGTAGTGCTTTTACTTACAGCATCATCAACTTTTTCCAAAATAGACTCGAAGTTTGAGTAGATTACAAATGGTACATCTAATTGTTTGTAGTAGTTCTTAAACTTGATAAAAGTTTCATCTTCGGGCATCCTGATGACTTTTTTTCCGCAAACATTTTTATGATGATTATACACATAATCATTATGTGTATGATATAGGCAGGTATTGAAAATATGGATCTTATTAACGTGAGATGTTATGGTGGTACGAAGGAGACTAAGGAAAAGAGGAAAATAAAATTATATGTAAATAAATATGACAATAAGAAGGAACTTTTTAAATAGCGATGAAAACACATTTGAAACTTACTTTGATATATCCTTGATAAGTACATATAGGAAATTTTCATTGGACTGGAGCAATAAGAGATTAATATGAACATGTTTTTCTCATTTTGTTATGTAGTATGGTCCTATAAGCGATGTGCCATTATGGCCAAATACATTGATGCTCAGATCATTTTGACGCTCGAATTGTTTTATCTGCTTCAATGGGAGTGGAAACTGCACGCCTTAGAAATTTAATATAATTGCCCCTATATTAATATTCTCATCAGAAATGTTTGCAATATTGTAATTTCTACAGTTTTTTTGCTGTTTAGGATTCAGACTGCTATTTAAATTCAAAGCCGCAATGAGACACCATTTAAAGCAATAAATATCATTGTCCTCGACATTTATACATGCACGTTTCATTGCAATATTTTTTGGGAGAGGGATAAAGCTCGATCCTCTTATTATATTAACTTCAAGGGAATTTATTGAATTCAAGGTCCATCCGCTTTCACTCTCTTGAAATTCTTCCATTTTGGCTCTTATTTCCTCTGTCTGTTTCTTGTACATATCCTCTATGTCATCAGCCAAAGTCACCAACATCATTTTCGAAATATGAACAAGTTGAGAAACATTCATCTCATTATTCACCATCTTCATATAATCACATGTGAGCTCCATATTAAATTTAAATGCAGTATGCATGCTACTACGTTCATTTAGTTGTTGTAGTATGGAGCTCTTGGCAGATTTCAGAAACCCCTCCTGTTGGTGAACAACTTTATGTGTATTCATAATTATTAATTATTGTATTTAATTTACTTATATTATTTTAACTTTGATGGTCAATGTAACCACTGTTTTGAGTATTTTGCTTAATATCTTTTATGCTATATTCGCCAGTTTTACTTACATATGTATGTATATTGTATTATGTTACTGCAGTAAACCGATAGCGGTTTACAATATTTCGAACATATTTACATATGTATGTACATATATACGCATATGCACTTATTTACCTATATATGTTGCTTTATATACTTTTTTTATGATGATTGAATTCGGTTGCGTATTGACTTTTTTCTTGATTGATTATTATACTTTGTACATTCTCTGAATAAACTGTGAATAAAAGTTATAAGACGATTGCGCTTTTAATTAACTCATACTAAACATTGGTGCCGAAACCCGGGAATATTTTCCTTAAATATATCTCAACTGCTAAAGTTCACTAAAACTTCATATTTAAAGCTGCTTATTTCCATAAGAATTACTACGCTTGCGGTGAAATCTGTTTTTTTTTTTCGTACTGGAGACAAACATTGTATGGTGCTTGATTCGTTTCAATCCGAGTTCTGCTAGTCTTCCGTGGAGTCCAATACAAGTACCATTTGGAAGCTGCACTTGGTTAATATTTTTCGCTGATGCAAGCTTAAGGTTCTGTCAAGAGAATTGGTGGCTTCAATTTTAAATTGTATGTATGTATTTACTGAAATTATTTATGTAGAATGGCAGAAATCTATGTACTTATTGAAGAACAAAAGACCTTGTTCAAACATTTAAGACGGACAGCTCAAAGTTATGAAACTAAAGAAGGGAAAACTCGTGGTTATGCTCAAATGGTTGCTGAAGAAATTGAATCAATTACTCTGCAATTTAAACAAAAGCATGAGCAATTAGAGGGTATTGTACGAAAAAATACCTTGAACATCAACGACATTGACTATTTCGTAGAGGAAATCTTTTACCAATTTCAAGATGCTTCATTGTCAATTAGAGGACAAATTTTTGATTTTCTTAATGCAACACCTACTTCAGAATCAATTGGTTTTCACTCCACATTTTCTGCTCCTCTTCGCAATCGAAGTGAAACAACTATGCATGCGGAAGCCCGTTTACCGAAAATCGATATACCAATATTTTCTGGTGACTATTTTTCCTGGATATCGTACAGAGACATGTTCATGTCGCTTGTTCATAATAATCAGTCTTTAAGCAACATCCAAAAATATTATTTTTTAAAAGGTTCGTTAATAAGTTAATGAATATCCAGCTTCGGAGACTAGTTATATCTTAGCATGAAATGCTCTTAATAACCGTTACCACAATAAAAGAAAGATTGTAGATACACTTTTCGAAAAGCTCTTCTCGATTCCGCCATCTAATGGTTCATCTGAAAGCATCCAACTAATTTTAGACACCACTCGTAATTGCGTTGCATTACTTAATACATTAGAAGTTCATACCGTAGAATGGGATGCTATACTTATTTATGTAACCGTCACTAAACTTGATAAGCAAACCCGAAAAGAGTGGGAGCAGTCACTGCGAGGTTCTACCGAAATTCCTCCAATAAGTGACATGTATAATTTTCTGGAAACAACTTTTCGAACTCTAGAAACAATTGATGAAACCCCTCAACACAAGTTTTTCTTCAAGAATGATGTCCTCTGTCCAAAACAAAACACGCAATAGTGTTCGACGTAACGTACATCTTACTACTAAGGATAATGATGGCAATTGCCCATGTTGTGAAAAGCGTCATCTTTTGGTTAAATGTTTCAAATTTGCAGCTATGACAACTGATACCAAATTCAAGTTTATGAATGACAGAAAAATATGTCGTAATTGTTTAACCGTGGGTCATCTTAGTTACTCTTGTCATTCATCATCACGTTGCCAAATCTGTCAACTTAACCATCATACTACGCTTCATGCCATGTTCGCAAATAATAATTCCGAACCCCAAGTATCAAATGCTCAGTCCATTACTCAAGCTGAAATAAGCTTAGACTCTTCAACTTCTCATGAAACAGATAATCTCGCATGCAACTGTGGCACAATCAATAAACAAAATATGCCACAAGTTAGTTCTTCTTGCCACTATTCAAGTTGTTCTTAAAACACCACATGGTATTTTTAATCTTCGTGCTATTCTTGATCAATGTGCTCAAGCTACACTTATTACACGCAAAACAGCTGACATATTAAAACTGCAAATGAGAAAAACGTATGCTCAAATTAGTGGCCTTGGTGGAAATCAATCATATGTAGCTCGAAAATATGTTCAGTTTTCCCTTTTTTCTAAGTTCGAGACTGATTTTAAACTGGATTGTAAGGCATTTGTTTTGCCACAAATCACCTCATATCAGCCATTGCCTATTGATAAAGATACTTTACCTGATCTAAAAAATTTTATTTTGGCTGATCCGTATTTTCCGAAAGCTGGTGAGATAGACTTGTTACTCGGTGGTGACGTTTATGGAAATATTGTTTTACCTCAACAACAAAAATTCGATAAAAGTGTATTTTTGCAACTTACACACTTTGGGTGGATAGTGTCCGGCCCTACTAATACTATTTCATATTATAATAACGTAAACGTTAACATTTGTTCACTAGACCAGCAACTGCGTGCCTTTTGGGAGCAAGAAGAATTAATAGAAAAACGAGACCTCACCGAGGAAGAGGAATTGTGTGAAAAGCACTTTAAAAATACCACCACTCGAGATTCAAGTGGCCGGTATACCGTTTCGTTGCCGTTTAAATCCATACTTAGAGGCAAACCTCTACCCGATTTTACTCATACCGATTATAGTGCACCTTCCCGGTTAAAAAGTGTTGAGGCCAAGTGTGCCACCAGGCCAACTTTTGGAAAACTTTACAGAGACTTTATGGATGAATATGAGTCTCTTGGGCATATGAAAAGTATTGGTGTATATCCAGGTGATCTGGAAGGTAATTGTTTTTTTTTACCTCATCATGGAGTGCTAAATGAGAAAAGCTCTACAACTAAATTACGAGTAGTATTCGATGGTAGTTGTAAACGAGGCACTCAGTCGTCATTAAATGAGGAATTAGCTTGTGGTCCTGCACTCCAAAATGACCTTCCAACTATTATTACACGATGGAGACGGTTTAAAATCGGTTTTAGGGCAGATTTAGAGAAAATGTTTCGGCAAATCTTAGTGGTAGAAGAACAACAAAAGTACCAACAAATCTTATGGAGAAATCATGAAACAAATAAAATCCAAATTTATAAATTAGCAACTGTTACCTATGGTACAAGTCCAGCTCCGTTTCTCTCTATTAGGGTACTACAACAGCTCTCTGCGGATGAAAGTAAAAATTTTCCGTTAGCCAGTAATGTACTGAAAACTGATACTTATGTAGACGATGTCATCTCTGGTGCCGATAGTTTCGAAGAAGCTTTAGATCTCCATACACAACTGTGTCAATTATTAAAATCAGCCAAATTTAATTTGAGAAAATGGACCACAAATTCAAGTGAGCTCTTGTCTTGTATTCCTGCAGAATGTAGAGAAAACACAAATATGTTTGAATTGAAGACTGAAAATTTCGTAAAGGCTCTTGGACTCAAATGGAATACCACTGATGACTGCTTTTCTTTTAAAGTTAATTTTGAAAAATATAATTTTGTTCTTACAAAACGAAGTTTGCTATCCGACGCAACAAAGCTGTACGACCCTCTTGGTTGGTTAGCACCTACTACAATTTTGGCAAAAATTGAATTTCAAAACCTATGGCTTTTGGGACTGGATTGGGATGATAATCTCCCTAATAATATTAGCACTAAATGGTTAGAATATCGAAAAAATCTTAAATATCTTGAAGAAATAAAAATTCCGAGATGGATTGGGCTTAAGGAAAAGTCCACGCTTGAAATTCACGCATTTTGTGACTCATCTAAGCTAGCTTACGCCGCGGCGGTTTACGTAAAATCTATTTCTGAAAATGGCACTGCACAAATACATTTGCTACAGTCTAAGACTAAAGTTGGCCCCTTAAAACGGTTAACAATACCCAGAATGGAGCTCTGCGGTGCAAGTCTATTAGTTGATTTAGTTGAACGAATTACATCGTCACTTGATAGAGAAATTGCGAAAATCTGGTACTGGACGGATAGTACAACAGTACTTTCTTGGATTCGTGGGCAATCATCGATGTGGCCTGTTTATGTGGGGAACAGGGTGGCGAAAATTCAGCGTAAGTCGACCACCACACAATGGCGATATATTTCGTCAAGAGATAATCCAGCTAATTGCGCTTCACGTGGCATTTCCTCGTATGAATTGGTTCGACATGACCTTTGGTGGAACGGGCCAAAATGGCTTAAAGAAATGCCATCAAAATGGCCAAAACAACCTGACTTAACGTTCAAAGATATTGTTGAAATTCCTCTTGCCAACGCACTTTCTATTAAAGTGCAAGCCAGAGAGTATCCTGCATTATTAAATAGATTCTCTTCTTTGAGCAAACTTGTTCGTGTTACGGCATACATAACTCGCTTCAAAAATAAATTACAAACAAATAGCTACAGCAGTATGACGGGAGGGCTAACTACTTATGAACTTAATTATGCCCGATTCACTTCTCGTGGTACCTTCATAGCGTACTTACCAAACAAACAAAAATTACATATACAAAAAAAAAGATATTAGTAGTACATATTATTCGTAATAGGTACATACATACTGTCTTTAATAAATAAGCTTTCTGCTTTGCTAATATTTTTACATAGTAAAAATAACAAAAACAAAAAAACCGCAAAAAAAACTTAAACAAGTGATATTGAGGAATACCTCAAAGTCAAACAAACAATCATAAATAACAAAAACAAAAAATACCGAAAATAAAAAAAAACAAAAACGAATAACCCTTGAGGAATTCTTTGTATGAATTCCTCAAATACAGAAAAACTTGAAGTGAGTTCTAACGGCAGAAATGCTTATTTTACTGTGAGTTCTGAAACTCTGAATGAAAAAAATATAAAAAATAAATCTGATGAAAATCTTTTGTTAACGGCAACGCCAATTTTTCGTCAGCGATCAACTTCGCTTTGTCCAATGCCAAATAGTAATGATGCATTAACATTACAGTTGCCCAGTACTTCTTCATTTAAGTCAGTAATATCATCCCCTTCAGGCTCGTGTTTATCACTTAACAAAGTTATCACTACAGATAACAGCGGCTCGAAACTCAAGGTACAAGTTGGAATGGACAGATACATTACAATTTTAAAGCGCGGGCGAAGCCCGAATTCTTCAAAAATCTCATCTGCTCCAAAAGTGTCTAGGGATAACAGCGCAGCCTCAACTAATCGCCAAAACCGCTTTAAAATTTTTCAAGATGACAACGACAAACCCGAGGTATCCTCGAACAAAACATCCAAGCCGCCACCAATCTATGTGAGACAAAAAAATTCAAATGCCCTTATTAAAAAATTAATTTCGGTCATTGGTGAGAATAAATTTCACATTGTTCCAATAAAACGTGGCAACATCGATGAAACTAAAATCCAAATTTATGACGAAAAAGATTTCCGCAAAATGGTTGCTGAATTTGAAAAAAGTAAAACAAGCTTCTACACATACCAGCTTAAGAGCGCTAAAGGCATGCAGATCGTATTGAAGGGCATAGATTCTTATGTTGTCCCCGAAGAAATAAAAGATGCACTCGTCCTCCAGGGGTTCAAGGTAAAAAATGTGTCCAATATAATAAATAGAGAAAAGATTCCCCAACCCCTATTTCGTGTTGAACTTGAGCCTAATGATATAAAATTGAAAAAAAATGAGACGCAGACAGTTGAAGAGCCCCATAAGCGTTCAGGTCCTGTACAGTGCCATAATTGCCAAGAATATGGCCATACAAAAACATACTGCAATTTACCCTCTGTTTGTGTTGTGTGCGGCGAATTACACGGCACCGCTAGCTGCAACAAACCAAAAGATCAAAGTGATAAAAAATGCAGTAATTGTGGAGGTAATCACACCGCTAACTACAGAGGTTGTCGTGTGTACTCTTTTGTAAAGAAGACTATGGTAAAAAAACCTAAATTAGCTCCAGCTCAATCAGAAAACGTTTACTCTGCCACTTTTCAGCAAATGAGCCAACCAGTTACTTCCCGTGTATCGTATGCAGATGCTGCTAAGGCTAGTTCTATTCCGACACAAAATGTTTCACCGCAAAATAATTCTACAAATACAAACTCAAACTTTAATTATAATCGCCTTGAAGCCACTATTGAAAATCTTGTGCAAACTATAAACAATTTTACAACAAATATGACTACCATGATGCAAGAAATGTTGCGAATGCAGAATACTCTGCTTCAAGCAATACTTAATAAGCCATGAACACGTTAACAATATGTTTCTGGAACGCAAACGGCATTCGCCAACATAAAAATGAACTTGAGCACTTCCTCACGGAAAAAAATATTGATATAATGTTAGTATCTGAGACTCATTTGACTTCGAGAAGTCTTTTTAAAATTTATGGCTACACTATATATGATACAAAGGACCCTAGAGGAAGGGCTTGCGGTGGATCAGCAATTCTAATAAAGTCAAGACTCAAGCACTACAATGCGAAACATACGTTCTGGGGTTCGCGCCTTGTTACACCCAGAGGTCGAGCATTGTTCAACACTATTTCAAAAATGGGCTTGGATGTCATCTCGAGTGGGGAGCCCACTTATTGGCCTACTGACATACAAAAAATTCCGGATGTTATAGATTTTGGCGTCATAAAAAATATCTCTAGGGATTTAATTCAAGTTCAAGCTTCTCTTGATCTCTCGTCCGATCACTCCCCGACGATCATCACAATTTGTAGCCCATTAAGAAGTAACTTACCTGACCCATATGTGAAGAATATCAATCGTGTAAATTGGCTGGGGTTCAAAAAATATCTCAGCAGTCATTGTACGGAAAACATTACGCTTAGAACACCCGATGATATTGAATCGAACATTGCCAATCTCAGCGAGAAAATTATAAACAGGCTGCTGAACATGCCACTATCTCCCATCCGCAGATTGGGTTTAATAAAATTTATTCTACAGACATTGAACGTCTCGTACGTGAAAAAAGAAGGGCTAGAAGGGAATGGCAACAGCACAGATCACCACAAAATAAAATCAGATTTAAAGAGTGCACTAAACGACTCCAAGAGTTGCTTGCATCTGAAAAAATTGCATCTCTTAAAAATTATCTGGAGGGTCTTGATGTTACACCGGCGTCTAATTACTCCTTGTGGCGCGGTGCCAGAAAGCTTAAAACACCCGTTGAGTATAAGCCACCTCTACGCACATCTACCGGAGGTTGGGCAAGAAGCGATACTGAAAAAGGTAAAATATTTGCTGAGCACTTAAAATCCGTTTTTACGCCAAATATATGTACTGGTGTTGCTGATTTGCCGAATATAGTCGCTCTACCCCCTCAACACATAAAGTTTAAGACGCGTGATTTACAAAAATTAATTACCGAACTCAACCCGAAGAAAGCTCCGGGTATTGATGGAATTAGTAATCAGATGCTGATGAACTTGCCTCGTATTGCAATGAGAATCCTGTTATTCATACTTAATGCTATTTTACGACTGGAGTATTATCCACACAACTGGAAACTTGCCAAGGTTAAAATGATTCCAAAGCCGGGCAAAGATATAACAAAGGCTGAGTCATATAGGCCAATAAGTCTACTATCTACAATGTCAAAGCTTTTCGAAAAACTGCTCAAAACAAAATTGTCCCCAATTCTAATTAGTAGTGGGTGCATACCAGACCATCAATTTGGTTTTAGAAGTCAGCATAGCACCATTGAACAAACTCACAGATTAGTTCAATTTATAAGAAGAACTTTTGAGGGAAAAAAGTATTGTTCTGCGCTGTTTATTGACGTTTCCCAGGCATTTGATAAAGTGTGGCATGAAGGCCTAATTTTAAAATTGAAGACTTACTTACCAATTAACATTTTAAATCTTTTGGAAAGTTACATTATTTCCCGTAAGTTCACTGTTGCGCAAGGAGACTTTACAAGTAGGCCTGAAAAAATTTCATCTGGTGTGCCACAGGGGAGTATACTGGGACCAGTTTTATATTTAATTTATACTTGTGATATGCCTGTGAGCAGTAGTATCCATACTTCCACATTTGCCGACGATACAGCCTGCCTTAGTATGCATTAAAACCCTGATGAGGCATCCCGCAAACTCCAGGAACACATTAGCCAGATGGAGCTTTGGTTAAACTTATGGAGAATCAAGGTAAATGAACAAAAGTGTGTTCAAGTAACATTTACTTTACGAAGAGATACTTGTTCCCCCATTCGTATTAACAATCAAGTTGTTTCTCAACATTCACATGTGAAATATCTTGGTATACACCTTGATCGACGACTTACATGGAAACACCACATTGATTCTAAGTTAACTCAAATGAAACTTAAACTAACTCAGGTACATTGGCTGATTGGTCGAAATTCAACACTTAGCCTAGACTGTAAACTTTTAATATACAAGTCGCTTTTAAAGCCAATATGGTGCTACGGAATTCAACTATGGGGCACTGCTTCAGCTTCAAATGTAGAGAAAATTCAACGCAGGCAAAATAAAATTTTACGTATGATAACATCGGCTCCATGGTACATCAAAAATTCAAATATACATCGTGATTTGAATATGCCACTAGTGACTGAAGAAATTGCAAAATACGCTGGCAAATATTTAACAAAACTCGAGTCACATCCTAATCCGCTTGCCCGTAATATTTTGAACTTTACTGGACACATCCGCCTAAAAAAGAGGGATACAAGGGCTCTTGTTCACAGCACTCCAGATGGGACTTCTTGAAAATACTTTTATTTTTTTCCTTTTGATTATCACTACTTACATATGTATTATATATAACTACTACTAAGCTTATGTCCGACATTGGTCGGGCCTAATTATATTTTTTAGATTTAAGATTTGAATACTTATTGTTAGTTCATATATGAAGATACAATAAATAAAAATCATGCATTTAAAAAAAAAAAAAAAAAAAATTATGCCCGATTAGCGCTCATTAAAAGTTCTCAAGAAATTGATTTTCTAGATGAAATCATTGAGTTACAAAGTAAAGGCCAAATATTAACGAATTCCGCTCTTGCAAGATTGTCCCCATTTTTAGATGCTTCTAAAATACTAAGAGTTGGTGGCAGAATTCAGAACTCAGAATTATCATTTGGCTTTAAACACCCCGTGTTGCTCAAGAAACAAAATCCATTATCGTATCTAATTTTTTTGGATGCACATTTTAAGACACTTCATGGAGGCCTTAATCAAATGCAGTCTTATGTTCAGCGAGAATACTGGATTTTAAATAGTCGAAATATAGCTAAGCTGGTATTAAGAAAATGTACAACGTGCTTTAAGTATACTGCACAAGCTGCTCAGCAACTGATGGGAAATCTTCCCAGCGTTCGGTTGAAGCCTGCTCGCCCCTTTAAGCATAGTGGTGTTGATTATGCTGGGCCAATAACAATAAAACAATCAACAACTCGAAATGCAATCGCAACTAAAGGATATATATGTTTGTTTGTCTGCATGGTAACGAAAGCTGTGCATTTGGAGGCAGTCACTTGTCTTTCAAGCGAAGCTTTTATAGCTGCATTTCGGCGTTTCGTGGCTCGACGTGGTATTTGCACAGACCTTTATTCGGATTGTGGAACGAACTTTGTGGGGGCAAATAAGGAGCTTCAAATACTATACAACCGAAGTAAGTCATCCATTCCTGAAGGTATGATTGAGGTACTCGCTTCCCGTGGTACCACATGGCACTTTATACCGCCAGCCTCACCAAATTTCGGTGGCCTCTGGGAGGCAGGTATTAAATCAACAAAACATCATTTAAAACGCATCATGCTCAATCGGATACTAACATATGAAGAACTAACTACTCTTTTGGCTCAAATTGAGAGTTGTCTCAACTCAAGGCCGCTATGCCCACTTAGTTCTGATCCATCTGATTGCAATGCTTTGACGCCAGCACATTTTCTAATTGGTGAACCAACGCTTTCTATTCCTGATGAAGATTTGCTTGAATTAAACATCGACCGCTTAAATAGATGGAAAGTTGTTGAGAAGCTTAAGCAACATTTTTGGCGCCGTTGGGCAGATGAATGGCTGTGTCGTCTCCAAGCCCGGCCTAAATGGTTAAAACTAAATAAAAATGCTGAAATTGGAGATTTGGTCTTGGTAGTTGATGAAAAATGTAGTCCAGGTGATTGGCCTCTGGCACGTATTCAAGAGGTTCATCCTGGAAATGACGGATGTGTTCGAGTGGTCACCTTGTTTTCTAACGGCAAAACTTTCAAGCGTTCCATTTCTAAAATTGCTTTTTTGCCAACAAATGACTGCGTAGATCCTGAGGAAAATATTACTACACCCAATCCTGATGATGCATTACCCTTGGTTTAAGTACTGTCGTCCTTTGTGGGGGAGGATGTTGGTGAACAACTTTATGTGTATTCATAATTACTAGTGTTCGCCCAGTGGTTGAAAATCAACCATTAACGCACAGAGGTGGAGAAGAGAACGAAAATATTTAAAGTTTGATGAATTTAAAACACAATTTAAAAACTTTATTCAAATATACATATGTATAGACTCCAGGGCAGTGATGGGAAATGAGATTCGCATTTCGGTATCAAAAACAAATTTTTTTAGTACTTTTTTGATCCCGAGAGTACCAAAAATTATAATATTTCTTATTTAAATGTTATTAACAAAAAATTATAAGAAATTCATTTACAAAAAAAGGAACACATAGGTACAAATATACAAATAGGTGTAGCCTGGATTAGACTTAATACTGTTGGAACATAAAGCTTGCCCCCGTATTCCATAGCTCGCTAAAGCTAAAGCTAAATTCGACCGCTAAAATGCTGAACAAATAGAAAATTTTAAATTTTTGGCGATGACATAAAGCAATAAAATTTCAGCGAATTACATTTTTAAGCCATTACCTGATTTATCAATACCCGTTTGAAAATTGCATTCGTAGCCGAAAATCGACAAATTGATTTTATGGATTCTTAGCGACAGAGATTTAGGTTTAGCGAGTTACAGAATACGATGGCTGTTGATTTATATTTTGTTTTCATGAAATTTTGGTAAGAGAAAATCCTTTCGACATTTACAGAGGAGTGAGGCATGGATAAAATTCCGTAAGCTGCTCTCGATATATCAGGAAACATGTATTCATCTAATGCGTTTTTATATAAGCCAGTGCTCTATATTGGTTGTTAATATTTCAAATTATTTTTCTTTTTTTTTCTTTTCCCTGGGAACATTTTAATTAAAAGTGGTATAATGATGTTGGTTTAACAGATAATATACTTTAAGGGGAAACCTACTAAACCAAACTAACATTTTATTGTCAAAGTCCACTTTTGCCCTTAGAACTTAATATAAACTTTTTAAAATTTTAAAACAGTTGTTTCAATAGATCAACTTCTGTGCCACATAAAATATCATTGAATGAAATATTGATATTGATATTTAATTGTGGTTACACTTTTCTAAAAGATCTTTACTAATAAAGCTTCTTTCTATTTGTCGAAAAAACAATTTGATTCTTGGCAAAATATATGCATGCGCGAGTCTTCTGACTGCATTTCTAAGTTGCCCGTCAGAGTATCAAATTTCTTAGGGGAGTACTACGGTACTTTTTCATGTCAAACAGTATCAAAAAAAGTACGATCGTACCAACTTTCCCATCACTGCTCCAGGGTAAACCACTTTCTTAAGTACTAAATACGAATTTAAAATTTCATTTATCGTCATAAATAAGAATAGATTTTAAGCAAACTATTTAAAAAAAGTTGTTCACTTTTTGAACTAAATGTAGTTAGATATTTGCTCCTGGTGCTTTCACTTCATCTATATATAAATAGGCAAGTGAAAAAAGTTAAGAACCATTTTAACTGACTTAAACTCAACGTATTCGCTTGATTTTTTTTTTTGTTAGATAGATTGTCAATAGGAGCAGTGCAGAATGTATTTTTTCTTCTACATTTTTGTGTCTAAGATAGTTAAAAACAGTTAAGAATATTAGCCAATCATAAAGCCATGATTTCTCTTTCTCTCTTAATTTGCTAAAAAAAAATTACAACAACTTGGCTTGGCAACTCCATAAACACTCAGAAGGAAAAACGTATTTGATTTATTCATTATATTCCAGAGCCCACCAAACGTGACTGAGCGCTTTTGTGCGCATGTGTATGTTCTTTCTACTTTTTATGTGTGTTTGTTGTTCTTTTTGCAGTTCGTCATCATCATCACACACACTTTGTCCGAAGTAGCTGACGAAACAGCCAAACACACAACATCACACATACTTTGTACGAAGTATACGTGTGTCACCAAAACGTCGACTGCGCAAGCCCATGGGCTTGCAAATGAAATTTTGAGTGGCTATGTTCTATTCTTATTTCCATCTTTCTATGTACTTAAACGATTATTGCTGAAACTAATAAAATTTGGACATTTAAATAACGAGTGGTACTGTATTATTTTTCTTTAGATGCTTAAAAATAATATATTTTTTTAATTATTAATAACTTTGATTAAAGTTAAATTCACCTACAGCACAAAGTAAGTTTTTTATTGTTGGTTTATTTTGTGTGCGTTTTGTTTTTGTTCATTGTTTTCATTATTTTTTCTGTGCTTTAAATTACTGAACATACTGGAATGTTGGAATATAATGGAATGTTTATATTATTAGTCTAGCAAATTCCTACATACATATGGGGTCTTTCTCAAACAATAGGGAATAGAAACATTATTTGTAACAAATGTTTTAATGGGGAGTCTAAAGAGAAAAAGCGTTTAATGAAAAAATAAACGAATATTTTTGTTTTGGGCAATAATAATGAATATGAAGTGAAAGCAACTAGGAGCAAATATCTAATTACATTTAATTCAAAAAGTGAACAACTTTTTTTAAATAGTTTGCTTAAAATCTATTCTTATTTATGCCGATAAATGAAATTTTAAATTCGTATTTAGTAGTTAAGAAAGTGGTTTAAGAGAGTGGTTTACCCTGGAGTCTATACATATGTATATTTGAATATAGTTTTTAAATTGTGTTTTAAATTCATCAAACTTTAAATATTTTCATTCTATTCTCCACCTCTGTGCGTTAATGGTTGATTTTCAACCACTGGGCGAACACTAGTATTCATTATTATTGCCAAAAACAAAAATATTCGTTTATTTTTTCATTGAACGCTTTTTCTCTAAAGTTTTAGACTCCCCATTAAAACGTTTGTTACAAATAATGTTTATATTCCCTATTCTTTGAGAAAGACCCCATATGTATGTACGAATATGCTAGCCTAATAATATAAACATTCCATCATATTCCAACATCCCATCATATTCCAACATTCCAGTATGTTCAGTAATTTAAAGCACAGAAAAATAATGAAAAGAATGAACAAAAACAAAACGCTCACAAAATAAACTAAAAATAAAAAACTTAATTTGTGAATTTAACTTTAATCAAAGTTATTAATAATTAAAAAAAATATATTATTTTTAAGCATCTAAAGAAAAATAATACAGTACCACTCGTTATTTAAATATCCAAATTTTATTAGTTTCAGCAATAATCGTTTAAGTACATAGAAAGATGGAAATAAGAATAGAATGAACAAATAAAATACGTTTTTCCTTCTGAGTGTTTATGGAGTTGCCAAGCCAAATTGTTGTAATTTTTTTTGGGCAAATTAAGAGAGCCAATCATGGCTTTATGATTGGCTAATATTCTTAACTGTTTTTAACTATCTTAGACACAAAAATGTAGAAGAAAAAATACATTCTGCACTGCTCCTATTGTCAATCTATCTAACAAAAAAAAATCAAGCGAATACGTTGAGTTTAAGTCAGTTAAAATGGTTCTTAAATTTTTCACTTGCCTATTTATATATAGATTAATTATTGTATTTAATTTACTTATATTATTTTAACTTTGATGTTTTGAGTATTTTGCTTAATATCTTTTATGCTATATTCGCCAGTTTTACTTACATATGTATGTATATTGTATTATGTTACTGCAGTAAACCGATAGCGGTTTACAATATTTCGAACATATTTACATATGTATGTACATATATACGCATATGCACTTATTTACCTATATATGTTGCTTTATATACTTTTTTTTATGATGATTGAATTCGGTTGCGTACTGATTGACTTTTTTCTTGATTGATTATTATACTTTGTACATTCTCTGAATAAACTGTGAATAAAAGTTATAAGACGATTGCGCTTTTAATTAACTCATACTAAACACCTCCGGAAACATAACACCCCCATTTTTGTTGAGAAGTATATATAGCTCGCTCCTCCCATTGAAGTTGCTTGCTCTTTTAATGAGAAAATCTCCAATCCGTTCTTGGTGACAACTGTTTTGGTGTTTTGTGGTTCTGATATGAGCCATATAACCATTTGATGGGATCATCTCATCACAATCCTCACAATATTTCTTTGGAAAAGTAAGATTACTAGTTCCGAACAAAGCCTTCGATGGGTTAGCATAGGAGTGCGTTTCAATGTCGTGATTTAGTTTTGTTTGAGTCATAAAGACTTTATTGCAGATGGTACAACTTGTGGTATTCATTTTATTTAATTATTTGTTTATTAATTAATTTAATTATTTTATTTATAAACAATTTATTTTAGTTATAAACAATTTATTGAATTATTTTTAATACACTTGTTTAACAAACAGTAACTAGTTCTAGCACTTTATAGTTTTTGGATTTCAAACACTTTAGAAATTTTGGTTGGGCAAATAGGTTGTCACTTGTTGAGATATCAGAGCAAACTGATGACAATCTACATTATTTTTTCTACAGTTCTCGTTGTACCTTCATAGTGAACAGAAGTATTAGCGGAATTTCTTTTTACATACTAAACCAAAAAAAAAAAAATACAAAAAAAAATATTTGTAGTACATAATATTTGTTGAACATTAACTTTGATAAACAAGCTATTTTTGCTTTGCTAATATTTTTTTTTTTTTACATAGACAGTAATAACTAAAACAAAAAAAAAAAACAAAAACAACCGTAAACAAAATAACTTAAAGTGCCCTTGAGGAATACACTTACAAAGTGCCCTTGAGGAATACTTTATATGAGTACCTCGAAAACAAATAATTGCGAAGTGAGTGATAACGGCAGAAATGCCTATCTTACTGTGAGCTCTGATGATCTTAATGATAACAATAAAAATAACAAATTTGATAATAGACTTACTGTGAGTTCTGATGATCTTAATTTAAATAAAATAAATAAAAAATCTGATGATAGATTTTTTTTAACGGCTAAGCCAATTTTTCGTCAGCGATCAACTTCGCTTTGTCCAATGTCAACTGATTCGTTAACATTACAGTTGCCTACTACTTCGTCATTTAAATCAGCGATATCATCCGATTCATCACTTACCCAATTAGTCACTGAAAATAAAAAAAGCCCAAAACCCAAGGTCCAAATTGGAATGGACCGATATATTATTGTGGGAAAGCGCGGGCGAAGCCCTAATTCTACTAAAATTGCATCTGCTTCAAAGGTATCTAGGGATAACAGCGCATCATCTACTAATCGTTTTCAAATATTGCAAGATGACAACGACACACCTGATATATCCGCGAAAAGAACCTCCAAGCCGCCACCAATATATTTGAGAGAAAAAAATTCAAACGCTCTTATTAAGAAATTAATTTCGGTAATTGGTGAGAATAAATTTCACGTTGTTCCAATAAAACATGGCAATATCGATGAAACGAAAATTCAAATCTATGACGAAACTGATTTCCGCGAAATGGTTGCTGAATTTGAAAAAAGTAAAACAAGCTTCTACACATACCAGCTTAAGAGCGCTAAAGGCATGCAGATCGTATTGAAGGGCATAGATTCTTATGTTGCCCCCGAAGAAATAAAAGATGCACTCGTCCTCCAGGGGTTCAAGGTAAAAAATGTGTCCAATACAATAAATAGAGAAAAGATTCCCCAACCCCTATTTCGTGTTGAACTTGAGCCTAATGATATAAAATTGAAAAAAAAATGAGACGCATCCAATTTATAATTTAAAATACCTCTTGTACCGAAAAATCACAGTTGAAGAGCCACATAAGCGTTCAGGTCCTGTACAGTGCCATAATTGCCAAGAATATGGCCATACAAAAACATACTGCAATTTACCCTCTGTTTGTGTTGTGTGCGGCGAATTACACGGCACCGCTAGCTGCAACAAACCAAAAGATCAAAGTGATAAAAAATGCAGTAATTGTGGAGGTAATCACACCGCTAACTACAGAGGTTGTCGTGTGTACTCTTTGGTAAAGAAGACTATGGTGCAAAAACCTAAATTAGCTCCAGCTCAATCAGCAAACGTTTACTCTGCCACTTTTCAGCAAATGAGCCAACCAGTTACTTCCCGTGTATCGTATGCAGATGCTGCTAAGGCTAGTTCTATTCCGACACAAAATGTTTCACCGCAAAATAATTCTACAAATACACACTCAAACTTTAATTATAATCGCCTTGAAGCCACTATTGAAAATCTTGTGCAAACTATAAACAATTTTACAACAAATATGACTAGCATGATGCAAGAAATGTTGCGAATGCAGAATACTCTGCTTCAAGCAATACTTAATAAGCCATGAACACGTTAACAATATGTTTCTGGAACGCAAACGGCATTCGCCAACATAAAAATGAACTTGAGCACTTCCTCACGGAAAAAAATATTGATATAATGTTGGTCTCTGAGACTCATTTGACTTCAAGAAGCCTTTTTAAAATTTATGGCTACAACTTATATGATTCAAAGGACCCGAGAGGAAGAGCATGCGGTGGATCAGCAATTTTAATAAAGTCAAGACTCAAGCATTATATTATTGATAACATTTGTGAAGAACATTTACAAGCAACGAATATTTGTATTGAAAATTTTTCCAATAATTTTGTCATATCATCAATTTACTCTCCTCCTAGATTCGCAATTACTGAGCATCAATACGAGGATTTTTACAAATCTCTGGGTCCTTGTTTCGTAGCAGCTGGCGACTATAATGCTAAACACACGTTCTGGGGTTCGCGTCTTATTACACCCAGAGGTCGAGCGTTGTTCAATACAATTTCCAAAATGGGCTTGTATGTCATTTCAAGTGGGGAGCCCACTTATTGGCCTACTGACATACATAAAATTCCGGATGTAATAGACTTTGGCGTTATGAAAAATATCTCTAGGGATTTAATTCAAATTGAAGCTTCTCTAGATCTCTCGTCCGATCACTCTCCCACGATCGTTACAATTTGTAGCCCATTAAGAAGTGATTTACCTCACCCATATGCCAATTTGATAAATCGTGTAAATTGGCTGCGATTCAAAAAATATCTTAGTAGTCATTGCACGGAAAACATTACACTAAGAACACCTGATGATGTTGAATCTAACATTGCCAATCTTAACGAAAATATTAAGCAGGCTGCTAAACATGCCACTACCTCCTATCCGCAGACTGGGTTTAATAGACTAAATTCTACAGATATTGAACGTCTCGTATGTGAAAAAAGAAGGGCTAGAAGGGAATGGCAACAGCACAGATCACCACAAAATAAAATCAGATTTAAAGAGTGCACTAAACGACTCCAAGAGTTGCTTGCATCTGAAAAAATTGCATCTCTTAAAAATTATCTGGAGGGTCTTGATGTTACACCGGCGTCTAATTACTCTTTATGGCGCGCTGCTAGAAAGCTTAAAACACCTGTTGAGTTTAAACCACCTCTGCGCACATCTACCGGAGGTTGGGCAAGAAGCGATACTGATAAAGGTAACATATTTGCTGCCCATTTAAAATACGTATTTACCCCAAACACATGTACTGGTGTAATTGATTTGCCAAATGTAGTCGCTCTACCCCTCAACAAATAAAGTTTAAGACGCGTGATGTGCAAAAACTAATTTCTGAACTCAACCCAAAGAAAGCTCCGGATTTTGATGGAATTAGTAACCAGATGCTAATAAAGTTGCCTCGTATTGCAATTAGAATACTGTTATTTATTTTTAACGCCATTTTACGACTGCAGTATTATCCAAATAGCTGGAAGCTTGCCAAAGTTAAAATGATTCCAAAGCCGGGCAAAGACCTTACCAAGGCTGAGTCATACAGGCCAATAAGTCTCCTATCAACAATGTCAAAGCTTTTCGAAAAACTGCTCATGACAAAATTGTCCCCAATTCTAGTTAATAGTGGGTGCATACCGGACCATCAATTTGGTTTTAGAAGTCAGCATAGCACCATTGAACAAACTCATAGATTGGTCCAATTTATAAGAAGAACATTTGAAGAAAAGAAGTATTGTTCTGCGCTGTTTATCGACGTTTCTCAGGCATTTGATAAAGTGTGGCATGAAGGCCTAATTTTAAAATTAAAAACATACCTGCCAATAAACGTTGTAAGTCTTTTGAAAAGTTACATTACTGCCCGGAAGTTCACTGTTGTGGAAGGAGACTTTATGAGCATGCCTGAAACTATCTCATCCGGTGTGCCACAGGGGAGTATACTGGGGCCAGTTTTGTATTTGATTTATACTTGTGATATGCCTCTGAGCAGCAATATCCACACTTCCACATTTGCTGATGATACAGCATGCCTTAGTATGCATGAAAATCCTTACGAGGCATCCCGATATCTTCAAGAACACATTACCCAGCTGGAACTATGGTTAAACTTATGGAGAATAAAGGTAAACGAACAAAAGTGTGTTCAAGTAACATATACATTACGAAGAGATACGTGTTTACCCATTCGGATTAACAATCAAGTTGTCCCTCAACATACTCATGTGAAATATCTTGGTATACACCTTGATCGTCGGCTTACTTGGAAACACCACATTGACTCTAAGTTAACCCAAATGAAATTAAAATTAACTCAGGTACATTGGCTGATTGGTAGAAATTCAACCCTCAGTCTAGATTGCAAACTTTTGATATACAAGTCACTTTTGAAACCGATATGGTGCTACGGAATTCAACTATGGGGCACTGCTTCAGCTTCCAATGTCGAGAGAATCCAACGAAGGCAAAATAAAATTTTGCGATTAATAACATCGGCTCCATGGTATATAAAAAACTCAAATATACATCGTGACTTAAATATGCCACTAGTGACTGAAGAAATTGCAAAAAACGCTGGCAAATATTTAACAAAACTCGAGTCACATCCTAATCCGCTTGCCCGTAATATTTTGAACTTTACTGGACACATCCGCCTAAAAAAGAGGGATACAAGGGCTCTTATTCACAGCACTCCAGATGGGACTTCCTGAAAATTCTTTTATTTTTTATATTTTTTCCTTTTGATTATCAATACTTATGTATTATATATAACTACTACTAAGATTATGTCCGACACTGGTCGGGCCTAATTATATTTTTATATTTAAGATTTGAATACTTATTGTTAGTTCATATATGAAGATACAATAAATAAAAAATCATGTATTAAAAAAAAAAAATACATCGTATGTACACTTTTGCAATCGGATAAAATATTAAATTTTATTATTTTTTGCTTGTTTAATATTGTTTAGTGAAATCAAATGTGGTATTTTTATTTAATTTGAATTACTTTTACTTTGAAATAAAAAAAAGTTGAAAAAATTAATGATTTTCCTTTAAAAAGTAAAATTTTTTAAAAATATTCAGTCGTATGTAGAGTTTTGCGACTAAGTGTATTTGGTAATGTATGTTTATGTTTTTGGAGTAATATACGTTATCGTATGGTGGGGACGAAGACGTTGTTATGAAACCTTTGGGTATTTATTTAAGAAATATTGTTTCGTATTTCATGACAGAGGAATTTGAATCGCATAATGTTATAAAATTTCATTATGTATGTTTCTGTTTGTATATTACGTCATCACCTCTTTGTGTGTCATACCAGACATTTGGTAGTATAAAAAATTATCATATATTTGAACTTTTTTTAATCGTGTAAATTTTTATACTTAAGATTGCTTTATATTTTCTAATTCTTAAAATTGTCCAGCTTTAAAGTCTGCTGTACTGTGAGAAATTTTTTTATACTAGTGTTCGCCCAGTGGTTGAAAATCAACTATTAACGCACAGAGGTGGAGAAGAGAACGAAAATATTTAAAGTTTGATGAATTTAAAACACAATTTAAAAACTTTATTCAAATATACATATGTATAGACTCCAGGGCAGTGATGAGAAATGAGATTCGCATTTCGGTATCAAAAACAAATTTTTTTAGTACTTTTTTGATCCCGAGAGTACCAAAAATTATAATATTTCTTATTTAAATGTTATTAACAAAAAATTATAAGAAATTCATCAAAAAAAGGAACACATAGGTACAAATATACAAATAGGTGTAGCCTGGATTAGACTTAATACTGTTGGAACATAAAGCTTGCCCTCGTACTCCATAGCTCGCTAAAGCTAAAGCTAAATTCGACCGCTAAAATGCTGAACAAATAGAAAATTTTAAATTTTTGGCGATGACATAAAGCAATAAAATTTCGGCGAATTACATTTTTAAGCCATTACCTGATTTATCAATACCCGTTTGAAAATTGCATTCGTAGCCGAAAATCGACCAATTGATTTTATGGATTCTTAGCGACAGAGATTTAGGTTTAGCGAGTTACAGAATACGATGGCTGTTGATTTATATTTTGTTTTCATGAAATTTTGGTAAGAGAAAATCCTTTCGACATTTACAGAGGAGTGAGGCATGGATAAAATTCCGTAAGCTACTCTCGATATATCAGGAAACATGTATTCATCTAATGCGTTTTTATATAAGCCAGTGCTCTATATTGGTTGTTAATATTTCAAATTATTTTTCTTTTCTTTTTTTCTTTTCCCTGGGAACATTTTAATTAAAAGTGGTATAATGATGTTGGTTTAACAGATAATATACTTTAAGGGGAAACCTACTAAACCAAACTAACATTTTATTGTCAAAGTCCACTTTTGCCCTTAGAACTTAATATAAACTTTTTAAAATTTTAAAACAGTTGTTTCAATAGATCAACTTCTGTGCCACATAAAATATCATTGAATGAAATATTGATATTGATATTTAATTGTGGTTACACTTTTCTAAAAGATCTTTACTAATAAAGCTTCTTTCTACTTGTCGAAAATACAATTTGTTTCTTGGCAAAATATATGCATGCGCGAGTCTTCTGACTGCATTTCTAAGTTGCCCGTCAGAGTATCAAATTTCTTAGGGGAGTACTACGGTACTTTTTCATGTCAAACAGTATCAAAAAAAGTACGATCGTACCAACTTTCCCATCACTGCTCCAGGGTAAACCACTTTCTTAAGTACTAAATACGAATTTAAAATTTCATTTATCGTCATAAATAAGAATAGATTTTAAGCAAACTATTTAAAAAAAGTTGTTCACTTTTTGAACTAAATGTAGTTAGATATTTGCTCCTAGTGCTTTCACTTCATATTCATTATTATTGCCAAAAACAAAAATATTCGTTTATTTTTTCATTGAACGCTTTTTCTCTACAGTTTTAGACTCCCCATTAAAACTTTTGTTACAAATAATGTTTATATTCCCTATTCTTTGAGAAAGACCCCATATGTATGTACGAATATGCTAGCCTAATAATATAAACATTCCATCATATTCCAACATCCCATCATATTCCAACATTCCAGTATGTTCAGTAATTTAAAGCACAGAAAAATAATGAAAAGAATGAACAAAAACAAAACGCTCACAAAATAAACTAAAAATAAAAAACTTACTTTGTGAATTTAACTTTAATCAAAGTTATTAATAATTAAAAAAAATATATTATTTTTAAGCATCTAAAGAAAAATAATACAGTACCACTCGTTATTTAAATATCCAAATTTTATTAGTTTCAGCAATAATCGTTTAAGTACATAGAAAGATGGAAATAAGAATAGAATGAACAAATAAAATACGTTTTTCCTTCTGAGTGTTTATGGAGTTGCCAAGCCAAGTTGTTGTAATTTTTTTTTAGCAAATTAAGAGAGAAAGAGAAATCATGGCTTTATGATTGGCTAATATTCTTAACTGTTTTTAACTATTTTAGACACAAAAATGTAGAAGAAAAAATACATTCTGCACTGCTCCTATTGTCAATCTATCTAACAAAAAAAAATCAAGCGAATACGTTGAGTTTAAGTCAGTTAAAATGGTTCTTAACTTTTTTCACTTGCCTATTCATATATAGATTACAGATTTTGTCCGCTTAACTATGTCCGCTTTCATTGACCGAACTTCTTTTCATACGATCATGGGAATTTATGGTTTATCTGTCCATAATAAGTTTGTTTAGCTTTGGCATGTGCTTTGAATGTAAGTGTGAATGTTAAGATCTGGAGTATTGATAAGAAATTTGATAATATGTGTACATACATATCTACAAGTTGATTTTATGTATGTATGTACATACATATGTACACACAAATAAATGTTTGGCTCGCTGTTTGAATACATTTTTCGTCATGTTTGGGCTTTTTTTGTTGTTGTAAATATTCGCCTGGTCTTTTATTTATAGATGTGAAATATCTTCATAGTTTTTTATTTAAAATTAAAATACGTTTATTTAATTTGTATCTGTATTTACTTAAAAGTTTCTGAGGATGTTCTGTTTTAAGTAAAACTGAATTCCTTCAGATACATACTTTAGAATAATAGTAACTATAATAGAAATATTTCCTATATTTAATTTACATTTGTTTACAGTTGATGCAGCCTAATAGTCATTCTAAGAAATATTTTGATATTAAATTTTTTCCAACCGTAGGCTTTTTTCATCACCGTTTACATTTATTTTAAAACATCTTGCATTACCTTTTATACATTTACAATAATTTTTAAACGAAACTTATCAGGCATTTCAGCTTAGGAAATGATAGTTTTTTTTTTTGTTAGCCAAAATCAAAAGGGAGTTTTATAATGAAATTGTTATATTCATAATTGTTGAAAACAATCGCTACTTCTTTTCCAATTAAATCATTTGAATTACTCTTGAAACCTTGTACGTCTATAAAAATTATACTATTTTCAATTTTGCTTAATTTATAAGACTTGGAAGACTTTTGTCCTTTGATGAGTATATATTCTATTATATGATCATGAATTAGAATGCAGTAAGCTGATGTCTTTGCTTACTGTTTCAAATTAAAATTTTATTATATTAGCACTCTATTGAATAAAAGGAGCTTTTTTATCTTAAACTCTGGTACAGTTAGAAGCGCTTAAGATTCTTTCATATAATAGCTTTGTTGGAATCTTAGATACATATAATATATAGAATTGCATAACGTTAATTTTTAATTTTTATGTTTAGATCATCATTTGGATATGAGACTGAACTTAAATGTACTTTTAAATTAGTTAAAGTATAATTTAATTAAACTATTTTTTTGAGCCTTATGTCTGTTTGTATTTGTATAGTGAACAATCTTATTTCCTTCTTGAAAAGCGATCAACAGAAAACAAAGTCGTTTTATTACAAAATGACTTTGAATGTCAGCATTTCTGTCTACTCATTGTCAGCTTTATGGATAATTAAATTTTAAACTTTTTATTTTTCAAATTGTGTTACTTCATACTGATAATATGTTTATGTACATTAATAAGGTACGAGTGTATGTTTATTTTATGAAGGGGGAGCGCGTAAGTCTTTTATTTGATATTCTTTATGAAGTGTTTTTTGCTCATTTTATTAAAATTCAGCGTATTGCGTATATATTTCTAATATATTTAAGTGAGCATTTTGTACCTGTCAGACAGAGTGTACGTATCAGTTGGTCAGTTAGTCTCTCTTTTTATTAATTTTTTCTTCACTTTTCACTACTATTTTTTCAGATTTTACTACTTGAAATAGAGAATATTTGTATAATTTTTAAAAGTATTAATATATACATACATATAGGTAAATATATGTATGTATGTAGAAATTAGTTCATATACAAGGAAATACATGTTTAATAATCAACTATTCTAGAAAATCGAACTAAAATAACACAGTAGTAGTGAACTGCCACTCCGGGCGCCGATTAAAATTGTGAAATTTTAATTATCTAATTTTAAAATTCTTGGAAATTTGTTAAATTTGATACCTACGAGGGTGGTTCAAGAAGTCCGTCCAAATTTTTGTTTACATAAGGAGTTTTTTGTTTACATTAACTTTGTGTGAATGGGTGATTTTTTTGAAGTTGCATTAATTGTGTGAATGGGTGATTTTTTTTGTGGGGGTGGATTAAGGGGAAATATGGAAATTGTGAAAATTAATTTTTCCTAATGCCTACGTCAATGCATTATTATTTTCCCTAATGCCTACGGCAATGCACGAATATTTTTTCCTAATACCTACGGCAATGCATGATTATTTTTCCTAATGCCTACGGCAATGCACGAATATTTTTTCCTAATGCCGACGGCAATTCATGATTATTATTTTTTTCACACGCCGACGGCAAAACATGATTATTCTGCCTTATCGTGGTTGGCGTATTTCAAATACGACTACGACTGTTTGGTAATAGATTAAAGAAAAACTGTTGAAGTCTTCCTTAATCTATTACCAAACAGTCGTAGTCGTATTTGAAATACGCCAACCACGATAAGGCAGATTATTTTTTTCAAATGCCGACGGCAAAACATGATTATGTTTTTTAATACCAAAGGGAAAATTGCCAGTGTTGCCAGACTGTAGAAATTTGTTATCGTAATACTATATCAGTAATATCAGAGAAATTAGATTTGATGACTACAAGCGATTCTCATATGAATCGTGTGTATGTGTATGTGTGATTTCCTCACGCTAATAAATTGTTTATAAATAAAATGTTCACATGTATGTGCACCCCTTAATACTTGATTGTCGCTGGTAATTTACGGCCTGGCCCACGATGTCACGAGAAATCGTTCGATCGCCAACTTGTATTGGAAACAACAACAAATTTTCTAAAGTTATTGTTGTTTGCAATACAAGTTGTCGATCGAACGATATCTGGTGACATCGTGGGCCCGGCCGTTAATATTTTGTTTATTTGTTTAAGAAATATATTTGTATGTATGTATATGTACGTATGTATGTATGTATGTATGAATGTGCGATCGTGGAAACTTGTGCGTGAAATATTTTGTAGATTACATATATATTTTGCAACGTAATCATTTTCTTTGTCTACGATTATTTTAAAGCAGCAAAGTACAGTCATCAGCAGAGAAACAAAAAGTAGAAATTATGAGTGCTGCAAGGATACTGCTACTAATTTTCGTATAAATACACCAACTTTTCTAACCAACACATCAGTACTTTATTGTATTTACAAGAAGTGTCATCAGCAATTGTGTTAAAGTGAAATAATAATAAAATAATTAAAAATGACTTATACAGGTTATCAGTGTAATACATGTAATAAGGTATACAAATACCAAAATTCCTTTTTGGAGCATGTTAAAACCATAGTGTGCAGGATCAAGTGGTCGTAAGCCGGGGCAGAAATCAAGAGCAACCGCAGACATCTCTTCAAAATCATCAACAGCAGCTAAATACATTTCATCATCAGCAATATCCTCCTCTACAGTATCCTCAATATCAGTTACCATTAAATTTTCAACAATACGGTATGCCATGGAATAATCAATTTTTGGGATCAGGAGTGCCAATGCAATATGAATATTCAAATTACAATATATTCAAGAGCAACAGCAACAACAACAAGCTCAATAACAAGGTGTGGATATCCTTGGAGGGACTTTATTCAACGATGCTATGGACATAAGTTTACCGGAAAGTGATGGAGAAGTAGAAGAAAGAAGAGAAGAAACTCTGCCAACTCCAATGAGTACTTCGCATGCTAGGACAGAAGAATTCGAAGCGAATGTGCGATATTATAAAACTCATATCGCCACATATGCAATTCTAAATAAAAAATACCAACTTCTCTTAGAAGAATTTGTTGAAGAAAATAAAAATGTTTTTATGGAGAGACTTCAAGTGAATTTAACTAAGCATTCAATAATTAAATTTTATGTGAGTATTGTGGCGGAGTATATCAAAATTGTTGAAGAAGAATTGGAGTTGTGCATAATATCACATGTAGCCAAAATGAGTTTGCTGACGAAGGCAGATAACATAGAAGAATTGTTCTGTAAACAAGTTGCTGAGATTTCAACCAAAATGTCCGAATTTGAAGAGCGAGATTCCGGTTGGACTTTGTCACGCATAGTCCGAGCAGAAATCAACATCAACAAATCTACGGTCGTCAAAGGATCGAATTCGATATCCACACCACAAAAATTAGCAAGAAGATTTGCTTGCATCAATATACAAAACGATGATGAATACTGCTTCAAGTGGTGTATGATTGCTGCCATGGATATTACCAAATACAATCACGAACGTTGTAGTACTAATAATCTTCAGGACATTGCTGCAGAGACGATTGTTACGCGAAATGGTGTAGCGTTAAATTTCAAAAATTTAAGCTTCCCATTAGCATTAGATAAAATCAAAGAGTTCGAGGTGAACAATCCTACAATAAGTGTTAATGTATTTGGGTATGATAAGGGAGCCAATCAGATCATTGGTCCTTATTACGTGACCAAGGACGAGAAAATTAACCATATAAACTTGTTGCTTTTGGAGAATGGTGAAGTTCATTACTACATTTTGATAAAGAACATATCAAAGTAAGTTAAAAAATTATACTACACTTTAATTTAATGATACATATACTTGTTTTATATATTTTATAATAGATACATTTTACTTATAATCTTTTATTTTATTTTTTATTATTCAGACTTTTGACGAATATGCCAATAGGCATAAGCTTCACTTCTGCAACAGCTGTCTCCAGTAAACTCATAGGGAGAAAGTCATGAGTAAACATAAGGCGGAATGCGACAAAATCGTTACAACTATGCCATCAGGTCCGGATGCCATTCTTAGCTTTAAGGGACATCAACGAAAAATGGATGTCCCTTTTGTAGTTTACGCGGACTTCGTGCATCTTAGAAGATATTAGTGATAATGTAAGTAATAAAACCAATTTAGTCAAAAAGCACACACCTTGTGTATTTAGTTATTATACTAAGTGTCTCCATAGCAATAATTTAAATAAGTTAAGGATATATACAGGGGAAGATGCCTCAAAAAAATTTGTGTCATATTTAATTAAAGATTGTGAGGAAATATACAATAACCACTTAGTAAATAATAGACAAAAGGATACTTTATCCACTTCTGATATTTATAATTTTTATAGTGCGGTGAATTGTCATAATTACAAAAAATTTCTAGGTAAAGATCGCGTTAGAGATCATTGTCACATTAGTGGTAAATTTAGAGGTGCAGCCCACAATAATTGTAATTTAAATTACCAAATTCCCAAGTTTATACCAGTTTATTTTCACAATTATTCAAATTATGACTCACATCTTTTTATTAAAGAATTAGGTGAAATTTCTATGCAACTGAGAGTACTCCCTCTAAATAATGAGCTTTATATATCCCTCTCCCAAATCACAGAAATTAGTGATGGCCATAAGCTTGAAATAAGATTTCTTGATACAATACGCTTTATGGCTGAGAGTTTGGAATCATTAGCCTGCAATTTGTCGGATAATGATTTCAGCACTATAAAGTCCTTATTTCAGTCAGAAAAAGAATTTCAGCTTATTAAGAAAAAAGGTATTTTCCCGTATGAGTATCTAAATTCATTCCAAAAATTAGATGAGTGTCAGCTGCCTTCACGCAGTGATTTCTTTAATAAGTTGAACAATAAAGAGTGTTCTTTAGAGGAATACTCACATGCTGTAGAGGTATGGAATACTTTTGGTTGCAAAACAATGAAAGATTACATGGAACTTTACTTAAAAACAGACGTCTTCTTACTGACAGATATTTTCGAAAAACTTTAGAAAAGTTTGTAAAGGTATTTATGAGTTCGATCCTTGCCAATATTATACAGCACCTGGCCTTTCCTGGGATGCAATGCTCAAGTACACAAAAATTTAACTAGAATTATTGACAAATATAGACATGTACAATTTTATGAAAAAAGGTATACGTGGGGGAATCGTACAGTGTAGCCAAGGATATTCGAAAGCGAATAACAAGTATTTGGAAGATTTCGATAAAGAGAAGCCCTCAGAATTTTTCGTCTATTTAGACGCTAACAATTTGTATTGTTGGGCGATACCGGAATATCTTCCTCATGGTGGGTTCAGATGGTTATCGCAAGACGAGCTGAATCTGGATCCAAACAGCAAAGCTGATAATGGAACAGACGATTATGTGTATGAGGTCACGTTGGATTATCCCTCTCATTTACATGACTTGCATAATGATCTTCCTTTTTGCGCTGAAAATAAGAAATCTATGCAAGCGAAGTATAGCAAGTTAATAACCGATTTCTCTACAAAGCAATCATATGTGATACATTTTAGAGTTCTGAAACAGTGCTTAGAATATGCCTTAGTTTTAAAGAAAACTCATCGTATTCTAGCATTTAAACAATCTCCATGGTTAAAAGGCTATATTGACCTAAATACCAGACATAGAGCCACTGCTAAAAATGCTTTTGAAAAAAATTTTTCAAACTACTTAATAATGCAGTGTATGGTAAAACCATGGGAAATGTGGATAAGAGAAGAGATGTTAAAATTGTTAATAATTGGCAGAGAACAAATTTTAATTATTTGGGTGCCCAAGATTGGATATCAAAACCAAATTTTCATAGTTTATCCATATTTTCCGAAGATCTGGTAGCAATCGAAATGACTAGATCAGCTACAATAAACCAATTTACTTAGGATTTTGTGTACTCGAGCTGTCCAAATGGAAAATGTATAATTTCCATTACGGGTACATGCAACCTAAGTTTAAGACAAACCTCGCATTATCTATTCAAATCTTTTATCTATTCAATAAAGACTGACGACTTTTACGCTGACATAAAAAATGTCATACTAGAACAATTTGATACATCGGACTATCCTACAGACAATATTTATAATTTTCCACTAGTAAATAAAAAAGTCATTGGTTTGATGAATGATGAAAATTGCGGTAAGATAATGACAGAGTTTGTTGGGCTGCGATCAAAAATGTACTCATTTAGTGTACAAAACTAAAATGACATTAAAAAATCGAAGGGGGTAAAGAGAGCCATATTAGATAAATATAGTTTAGCTACTTATAAAAATTGTTTATTCAATAAGACTAATGTATATGATAATATGTTAACATTTAAATCTAAGTTACATCAATTATATACTAGTGAATTAAATAAGGTAGTCTTAAGTTATGGAGACGATAAGAGAAAAATTAGGTCAAATAACATTAACACTTATGCACGGTATCATTTTCGTATTAAGGAAACTAACCCTGAATACGAACTTGACATGTTGCTAGACGAGATTGCTAGAATGCAAGAAAATCTTAGTTAATTAGTTAATTTTTAAATGGTATATAAAATCTTAGTTAATAAGAAAAAATATTGTATTTAAATCATATTTATTAAGCAAAATTTGTATATAAAATCTTATTTATTAAGAAAAATTCTTTTATTGTTGTTAAAATAAATGTAAATAAAAGCCTAAGAAAAATTATTGTATTTAAATCCTATTTATTAAGAAAAGTTATTGTAAATAAAATATTGAAAAAAGAATGAAATATGTGAATGGTTTTTATTTCTTTATTGGCTTTACTTCGTTGGATCAAACAATTTTTGTTTTTACTTATTTGTAAATTCTTGTTTTCATGTCGCTTAAACATGCATAGTCTTGTTTTCATATCACTTAAACATGCACAGTCTTGTTTTCTTTGAGAGGTTCTGCACAAGGGAAAATGTAGTGTACCACATTTATAGTAATGCACTGTAACAGAAATTACTTGCATTGCTGTAATATCAGTTCAATGCACAAGCATTGCAACACAACCCAAAATAATAAGAATGCTGAAATGCAAGAAATTGAGTGACATTCTTTTGAGTCACAATATAAATTGATAATTACCAAATTCCCTTTTTTTGATTGGTCGTTTAAAATAATGCTTACCATTGTCATAGTAAAGAAAGAAACAAAAGATAATTGTAAATATTAAACGTAGGTTAGAAAGGCTAATTAAGATTTGTAAAACTAGTATATAAGCAGGGAAATTTATTGAATAAATCAGACTTTAATTTGTGAACATAAACTGGCAACAACTTGCCTTGTTTCAATTAAATTCTCAAAATCTTTTGGCACCTCTTTTGAGCGCCTACTGATAAGCTGGTCTCCCTAACAGCTGTATAAACAAAACAAGGGACTACAGGGCCACACTTAAATACACACATACTGAGATAGGGCCATACTGAGCACATCCTACAAATAACATTACATGGCGATCCTGCGGACAAAAACCTGAAAAAAAAAACCTGCTGAAAAAAAAACCTTCCTACAATAAATTAAAAATTACAACTACAATCCTGCGGACAAAAAGAACCTTTTTACAACAAAAATAATCGCAACCACGAATTCGTGACAGAGATCCTTCAACCCCGATCCTGCAATCAGCGGACATTGAAAACATTATTTCACATTTCTACACACATATAAGTAACCTGTGACTTTTAACAAATGTTCGAAGAGATAGACGAGAATTTTACATTCGAAATAATTTGCTGAAATTACAAACTAATAATGGAACCAAACCACACTTTCTAAAGCCCAAACGAAAACTGGCTCAGTAATACCAACTCTCCCATTAGATTCCAGGACTCCCATTAATTTACAAAACGTTTATGAAGATAAAAAAAAAATATTGTTTTAGCAATTTGTTTTAAATTGTAAATGCTTAAACTTTCTTAATATTACTATAAATTATTCTTTTCAACAAAAACTAAGAAAATATAATATTTAAAAATTATTTGAAATCAATATGGGAGGCAAAACATCCAAAATATCTAACCCAAATGCCAATGTAGTAAATAATGTTGAAATTATAGACCACACTAGACAAATAGATTCAGTATTTATACTTATGTTAATATTAGTTATATTAAGCGCATTAAATATATTAATTAAATTATATATCTTACACAAAAGATCATTGAGAAAAAAGTATGCTAGCCGTAGTGACAATTTAGATAAAATTTAATTAAAACAAAAAAAAAACAAAATTAAATAAACATACATTTTAAATCAATGGAATGGCAAAATATTATTAGTAAAATTAGATTGATAAAAGAAAATGTTGATAAGTCCTATAAATGTTGAAAAACACATACAGAATTTAATAACAAAATTTGAAGAAATAAGAGTAATATTAAACGTAAACTATAATCGACTGACAACTTCACACAAAATCGCAGCCGACGCATTTTTCTTAGATATAAGAGATAAACTTTCAAAAATATCAACAAGAAAAGGATTAGAATTAGAAATACCTAGCTCTCTACATCAACAATTAATTAGAAAAATTTCGAAAAACTCAGACATGACACAAACAACTGCAACAATGACCTTGAACGCTTCAGAGCTTGCATCAATTGCAAAATTAATTCCCATTTACTCTGGTAAAAAGGAAGAACTTAACCCATTCATAGCCAATTTGGAATTGATTCAAGAGACCCTAGATGATACAAAGAAACACAATTTCTTTCAATTCGTTTTTAAAACAAGATTAGACCAAAAAGTACAAAATAGAATAAAGCAAACTATTATACCAAACAATTTAGAAGAATTAATAAAAGAACTTAAGAAAAATTACAAGACAAGACAAACACCAAATAGTATCTTAAATGACTTAAATAAAATATCACAACAAGGTGACATACGAAAATTCGCAGACAAAATTGAAAGTTTAATTTCAGAATTAATCGAATTACAAATATCAAGCATAGGTGAAGAAAGCAGAAATAAAATAATACAATCAAATGGTATCATTGCATTTAACGCATTTAAAAATGGATTAGCCAATAGAGAAATAGTCAAAACAATAGAAGCAAGCAGAATAAAAACATTTGCAGAAGCTTTAGAAATTGCAGAAGAATCCAACAATTCAAATGCCCAAGCACATATTATGCATCAGAGAATTAGATTTAATAATAGAAATCAGAATAGAAATAATAGTAATTTTAACAATACAAATCGCAGTAATAACCATAATAATAACATAAACAATAAATTTTTTAACTCCAGAAATAACAATTTTAATAGAGGAAACAATTTTAATAACTATAGAAACAATACAAATTTTAATAGAAACAATAATCCAAACACTAGAAATAACACCTACAATAATAAGAATGGAAACAGTAATAATAGACAAAATAACACATACAGAAATAACAACAACAGACATATACACACAATACAAGATTCGGGAAATGCATTAGGCTCGGAATACAGAGATATTCCGGACAGCCAAATTTAAAAATACACAAAGTATCTGATAATTACACAAATTTCATAACCACTAAGTACAAAAACAAAACTTTCACATATCTTATTGACACAGGAGCTGACATATCACTTTGTCGAATGCAAAATGAATTCCAATATGAATTTTTAAACGAAGAAGAAAGATGCAAATTAACAGGCATTACTACAGAAGAAATCCATTCACTAGGTACAATAGAAATAGAACTAAATTTAGCAAATGAAATATGCTTACACCCATTTCATATAGTAGATTCAGACTTTCCCATAGAAACAGACGGAATAATAGGTAGAGATTTTCTCAAGAAATACCTTTGCAAAATAGATTACGAAACATTCACAATTTCCATATTTACAAATAATACAACTATAACACTTCCAATGCATACAAAATCATTTACGTCACTACAAATAAAAATACCACCAAGAACAGAAATAATACAAGCATTAAAATTAAACTTAACTGAAGATAGCGTAATTTTTAATAATGAATTAAAACCAGGCGTATTTTTAAGTAATTCAATAGCACCAAAAAACGGCATGACTCATCTAAAAATATTAAATACAACAAATGATGAAATAATTTTAAAAGGCATTAAACTCCAAACTGATCCACTAAAAAACTATAAAATATTAAATTACAATAATGTTAATAACCCCAAACGTTTTGAAAAAATAATAAATGACTTGCAATTAAATAATAATGACAATTATGCAAAAACAGAATTAGCAAAAATTTTTAGGAAATATCAAAATGTTTTTCACCTCGAAGACGAAAAATTAAGCGTCAACAATTTTTACACACAGAACATCATGACGTCAGACAGTACACCAGTGTACATAAAAAACTACAGGCTACCTCATGCACATACTGAAATAATAAACGAACAAGTACAAACAATGCTTGATGATGATATAATAGAACCATCAATTAGCTCATATAATGCTCCACTCCTCTTGGTACCCAAGAAGAACACTGAAGCCAAAAAGAAATGGAGACTGGTAGTAGACTTTAGAAAACTAAACGACAAAATTGTAAGCGACAAATTTCCACTAACTAGATTAGAAGATATTTTAGACAAACTTGGTAGAGCCAAATGGTATTCTACACTAGACATGACAAGCTCATTTCACCAGATTGAATTAAATGAAGAATCTAGACCACTTACAGCATTTTCTACGCCTCAAGGCCACTATCAATTCAAAAGACTCCCTTTCGGACTAAAAATTTCTTCAAACAGCTTTCAACGAATGCTAACAATAGCACTTTCCGGACTAGAATCCGAAGCATTTCTTTATGTAGATGACATAATAGTATATGGATGTAGCTTAAACCATCACAACCAAAATTTAATAAAAGTACTGGACAGACTTCAAAAGTACAATCTAAAACTTAATCCTAAGAAATGTTGTTTTTTAAGACCAGAAGTGATTTACTTGGGACATTTAATAACAAAAGACGGTGTAAAGACAGACCCATCTAAATATGAAACAATAAAAAATTATCCAATACCTAAAAACACAGACGAAGTAAGACGATTCATTGCATTTTGCAATTATTACAGAAAATTCATACCTAATTTTGCTAACATCGCTAAAGATCTAAACGCACTTTTAAAGAAATCGACAGAATTCAAATGGACAGAACAATGCCAATATGCCTTCGAAACACTAAAAGAAAAATTCATCAACCCACCTGTAGTACAACACCCAAATTTTGAAAAACCTTTTATACTAACAACTGACGCTTCAAACTACGCGTTAGGTGCTGTACTATCACAAGGAGAAATAGGACAAGATTTACCAATTTCATATGCAAGTAAAGCATTACAAAAACATGACATGAATAAACCAGTCATTGAAAAAGAACTATTAGCAATACACTGGGGAATAAATTATTTTAAACCTTATCTATATGGAAGACAATTCATAGTAGTAACAGACCACAGACCTTTAATTTCACTCTTTTCACATAAGAATCCTTCATCTAAAATGACAAGAATTGGACTAGATTTAAGTGATTATGATTTTACAATTATTTATAAGAAAGGAAAAATGAACACTAATGCTGATGCACTTTCAAGAATAAAAATTGACTCTGACATATTAAGACAAATGATACCATTAGAAAACGATTTTTTTTTTTTTTTTTTTTTTTTTAATACATATTTTTATTTATTGTATCTTCAAATATGAACTAACAATAAGTATTCAAATCTTAAATCTAAAATATAATTATTAGGCCCGACCACTGTCGGACATAAATATAGAGATAGTTATAAATAATACATAAGTAGTGATAATCAAAAGGAAGAAAAAATAAAATAAAATAAAAAGTATTTTCAAGCAGTCCCATCTGGAGTGTTGAGTATAAGAGCACTTGTATCCCTCTTTTTTAGGCGGACGTGTCCAGTAAAGTTCAAAATATTACGAGCAAGCGGATTAGGATGTGACTCGAGTTTTGTTAAATATTTGCCTGCATATTTTGCAATTTCTTCAACCACTAGTGGCATATTCAAATCACGATGTATATTTGAGTTTTTTATATACCATGGAGCCGATGTTATTAATCGCAAAATTTTATTTTGCCTTCGTTGGATTCTCTCGACATTGGAAATCGATGAAAAAGAAAAAAAAATATTAGTAACTACAAGGGCAATGAAAAATAAAACTAATGAGGCAAATATAAAAGAAAACAATGAGGCAACTAACAATAATATAAATGAAAATAATGCGCGCGCAACAGAAAGAAATATGGAAAAATGTAATTCTCAGAAGTCTGATCAACTTCAAATATGGGAATGCATATCCATTAATGACGTCAAAAATATAAAAAAATTGAAATTTAACAAGCTTGAAAATATAGAAGAAAAAGATATAATTATTGAAAATAATATTGTGCACATAGGACGTAATGATAATTCATCGAAACCAGATTCGAACATGAAGAAATTGCGTACCAAAAATATGAATATATGATGTAATAATAATTCATCGAAACCAGATTCGATTATGAAGAAGTTACATACCCAAATTATGAATAATGAAATTAATAATGAAATTAATAAGCTAGCAAGATTCAGCGATAACTCAGCGAAACTAGATTCTGAGGAAACTGATATCAAAAATGAAGAAAGAAAATATAAAAGAATTAGCGCTATCAAATAATGATGAAATATTTAAAATATATACAAAAGAAGAAATAAAAGAAACATGCCAAGATAAAGATAAATAACAAAAGTCCTCAACTAAAAATATTAATATACAATGCCCCAACAAAAATAACAGATGCAATATTACAATACAAACTAATTGACGAATACCACAATGCCACACACGCAGGTCACTTAGGAATTAGAAAAACTATCATCAAATTAAAACAAAAATATATTTGGAAAAACATGTCAAAAATGGTAAAGAAATTTGTGTCATATTGTGACAAATGTACGAAAAATAAACAAACAAAACACATTAAGGAACCCCTTACACTAACAGACACACCAAACAATAGTTTTGAAGTAATTTCAATTGACACCGTAGGACCTCTTCGTATTTCAAATGATTACCGATACATTTTAACCATGCAGTGCGAACTGACAAAATTTGTCGTTGCTCACCCAATGCCGACAAAAGATGCACTTACAACAGCCAAAACACTTGTTGAACAATTTATTTTAAAATACGGACAATTTAAAGTACTTAAGTCAGATAGAGGAACAGAATTTAAAAATGAAATAATGAGTAACATATGTTCATTATTAGGAATAAAACAAAATTTGTCAACACCTTATCACCATGAAACACTAGGATCAATTGAAAGAAATCACAGGGTACTTAACGAATTTCTATTAACAACCGCAAATGATTATGAGTGGGATAAGTGGATTCCATATTTTACTTTTGCCTATAACACGGCACCACACATTGACACAGGCTACTTGCCATATGAATTAGTATACGGAAAATTACCATCACTACCATCTGACATTGTAGACAACAATACAAAATTTTATAACTATGATGACTACGCACAAGAACTACGACTCAAATTACAATTTACACTAAAAAGAGCTAGAGACTTATCAACAAAAGCAAAAGAAAATAGAGTAATAAGCAATAAATATGAAAATAGACTTAATTTAAAGATAGGAGATTTGGTACTAGTTAAAGTAGAAAATAGAAAGGAAAATCAAAGCCCATACAAGAGACCTTATAAAATATTAAATAGAAACGGTGTAAACACTACAATAGAATATGAAGGAAAACCAAAAGAAATACACAACAATAATTTGAAAACCTACAAAAATTTATAAATATAAATTCTAGGATAATTATATATGTAAATAAACATAAAATTCATAAGAATACTATTAATATAAACTGTAAAAAATAATAAATACTAAACAAAATTTTATCTGTAAGCAAATAATATAAAGAAAACAATTACAAAAAAAAATTATTATATCTTAGACTCAAAAATAATCAAACATATTTTATAACATTTTAAAATTTTATTACACTCTAAGAAAACATTATATACAAAAATAAATTTATATTTTATATTTTTTTTATATACACCAAAAACATTATTATTTTAAGAAAATCATATACATTAAAAACATTTTTTTTGTAACTTTACTATGAGAATGGTAAGAAAAAATACTTACATAATTTTTCTCTTAAGGGTGAGGGTGTAGTGTACCACATTTATAGTAATGCACTGTAACAGAAATTACTTGCATTGCTGTAATATCAGTTCAATGCACAAGCATTGCAACACAACCCAAAATAATAAGAATGCTGAAATGCAAGAAATTGAGTGACATTCTTTTGAGTCACAATATAAATTGATAATTACCTAATTCCCTTTTTTTGATTGGTCGTTTAAAATAATGCTTACCATTGTCATAGTAAAGAAAGAAACAAAAGATAATTGTAAATATTAAACGTAGGTTAGAAAGGCTAATTAAGATTTGTAAAACTAGTATATAAGCAGGGAAATTTATTGAATAAATCAGACTTTAATTTGTGAACATAAACTGGCAACAACTTGCCTTGTTTCAATTAAATTCTCAAAATCTTTTGGCACCTCTTTTGAGCGCCTACTGATAAGCTGGTCTCCCTAACAGCTGTATAAACAAAACAAGGGACTACAGGGCCACACTTAAATACACACATACTGAGATAGGGCCATACTGAGCACATCCTACAAATAACATTACAATATCATGAAATTTCATTAGATATTTTCATAAAGAAATAATTCAGATAATCGGATAAGTCCTCATATTTTTCACTACATACAAGTTTCTGTTATTTTATATTCGAACAGATAATTCCTAGTTTTTCTTTAGAAAAAAATAAAACAAAACAAGGAATATTTTAATAATACAATTTTATTTTCTTTTATTATTTATACAATTTAATTTCATTTTTATTTATTTTATTTATAATGATGGAAACATTTCGTAATATCCAATTATTAGATGTTCTAATATATTTTTTCGTAAAAAATATATTGTACATATAGAAGTATCAGGTTCTTCCTCACACTCAGGATGAAGTGTCCTTCTGTGTTGTCTTCAACACAAGTTTAAAAGCATACATTTATACTAAAATAATCTATATCAAGTCAATTATGAATATCTGAAGAAGCTTATTTCATAATTAAAAGAATGGTATATTATACATTTAGTTTTTTTCTCGTAATGAAACTTAAAGAATTTCAAGTATGATATTTGCTGATGTTGCATGTGAAAAGCAGAATAATATACATACATATGTACGTGTATATTTTTGTATGGGGCGACAGAAGAATGATGACTCATTCTACTTGTGCCAAACTTATAGCATAATTCCTAATATATACATACATACATACATACCTACATACATACATATAGGCAAATAAACATAAAGCAAAATTACAATGACGTCAACTCAAAATTATTTTAAATATGGATGCAGTTAATTTTTAAGATTTGGTGATTTACACAATTTAGCGAATTTTGCTTAAACAACATTTGAAATGGTTTTTAAAATTTTTATGAATACGGCTGTAAGCATTTAATAAGAGACAATGCAAATGTTATTATAATGTATAAGCAAAATGAGAAAAATATTAAGCTCGTCTATAGGGATCATGTTGTCAGTAATATAAATTTTGAAAAGTTTCAAGAAATTTGTATAGTGTTGGAAGGATAAATATGGATTTTTGATGATCAATTAAATGATGTTCGTTATAGAAAACAATTCGACTATTTCATAACTATAAATTACTGCTCATAAAATATTGACTTTAATTATTTCATCTGACCTGAAACTTCATTCATATAAATGTTATAAATGACTAGCTACTTGTAAACTGATAACTCAATCTGAATCAGATAACCTGATCTGAAAACCAGACCAGCTCCTGATAAGCTGATCTGAAAACCAGACCAGGTCCTGATAAGCTGATCTGAAAACCAGACCAGCTCCTGATAAGCTGATCTGAAAACCAGACCAGCTCCTGATAAGCTGATCTGAAAACCAGACCAGCTCCTGATAAGCTGATCTGAAAACCAGACCAGCTCCTGATAAGCTGATCTCAAAACCAGACCAGGGGGTCGATTCTCGTTCTGTGAAACTATGAAATGAAAAGTTTTTTTTCACGATTTCACACATTACCCAGCTTGAAATATGGTTGAACTTATGGAGTCACATCCTAATCCGCTTGCCCGTAATATTTTGAACTTTACTGGACACATCCGCCTAAAAAAGAGGGATACAAGGGCTCTTATACTCAACACTCCAGATGGGACTAACTGAAAATAATTTTTATTTTTTATTTATTTTTTCTTCCTTTTGTTTATCACTACTTAAATATGTATTATTTATAACTATCTCTAAATTTATGTCCGACAGTGGTCGGGCCTAATAATTATATTTTAGATTTAAGATTTGAATACTTATTGTTAGTTCATATATGAAGATACAATAAATAAATATCATGTATTATATAAAAAAAAAAAAATTTTTCTACTTATATACTTTATATGAGAATCGCGTAGTAGGCATCAAATGTAATTTATTACGACATATGATGGCATTCATACACACACATACACATTTCCACAATGCTTTGTTGGTATTACGATATATGTATGATGAAATTCATATACACAGCAACACCCAGAACAAAATCGCTAGCATCAGTTTGTAATACAAAGGTACGAGAAAAATCGGGTCACGTAAAAGTAGGTGCTTCTATAAGTTTTGGTGTATGCCTCCAAAAGCTATTTTCTATAATTGTTACATTAAAGTGAAATGTACTGAAATAAAAATATCATTACACCTATATTCTTATGAATTGAATAGGCTAATGTTCGTAACGCTTTTTAAGCCAAACTATATGTGAAAACGGCTGGCTGTTCCGTTCAACTATGTGTTGTTGTCAGAATATTTACAACTAACTTTGATGTTCTTTGTTCATTAATGATTATCACATGTAATTTGGCTTAAAAGCGTTACGAACATTAGCCTATTCAATTCATAAGAATATAGAAACAAATACAGTTCGAAAAATAATAATTAAATTATCATTACCCCTATTCAAAAGCTCTGCTTATCAATCTGATTGAATTCAAAACATTTAACGTCTGAAATTTACTTGTACATATAAAACAATATACCAGCATAATATTGTCTATCTCCATAAGAATAGCAACGTCAATAGCCTAGAAAATATACAAACATTCATTTGTAAATATGTATGAAAGAGTGTTGATGCAATTCACACAAGCAATGATATTCTTCAAAGCTAAAATAGATACGATCACATACATCAATCCAACAAACATACATACATTACCAAATACATTCCTTATCCCCTTCCATTCATAGCAGGGTTGCCACTATCTGTAGGTGTTATATTATTTCCCCAGAGATCGCAAACATAAATGCATATATACAATAACCCTACATAAGCATACCAACGATAACTCAAAACAGCAACCAAAAGTCTATCCAATAACAATCACTACATGCACACAAATACACAGATCCATTGTAACTACCCTGCAGTCAGACTGGGTACAAGTGTCTTTGTCTCAACACTAAAATTCTAATAGTAGTTACATTGTCTACAATTTCTCTTCTATTCGTCAGTATAAAAGAAAGAGAGAAAACAGATGTGGTGGTGTATTTGTTGTGGATTTTGCAATAACTTGTCAATATACATACATTTGTATGTACGTAAATTATAGAAATGTACCAGTAACTAACTGTCTGGTTGTTATGTCTCATGACCCCATAAGAACTACGTGGTCACTACCTTATCAATTGTTTTAGTGTGACTAGTAGATTTTCAATTACAAGCACATGCTAAATGTCTATAGTATAAAGTATTGTATGGGCTATAATTATATAGTAGCGCTGATGACAAGTCAAATATTAGTCATTACATTTTCACCATCAACATTTCCTACTGGGTAAAATGATTGTCTGCCACTTCAACAAAAGTATCGGACACCATCAAACATACAAGTAAATACAAAAACACATACTCATACACACACAGACTCACATATACACACACACACATATACATACATACGTACATCCATACACTGTAAGCACAACGTTTCTCTACAATTACAACAAAAGCTGTACACACAAGTATACATACATACACATAAACAAATAATCAAACTCACACACAACCATTAAAATCTCAGCATGAAAATCCCCAAAACACCCCATTTGTAACAGGGTTGCCACCCTTTTTGATTTTCCCGGTTTTGAATTCCCAAAAGAGGACTAACGCCACCATTACTAATCTACTGTTGTCGTTTTTTATTGAATTCCTAAGGCCATTTGTTCTTGTTGCCATGAAGGAAAATTGGTTCGTAGAACCATGTGGTGCATTGTAATGCCTTTGTTGCTTCTATTTAGCGCAATATAACTATTATTTAAAAACAACTTTTAATAGCATTTAATTTAAGTTTAAATTTATTAAGAAATTCGTTTTAAACTAAAGTCGCTTTAAAATTATTTGTTTTTGACCGAACACTTCGTCGCTTTTAATAGACTGCAATTTCTAAAATGTTTGTAACATTAATATACGAGTATACACATGTACGTATGCATAAATTAATAAAATATATAAGGAATCATACGACGTGTCCTTAAATTGTTGACCGTTATCCCTTTTACATAGTTTAATCTGTATTTTTTTTATAAAGTTAAGGAGAAATTCGATATATGTACATATTTACATATGTTTTTATTAAATATACATACGTATGTACGTGTGAGTTATAAAAAAATATAAGTTAACTGATTTAAGAGTTACTCAGAAAGCGAAGTAAGACAGAACTTTAAAGTAATGTAATTTAGTAAATATCTGCGGCAACAGTTCCCCCCTCCGTAAACGAGTTTGATGCCAATTTAGCTACTGGCCTTTCTAGCATACCGTTTTTGGTATTCACTGTGACTTTTCTCACCTGACCGTCTTTTGCTACCACTGAGTGTATTACCTTTCCTTTAGGCCAAACATTTTTTGGTAAATCTGGATCTACGATGATAACTATATCTCCAATTTTAATAGGGGGTTGTTTTAAGAACTATTTGCTCCTACGTGAAATGATTGGCACGTAGACTTTTAACCATCTGCTCCAGAATTGGTCGGCAAATGCCTCTGTTTTGTGCCATCGCTGGCGGAGATCTAAGTTTTCGTTTGTAATTGGTTTGTAGCCATATGATGAGCCGATCAACAGGTGGTTGGGAATGATTGCCTCGTCGGCACCGCACTCAAGAGATACAAAAGTTAGCGGTCGGCAATTTATTATATATTCTACTTCACAAAGTGCGCTTTTGAGACTCTCGTCGGTAAACGACATAGTAGGACTAATTTTGTAAATAACATCTTTTATTGACCTTACCAGTCTTTCCCAGGCTCCTCCCATGTGATGCGTAGTGGTGGGTTAAATTTCCATTTTATTTGCTCAAAAGTTGACTGGACTTTAGATATATTAATATCTTTCGATTGGAGGCATAATATTTTTTCCGCGGCTTTAAAGTTTGTGCCGTTGTCTGATGGACGTGATGCACGAGCTTGTGTCTAGGGTATAAGCAACTTCAATGTGCACCGCACGAATCGTCAAGCAGGTGAATATTACACCCCATCTCTTCTCTCGCCTTCTGCCGACTATTACATATAGTGGCCCGAAAGAGTCAATGCCTTCAAGGGTAAACGGACATTCGAATACACCAAGCCTAGCTGCGGGGAGTACTGCCATTTGAGGCATTTTTGGAGAAGCATAATAGTTTTTACACCATTGACATAGTCTACGTACTTTTCGAAACAAAACTCGTAGGCGAGCTATATAGTACATACTTCTTATTTCGTTTATTGCTGTTTCATGCGACTGATGGAGAAACTTTTCGTAGAAATGACGTATCAATAAAAATGTCACGGTGTGGTTTTCGGGTAAAACTATAACGTCTTCATGGTTATTCAAGTATTCATTTCGTCCCCGATATCTAATGACTATATTCTTATCTAAATAGACATTAAGGGTAAATAACTTAGAATTCTTTTCGATCGGCTTACCATGTTTCAGTTTTGAGAGCTCGCTGCTGTATTCATTTTTCTGTGCGTACTTAATCAGGAATATTTTAGCTGTTTCGATCATATGACAGTCAACTACAGTATGTCTTCTGATATATTTTTGCGTTACCATTTATTTAAGCCTTTTCATATATAAAATGAATGTTGCAACAGCGCGGTATAAGCGTTTCCAGCTGAAAAGTACTCGATGTTTAACGTTATAGAACTTTCTTTCTTGATCAGCAACATGGTTCGTTTAATTTCGCTTTCATCCAGTTCACCAAAATCATCACAATGAGGCCATTTATTTTTGTCGGTATGTAGAAAATCTGGACCATTAAACCATAAATTAGTATTAAGAGGTGCTTGTATTTTTGTTGCAAGATCAGCTGGGTTTAGTTTTGAGGGTACCCATTTGTACCCACTGATTTACATTAGTATTTTCAAAAATCTCACCTACACGATACATGACAAATTGTTGGAAATATTTAGGATCCATGTGCAGCCATTTTAATATGGTTTTTGCATCACTCTACTAGAAATAAGAATTAATTTTTAAGCATTTAACTTCGGTTACTGATTTCGCCAGTTTTGTACCGAGTAAGGCGGCCTGTAACTCAAGTCTCGGTACTGAAAGGGGCTTTAGCGGTGCAACTTTGTTTTTGGCGGCGACCAGACTGACGATTATGCAATCACTTTTTTTTATGCGTAAATAACATACGCCTGCATAGGCTTTTTCACTTGCATCCACAAAGGTATGCAATTGTACATCGTCAGCAGTAGGCATAATTTCGGAGTAACAACGGGGAATTCTGATGGAAGTTATGAGTGGAATTGTAGCTTTCCACGCAGACCACCTTTTATACAATACTTCGGTCAGCGGTTGGTCTCAGGATATACCAGAGCGCCATATTTCTTGGAGAAGTATTTTTAACCCTATAATGTAACACGACACAAGCCCTAGAGGATCGAATATGGACATCAGGACCTGAAGGGTTTCACGCTTTGTAGGTATTATTGGCTCGTTCAGAACATCACGGCGTAGTCTTGCAAATCTACAAATATATTTAAATTCATCATTATTAGGGTTCCAATACAAACCTAGTACTTTGGTAGTGGTCCCCCAATCGGTTGATGTCTGTTCGGATGAAGAATTATTCTGGAGTTGACTCAAAATATTTTGCGAATTAGACGACCAGTTGTGCATTTCAAACCCGTCGTTAGCGTGGATATCTCTTACAAGCTTAGCTAGCTCTGTTGCTTGCTCTTCATCTGGTGCGCTGTCAATAAAGTCATCCACATAATGATTCTTCTGTATAGCCTCAACTGCACGTGGGTAAACATCTTTGAATTGTTCAGCGTTTTTATTACGAATATAATGCGCAATACACGGAGCACAACACATGCCAAAGGTCAAGGCTTGCATAACGAAAACACTAGGGTTGTTTGGTTCATGTCTTTTTTCATACCATAAGAAACGTTGGGCGTGCATATCTCTTTCTTTTACGTTAACCCTATGAAACATTTCTGAGATAGCATCGCATACAACTATTTTTCCCACTCGGAATTTCAACAATATTTCGAAAAGCGAGTTTAATAAATCGGGGCCAGGAATTAAAAAGTCATTTAATGATACTCCTCTAGACCTCGCCGCTGCGTCCCATACAAGTCTAATTTTATTTGGTTTGTTTGGATTGGTGACGACGAAGATAGGCAAATACCAAATTTTGTCATGGTGTTCCTCCAACTCTTTTGATGTTAGTTTTTTTGCATATCCTTTTGACACAAGATTGTCGATTTGTCCTTGAATTGTTTCTTTTAAAGCAGGCGTTTTTTTGAATTTGTTCTCTAGACATCTTAAACGGTTTAAAGCGAGTGTATAACTTTCTGGCAGTTGAATATTTTGATTAAGCCATAACAGCCCAATCTCATAACGATTGTTAATGTTTTTACATGTTTGATTTAGTATTTTCAAGGCTTTGTTATCATCAGCTGAGTATATTTGTGTTGATTGGACTGCTTCGAGACTAAAATAATTTTTTATTAAATCGTGTAGCTCGTTGGATCTACGTTCACAATCGCATGTATGATAGTTAAATCTAAATTCGATGTTTCTATTAGGGTTACAGCCTTGCAGGGCCCAACCCAGGCGCGTTTTCGTTGCAATGGGCTGGTTCCATGAGCCTTCTTTTTAAAGTAATTGCTAATTTCCAATTATTAGCTCCTATCAGTATTGTTGGAGTAGCGTTTTGGTATGACTGTATTGGGAGATTTGCAAGATACTTATATTCATTAGAAATTCTCGCAGCGTCAATTGTTTGAGTTGGACGTCCTAGATTTGTTACGGCATGGACTCCATTTAGCTGGAATTTTCTGTTGTTGGTTACATTGGAAATTGTTAAAGACGTCTTCACCGATTCACTTTTCATCCACGTAGTGTCGCCGGTCCACCTTAAGCATAGGGGATCAATATCACCTTCTAAACCGAGTTCATCGAAAATACTTTTTTCCATTAATGTTACGGCGGATCCTTCGTCAAGAAATGCGAACACCTTTTTGGTTCTATTTGGAGCATGAATATTTATAGGAATTATTCTAAAAATCGGCTGGGACTCATCCGCGTCACTACTGTGTGCATTTACTACTGTGTTTGACTGTGTATTTTGTGCGGTACTTACAGTTTGTCTAACGATGTTCGTTTTTTTTATGCAATAAAGGGTTATGTTTGTATTGACATCCTTCTACTCCACACTCTCTGTTCGAAGTGGATTTTCGTTTAGGAATGCCCAGACATTGGCGACACATATGTTTAGATTTGACGCAATTCCACTTTTCGTTTAGAGGCACACTTTTAACAAATTCACATTGAGCCGCTTTATGTCCGGAGCCGCTGCAAATAATGCATGTGTTACTAGCTGCATTTCTGTTAAAACTATCAATCTCCGCACCACTTTTATCACGATAATGAGTATTCACTGCTGCGCCAGGCTTAAAAAATAATGGGGTAACAGTACTAGCAGCTTCAGTGGTATTATATAACCAGTCACTGAATGACTTTACAAGAGGCACTCGTTCATCTTTTTGGGTCATAGCCCAATTTAGTTTGTGGTGATTTGGGAGCTTATCTACCAATTCTTTAACTAAAAGTGGATTATTGAGGTGTGACTGCAGCTGAAAACCTTCCATTGTAGCACAGATGTTTCGCACACACATTGCATATTCGATTAATGCGTCTAGTTTATCTTTTAAGGGCGGCAAATTCTTTGATTTTAGTATCATTCGATCCAGAATGTGTTCTGGTCTTCCGAAACACATTTTTAACGTTTGTATTATTTCGGGAACCATCTGAGGCAAAAATAATTTATTTTTTACTATGTCACGGGCTTTACCTTTGAGACATGCTTGAAGTCTTATTAAGTTTTCAGCATTAGTGTATCCTGCTACAGCGGTGCTATTTTCGAAAGAACTGAAAAAAGTGGCCACTCTTCGGGGTCACCATTGAAAGTCGGTAGTTGCTCCGTAATAGCCTGTCTTGCAGCCACTTGCGTCGGGGTCGGTTCCATGTAGGCTGTCTGTACCGGTAAATTCATATTTAATATTTGACTGTGTGGCTGTGATTCATTGGCTTAGGACAATATTTTATATTTCGATTCTAAATATTCTCTTTTAAGCCGCATTTCTTCGTCGAGTCTTTGCAGTTATAAGTCATGTTGTCTCGCAATATGGTCATAATATTGGCTATTTGATAGTGTGCTGGATTTGTTGCTAGTGGTTGATAACAGCTTTGCAATGTTGCATATGGTGTATATGACATAATTGGAGCAGTGTAGCTAGAGGATATCGATGCCGTAAGTACTGATACAGAGGTTTGGTTTGCTGTTGCTGTAGGCATTGGCTTAGAAAACATAATGGCTTCCACCTTCCTTGTAGCATGTGCTGGTTGAACAAACCCTGTAATTTATTTAGGCAAGGACTTGCCATGTTGTTTACCTTCTAGTGCGTTAAACGAATTTGGTGCTGTTACTCCGTTTCTATCGGTGGGTGTAGACGAATGGGTTGTTATTGGTAATACATGTTTGCAGTTATCGCAGCTCCAGCTTCCATTTTCTACATTGTTGTCAACCCCTACACATCCGAAGTGGTACCATTGATCGCAACTGTCGCACTGTACACCGTCAGTGTCTTTTTGTAGACAGTTTTTACAATTGTAGTCTTTTTCACTTTGTGAATTGGTCATATTTCAATTACTGCGCACCGTATTTGAAACAATAAATAATTTTAAAGAATTGTTGCTTCTATTTAGCGCAATATAACTATTATTTAAAAACAACTTTTAATAGCATTTAATTTAAGTTTAAATTTATTAAGAAATTCACTTTAAACTAAAGTCGCTTTAAAATAATTTGTTTTTGACCGAATACTTCGTCGCTTTTAATAGACTGCAATGTCTAAAATGTTTGTAACATTAGGTCTGTTCCAGAAGCATAACAAAACAGTCCGAACTTGTACAAAGTAATCCAAAAGCGTTCCAGATAGCAATTTTTGTGCAATTTTGAGAGCGAATTAGAGAGTAATTTTTTTCATTTCCTGTACAAACTAGTACGAACTTTTTCTTCCGGGTAAGTTCGGACAAGAATTGAATAATCAGCTGTTTTTTCTTTACATATGAAACTGAAAAATTAATCAGAAAATTTGCAAATAAAGCAAAAAAATTTTATTTATTAAAAAGCATAATGAAATGTTTTTGAAATAAATCTAAAGTTGTAAGTACATTTGCGCACATTTCTCCATTTCTTTGGTATAAAGAAAAATGATTTTTATGCTTTTTTTCAATAACTCACGTAGCTTCTACTTTTTGGAGTTTTTTTCATTTACTTTTTACAGCTGTTGACAATGATGCAAAATTTGGGTTTTTATAATATTATGCGTTTTAAGCGACTAAAATAATTCAAGATGGGCACAACAATTGCTATCTGGAACGCTTTTGGATTACTTTGTACAAGTTCGGACTGTTTTGTTATGCATCTGGAACAGACCTATGGTTTTTTGCGTTGCAGCAATTTTGGATAACTTTTGCATATTCAGAGAGTAATTTTAATTTTTCTCTCATTAGTCCGAACTTGTACAAAATCTTGTGGAACACACCTATTAATATACGAGTATACATACATATGTACGTATGCATAAAATAATAAAATATATATGTAAATAATCATACGACGTGTCTTTAAATTGTTGACTGTTATCCCTTTTACATAGTTTAATCTGTATTTTTTTTATAAAGTTAAGGAGAAATTCGATATATGTACATATTTACATGTATTTATGTATTTATTAAATATAAATACGTATGTACGTGTGCGTTATAAAAAAATATAAGTTAACTGATTTAAGAGTTACTCAGAAAGCGAAGTAAGACAGAACTTTAAAGTAATGTAATTTAGTAAATATCTGCGGCAACAGCCCCCCTTGAAAATGTGGTAAGCACGATTTAGGTTTAAGCTGACGTGTCGGCATTGGCTGCATATAGTTAATTCTTCTTTTTTGGTAATGCGATTTGCTACAAATCAAAGTAAAGCTCCTTCTTACTCTTGTTGTTAGCGTTGTCCCTGGAACAGCAGCACATAGTTCTAGTCTTGGAAGCGAACAGTTTTTTTTTCATATATATATTTATTTATTGTTTCTTCAAAAATTAACTAACAATAAGTATTCAAATCTTAAATCTAAATATAATTATTAGGCCCGACCAGTATCGGACATAAACTTACTGATAGTTATAAATAATACATAAGTAGTGATAATCACGCCCACAGTGGCGTGAAATTAAAAAAAGTGAAAAAAAGTCCGCAACTTTTGAACTATTAAACCGATTTCGATAAAAGTAACTGTTTTGGAAAGAAGAAGTCTTTAACCTTTGAGAAAGTATATTTGAAGGCACCCTGCTATTAGATGGTTCTGCATCGAATGTTATCGTAATCCTTACTTGGCCGATCAAACTTCTTTCTATATACATATATATGTACATATAATCAGTCCTTATTTATATTCTGACATTTAGAAATTTATTTATTTGATTCACTAATTTTTTTTTATATAATTCAAAAAATTTCCAATTTCAATCGGCGGATAAATCATATGTAGTAGTTAATATGTACAACATTTGATCAACCTTGTCCGTCCGAGTAGTCCTATCAGTGAGGTTTTCCCATATCAATTGGTAGAGCGATTTATTTTTAATTTTTATCTCCATGATAGCTATAAGTGAAATAATAACATTGAACCAATTGGAACTTAAATATATAGATATGTATATATTTTACAAGCGACGGACAAAAAAGCGATACAAATATTAGGTAAAAACATACTCATAATAGGGGTGTGCGCGTAGGTTACTTTGCCCTTGTGGGTATGTATACTGTCTATGTATATTAATTTTTATATATTTGAGCCAAATGAGAGTAATTAATTACAAAAAATTAAATAATACACCTTGAAGAGGCCATAAAAATGTGGGTTTGTTTGAATGGCAGAAGAAACACGTAAATTATCACTTCAGGTGTTATATTTCTGTTTACATTTTAAGACTGATATAATAGCAAAAGTATACAAGTTATGTACCGTTGAATAGACAATTATGTCTTCTATTGTGATAACACAGAAAAAGTTAAAGAACATTTTTAAGTAAAGAAAATTAGATCTAATGTCGAGAGAATCCAACGAAGGCAAAACAAAATTTTACGGTTAATAACATCGGCTCCATGGTATATAAAAAATTCAAATATACATCGTGATTTAAATATGCCACTAGTGACTGAAGAAATTGCAAAATACGCAGGCAAATATTTAACAAAACTCGAGTCACATCCTAATCCACTTGCCCGTAATATTTTGAACTTTACTGGACACATCCGCCTAAAAAAGAGGGACACAAGGGCTCTTATACTCAACACTCCAGATGGGACTTCTTGAAAATACTTTTATTATTAATATTTTTCTTTGCTGGTGGTTCAGCGATGTCTATATGCATTTCATTGTTGCTGTAACAAATCGTCAGTAGACTTCAACCACACATCTTGAACAGTCACAAACCTCTTATCCCATGTACAGACTTTCAAAAACTATTTGAGAATTCACAAATAATAATATTTTTGAAAATCACAAAAGAAAAATAAGCATAGTAGGCTTAGAAACTTATACAAAACCCACCACTAGTAGGGATTGTCCAGTGTACCAAAATAAATTAAATCTGAAAAAGAGAAAAATAGGCTTATCAGCATAACAACCAAAGCAACTACGTGGAATATATACTAACATTCAAGGATTAATTAATAATTTTAACCAATTAGAAATAATAGTAGAAATAGATAACCTGAGTTCATACTTATTGGAAATAGAAAATTCTTTTCGTCGATTTTATTTATTTAAAAAGCAAACTTATTTATTTAAAGATTTAACAAGGAATGAATGTTCAAATGCAATAAAATATTTTATAAATGTAAATCAATGAAAACTAGATTTGAATAAAATATAACAACAGGTGCATTTGAGAAACAGTGTTACCAGGCAATTATATTATTGTTATTATTTATGTGTTGCCTTTTAACACTCCCTCTCGCTGACTGGTAATTAGTAACATCTACTTTTCTGCAATTTGAATTGTTGCAGTTTACCTGGAACCCTGCCTCAAGAGGCGTTGCGACATCCTTACTGTCTTGCATTCGGAAATCATTCAATAAATTGCTTATATATTTCCGTTGACATACCTTAATTGAACCAGTTTCACCAATGCGCTCAAATACCATTCCTAGAAAATGGTTTAGTTGACCTCCATCTTTAACAGTAGTAGGGAATTGTTCCTCCGGGCGCCGATTAAAATTGTGAAATTTGGGTAATTAAAATTTGAAATTTGAGAATTTCAGTACAAAATTTTAAAATTTGGGTAATTAAAATTTTAAAATTTTAAAATTCTTGGAAATTTGTGAAATTTGATACCCTACGAGGGTGGATCAATAAGTCCGTCCAACTTTTTGTTTACATAAGGAATTTTTTGTTTACATAAGGGGTTTTGTTTGTTTAATACATACGAGGGTGGTTTAATAAGTCCGGGTTTTTTATGACCGTGGGAATTTGTATGTGTGTATGTTTGTGGGGTGGATTAAGGGGTTTCATAAGATTAAGATTTCATAAGTATATATGCCGAAGGGAAAATCATGAAATGATTTTTCCTAATACTAATGGGGGTGAAATAGTGAAAATTTATTTTTCTTAGTGCCTACGGCAATATATGAATATTTTTCCTAATGCCTACGGCAATATATGAATATTTTTCCTAATGCCTACGGCAATATATGAATTTTTTTTCAAATGCCTACGGCAAAACATGATTGTTATTTTTTCCAAATGCCGACGGCAAAACGTAATTATTTTTCCAAATGCCGACGGCAAAACATGATTATTATTTTCTAATACCAAAGGGAAAATTGCCAGTGTTGCCAGAGTGTAGAAATTTGTTATCGTAATACTATATCAGTAATATCAGAGAAAATATTTATTTATGTGTTCACATGTATGTGAAAACCCATACTTGTGTTCACATGTATGTGAACACCCATACTTGTGTGTGGGGGGTCCAGCTTGATAGTCGCGGGTAATTTAATATTTTGTGTATTTGTTTAAGAGATATGTATGTATGTGTATGTATGTATGTATGTATGTATGTATGTATGTGTATGTATGTATGTATATGTATGTATGTGTATGTATGTATGTGTATGTATGTATGTATGTGTATGTATGTATATGTATGTGTGCATGTATGAATGTGCGATCGTGGGTACTTGTGTGTGGAATATTTTGTAGAATACATATATATTTTGCAAGGTAATCATTTTCTTTGTCTACGATTATTTTAAAGCAGCAAACTAAGTACACTCAACAGCAGAGAAACAAAAACCAAGAATTTGCAAGTAAGCAAAAAAGTTAATTTCTCCTTCTCCCCACTTCCTTCTCTTTCCTTTATGTAGTTTTTATTTGAAATAAGAAAACACATTTTATTTCATTTTATTTTTTATACATTTATTGTTTAAAATTTTATAAAATTTTATAATAATACATACATTCATATTTTAAAAAGTGAAAAAGTTTAATTAAAGCAAGACATTTCTTTTCTTAGTAAAATAGCATTTTTTAGTGCGCAAGCACCAAATTTATGATAATTACAATAAAAATATTCTGGATACTTGATTTCCATTTGTTTAAAGTTGATGCAGCCTATATCCTCAACGTTAAAAATTTTTCGGCATAAAATTTTTTCCAACCATCGTCTTTTTTCTTCACCTTTTACATAAATTTTAGAACATCTTGCGTTGGCTTTTATAAAATTGCAAACGCTTTGAAATGAAACTGATCCAGCAGTCCAGCTTAGGTGATGATAGTTTTTTGTTAGCCACTTTGCTTCTCTTTGCTTTTCTATTGATAAGCATTTGATATCAAATGGGGGTTTTATAATGAAATTGTTATATTCATAATTGTTGAAAACAATTGCTACTTCTTTTGCGATGAAATCATTTGAATTATTTTTGAAACCTTGTACGTCTATGAAAATTATGTTGTTTTCCATATTAGTCAATTCATAAGACTTTTCGCACTTGTCCTTTGATAGGTACATATTCTAATATACGATCATGAATAAGAATGCAGTAAGCTGATGTTTTTGCTCCAATATTAGTTGCTGTTTCAAATTCTATTTTTATATCAATCGGTCCATTATTGAGTGATTCATTCTGATGACTGACATCTACTACAATAATAGGAGCTTTTGTCTTAAACTCTGATGCAGTTAGAAGCGGTTGAGATTCTTTCATATAGTAGCTTTGTTGAAATCTTAGATACATATCATATAGAATTGCATATCGTTCATTTTTGAACTTTATGTTAAGATCATCATATGGATATGAGACTGAATTTAAATGTACTTTTAAATTAGTCAAATCACAATGAACAAACTTATTTTCTTGTTGAAAAGCAATCAATACAAAACGAGGGCGTTCTCTATTTGCAGCTAGTTTAACATTCCAAATATGGCTAGTTCCCATATTTAATTGTGGATTGACATGACAATCCCAACTGCGAAATGCCATAGGTATAGAAGCACCATTGTTAATAATTTTAATCATATTCAATTTGCTAAAGTCGGATAATTGTACATGTGGGATTCTCCATGAGATTAGTGAAATTGTAAGTTTAGCTTTTTTAGTAGAAACACTCGAGCGTACAAGATCTTCGTCGTTCTTATTGCGCAAGAGTATCAGTTCATGTTTTCCATTTAGTATAACTTTGTTGTAGTCTTCAGCGAATCCTAGAAGCATTTTTAGAGGTACATAGAAATTGAAAAAGCCATTTACAAGAGTGACATCGTCAATTTTGTTCCATCCAGCATTTTGCATCACGTTGCTTTCTGTTGGTGACATAGAAACCAAATTTTTTATGGTGCTTGTGGCTCCTAAATATCTTGTATGATCAATTTCAATTCCATTGAGCTCATAGCGAATTTCATCAAATAGATATGCCACAAAGTTGTTTTTTAATATAAAGTTGTCCGATGATGAAGAAGATTTAGAGTTATTATCATCAGCAACAAAACCTTCTACATAAATGTAGCTTTCACTGGGTAGCACGTACAAATCTTGATTTTGTATTGAAATTCTAATTTCATCATTATTGTTGTAAGATTGTAAGTATGGTACATATGTATGATAGTCCTTTTTGATTATATTCTCATCAGACAAGGGCTTATCTAAGACATCTATTATTGAACTCATTTTGTCTTCAATTTAAAATTCAAGGACTTTAGAAAATTTTTATTTGATGTTGTTAGTGCTTTTGGTTGTACTGGTCGCTTTAATGTTGATGTTGTTCTTGCTGCTATATTTTTCAATGTATTTGTGTTGTATATTAGCATTATTTAGTTGGCCTTAAATGTATTCTTATTGTAATTTCCTCTCCTCGGAAATTAATTAAATCACCGTGTTGATCAACTACGCGCAGCGCTAGTGAACTTATCTCTCTGGTGTTCACAGGTAAATAGATGAGATTTCTTGGAACCTCATCTATTTTATAGCCTGGAGGCACATTAATCGGAAATTCATGAAGTGTATGCGATTTGGAGCTATTCATATATGTGTTAATAGCGATGCTACTTTCTACTCGCAAGAGATTTACTTTAAAAATATTAACTGGAAGATCTGAATAATAATATTGGTTTGGTGTTAGGATTTTGCTATTGAATCCTAAAAGTTTTCCAATTGTATTGTCTTTATTAAAATATACAGTATCCTTGGAACTATTAACTTTAACTTGCATTGTATTGTTATTGGCTTCAATAAAAATCTTATTTGCTGGACAGAGTAGTTTGTATTGCTCTTCTATAAAATCAACTATATCATTTAGTTCGTAAGATCCAATTGGTATTTCTATTGTATGTTCTCCTATATGAAACATATTGTTGTAGGTGTCTACATTTGGAATACTGTTGTATGAATGAAAATCAGTTAGAGCACACTCATATGCACCATGTAATTCAATAGGAGGAAAGTAACTAGCAGATAATTCTGATGAGTTAGAGCTCAGAGTAAGTGTTATTGACATTATAACAGACTGATTACAATTAAATAAAGTTTAGTAGACAGTATGGTTTATAAGCATAATTTACATATTTATTTCATTTTCTTATTTTAAAATTAACATTAGTTTCTTAATATTAATGCTATTATTGTTTTGCTATGATGTTGTTGTTGATTTAGTTTTTCTTCCATCTATAATATTTCATCTTTACTTATCCAAGAATTGTGTTGATTAGAAAATCCCAGCCATTTAACATATACCTCCTTCCCTTTAATTTTAAGCACCTTTTCAACTAGATATGTATTTGGAAATCTGGTTTTTGAAAGTTCGTCAGTATAGAATCCACCTTTAATAGGATTACCAAGATAGTCTTCTAATATGTATGTTGCAGGATTTGTATTTTGAACTCTTGTAATTGTGAAAATTTCTGTAGTCCAATTTGGAGTATAACCTTTTTCAAATGTATGCTTATATTTGCTTATGCGTACATGATCTCCTACATTAAATTTTGACATTTTATACATTTTCATATGACTGTATACTGTATTTAGCAGCTTTTCCTCATTTGTTGAGTTGACTTTAATTGGAGGCATTTTAATGGTACGATGAACTTTTCTATTGTAGGTATTAAGTAAATCTTTGTATATATCAATCCACTTATAAGAACCATTATAGCTAAATTCTTTCCACATCATTCCTTTCAGTGTTCTATTAAATCGTTCTACTATTGATGCTTTCATAATGCTATATGTTGAGTAGTGATTAATGCTGTATTTATGCATTAATTTTTCAAAGTTTTTGTTGAAAAATTCTTTACCATCATCTGTTTGTATGTTTTTTGGTATTCGCCCCAATTCAAAAATATTTTCCATTGCGTTGGTTGTTTCAAGTGCAGTTTTTGTTTTTAGTGGTACTGCCCATGCAAATTTTGAGAATGTGTCAATTATAGTCAGCAAAAATCGATAATTTCTATTTTCTTTAGAATAGTTCCCCATTTCAACTAAATCAGCTTGCCAAAGATCATCTATTCCTTTCATTACAACTCTGCGACGCACAAAATGTTTTCGTGCTTGCTTATGGAGTTCGTTTACTAAATTTCTTTTTGAAGACATTAAGTTGTTTTTAGAGATTTTTTGGAGAGTGTTGTGATCTAGTTGAAGCACTTTCAGCTATTGATACAAACATGTAATTTTCTAATCTATAAATTTTCTCATTAAGCTGTTCAATTTGCTCTTCAAAGGATGTTTTAATTTTTAGAATATCTTTTTCAATTTTATAATTTTCTTCTATATCTAATTTTGTTTCGCGATGTAGATCCTCAATTTGTATTTGAATATTTTCTTGAATTAAAGTACTGTCTCTCTTAAAGAATGCTAATAATTTCTCTTCTAGTTTTTCGATTTGAGTTTGCAGAAACAATTTATTGATAACATCGTTTTCCTCCACAGCTTTTGCAACATTTTTGATCCTTTTGTTTTGGACATCAATGTTGTTGTTCGTATCCACAAAGAACCCCAGCAGTTTAGGTGCATTTTTCAAAGAAACTATGTTGCTAGTATCGTTTAAATAATGTCCAAATTTATCAACAGACATGCTTTATATACTTTATTAAAGTTAATGTATTATATTAGCTTCACGTAGTTCTTCAATAATTGATATAATCTCGTTATTGTGATTATTATGACCTGCAGCTTGTGATGCGAGCAGTAGTCGAAGTCGATCTACTAGCTCATTTGGATCATCCCAGTATATATAGTTGGGCTTATGGATGTTAAATTCCATCATTCCATCACCTAAATAGCTACCTTTGGGCTTAGATCCTGTTGATTCGGGTAAATTATCCTGGTTTTTCTCGTCAATAAATTTCTTAATAATATGTTTATATTTATATCCTCTAGTACCCTTAATTTGACCATCAGGTTTGTAGTCTCTTCTATATGCATTAGTAGTAATTAAAATCTTTTTATATATTTCGAGTTCAAATTTATCATAATTTTTTGGTATTTTATGAAACATTAGAGAAAATAGTCCAGGTGTTAGAGCCCATATTTGACCACCAACTTGTATTTTATGTTCACTAAGTGTAAGTTTACTATCACCAAATTTCCATTCATTATTGAAATCTTTATGTGGACCATAGTTTGTATCTAATTCATTTCTTCCTTCCAAGACTGATAAATCAGTATAAGTATCTTCTGTATTGGAAGTTTGTGAGTAAAAATCATCTTCATCATCATCATAATCATTTTTAGTATTAGTTTCGTTAAATAATATGGTATTATCATATATTGTTCCTTCTGCTAGTTTCTTTGGTGTACTTGTCTCTATCTTGAATGATGGTTTTTCAGACTTTAAACTTGTATTATTTTCAAATTCTGTCTTCATTTTATTTTCTTCTTTAATGGGAATTCTTTTAATTTTTTTAGAACTATTTATGAATTCTTTGAGTGGTTCTGTTATAGGTTTAAATGTATCTCTTAGTTGTTCACGTGTATCTATTTCACCAGTTTTTATACTACGAAGCTTTTTCTTCAAGACATTTCTTGTCAACACCAACTGTTTTAAAATTTTCTCATCCATGTTTAATAAATAAAAGGTATCAGCTATTAGATGAGGTATCAGCTATTAGATCAGCTTATTAGCACCTGGTCTGGTTTTCAGATCAGCTTTTTAGGACCTGGTCTGGTTTTCAGATCAGCTTTTTAGGACCTGGTCTGGTTTTCAGATCAGCTTTTCAGGACCTGGTCTGGTTTTCAGATCAGCTTTTTAGGACCTGGTCTGGTTTTCAGATCAGCTTTTCAGGACCTGGTCTGGTTTTCAGATCAGCTTTTTAGGACCTGGTCTGGTTTTCAGATCAGCTTTTCAGGACCTGGTCTGGTTTTCAGATCAGCTTTTCAGGACCTGGTCTAGTTTTCAGATCAGCTTTTTAGGACCTGGTCTGGTTTTCAGATCAGCTTTTCAGGACCTGGTCTGGTTTTCAGATCAGCTTTTTAGGACCTGGTCTGGTTTTCAGATCAGCTTATCAGTACCTGGTCTGGTTTTCAGATCAGGTTATCAGGTATCAAATCAGCTTATTAGGTAGCTGGTCTGGTTTTCAGATCAGCTTATCAGGTATCAGATGAGGTTATAGCAAATAGATGTATCAAGCTTAAAGTTAGATTAATAACTAAAGTAAATGTTTATGAAGAGTAGTTTATATAGTTATGAAATAGTCAAATTGCTTTCTGTAGCGTCCATCATTTAATTCATTATCTTTGCTAATCACCAAAAATCCATATTTATCCTTCCAACACTCTCGACAAATCTCATGAAACTTTTCATAACTCATATCGCCACCAACATGATCTCTATAAACATGCTTCATATTTGTCTCATCTTGTTTAAACATTATAATAACATTGGCATTGTCTCTTATTAAATGCTTGGGAATTCTAGTATAAGTTTGACACAAGTAGAATGAATCGACATCCCTATGTCGCCCCATACAAAAATATGTACGTATATTATTCTGCTTTTCACATGCAACATCATCAAATATCATAATTGAATTAGTTTTAGCTTCGTCAGGTGGAATAACTGATTCATTATCTGTAAATGTATAATATCCCATTCCTTTAATTGGTGAAATTAGTTTCTTCAGGTATTCATATTTGGGTTGATATAGAGATTTTGAGTATAAATAGATGTTTTCAAACTTGAGTCCATTAGGACTTTCTAGTAAGCCAATCATAACATTAGTCTTTCCACAATTGGATGGTCCAACTATTAGAGCACGAATAGAATTTGGTAAGAGGGGGCTATGCTTTATTTTTGAAGTGATGTTGACTGAATCGTCAATATTACGAACTAAAATATTTTTATGTTGTTTCACTAACTGCATTTTTGTAACTAAATACATTTTATAAATGTTACCTCTTATTATAGAAAAAATTAGATAATATGGTTATACGATATCAGAAAACGTTTAGTCATAAAAACACCTTCGTTGGAGGAGGTATAGTAGATAAAATAATAAACTCTCTACCTGTTGAGCTTCATCTTCCGGGGTATCAGTACTGTGGACCTGGAACAAAACTACAAAAACGTTTAAATCGAGGTGACAAAGGTATTAATTTATTGGACTCTGCTTGTAAAAATCACGATATTGCGTATTCAAAAAATAAGGATATAAGTACTAGACATAAAGCTGATAAAATACTTGAAAATTCAGCTTGGAATCGAGTTTTAGCAAAAGACAGTAGTCTTGCAGAAAAATCATTTGCATATATGGTTACTAACGCAATGAAAACCAAAACTAAATTTGGTATGGGTGTGGAGAAAAAGAAAAATGCTAAAAAGAACAAGCCAAATGATAAAAAACTATTTAGAACATCAATTAGAGCTGCAACAAAAATACTAAAGAAGGAAAAACCATTAGATATTAACTCAGCTATTAAAATTGCACGAAAAACTATTAACAAATCATTAAAAGGAAGAAAGTCTCAAATTGTAGTTCCACGTGTAATACGTGTTCCAAAAATCGGTGGTTTTTTACCTCTAATACCGATTTTAACTGCTCTGGGTACAATTGGTAGTCTAACAACTGGGGGTGCTGCCATAGCTAAAGCTGTAAATGCAACAAAGAATGCAAAAAATCAACTTGATGAAGCAACTAGACATAATAAAGCGATGGAATCTATAGCAGTGGGAAAAGGACTTTACTTAAAACCATATAAAAAAGGTTATGGTTTAGTTCACAAAGAGGAATCAAAAAACTCTTAAAGATGCTGCCCAACAGACCACTATCTGATGTGGACCTAAACCGTTTCTCTATAAAAATTCCATATTTTAGAGGAGTTTTCATGTTGAATACTCTACCAAAACGAACAAAGAAAATTGAATGTGGAATAATCAACTTAGATGTATCAA